>CM068829.1:108981595-109721595 GCA_028554795.2 Sinohyriopsis cumingii | reverse complement strand
ACATTATATAGGATAGTAAACATGTCAGCAGTTATTTGTTTTGGTAAATTGATTGGAGATAATGTTTTCTATTGATATGGGCTATATTTTACTTTCCTTGTGACATTGTTCTTATTTATTGCCATGTTTACTTTGTATTTGTATATTTTTGTTTTTGGTCATTCAATTATTTCATTTATATAAATTTCTCCCCCAGGATCAAACCTGTTTGAGGTCGAACTTGTCAATTTATTAATAAGTCCGACTTTGCTGACAGAGCTGTTTGCGTGATAAGTCCGATCTTGCTGACAGAGCTGGTTGCGTAACAAGTCCGACCTTACTGACAGAGCTGTTTAGGTGATAATTCCGACCTTGCTGAAAGAGCTGTTTACGTGATAAGTCCGACCTTGCTGAAAGAGCTGGTTGCGTGATAAGTCCGACCTTGCTGACAGAGCTGGTTGCGTGACAAGTCCGACCTTACTGACAGAGCTGTTTATGTGATAAGTCCGACCTTGCTGACAGAGCTGTTTACGTGATAAGTCCGACCTTGCTGACAGAGCTGTTTACTTGATTAGTCCGACCTTGCTGACAGAGCTGTTTACGTGATACGTCCGACCTTGCTGAAAGAGCTGTTTACGTGATAAGTCCGATCTTCCTGACAGAGCTGGTTGCGTGATAAGTCCGACCTTGCTGACAGAGACGTATACGTGTTAAGTCCGACCTTGCTGAAAGAGCTGTTTGCGTGATAATTCCGACATTGCTGAAACAGCTGTTTAAGTGATAATTCCGATCTTCTAGACAGAACTGGTTGTGTGGTAAGTCCGACCTTACTCACAGAGCTGTTTACGTGATAAGTCCGACCTTGTTGACAGGGCTGTTTAGGTGATAAGTCCGACCTTATTGACAGGGCTGTTTAGGTGATAAGTCTGACCTGCTGACAGAGCTGTTTACGTGGCTAAGACGATGCTCATTGTTTTGGGGTCTTGTTTGTTTTTCTTGGGTGGAGGTGTTGTTTGGTGTGGGTTATCTTCTTCTTTTATAAAATGTTTCAAGAAGTCTAATAGGAAATGGTATTAAGGTCTTTAGATGTTAAATTTGAACACTGGTCCATCGAATCATCTTCACTGTCAATGAACATCCATTTTTAAAAGCACCTGCAACAGTACGTCGAACGTGATGGATTAGGTAGCTACAAACTTACTGATTACTGCATGTGTGTATGCTTTACATCATGCAGTAAGTGCTTGTCCAATAAGTTGAAAATTTACTGGCTGCGTCATGAAATGATCGAGGACGTTATCAATTTTGAATCATCTTTTTTATTTATAGGTAACTTTTGGGAAATATCGGCTTCAGAAAATGTTCCATAGGCTACCAAACAAATAATCTGATCACTTTTGTGAATTTGTTTGAGAGTTATTTGATATTTGTCAAATTTACTGTGTCTTCCTCTTTCAACCATTAACACATGTTTAGAACATTGTAAAGATGAAAGTGTTTTATGAAAAAGGAAGAAGATCTAATGTTAAATATTTCTCAATTTCCAAATAGGATTTATATTGACTATAATATGCATTGTTGTGGAATAGCCAATCTGATATCAACTGATCTGTAATTAGAATCAAATAGACTTTGTTATGTCATCCATTTCGTGCACTAGGCATGCATAGACAAAACCAAGAGTAAACAGACGTCATTAACATTATTGGCACGTGTGCTTGTACCGGCATCATTTAGTTTCTGGAAAGGACATCTACTTGTTGGCATATGTGTATGTTTAGTCCAGTACTTTACACATCTGAATAAAAAAGTTGTTCGGAAAGTGTTTCGCCCTCACTCACAAGACTGACATAATTATTGATTGTATTTGGTACGTTTAAATATACTTTACAGAGTCTTTACTGAATTGCGTATGTTCCTGGTGAATATTAATACCGCCATATTTCTGAACCGTAACATTTTGATTTCACTATAGCATCAAATATTTTAAATATATACTTTACACATAATTTTCCAAATACATGTTGATACCAAAATTCTATGTAATGGTTTCAAAGCCAACTTATTGCTAATTTCAATTCAACTCTCTCGACGTGAAAAGCGAAATTCACTAGGTCTGCGCCTATAACACGACCACTTATAACTTATCAGAAGGCACCATTACAAAAGACATTTTGTTTCGGTTATATTAATTTCCATTCCTGTTTCAATACAAAATACATTCAAGGCATTAATTTATTGTTATAATAACCGTACATTTTCAACACAATTGGCCACGTCATCTGCATACAATCTCTGGTATATTCTCTGTGATGAAAATACCCATATCACACCTAGTTCATAACTTTTGAACTAAATCATCAATAAAAAGAGGAAAAAGAATTCGGTATAGAACAGATCCGTGTCTTGTTCAACATTACAATTATAATAACTGGTAAGTCCATCTGGTGTTCGTACACAGCTGTTCAAACAAGAAAACATATTCTTTAAAACCTGTACAATAGTTCTATCAATATCTTTCTGTACACGAGAAAAACACCGTTTTACATGTTGTGCACGAAACTTTCGAGATAACAATAAATAAACAATTAAACCAAACAACAGGTTTACATATATACTTCTCAGCAATTGCATGCAAAATACTAGGTCATCAAAAGTAATCTAGTATTTTCTACAGCCGTCATGAGAGGCTTCTATTATAAATGTGCTTTCTACCCATATATTCAACTGTTTCTTCACAATAGACGTAAATAATTTGCACAGTGCATTTGTTAATGAAATTACCTGTACTTGCTTGAGTCGAACATACTACCAGTCTTAAATATCTGATATATTATACTTTTACACCACTGTTTTGGAACTGTTTAAAAGGTCCTGTTGAAGAGCACATTCATAAATGAAATAATGCATGGTAACTCGACTGCAGTATGTTCATCGTTATCCAAATCGGGTTTTCGTCGGCAGTGAATTCGAGCCAAACGATGGTGCATTTTTAACTATTAGTAGTTACAAGTTCAGATGTACATAAATCAAGACCTGGAATTAGCAATTGGAATATCTCTCTACCATTTCTCTCAAATCGAGAAATAACCTCTGATGTAGTTGTAGGATTATACACAAATTTGATTGGTCTGGTGATTCGCCTTCAGCAGAGTATACCACATGTTACAACAGAAAAAGCCGACGGCATTCTGATTGTGACTTTTTCTCCAGTAGTTGTACCATTGTGTCATGTGAGCTGAAGTAGTTCCGAATATAACAATAGTTGTACCATTGTGTCATGTGAGCTGAAGTAGTTCCGAATATAATTAAAGCTGAAGTTAGCTTCTCAATAAAAAAGAATGCATATATTGCAAGAATTAGGTCAGGCCATAGTCATAATGCAATTTCTTCTTCAATGAGGGATGCTTGTTCAACTTTGATAATATGAAAAATATGGTCTGATATAATCTTTAATTGGACAATAACTTAATGGTATATCACATCATTTATTTATATGTGATGTTTTGGAAAGTATTATGAGTCAGTGTCATTCTCAAACTTGTATGTCTCAATCAACTTCCAAACAACTTAGACGTGGCTTATATAAACTTTATATATAACAAGTGTTTATGTGTATAAGTGTGACTGTGTGTATGAGTGTGTGCCTGTGTGTGTGTGTGTGAACACCGTTGATCACTGACTTTTTTATGGGAGCTAACAGTCACAGAAATAATTACTGCTCCAACTTAAATATGAACAATTTAATGGAAAGGTGTGCCAGCCATTGTGTGGAAAAGTACAAAATATTCCTATGTATAGCACCAACCATACATGTTAAAAAAACTCGATGCTTTCAATTAATTTAAATTTATTTCGTTTATTGACGATTGAATAGGTTTGTCATTACCGTAGATGACATTACAAAATCTTAATCTACCGTCAATAGGGGACTGGAAGCCATAAAACGTTATCTTTCGAAATTAATAACGCTTTAATAGATTTAATTATGAGAAAAGTTCACTTGTTCAGCAGTATGTGAAGTGCCAAAAGTTTGGCTGCATTCGGAAATAAATTTGGTTTCATACATTATATTTGCCACATAGTAGATTTGTCCTTGACCACCACTGCATTTGTAATTGTTGTGACGTCTTTAATTTTGCGTTCATTTATTTCTGTGCATGCTTGGTGTAAAAAATGTGGTGATTTTCCAAAGTGAAATTATTATATTTGTAACATAGTGTGTTTGACCTTTTTGCTCCTCTATTAACATAGCCATACTTAAATCATTGCCTACTGCACGCGCTTTAAGGTGCAAATAGATAGCTCAACCAATGATAGACATTTAACTTTTCATCCAAATTAAGGGATCTGCGCCACACGGGTGATCCAAGTACCAGACGAAGGTAATTTTACTCTTGAACCTCCACCACCCTTCAGCAGGGAGACTGGTTGTACGTGGACAGTCAGCGCCAAGAACGAACGCAGCCTTGCTTTACATCAAAATTACCGAGGCACATCCACTCCCAGTGGTTGGCAGGTATGTCCTTGACGTCCTACGTCTTTATTCTGCCTTCGTCTAGAAAATAAAACTTTAATTTATTTTTCTTCTTCTCGAATCTTGATATCACTGACTGAAACTGAGAGTGGTCACCGCCTTTAAAAAAATAGTAATAGAGTTTGTAACGTTCAAGCTGCTCGCGGAGGACTTGTCTTTATTTTCAAATGCGCTAGAAGACTTTCCCCTTAGAAACAACATAATTCCTATAAATAAAGAGTAAATTATCTCTTGGAATGAATAAACAATAACATATAGCGATTTTTGGTTGGTCGAATGCAAGCGATAACCCTGATGTAAAATTATGGATAGAGTCAAGACTGACGCTTCAATATTATAAATGCAAAGTAACTGACATATCAGTAGTTTGGAGATATCATAGCATTTTATATAACAAAAAATTGTCTTTTCTTACGATGACTCTCGTTTGAATATTAATTAACGACTTTGTTGGAAATGCAGTAATTCCCCGTTTATTAAAAAAGCCGTCGAATATTATCAATACAGAACTGAGATTGCAAAAATTATCCCATTAGTTACAGTCCCATTTCTTTACTTATTTGTATAGGCAATACTATGGAATTGTAGGCATTTTCAAGCCTGTATACAATTACCTGCATGGAAGTGAGCTACTGACAACTATCAATCAGGCTTACTTCCAAACAGTGTAATTTGTGATGCACTCGGTAACTGAGAAGAGAGGGTATACTATTTTGTAATGTATCGCAGGTGTCGGGTATAAAGGTCTAATTCATAAACTTAAAAAAAAAACATGGAATAGAACCAGGTCTAGTTGACTGATTTACTAATAATCTTTCCGATAGAGCATAAACTGTTGTAAAACCGCAGAATCAACAATTCAGTCTGTTTGAGATGGTGTATGGCAGGGTTCAGTTATATGACTGCTGTTGTTCCTTGCATATATGAATGATATTGCTCGTTATCTATTTAGTCTTACTCGACATTTTGCTGTTGTTCTTCCTCCTGCGCTTCTAGAAGCATGCAAGATATCCAAAACATACTCAGTGCTGACATATAATCTTTACATAACTGTTCAAATCAACAGTTAGTAAACCAGCAAAACCTGAAGCAACACAATAAAACTTTTAGCAACAAGAATTACCCATTTTTTCTTAAGCTAAAGTTACAAAATGAATCACTTGATAGTCATAAATATATGGACCTTACACTTAGTAATGCATGATACGGTGTCATAATTATAGCATGGGCTTATACCGATGCATCAAGGTGAGTTTCTCCTTACTTGATACCAGGAGATGGATACTCCCCGACGGCGTCACCACTTATGTGTTTGGTCATTATGTCATTTTGAATCAATTGCTAAATATCCAAGGACATCCACTAGTGCATCAACGTATTAAAATAAATCTTGGTGACAGTTCCGTATTCGCTGGAACGTTCCGCATTTCCTCTTGCACAAATGTTCGGTTTAGAGGCTCTGCTGCTTTTTCACTAACTTGATACCGCACAAAAACCTTGGCTTCATTGCAACTATGCTGGCTGTGAAATCATTTTCTGAGGAACAGTGATTGACTTTTGTCGAATAGCATTAGCACGTTTTGATCCTTACTAAGCGCGTGTCTTCATTGTTTAATGCCGTTATGACTAATGAAAATTGTGCTACCCATTCGTGAGATCATTGTAGAGTGCTAGCACTCGAGGGGATAGTCCTCTGAGTCCGAGACCTCATTAAAATGTTTACCAGGTACTGACGACCGAATAACAGTGCCGTAAGATTGTGATTAAATCGTGCCACAATGGCTTGGTTATGATGAAAGTAAACATGTCCAACTCGAATTAGAAAACGGTGTTTGGTCAACAGCGCAGCAACAGATCCAAGAAATTCTTTACCAGGGTCCACATATTTATGGTGAAAGTGCATAAATGCGTACTTGTGCATCTGCGACACTTGCAGAATCTTTTGACCTTAACGGCTCAGCTTCTTTTTATCTGCTGGCAACATCAAAATGGTTAGCGCGTACTTATATGTGCGGTCAATGACACGATCATAAGGGAGAAATAAGAGATCAGCCTGATGAACTTCATTAGGTTTTTGGACATCAAACCAACCATGTGAAATCTTTCTTGGCACCGTTAGGTAAATTGCCACAACACTTATTTGGCCAACCATTTTCGATCAACTCCATGAGTGACCTTTTCCGCACTTGCTAGTTTTTCACGGCGGATTCACCTCTCCAATATCCACTTGAACTGTAGAATAGGTTTGATAATGTCCAGCTTTTTTGTCTATCTTTGTTTATACCGGTATAATTTTCTTTTAATGAGTGGACCTCTGCCCGCGAGATCATGGATCCTCTAAAAGCAATCGTTTTCTTCATATCTCCTTTGATGATACATCTGGTGATTAGTTCGCCGAGTGTTAGATTAATCGGATTCATGTCAGGAGTCAGATCCACTTCAGCACGTTGACGTGTACGTATATCTTTTGATGCTTTGTAAGCAATGTCATGTCGATAACACGCAGCATCGACACTATTTATAAGTGATTCTCCGGGCTTTGGTTGGTTGTTAGAATCAAGCTGTGTACCAGGCCCACATCAACTGTATCCAGCAATATGTTTTTATCAGGGTATTTGCTCCATGGGTTTCCTGGTAGCTTTTTAATGAATCCGCGATGTCACCACCGGCATTGCTTTTTAAACCGGAGCTTCGCAAACGTAAACGTGTTTGCCCCACGTCGAACACATGTCCCTTTGATCGCTGTTGGTTTGTTCCGTGCCTGAACTTGAATCGGATTTGAGGTAAGTGTCTTTGCGCAACATCGCTCAAAATATTAAGACACGATTTTAGGTATATACTATATTATTCAAAAGCATCACCAGAAAGAAACTTCATAGATGGTTTTTAGAGATATTATCGTCATCGACTACTCTGTGCAAGCAAAACCTAAACCTTCCGAGAAGTAAGATGTATTTGCAAAACTCATTTCGTGCACTGATTAGTGGGCCTACTGGATCAGGAAAAATACAACCGTTGTTGAATATGATTTTAGGATGGTTGAAGTGGGATCGGTTGCACGTGATTGCGTCATCTGCTGATCATCAACCGTGCTATAATATTTAAAACCATTTTAAGACATCAATGAGTGGCAAAGGATCGTCCACTTGATTTCCTTTCCACTATCAATGAAGCACCTTACTTGAATGTCTGCATTCAAACAAAAACAATCTTGCAGTGTAGGACGATGTCATACTAGAGCACCAAGTCAAACCCACGCAAACATTTTCAAGGGGATGGCACAAAATCACCGACGTGATGCATTTGACTCAACCATACGCGCATGTGCCTAAAGTAATCTGTGACAACTGTAACAACATTATGATCACCTCCGACCCTTATAGTTTTCTCACTATTCACTGGTATCTGATCTTCCAGTCGATGTGGTAAATATCGAGCTAGTTTGGATGCACCATCATAACAATTATATAAAATACCTGCCAGTTATTTCAAAGAAGTTTATAAAATGCACTGTCGTAAAGCTGATCGTAAACAACAGGATTTGATTCCTAATGTTATTGCATGTCGTAAAAGTGTCAAATATATGTTACAGTCGCAACAAACTGCACTAGAAGATATCACAGCGGGTTTTGGATATGCACCACTGATGAAACCAGCAAAGGCAACTAAATCAGCAGTGGAACAAACAAAACAAGTGGCTAAAACCTCTGAATAGATGATGGGAACACAACGACATCCTAGTCCGATTAGGAGTGCACCATTGCAAATAGAACAAATACAAAAACTAATAGGGGTTTGCAAGAAGATGTAAAGTCACTTTCATCACTTCCACAACAAAAACTTCCGGAGTACCGATCAAAATTTGAAACACCAGTTGAAAGATTGAATGAAGCAGCACGGCAAATGATCTTTGATAATCCACTCGATTTTGCCGCTATTGTACCTGACCCAAGCACGGTCAACAATTATATTTTGAAGAGGGAAATACCAGCAGATATGCGACCGGGTTATATAAAAATAAATGACAGATAGGTTTTCATGGAGTGGTCTTGATTAATAAGGTTGTACACTGATCCGATATGTAATGATCTTAAGGAAATTGTTAATATCTATAAAAAGATATGGGGAAAAAAAGGCCCAACCATCCTGGAATAAATTTAAGCGAACACATAGACAATTGTATGGCGTTGAATGGAAAGAACATCAAGAGCTTCCTTTTGCGGAACAAGATTATTTTTCTGCACCAGAAGATTAACCACCCGAAAATAGAAATGGTGCTGGTGGTTATGCACGCCAACGTCAAGGTAAACGTGAAACAACCAAACATGTCATAACAACCAACGAGTTCAAACGTGTGTCAGTGGAATTTGTGGATCTGTTGGAACGACTTGTGGAATCAATTTCTTGCAACAACAAACCAGAAGTCATTAATAAGCCACATCAATTTGCCATTGGTTGCTCATCAATGATACCATGGACAAAAATACATATTGCTCGTTTATGCATGAACCTGTTGAAGATAATAGTAATGTCTATTACGATACCGATGATGAGTTCTGGGCCGATTTCACTCGAACTCTATGACGCGATGCAACGGGTTGTTGTAAATACGTCCCAAAGCGTTATCTAGATGATAACAATATCATGAACAAAACCAGAATTCATTTTGAAATTTCGACACCTGTTACTGCTAGGGAATCACGCACACTTGAGATCGCACTTGCTTCTCAGCGAGATTGTTACAGTTGGTCTAATATGCGATCATAACCGTTTGGTGGTCTGTCCGCTAACAAAATACATGTCTGTTTTCAAAAGATCTTGGAACACGTTCTGTTATGGTATAATTTCCTACAGGCGCATACGACTTTACCTCAATCAATGATGAGGTCCGACGAATGATTTCAGTATTGAACAGTAAAGACTCTAACATTTCTATACGTGAACATACATTCAGCTCCATCATTGTAATTCAATATCCGCAATATCTGGTTCACTCTGGACACTCGTCGTTGAGAACAATTATTGGATGGCCCAAAGATAGTCCGGATAATTATAAATTTGTATGTGCATTGCCTAAGGGTCTGGTGTCATATTGCACCTCACATAGTCAGAATTACATTACCTGAGCGACGCAGATCAATTTAACATGTGACGTCATTAGTGGTAGTTATGAAAACAAGCCTGAAACGACAGGCATAGCCTCCCAGGGTTCTATTCTGTCTTGGTTTTCACCAGCTGAAGCTAGTTGAACTGATGTCAATTAAACCTGCGGCAGCTGTGTACTGTCATGTCATAAAACCGGTTGACATATGTTCGTTTTACCCTAGTGGATCCAGCCGAGCACGTTGTGGATCTTTGAAGTGAAATATTGGCGATACAGCTTTACATTAGAATTCGACCTAACATTTAATATAATGACTATCGTACATTGACAAATAAGACCTATGCATCTTGTTAAAGCGAAAAAACACCTTTTTGCGTCATATTATGGACTGGCTTCGCTAATGTTGTTCGTGGATAGTTCACAGGTGCACCAAAATATGCTCACAGCATTGTCTTTACACGCTGCACTAAATCACTAAATAAGGTGTAATACAAGTCGTTGATAGTATCAAAAACGTTTCTGTGGATCGAATGGGAAAACTGTGTTTACAAGCGGCTCTATCGCTAGCAGCTCAAATACAACTATTATTGGCTCGAGCATACCAAAACGGTTACGTTACCATTAACAGAGGCAATTCCGACTGAGCTTCGTAAAATTGTTAATGAAGCCGCTTATCAACAACTGTTCTCATTCATTAATTACAAATTTAACATTGAGAAGAGGATTACGGTTGCGAATCCAACTAAAAACAAAATTATCATAGGCAGTTTTGCTGGAAACTTTATGACTCGGGCCACTTCACGTTCATGGAAAATTGATGCTAATAATCAACTGATTGCACAAAGCGTGTAGTTTTTATGCTGAATGGGAAAAAACCATGATAGATAAAGGCCATGATCCAGACGAGGAAAAATGATCCAAAACCCTCTTTCTGATACTACTAAAGAAGAGAGATTGCTGCTGTTCGTTTCAGATGATAAGCCTGTAAATGCAATCCACACTTTTCGCCACCGCTCTGTAAGAGGCACTCCTAGTTAGTCTGTAAAAACAACGGCTGAAACAATCATTTATCTTTGTAATTATCCCAGTCAAAACCACACAACTATTATGATCGTTCCCTTTATCGTTTTAAGGGACGTGACATACAGCTCTAAAAGTACCCATACTGTTTAGCGTTTGGTACAATGTCAACTTCATTCGTACACATTTACTACATATTGCAAGTATATGCACTAGTATTTAAGTTAATAATACATAGCAGAAGTACAGACACGAATATATAAATTATCGCACAAGTAAAGTACTTAATCCAATAATGAATTAAAGAGATTACTAAAATAATTGGCTGATCAATAAATACAGTTATATTTATGCACTATGTTAAATGTTAAAATGAACCAAATACATGCCAGAAATTAAGTAGTTTGGTTTAAAACCCCAAACGTTTAGCTTATTCATGTTATGTTTCCGTTATCGCTAAAGTTTTCAAAATCGCAAATAGAAACAAATAAAGATCGGATCGTATTCCTATGTGTACCCTTGCAGAAGTTACTTATCCCTCGTTTCCTAGACACGACAAAAGTCAATAAGGTGTTAAAAGAGCCATTAAAGTATTTTATTGAATTTGTGAGATAGAAAAATAGATATAAATTTACTTTTCTTTCCGCACAGTATAGAAAGTGACGCGCTTTGTGCTAATTACATACTCATACAGCCGTTGAAACTAAGTTTGAGTAATTAAATGATATGAAACATGTTTTGTCCCGAAAACTGCCGAAAATAAATGTTGGTGCGTGCCTGGTTATACTCAGTGCAATTGGAGAGAAAATAAATCCAAAACGAGTCCACATGCAAGCTAATGACATCAACGTTTACATGTATAATCAGACGCATATGAACAGATTTTATTACCTGCAAAATATACTTTGCATGGTGATTGAATTACATTTAAGATAAGCATCGTGTACACTCTTCTTACTGGTAGAACTGAGAACATGCAGATCTTTAAAGATGTAAATGTTTAACGCAGTCGTTGTCACTGATGTGCTGGCTGTACGTTCGTTTCTTTCCGACTGTCCACTAATACTAATGTATGTGTCTTTACATAAGTGGAGACAAACGAGGGTTTGTTTTTTGGGTCTGAACAAGCAAATGTTTTCATCTTCACAAAATCGACTCTTTACTATGTACAAATAAGTAACCAGTCCCTTTCAAAAACCAACCAACAAAATCAGTCTAATATCGTAATATATAGGGAAGTTTGCAGCCATAGGAACAATGGTCTTCATTAGTCAGTTATCTCCCAGTTAGATTGAACCACCGGTAATGCTGATCCGTCTCATTCGGTACAGCTCTAATCTAATCCTATTCAAATATAATTTTAAAATACACACCACCGGTTTCATTATATTATATTATCTTATATATATATATATATATATATATATATATATATATATATATATATATATATATATATATATATATATATATATATACAATTTTGTCAATAATGTGCAGTAAATATTTTGCTATTAATATTAGGAGTAAAGCTGATTTTTGTTGGAACAATAATATTGTTTTCTTAAAATTTTATTTTCTTTCCTACTTTTAAAACCACCACCCATATGAATTTTACATACCCGCATAACGACATTTACAAAGAATTCTGGTCATAATTGAGATATAGACTGTGTATTGTACCAGTAATACTCGCCAGTATAGCATCGTTACCTGTAGACAACTTTTTCAGATTAATATCTTTTCTCTTCCCTTTATAAGAAAAGGCGCACAGTTTATCTAGAAAGGATTTCAAAATAATGTAACAATTAGGAAAAAAATTAGATATTTTAGTTTGCAGGAATTTTAATAGCGATTAGCATCAATGAGGCTCGGAGGTTACTGTGTTGGACTTATGACCGAACGGGTGCGGGTTCGAATCGTACAATCGGACCAGCCTGGGTCATCTACCACTGTGTGTCCCTGGGGAATGAAATGACTAAGTTTTGTACATTTGCTTGTGCCTTTTCCAAAGTTCTAGACGCGATAAATAAATGTTTATTCAAGTTGAGCCTGCAATTTGAATTCATTATATTTGAATATATTTTAGAATTTCTACTGTTATTATTGATCTTTACTTTAATTTAACTCAAGACAACATCAGGTTAAAGTATGATTTTTATGCGAGTTACCGTACTATTTATATAATATAACGCAGACCAGTCATAGATGGACAGAACTGGAAAAATCTCTTCTGCGCTGTTCATTTTATTCTCTATTAACAAGTGAAATGAGTAAATAAATAACAAAATAATTTTTAGCCTAGTTTAAGGACGGAAATTATTTGCTTTTACACGGCAGCTTTCCCTAATTTGTGTATATTTACATGTACTGCGTATTCCACGCCAATACAAAGCAAAAACAAAATCATGCTTGTGTTGTTTATATTTCCTAGCAGAACAAAATCCAAACAGATTGCACTGTCTTACTTGTATTTCATTTTGATTGGTCTGGTTATGCTTAATCTTTTATTTTTAATTGTGATACGTAAATAAAATGAGCAGTCTATTGAAATTTAATATTTGTGTTGCCTGTACCGGATTTAAAACGCAAAAGAATGATTGGTCTTTTACTGAATACTGTTCATACATAATGAAGTTTAGTGGGACCATTACAGCTGACACGAAGCTGTTTTGATCCTGTTACAGCTTACTGGCTGTGGGAAAATAAAACTAGGAATATAATATTATACGATATGTAATATTTCGGGTTTCAGGTATGCACAGCGAAGTGCGTGCCTTTGGAAAGTTACAGTGAATGGTTTTATCCTGGAGTCGATATCGCTTTGGTGTGGCAGCCCATGGAAAAACAGTCTACCAGGGTCTCAGTTCACTTTACATCATTAGGTAAAAACAGTGTGTGTGTGTGTGTGTGTGTGTGTGTGTGTGTGTGTGTGTGTGTGTATAAGAGAGATATAGAGAGAGTGTGTGTGTATGAGAGAGAGAGTGTGTGTGTGTGTGTGTGAGAGAGAGAGAGAGAGAGAGAGAGAGAGAGAAAGAGAGAGTGTGTGTGTGTGTGTGTATGAGATAGAGAGAGAGAGAGAGAGTGTGTGTGTGTGTGTGAGAGAGAGAGAGAGAGAGAGAGTGTGTGTGTATGTGTGTGTGTGAGAGAGAGAGAGAGAGAGAGCTGTTACCGGTTTTGGTCACGCATGCAGCACATTATATCGACACAAACGACTGATACAATCGGGATCCAGCTTGTACAGTTGAAAATGAATTAAAACCATTGTTATATCACCCATAATACATTTTTTACGGAAATGTTCACCTCAGATGTAATTAGCAATACTATAAATTATTCTAGGTAATGCATTTAAGTTCTAGTTTCATGTCTCCACCCATCTTAGTAAAAAGTCACCCCTGCATTACAACCCAGGACAAATGCCAACACAATGGAACCTGCGTAGCAAACGGGGACTCTTACCGGTGTAACTGCACGAGATACTTCACTGGAACGAACTGTGAGACAGAGAGGAACCCGTGCAGTCCCGATCCATGCAAAAATGGCGGCAGTTGTAAATTTGAACCTAATTCACAAGCCTTCTGTCAGTGTGTTGGAGTCTACCATGGAGAATATTGCGAAAATATTGATGTTTGTGCATCCAGTCCCTGTCAACGGGGTCAGTGCCGCAGCAACGGATCGCGGTACGATTGTAAATGTCCCCCTGGCTACTGTGGAAATAACTGCTCAAAAGGTATTGTAGAAAACAGAAGAATCATTCCTAAATTAATATTTGACTTTATAGTCAAAATATTTAGAGTTATGATGTTATGACTTAAATATCTTACGTTATTTCACGCGATATCGTGGCATAATTGTTCGTCACGCCACAAAAAAAAAAAAAAAACCATTATCGAACATTGCTGTATAGAATTTCAGAGGGTCAGTAGGTCAAACTTTATGAAAATTATCGATTATATCGTAATATTTTGCGACATAAGTTTAAGAACATTACTTTTTACTTGTTTTATTATTTTCACATCTTAAGAATGTACATATGTATCGTGTTTCTATTATTAAATTTGATTGTGATTCATTTTCGAATATCCAGTCTGCCATTGTTTCATTTCTTCTTCATCTTCTTGCAGCTGCTTTGTTGTTTATATAATTGTAGCGCTTTGTTACATTTATTAACTGCTTTATTACATTTATTAACTACTTTATTACATTTATTAACTATTTACCAAAAACTGTATTTCTCTTGATAGGACAGGATAACATTTGTTCTGATTTCTTTTAATATTTGAGGGTTCCGCCTGGTTATACGGAAATTATCTCATCACATAAGTATTGAAGAAATAGAAAACATGCATTATCGTTAGTAGACAAATCTAGGTATTCTAGAGACAAATTTTATTTCCTTGTCAAGTTACCAAATATTGTGCAGATGATTCATTTCAAAGTTTATTTTCAGCGGTAAATTGTTGTCAAAAGGGCTCTGCTAATTACTTTGGATCTGACATTGATTGGAAAGATACACCAATTGGTGAAGAAGACATCCAACCATGTCCCTTTGGTGCCAATGGTAAGTTACGGGGATCAGCAGTGTTTTTGTTTGCATGCTTTATATTCAGAATAGAAAGAGGTTAAAGTCTCCACCCCAACCCACTCATCAGTAGACAATTTGTGTCTTCATCCACCCACTCGTGTGTAGACAATCTGAGTCACCAACACACTCATGCGTAGACAATCTGTGTCACCATCCAACACGCGCATGTGTAGATAATTTGTGTCTCCGCCCATCCACTCATGTGTAGATAATCTGAGTCACCATCCAACACACTCATGTGTAGACAATATGCATCTCTATCTTTACACCTCATATGTAGAAAATCGGTGTCTCCACACCCACCGACTCATACAAGGCATCCGACTTGGGTCCCGCTTTATCAGTGACCCTGCGCTGTTGACGGCAATCAACTCTGCAATGCAATGTTTTTGCTTCGGGCCCCGCTCAATGCATGCAGCCTTGGGTTCCGCACATCCTAAGGCCGGGCTTGGTTCTGAGATTAAAACCTAGTCATAACTCCTATTGTATGTTGTATGGTGCCAATGTGCAAAATAATTTCTAGCATTCTTTCTTTATTCTGACGACTTTGCTTCTCATCAAAACTTTAGAAACAGGGCACCAGACAGACCAGACTGCACGGTGCACTCCTTCTGCAAATAAATGCTTGGGCGAGTTCCATTTCCTGTGTAATGAATGTCGTCGATGGATTCTCTGTAATGTTAACTGAAACCATAGCGGAATGCAAAAGTCAAAGAGCCATAAGTTCTATCACACCGCTAGAGTTCAAGGTTTTGATATACATATATAATGTCAAGCAGCAACTGTATTTGTTGATGAAACCGAACTTTCGATTGGTCAATTAAGATTTTGTTGTGCATTTCAATTACCTTGTAGCAGTCTGGTGTTTATAAACGTGAACAGTTTCAGGTTCTTTCTGGCTTCCCAGAGAAAATAGTACTTAACACTGCTTCTTTCAAAGACGCACTCGAAGTTTAAAGATGTTTTCTTTATTTATAAGAGGGGTGATTTTTATATTTATAGATAAAGTTTGTTTTCATAGCAAACTTTGTTTTTCTTTTACTAATTAACATCATCTGCAACGTTGGAAGACGATTTGTAAAGAAAAAACACCAAATTGATTAATAATTGGGAGTGAAGAAAATAGTAAAATTACCATAACACCGAGAAGTAGCAACAATTTCAAAGCTCTTCTATATGGGTAAAAATAATCAACACACTCACTATTAAGTTCCTTCAGCAGAATACAACGGTCCTTTGTATAAAATGAACATGGTAAGGAACACCATAAACTTGTCTGAATTTACTTCAATGGCTGTCACTTAATTTATACTGCTGAGAACCAGTTATAACCTAATTTAATCTATACAATACCTTGTTTATTTTTCTATACAAATTTTTTCCATAGATTTGATTGCCACATATCGCGTGATAATTTAGTATTAGCTTTTACGTAATTAAGCGTTATGGCTCTCACAATTTGATTAAAACCAGATCTCCAATGTTATACATTCTTATGTTACGTGTTTAGGCTCGAATAAACAGCAACACAAGAAAGAGTGAAAACAACAAGCTTTGAAAAATATAATAATTTATTTCCCTGGAAAAATACTGTAAAAATGAAAAAAAATATATACTTACGGTTTTAAGAATCAAATTCAAAATTAATCCAAGAATAATCAACGAATACAATTTTAGAAGTCCTAATAATAAAGTGTTCTAATGAATTCAAGTTCAAGTCCCGAAGTAGAATCCAAGATGGAAGGCGATGACGTATGCTGCAACATGTACTGTGTTGAAGTCTACCGTTCCTTGGAGAAACAAGAAATATCACACCGGTTCTGGAAATCCGAATAAATGTTTATACGAGATGTCTTTGTTCAAGAATTTCGTATGAGTACACGTATATTTCCAGGAAAATTGAATTAATCCTTTTGAATCCAAATAATTTGAAATAACTCCAAACGACACAACAGACACTTTCCAGTGTAAAAGCCCAACTCTGATTATTTCTCGAAAACGATGGTTTAAAACTTGAATTTTACGCTATGGATAAGGGTCACGTGATCATGTTTACATATTTAAAAAAATCACGTAGCCGCTATATGTCCTTGATAAGAACCAGTCATTTAACTCCGAGAATAAAAGTTGTTTACTTCACTAAAACTATTTACAAGTCTAGGGTCACGTATTCAATACAGCCTCGATCTCACTCTTATGAGTCCCACAATAAAAAATAAATTATGAAAAGAACTTGTTGACGTGACTGTTACTAAATTTGAATTAAGTTCGGGAACAAGGTCAGTCTTATCTTTGCAGAAATGAATTGTCAAGGTCAAACTATTTTCTGGAAAAGTACGAGTTCCTAAAAAACAGAACTTCATTATTTTGAGATATAATGAAATAAAAAAGATAGAAAGATGTTAAAACTTACAAACAATTAAATAGATACAATAATTAAATTAAATATGCATAACAAGATGAAGATCTGACAGCGACCGCTTAGGGTTCATGTTCTTGGTATTTATGTTAATCGCTAATTTTATCAACCAATCAGATAAAATGTTATATATTCACGTTTGGATACGTATCAGTGTGGATGAAGAGCATGGATGCGTACAAAACGATTTGATTCACTTTCAAATGTTTGGAAGCTGCATTTCCATTTGCTAATTCAAAGGTCATCAGGACATGACGTCATGTCTTTAAGACAGCGGAGATATGACTTTAATCAGATTATGGCTCTCTTGAATGGTGTTATGATGAGGGATAACATATTTCTTCATAAATACAAATGTATATCGACAAGTATAATTTATTATTTTCAATCAGGTAATGCAAGACGTTCCTGCTTTCGAAGGACAGGAAACTCAGATAATGCATTCTGGGATCAAATGGATCTTTCCGGCTGCGTCAGGAAAATATTTACGGAGCTGTTACAGGCGGCAAGTATACAGATGTTACATAACAATCGAGACTTTCTTTCAATCCCCCTACCCATCTCTCTCTCTCTCTCTCTCTCTCTCTCTCTCTCTCTCTCTCGTTCTGTTATTTTATGTTCATTGTGTATTTCCATCAATTGTCACACATATAATCGGCATTATTTAGACTTTGTTAGAAAATATTTGCGTACTTTCGGTCTCTAAATTTGTATACGATTTTATTTAAGTGATTCGCTGTCATTTGTTTTTCATTGTGGAGAGCAAGAAAACAAATCAATGGCAGTGAGAGTATATGTATATAGAACAGTCACCAAAACAGTGTCAAATGGTCTTTGAAATCGTAATACTGTCAAAAATTTAACTTTATTACAAATGACCAACAAGGCAGGTTACGGGAAGGGAAAGAGGCTTTTGAGTCAGTATGTTCCTGAAAGTTTCTGTCATAATTACCCCTTGATAGATTATAATTGAAACATTTTTATGCTAATCTCTTCCTCTTAACATCAAGCTCTGTTAATGTATTTTGTCGCGTTTATTGTTCTCTTCTGAAACATTAGGCCAAAGCGCTCCGTAGTCAACAATCCATATCAAAAACGTCAATTCTGAACATCACTAGTGGCTTGATTGCCGAGATAACATCTAACGATAACGACGTCGACGTGCAGCTATTGCCAGGGGACTTGTCTTCCGCCGCTGACACGATCGGGACCATTGCCGAAGTCATTCACAAGACGGAAGGCAGCATGGAGGATATTCGCGAAGTTGCCCAGGTTTGTTGCTGGACACAGTGTAAGAAGGATAAATCATTCACAGTATTAGAAACCAAGAAATTGGTATAATGTTACAACTATGAAGGAAATATATCAGTTTATTGTGTGGCCATACGATTACTGTAAGTAAATGTTCTAGCAATATTATATACGATATATGGAAATGACAAACGTGTTGCAATTTTTTGAGAATCAGAATACGCCCTACAATCACCGAGACTTAACAAGTAATTCTTTAACATTTTTCATTTATGCAGAGTCACGAAATGAATATTTTTTAAATACTATACGATAGATGGCTTGACATTTATGAAATATACTTCGTTTTGTTATAGTGTTATGACTCTATGGTCTTAAACTAAGTAACAAAAACGAAAAAGCCAACAAGTTTTGTAAAATTCAACCAAATATATTTTTTCTCTAGAATACAAAATAAAAACTTTATAAAGAGCTTACAGTATTGTGAATGAAATCCAATATAGTAGTAAAGTTTATCACAAGTCCAAAAGTATAGTGTTCCGAATGAATTTCAATCTTGAATGTGCTGATGTGCCTGTAGCCTTAAATGTGATAATGTATCAACAGTCTTGATATATCACAATAACATAATCCATAATATATTTAAATCAATTCGCAATAATCTCAAAATAGTGATTTTATACTAAAGTCAATAAGCACTTTGTAATCCCAATGAATAATTGAAATAATCGAACACAACTAAAAGAATCTTCCCAGTACAGATGTTAAAATTGGAATAATAATTCCGTGTATTACAACATAACTATAAAAATATAAGACACAGTAAGAGAATCAGGATGATGATCATTTTTCCATTTAATTCGTTAACAAGATCGCTTCTAGTAACTTTAAATATCAAAAGGCCTCCTAAGCTTGTTTACTAAAATTATCTTAAAGTGCAAGCCACAGCTATATTGCTATTTAATTGCGGAATGACCCTTGCAATCTACAATGAAAAGAAAAATTAACCCCCCCCCCCACTCTCTCTCTCTCTCTCTCTCTCTCTCTCTCTCTCTCTCTCTCTATATATATATATATATATATATATATATATATATATATATATATATATATTCTTTTTTCAGGGCTATGGTGATACTGTTGGCAGTCTCATTGATAATAATACAGCGCGCATATGGAATTTTACAAAGTCGGTAAGCCTTCATTTGTAATGTCCTTACTTTGTTGAAAAGCTATTGTCATCGCTTTCATATAATAAAGTGATTACATTTCAAAACATTACATTGATCCTAGCCTTAAATTCGATATATGCGTGACATATTTCTTTCTTGCATATTAGGAGATAAAGCTGACACTAAGAAAACATGCCCATCCTATTTTGTTTTCGTACGCGCATACGCTCTTGTGTTCCATATGTCGCGCTACACCTTGTTCCTTAAAAATGAATATACACTGTATAGAATATCATACGAAATCGTATTTGAAATGTACAACGATTTATAAATGTATATCTATTTCTTTAGAGCAGGACTCAACACAATGAAAATTGATAATATGGGGGGGGGGATTATAAATAACTTTGGGTAAAGCAACCTCGGCTTAGTTGCAGTGTTATTGTACGTCATTAATTAATAACATTGGATAATCTTTACCCTGAGCAGGGTTTTCTGGAACGGAAGATTCAGGAGCTTCTAAAATCTACGGAAACATTTTCTAGAAATATAGCAGCGCACGTGATAGGTTTGTTGGAAAGACGTCGCCTCGAAGCCGATGGCAACAAAAACTTTACTGTGCCTGTGATTTCAAAGAACGTTGGTAAGTCTGATCATTTTATGATCATTTGTTTATAAGTCATATGTTTTCTTAATTATCTTTCATTTACTTTGTAATAGGTTGCTAATTTATTTCTAACGTGAATGATTTTTGGTAACACGTGGAATCAATATAGAGCCAGATGTTGTTCAAATCATAGGAAATCCTTTTACTTTCCACAGTTTCAATATTCAAAATGTTTTTCGTAAAGGAAAACAAAACATGCGAATTGAAACATTTGTTATTTATATTGTCCATAGTTGTGCTCAAGCAGCTGTTTTATTTTCTCTACTCGAACAGTCAATGAATGAAAGCATTTTCGAGTCCTTATGCTTTAGTCCACAAGTTTTCACTTTAAACAATCCGTGAAATAAAAATCGGAGGGGTATACAATTCTAGCAATGGAATTCATTTTGGTCATTTTCAGAGTTTGTAGTAACTATATTACCTAAAAAGGACACCGTGAATGAAAGCAGTTTCGAAGGAACGAGTCCGTCATCAAGTAGAATTATCATCCCAGCAGATGTTTACAGACTGGCTGCGGAAAATACTAATGGTAAGAACGGCTTTCAGGAAATAAACAATATATTTCAATCATATTAGCATCAAGAGATCACCAGTCTAAATGGAAACAAATGGTGTTTGTTTGGTTCTTTGTTAATTGCATGGTTGGTAAGAAAGGGTTATCTTTTAATTAATTCTTCCTAAGATTTTACATCCAGTCTCAAACAGTTTTAGAAGTAAATTTGTCCTGGAGAGGATATCATCTTTAGAAATACAAACTCTGATAAGGAAAATTTAATATTAGATTGGCATGTTCAATATACCGTAGCAAGACAAATAGACTCTGTCGCAAGGTATGAAGGCAGGAAGGCAAAAGCTGGGCACGCTGGCACAGATATTAAAGAGAGTAACTCCTTACACTTGTTTGTCTTTAATCATCATGTTGCTCCGTGGAATTTGGTCACAAGCAATACAGTTCATGCTCAGAATTACATGCGTATTTTATTTATAATTGGCGGAATGAACGAGTTTGATATAGCGTAGGAATGCGTTGAGGACGTGACGCCAAGACGTGGCCATCATACGCCATATCAAACGCGTTCCATCCTCCAACTCAGAAAAAAACACGACTATCGTTTTGTATTTATTATTTATCCTCTTTTTTAAGCTTTCCAAATATTTTTCGATATAAATTATGAATGAAATAAAAAGCAGATCGAAAACCGTATCAAACACTGGAATGATTAAATGGATATGTAATAAATATGCACAACTATATACTGCACCTGTATCGTTTTTCTTCCAAATCGGTAGAAAGAACGATATTAATATAGCATACATGTAATGCCAGATCCAACGTTTATTTTCCTTGACTCTATTTCATGCATTGAAAATAGTTTTGCCATGCAGTATGACAGCAATTGAAAGCAGATTGTATTCTGTTTAAGTTCGCTTAGATGCAGCTAGGAATATCGACGGGTGATCCATAAATACGGATTGAATATCCACATCAAATACTAGATAAATCAAGACAGAATGAACAAAAATGCAATAAAAGAAGAAACAGCACTTTATATGAATTTATTTACATGGCTTAAGGACTTGTCTTTTGTTTTGTTTTGTCTTGTGCGAAAATTTCAAAATGTGCAAAAATGTTTCTAAATGAACGACGTATATTTGCGTTATAATTTTTTATGGGGACTTATTAGAAGTTGATGGTAGTCGTCTTAATCTGTCAGACTAATGAGACAAAATCCTAACGCCGAAAAACATGCGCAAAAACCCATTTGGAAAACAATTATAATGGACTATCTCATTCAGAGAATTCTGTTCGATTGAAATAGAAGAGCCATTAATATGATTGTATAGCATTTTTGAAGAGACATGTAAACAATGAAACACATTTTTATACATATCATGGTTGTTTTAATATTGTTGGGAATTGAATGAGTAGACCCATTTAATTTTTTCGAAAACCACTTAATTAAGTTGTATTCAAATACCACTTAATTAAATTGTATTCAAATACCACTTAATTAAATTGTATTCTAATACCACTTAATTAAATTTATTCAAATACCACTTAATTAAATTGTATTCAAATACCAGTTAGTTTATGAAAGAGATGAATAACATTCAAAATTTTTGCTTCTCACAATATTTATTTAGTTTTATTGTGTAATTAATTTAACACATTTTTAGTGTGCAATTAATTTACCATAATTGTCTTTTGTAATTATTGCACTGTATTCATTGTGTGTAATAACGCCATAGATTAAACATTATTGTATATTTTGTTCATAAACGTGAAGTGGTACCTTTTACAGTCTGATATTACTGACATATTTTATATTTACTTTGTATCAAAGATACTGGCATCAATAAAAACGTTTATGTATAAAATTTTCAACATAATTTTTCTATTTATAATTTGGTTATCATAGACATACGGTTTATTTACCGTATAACTGTGACTTTCTTTCGTGAAAATTTTTACAGGTTCCTACGTAGGCCATTATGAAGCAAGATTTTCTTCTGTGGCAGACGTTGTGACTGAAACAAGGAGGTGGTTATATATTCTAGTGTTTAATATATATATATATATATATATATATATATATATATATATATATATATATATATATATATATATATATATTTGAGAGATAAAATACTGAAGAAATGTGAAGATTTGCAATTTCTCATTGAATTCCGATAATTCTTTCTTCTATCCATAAAAGCACTGCTCACGTACTCTTCAACATATCTTTATTGCACACCTGAAAAAGATTACACAAACGATAGATATGCTTAAAAAATATACAAAACATACACAAACAAAATTTACAAGCAAACACGCTTGAAAGTGATTATTTTATCAGTTTACTGGTATCGTGACAAACATATAGGAAAATAAAAATACATGCAGGTCTAGTTTTGCAGATAAGGAAACTTCCACTCTATACACCGTATCTGGTATTCATTTTATAAAGTCAGATGCATCTATTTAAGAAATTTTAATGATTGAAACATTATTTTTTCAAACATCGACTGATAAGTTACCATATATGCAAAACATAGACCAACAAAGTGTGCCGTAATCTAATTATAAAGTAATTTGCCTAATTCATTTTGTTCATTCTTCTGAAACATGTGGCTGTGTCATAACGTCCATACATTTCAACAGTAATATCCGCCCCTTTTCAATATTTATATATATGTTTTAAGTCTTTTCAAAAATTCGCGAGGTTGTCATCTTGCCAATGCGCTGACTCAAAACCCGCCAAAGATTTGCTTTATTTTCCATGCATCAATTTTATTTATTTGCAGGTCATCATCTGAAGTGTCCATGCTAAATTCAGATGTCATTTCATTCAAGATACTTGATGTCCCGGATAGTTATTTCCAAGACTTACAAAGTCCGGTTGTATTAATATTCAAGCTGGATGTAAGTAAAAGCAGACAGCGAAACGAACCGACTTTTAGCTTACATTCTTTGAATGGTTTCAAATACTAGAAGAAACTACTGTGATGTTAGTTAGCCTCGCTATCAGAATAAGCACAAACGCACAGCAAAAAGCATCGAGGAAAACACACTGCATTTTCAGGGTTTCCTTATGATTATATGCTAAATGTTAACTTCATTGTAATATGTGCTCTCTCTCTCTCTCTCTCCAAGTATTTTTTCTCTCAATGTAACCTTAGTTATGTGACACGGTGGTACAAAAAACCACACAATTAATTTTATTCTTATTCTCTATTAACATATATTGACAAACAGTACTTTGATTCATTGTGACTTCTTAATCCTTGTTTGTCTTAACCTGAATTTGTGTCCGATTAAAAAAGAACCAAACACTTCTTAAACAGACGTAAGTTATAAAGAAAGGAATAACAATGATTTGCAGTTTTTTATACATCATGTCACAGTATATTGTGCTCAATGATTAGTCTATGTTTCACGAAATGTCTCAAAATCGTTCATTAAATTGAGATTTTGCATGATTTGCTGCTTAGTCAGATTAGTCAGACGTTTGATGTAGCAAAAAGAATGGGGAAAAATCGTGCAGATTTGTATACCTCAGAATATTTTAATTCTAGGAAATGAGTTTAAAATTCCTCAAAAGAAATCATAGATTTTTCTAACTGGTGAATATATATATATATATATATATATATATATATATATATATATATATATATATATATATATATATATATATATACATATTCAACGTAACTATTTATTTGCAACATAAATACATTTCGTCGTTTAATTTGCGAAATGTTTTCAAATTTCACAGGTTTGTTGAATTTAAGGTTGAGGTTAGTAGCCCGAATCATTTGGTTGTGAGAGCGTTAGTTTGTTCAATATATGCATTTTTTTCAGAATCCGACTTTGAAGTCGAATATGAAACCAATGTGTGCATTTCTAAATATGTCTTCAGAGTAAGTATATGGGTTTGAAATCTTACATGCAACATGACTGATCATCTTTCATTGAAGTAAAGAATCCGGCTGAGTTTTGTTTTTATAATTTCAACATCAGTCATGATTTGCTCTCCGCTATAGTAGTTCTAATTCAATTTAGAAATCGAGAAAGTGAAAAAGTAATTTACTTTTTTCAAAAAGTAACTGTTATATATATATTGATTTAATTGATATTTGATTTAATTTAATTGTCTGTTTGTAAGTTTTAATTTTTTAAAAGTTCATTACATGTCAAAGTAATATAATCTTATTTACTTGATTTGGCATTTTGTTTTGGAAAATTCAGTTTGACCTGACTCTTTTCATAAACACCTATCAATAAAAACAGTTTCTATTTTTGACTCAGTTCCCGACCTTGATTTAGAAATCACTGAGACAAGTAAACAACTTTCTATTTTTATTTCATTCTCGGAGTAAAATTGTTTTTTATCAAGGTACGTGATTTTAGATATGCAAACAGCCTATATTTTGCAATTCTGGGTTTTCCTAAATTGCGCAGTAGTTAGATTTAATAGTGATGTTTAAAGGGATATTTCTCAGTTTGGGATTTTACAATGGACATTAGAAAGTGTTTCGTTGCGATTATTCACTTCAAGACTGTAAAGGGCTGGAATATTTGTTGCCAAAATGAAAGAAGGTTAAAATAGTTTGTAATAGACGAAATTCTGTGATACATTAAGTAGTATTTGCATACGGTTGGAAGTGCTTATATACAGCCACTAATTTCTTTACTTTTGTCGTAGATAAATGCTTTGAATGTCACGGTAAATTCTTTTATTAAACTTCTTTAGTGAACAAAATTATTCTCCATTATTTTAAACAAAGAAATATATTATTTTTATACCTTTCCCATTCTTATCATGCAACGACTGTAATAATAATAATAATAATAATGAACAAGATATGTGTGTTTTACTGTCTCTCTTTGTAGAATGGTTTTTTTTGTGTTTTTTTAATATTCTTGCGTGGATCCCTTCGTATGATGGTTAGAGGACTAAATTCAAAATTAAGCTACTGAAATTATATTCGATATTGACAGTCATTATTTCCTTGCTTTTAGTAATGAAATAATTTAATTATTTATATTTACTTATTTAATTCTATTTGTTCCTGCTATATTAAGAAAGTTGTTCATCTGTGAAGAATCATGTCTTTCATGTAGGCCTTATCCTATTTACATGAATGAAAATAAAACAAAATTTAAATTAAATCGTATGAGATGTGTAATAAATAACTGTAACGTATTTAAGCATCATATCTGCAATTTTGAAGTATGTATACATGCATATGAAGGGTGTAACTTTATAAAATTAAAGTACATACAAAATACATATACACCAAAATACTATAGAGTACTTGACTTACAATTTATACAAATTTTCATTAACAGGAATACAAAAAATCAGTGGCCAACGTCAGGCTGCAACACAAGCGTCAAGGACAGTAATTACACCCACACCGTCTGTCACTGTTACCATCTGACCTATTTTGCTGTTGTCATGGATGTGTACGATATCAAAGTAATCTGATTTTGTGCCTATTGTAATTATATATAATGACAGAAAATGCAGTAAATTTAAGGCTACAATTGTAAACTAAACCGGCTATCGATTTACTAACATGTCGACTGATGTATCATTGTCCTCTCAAACGAATGTGCTGATGACAATAAGAAAATGGATGTGATATACTATCTGTAATTTTGTTGTAGTAATTTAACTTACATTTTAAGTACTTTACAAGTTGTAAATAATATTAAGTAGAACGTTTGGTTTCTATTATATATTTATCTTTTGTCTTCATGATCATATAGTTTTAGTCTAATATTTTTTGCGTTCTGTTTTTCAATGTGTTTATTTTGCATTAGACCAAAGAGCAATAGGTCGTTTCAACGACGTTTATGTATTAATCCATCGTTCGTATTCAGTTGTCTTTTCCAATTGTTTGAGAGTGAATTTTACTTTGTTCAGTACCTTTTGCCGCTTTATAATGATTATTGTTTTAGTAAATCCAAGCAAAAATATGCCATTCAAACAATTTTAAAGCGTTTTGATAAATGAACTACTTAAAAAGCTATACAAGATACAAATTATGCCATAGTCTGTACACAGAGTCTATCTTCTGTCATATTCAACTCTTAAAACGTTTTATTTTGACGCCATTTTTCAGAATACCATTGATGAATTAAGTACAAACATCTTGACCTACATATCCTATGCTGGGGGAGGACTGTCTGTTCTTTGCTGCGTCATATCTATAGTTGTGTTTGAGTTCTTTAGGTAAGCAGTTCTTTTTTGTCATCATTCCCATTATATATAGTATGCCGTACGTTTGTACGTTCATTGATATAGCGTTGAAGTTTTACCAATACTATAATTGATGTTTTAAAAATCTATTTGAAGACATTTTTCCTGTAAACAAAAATACTGAGATTTAATAAATATCAGGTTATTTTAAACGTGAGACTTTATCATTTCAATAATCCATATACACCATGGGAAACATCTTCATAATAACAGTCTCTCTCTCCATCAGACTTAGAAATGTACGAGTCCGAGTGCACGAGCAGCTTGCATTCTGTATTGTGGCAGTGCAGTTACTTTTTTTGTTTGGAACAGATATGACTGAAAATCGGGTATGTAATAATGTCCCATCAGCTCTCAAAGAAGAATCTTAAATACATACAGAATTTAAGAATTATGGTAATTTCAGCTTCACATATAACATTATCCTTTTACAATGAAATTTGAAAAGTCTTCACACTTTTTAAACAATGAAATGTTATTACATGTTCTTTGAGGAATATCAAAATTATTATTCACTGAAAGTGACCTTTATCAAACCACTATTGAAATAGCCAATCTTTAGTTCATGCGACAAATACAGTACCCATCAAATAACTGTATTCCATTTATGTTTTCAGATAATTTCTATGACGATTTTTGAATATTTTATATCTAAGTTTCTTGATTACTGTTGTTAAATGAAACTTCATCGTCATTAAGGCCATATCAGAATATTCATTCCAAGCATTTATAATTTCTTTTATTTTGTCTTCCACCATTTAACTAAAAAATCATCGTGATCTGTCTATCCTATTTCCCACATTACGTTCTATTTGAAGAATATCGATTTGGTAAAGATTAATTTTGAGATGGTGAGAAATCTAATATTTTTTCTTATTTCGCAGGGCGTGTGTATGGGTATAGCTATTGCCCTGCATTTCTTCTTGCTAGCTTTATTCTGCTGGATGCTTGTTGAAGGAATACACCTGTACATGTTACTGGTTAAAGTCTTTAACTCTGGTTCCCATTTGAAGAAATACATGATGCTTGGCTGGGGTACGTAATCTTTTCATCCATTTATCACTTCTAAGATCATGTCTTGCCTTCAAAACACGTAAGCATACATATAAACAAACAGAATTTCTGAAACTCGCCACAGGTAATCATATAAATTACTAGAGATTAGAGATATAGTTTCTTTCTCTATTTTAGGAAAACACATATGAAACTTTCCAATAATTTCTTATGTTACTCTACTTCATATTTGATAAAGTGGAACCACACGTACTGATCATTGTGGAAAAATAATAAAAGCAACACAGAAGTTAATAACTAATATGTGCAAAATTTATACATTTTATATTCTTTCAAATTCTTTTCTATTTTTCATGCAATAATATGAGTTGAAATTCATAATTCTATTCATTTCAGGTGTACCCATCGTGGTGGTTGGCATTACCGGTGGTGTATTTCATGAAAATTATGGAACAAGAGATATGTATGTCACATGATGCAAGCTACATAGTCATGACTTCAGCAATGATTGAGTATTACATAGCTACTAATCTAACATTTTCATAATGTTTAACATTCAAACTAATTTATTTTTTCCAAGAAATATCGTATTAAATACCCAAAGGTTTGATAGTTAACAAGAAAAGGTTTAGAGCAATTACATACGGCATGTCTATTATTGTGTTTATTAATTAGAAATTGTTGAGGCTACACGAATTAAAGCTTCACAATTTACGGTCGCTTCTTTTTTGAAAACTTGTTTTGGATTTATTGGTTGAAAAATGTGCTGTGATGATTTGATGATTCTTATTTAATTACTTTAAGAAGAACCTGTTCGTGTGAGAAAATTATACATGTCTCATCCTTTATCTTTTTTGCCATGTCTCTATATCTTAAGGTTAGTTTTTCACGCTAACATGCTACTGGCCATAATGTATAAAATAGGCATAAAATAGCTCAATACCCAAAACTCTATCACTCTGATTCAGCGTAGCTTGAATGTCTCGCTCATTTCCGACGTAAATCATTGTCTTACATACAATTTAAAACAGCAGAAAACTCGAAGATTCTAGTGTCTCGAAAACTCGAAGATTTTAGTGTCCCGGAGATTTTGAGTTTTCGATGCTGTGTTATATGGACATATGAATAATTGTAGTTATACCACCATATTGAATTCACATAGATATTTATAAAGTTGTAGAACAGACAAGCATCTTATTTGCCAAATATAAATATTACATAGAACTTCGAATACACTGGACAACAAATTTTTACAAAAGTCATGTTACTGAAATAAAATTAGTCAATTCTTATCAATTTTTATGTGCTGAACACGAATATGACAGTCAAATTGCAAAATTGGCTCTAGTTTTTTTGTAATCTGCAAGAAATTAATGTTTACATAACGAAATGCATTCCAATAGTAAAAGGTCAACTGTAATAGCCTACCTATAAAAAATCAAGTCATTGACTACATCTTAGATTTCTTTGCCTGTCTCTTGTACAGCTGTTCGGGAGCATCTCTGAGGAGTGTCCAGCAGTAGTCAGCCAGCATTGTAGTGGACCATTTTCCCTGGTATCTTTGTTCCATTGTTGCGATATCTTGATGAAAACGTTCGCCGTGTTCATCACTAACAATACCACAGTTGCTAGGAAAGAAATCCAAATGGGAATGAAGGAAGTGAATCTTTAGAGACATATTGCAGCCAAGTTTCTTATACTTCATCAACATGTCTTCTACTAGTTCCTTATAGTTTTCTGCCCTAACATTTCCGAGGAAGTTTGTAGAAACTAGGCGAAAAGCATTCCATGCTTGTTTCGCGTCACCTTCCAGCAAGTTGTTGAACCGGTCATCTTTGAAAAGCTCTCGAATCTGAGGACCCACAAAAACTCCCTCTTTAATCTTTGCTTCGCTGAGTCGAGGGAATTTTTCATGCAGGTATCGGAATGCTGGCAAAGTCCGGTCAATGGCTTTCACGAAGTTCTTCATCAAACCTAGTTTGATGTGAAGGGGTGGTAGCAAGATTTTCTGAGCCTCAACCAGAGCTGGGTGTTGGATATTCTTCTCTCCAATGGCTACATTCTGCCTGTGAGTCCATTCCTTCCTCATGTAGTGCATTTCCCTTGCTCGGCTATCCCACTCGCATAAGAAACACATGTATTTTGTATATCCTTGCTGCAGTCCCATTAAAAGGGCAACTACCTTCAAATCACCACAGAGGTGCCAGCTGTACTTGTTATACTCAATGGAATTCAGTAGCTGCCTTAAGTTATCGTATGTCTCTTTCATGTGGACAGCATACGCTACTGGAATAGATGGAAGAATGTTTCCATTGTGCAAAAGCACAGCCTTGAGACTCAGTTTCGAAGAGTCCACAAATAGTCTCCATTCTTGTGGGTCATGAGTGATTTTTAAAGCATTCATGAGGCCCTCAATATCGGAACAGAATATCAGATTACTTTCCTTTCTGAAGAAAGGCTCCAATTGCTGGTGGCGCTTTCGATATGCAGTAATTGTGACATCTTCTTCTAGAAGATTCCATTGTTGGAGTCTTGATCCTAGCAATTCTGCCTTGTTCTTTGATAAGTCCAAATCACGAATCAGGTCATTTAGTTCTTCCTGTGTTATTCTGTGTGGGGTTGATGATGCACCACAGTGAAAATCTGGATCACTGCATGCTGATGGACCAGGAGAAGAACAGGTCGACTCACCTTTGTCTTCGTCAGATGAATCAAGAGAATATTCTGCTGGAGGTTCTGGAATAGGAAGTCCCTCACCATGTGGAACTGGTCTCAATGCAGACGGAATGTTTGGGTAGACTATTCTCGACTTCTTTCGCTTCGTTATTCCGCCGGAAAGAGGAGGAACCAAGCAGAAGTAACAGTCATTTAGGTGGTTGCTTGGCTCTCTCCACACCATTGGGACTGCAAACGGCATTGATGACCTTTTGCAATTCAACCACTGTGAAAGCTGTGTTGTACATGTAGCACAGCATATATGCGGAGCCCAAGGCTTGTCTTGGTCACCAACCTTGCATCCGAAGTAAAGATGATATGCCTTCTTCACTTGAGAATTGATACTTTTCTTCTGGTTGGCAAATGTCACTTCCCCACAAATATAGCAAAAATTGTCCGCGGTATTAACACACTTTCGAGGCATTACTGTTCTTTATTGTACGTAAATGGATAAAATAATAAGTTTTATGTAACAGTAGCTTGAACTGTCTCGCACAACGTCTAAAATATTTTAAATGCTGAACCTATCTGATTGGGCTTTATATAGTACACTGCTTACGTCAGCTTCAGCAGCCGCCTAGCATTAGTATAATAGGCCTACACATGTATAGTACACTGCTGACGTCAACTTACTTCAGCAGCCGCATGGCACTAGTATTGCATTGCATCAGAAAATGATGCAATCAACTGTGGATGATGTGAGCATGATGGTATTATGCAATGTTACATCATTATTCCGGATGTTGCTGCAGTCCTACTGGAGAAATTTACACAGTGAAACATAGAAAATGAGGTATATGAATATCTTCAAAACGAGAGCCAATACAAATTTTTCACTGTTATATTCGTGTTCGGCACACCAAAATACTACAGATTAGGGCCTTTTCAAGTCAGTAATGATTTCACTGTTGACCAGTGATATTAGCTACATCAAAAACTCATTAGCTTGAATGCGCGTAATTTAAAAATTCCCCATAAATTTATAAGATTTTTGTGATACCGTATTGGCATCTCGGTCTTTTTTAGTTATCTTTGCATAACAATGCGGATAATAGAATACAATGCATTAAGTGACGGTAATTAATGTAAACATGTGAATATTAATTCACAAACGTCATATTTTGACAGTATGTGTGAAGAAAAATCGATCCAAAAATAAATGAATGACAAAAATTTTATTTTTCTACCAGATGCTGGCTCACACCGAAAATGATATTAATGCTGTTTGTCCCCGCAGTTTGTCTGGTTATATTGGTAAGTTTTTAAATGCATGATACTATGCTTTTATGTCTATGTGTTATTTTACATTACAGATGATGTAGAACGTGGAAAGAAATTGTATGAATTATCATAATCTTAAACAATTCCACTTATTCAAATCACAAGGAACAGCTAGTTTAGCTTTCAAATTGTTGCATGACCCATGAAAATCAGACATTTGTAAAATTTCCCTGAAACATTAATGTATGACTGTATATCTATTAAATTAAAAATTATTTTTGCCAGATTTTGAAATCAGATTTTCTTTGAATATTACTAATATTCATATGCCCAAAGCTGCAAATGTCAATCAGAATCTTTGCTCCTACTAATGTTGCAATCAGTTCTTCTTGTAATCAATCAGAACCCGTTCGTTTTGTTGGTTTATCGTTTGTTGTTTTTCAAACGATGATTTATTTGGTAATAATCCCCGTAGCGTGTGTATCTATAATAATGAATACAACGAATAAAAGGTACTTGTTTATAAATTGGAACATGTATCAATAGAGGCATGTATACTACATTTATCATAAGGTATATTTTTACTTTTCAGGCTCTCTAAAGTTAATATTTGCATTCTGTTGAGCATTTAAATTCCAGATGTATTTTTGGATTTAAAAAATCTAGATCACCGACTGTTTTCACCTCCCAGAAATAGTGCTCTGATATTGTGTTTCAATTATGGTTACGGGCTTTGGTGAGGTATTACTAACTGAACTAGCCATGCTTTCTTCTAAGACTTATTTCTCGAAGTAGCTAACCCAGCGTCGTATTTATTACAACCTCTGCATTGTACGTACAATTGTTACACGATTTGCTTGTATTCTTGCGGGAAGGTCATGCCGTATGTTTCGCGTGTTTAAATTTTGATCAGAATTATATCACCCTGAGCGTCTAAATTATGTCAGTTTTCAAAAGAGACGGATGCCTAATTATTCAAATTATTCAAGAAAATCAATTTTTGTGGTATTTAAACTTTTAGTAGTTTATATGTGTCGATGATGTTCTGTCATTACAGATAAATACAGTGATCCTTCTGATAGTCCTGAAGATGATGGTACGATCTATGACACATGGATCCAAAGTTACCACTAAAGAAATATCTACTATCAGGTATATATTTATATCACGTTTGTACATTGAAAATTATATCCTTAAGTCTATAAAGATTATTCTATTTCCCCATAAGCAAACAGATGGAAAATCATCAAATTTAAGATAAGTTTAGCTCGCACACATAAATTCTGATGATTATGTGTGTGCACTGTGGAATTTGTAGACTGATTCCCCAATGGTAACATGCAACATGCAAGAATAATGCACGAGTTAAATCTATTCAAAACAATTGTGCATTCCAATCGATTTCGTAGAATGGCTTTGTTTATTCACTAATCAATATATGTAAGAAGATTGAATACATATCATAACCATGAATACATCATAAAATGGATATTTACGTAAGAAGTAACAATTCCAATTACATTAAAAGCATATTAGAAATATGAAAATGGTATCGTAATTTCTGCCAGAAGAGCAAAACTATAGAGATGACACGCGAATACAAAATTATCGATACAAAGATTTTTCTCGTTCAGATCATCCGACAAATTCAATTCTCTGTATTTGCCAATGTTCACATTATAGCCAGCTTGTCTTATCAGTGCATTTGTATGTACTTTGCAGAATAGGTCTAAAGGCAGTAGCAGTATTGCTACCAATTCTTGGTTTCACCTGGATATTTGGTTTTCTGTCAGTTACTAGAAAGGAAACACTTGTCTTTACGTACTTATTTACATTCTTCAACTCTTTCCAGGTAAGTTCGTTTGATATTTGCACATACTGATCTAGCCAATGTTATACAAATATAATAAATTTAGTATTAACACTTCAACTTTTTTGCGTTAAATTTATCGTTCAAACTTTTATTTCACATTAAATTGTTGGAGGAAAAAAGGGGGTTAACAAAATATTAATGTTATTTTATAATATTGTTTACATGACCCTCATTTAGACATTTCTAAATATTTTGAGCTTTCCAGTACGAGTAAAATTCGAAATGAACTCGGATCAGTTCGATTCACTGCGTCTAAAAGTACTGAGGCGCTGACGTCATTGAAGATGTTCCGCTATCGGTGTGTTATACAGAAATACGGATTGGTACTAATGATTTCCTGTTCCATTAAAAAAATCTTTCTGTATATGTACTGACTCATGGACTTCTCATAAATACCTTAGTTAATCTTCATTTTCTGTTAGATTCTTTATCAATGTTTCCTTCATATTTTTATGCTTTTCACTAGTCTTTGCAAAGTATTGCTTATTAGTGTCAAAATGTACATATCCAGTTACTTGATTGCTTTTTATTTTCTTTAGTTGATTATGCTGATTTCGTATAATTTGGGTGGGGGTGGGATACATATTTTTGTCAATTGCATAAAGATTTGCTTACCTCTTTGGGAAACATTTTGTTGCTGCATCAACTTTGTGAATAAACAATATTTACAATAGGGATAAAGTAATTTGAAAATTATGGCCAACCGAAACCGTGTACAATTTAACATCAAAAGCAAGATTAAAAATGATATTAAACAGTAATGTATCTCTTATTAGTTTTGTTCTATCCTCGTATGCCCAGTTTATTTTCCTGGAAGCATAATGAGGTTTCGTGTTGGGTTCTGAAATGACGAATTCATAAATTGTCATCTGCATTTTTAAGTTTGATTCGACATTATGTACCTAGTCCTTCGTGCGCTTGCAAACTTGGTTGTTTTCATTGTCAGATCTTAGCGATGACATCCGACCCATTTGATGCTGTTAGTTTGGTTATATTGTAAACAATGGTGTTTCCATCGTTACGGAAATATAGTATAAAATTAAATTCAGTTTTTAAAATTCAAGATCAGATATTGAACAAACATAGCCTTTTTCTATGAAACCTGGTTATTATCTATGTTGAAAGTAGTACTAACCGGAAATGACCAGAAAAGATCGATTAACTTAATGTGCACGCAGACCGCCAAATGGGGCAAGGCATATTTTTTTTATCGATAAGGTTTGATTTCAACTACATAACCACCAAAAGCATTTACAATTATTATTGGTCTTCAATGTAATAGATACCGACATACGCGATGAATGTCATTTCTAATTAAACTACTTTGTAAATATCATTTGTTTGCATATATTCCAGGGTGTTTTTTTCTTCGTCTTCCATTGTTTGCTAAGCACCGATGTAAGTAACATTTAACTTCTTAAATAGCATCAGCATGCATGATCTTTTAACGTAGCTATGTAAACCTTAATAGTTTACTTGTCATATAGTTAGTGCAATTACATATGAATGCATCCAAACTAAATTTACCTCAAGATTCGTGTAGAATACAAACCAGAACAATAGAGACGACTGGAAGGAAATACAGCCACTTACACCATCATCACTACTACTGCTAATAATATTGTTAACTCTGTTGAGAATAACACCATCATCGCTACTACTGCTAAGTATATTGCTAACGCTGCTGTTTTGTTAAATATGATGCATTACTTCAGTGCAGGAGCATTACGATTGTGTAAAAATTATTCGTATTTGGCGATTATGGTCTATTTATGGTATCACTTTTAACTGTTTAAGCTAAATACACTTTCACCTTTCCATTAAATTAATCTTGACTTCGATAAAAGGTGACGAAAACCAATAGGTGTGATTGATCACAAATTGCCTTCAGCCAGAATATGTTCCTATTTTTATTATTATTTTAAAGCAGAAGTATTTGGATTGTGTGTATCTACTTACAATATCACTTTTACACGGCCCAGGTAAATGCATTTTTACTTGTCCATTAAATTAATCTTTAAAGTGACGAAAACTGACAGATGTGTTGAACATATTTTGCCTTCAACCAGAATAGGTTCTTACTTTCTGTTATTTAAAAGAAGAAACATTTGGATGGTCTGTAGCTAACTCCGTTTTTTGATCATTATTCACTCACAATATCAATCTTGCTAGATTAATGTAAAATTCCCTGTTAAATATCCATCTCATTAATCTTTCAAAGATATTGTAATTCCAATACAGTTTGTCTGTAATGGATTGTCATTGGATGTGAGAAACAACTCCTTTAAAAACAGGTGTTCATTTACGTAGTAAACTTTCAGAAGCAGAATAGCTTTTTTTTACCTGTCCCAAAAGTGACTGTAAATACTAGCTCTCTAGAATATTTGTGTTTTCATCTGTCCCAAAAGTGACTGTAAAGAATAGCTGTCTAGAATATTTGTGTTTTGAATCGTCACAAAATTGACTGTAAGAGACTAGCTCTCTAGAATATTTGTGTTTTGATCTGTCCCAAAAGTGATTGCAAAGACTAGCTCTCTAGAACAGTTGTGTTTTGATCTGTCCTAAAAGTGACGTTCAAAACCTGTGCAGGTATCGTTTAAAGGAGGTGTACGTTTAGTTTTATTGAATGCAAACGTGTTGTAATATGAAATCCTTACCCATTATAAACTCAGGTTAAGAATGCGTACGATCGTCGAAGAAAACATTTGCGACACATAAAGCCAACACAATCTACCCTCAGCAAGAGCAACGAGAAAATAAGCTCGGATTTTGAATCATCTGGTTATTCCACAAGCAAGGAATCGGTAGGAACCATTTCTTTGAATAGTCTGTATGTTGCAACAGAGCAAGAGATTGGGTGGAAATTTCTCTTCCAGTAGAAAAACGTGTCCTTAAATATGCAGAGGGTTTATCTGGAAATACCGAATTGTATGGATGTGATGGGGGCTTTCCGATACAACTTCTAATTTGTCAGATTTATCTTAATGTAATACAATAAAAATTAATATGAGACAAATATGTTTTTCTTAAATTAAACATGAGTATTTTTGTTACTGCATAGAGCAAAACTAGAAACACTGCTACGAAAATTGATCGAATATGATTTATTTTGTTACTTCAGTGATTGATTGGAATAAAACAATGACACGGTTTGAAAAGACTTGTAAATACAAAGCAATTACATGCACAGGTACATATTACATTTCCACCAGTGTAATATCCGCTTTTGATATATAATTATTTTCTTGATTTAAAACAAAATAGTATTTTTCTGCCATTTCATTCAAATATATTATTGTGAAAATAAGTATATGTTTTACTAGAATATTTCAGAGGCAACTTAAAGAATTATATGGTGACTAACTAATTTAGACTTCTGATCACTATATATAAGATGACACATTATATTTTCTAGTTTGATTCTGTATCGACGGATACTCCGAATTTGGACAGAAAACGCTCCCTTGGAAAACGACACGAGCAAATCCCAGTTACTGGACAGGGATATAATATCAGTTGGATATCCGTTAATGGCCGCCCTGAAGTCACTCGTAAACCAACGGCTTGTCTCAGCAAGAACCTATTTCTCAAGAATTCCCGATTACGCCGTATAAGGAACAGTTCAGACATAATCCGAACACCAGTTGATGCATATGAAACGAAATCTAGGCTAGATGGTCACGTGATCAGTTATAACACCACACCTTTGAGCAAGAGAAGTGACAGAAGAAGCTTTCATGCACCTTCGTTTCGTGCGGCTAACATTGGTCATGGAGCAAAGGATGCTGTGTATGGCTCAGATCGATATTTTAATTAGGATGTCATATCCGCCCAAACCCGGAATTAAAAATAGCAATATTAAATTAATCTTGATCATGGATTGTGCTTCATAGGTATTATAAATGTTATGAAATACATATAAATAATTTATATACCGTTTTTGGTCTGTCATAATTAAAATCTATTCGTAAAATTATTACATTCAAGTAATGATCGGTTTATTGACATATACAATCACAGTCAAGTTTAATTTTAAAAAAAATATTTCACCACCTATCGATTACTACCTGGATGTACATGTTTCACAAAGGTTAGCTCTCTTGGCAATAATAATGACGGATAAAAACAGTAAATTTGCCTTTGAACTAAGAAATGATTCGTGCTCATATTTTTAAAAAGCATTTAGTTAAACGAACCAGCATTAAGATGATACTATTCAGATGGCACATTGTAAAATATCCTCAAAATTGTGCCCTTGTGAAATAAAGGTCAACAGTTAAATGCTTGAATGAACCCAAAAGAAAGGGAAATAAACTTTTATAAATTTTCCCCCAAACCACAACTATTATAGTTGGTCGGTCATCGATTATATTTGGAAAGATAATTCTCATCCTGTGTCTGATTTATTTATTTATTTATTTATTTATTTATTTATTTATTTATTTATTTATTGTTGCGCTGACGTTAGTAAAAGAACGAGATATAACGGTCACTTTTATAACGGTAGTTGGAGAGGTCCCCATGGCACACCTTTGTAATCAGTTTTGTAAAGATCTCGGTGTATTTTTTTATGTTTGTTTCATGTGAGCGTGGGCTTCACATGCAGCAACAAAGATATATTTGCTCAGACTATTTGAAACAGCAACATAAATAATATATTCATTTATACCCTTTTTTAAAGAAATATATTCTTTAAATCATTTATTAGTAAACAACTATTGCTAATAATTCTAATGTTTACTTCAGTTAATGAACTCTAACGTCCATGTAGCTATCTGTTCTACATAACATGTATGTATGTATGTATGTATGTATGTATGTATGTATGTATGTATGTATGACAGACATTAAAGTTGACTCAGCGATATGCATTGAGCTGTATTTTTTCTGCTAACATTATTGTAAGAAGCAAAGACATGATTTTGTATAAAAAAGAATAAATTTTCATTATTATTATTATTATTATTATTGCAAAGGCCAATACATGATTCGTTCTACATGTACGATAATATTGAGACAATTACTGTCTGATATTGTTGCAGCCCTTCCCATGAGAGTTCGGCATATAAATTCCAAAAGAGTTACTTCAGATCTAAGGACGAGAGGGATCAGTTAAAAATTAGAATCCGTCATCACAAACGAAATTACTCGAACCTCATTTGCATATTAAAAGTAGTTACAATGTTTCATAGGCCTAATGCACATACGTAATGAGTATATATATATATATATATATATATATATATATATATATATATATATATATATATATATATATATATCTTCTTTGATGCATTATATATGCAGCTTTAAAAATCACTTTTTGCTTCAACACAATTCATCACAGCGTCATAAATGTATGTACCTTTTGATCAGAAATTATAAAGGTGTAGCTCATTTGTGGCCTCACTAAATATTCAGAAGCCTTAAATATAGCATCTGCTTTTGTTTCATAAATGCCGTTTCATGATAATAGGGGTATCTGTCCGTCTGTTTGTTAATGTATTAATGAAAATGTTGATATAAATACCCGGATATAAATGAAGAAATGAATATATGTGTGTAAATATCTGAAAATCAATATTTGAAAAACAGTTCATATTAGTTTAATGTTTTCCGCTTCATATCACATTGCCCTGTTAACCCAGTTTTAGAGTGATTGCATTTATTAACAGGTAAAATTAAGTCTCACTCTTTCTTAAGTTGATCGAGTGCAAAAATACGTATATCGTATGGTTTTGTGTATTGTGGCATCATTTTTTTAGTTCTATAACTTTTATTCACTGTAGTAGTTTTAACATTTGGTTTCTGTTTATTGACGTTTGATATATGACAGGACTGTTGTTTTTCACTTATTTTAGTTTGACATCTCACTCCAACGAAAATGTAATTTACTGATCTGATAAAACAAATGTATAAAATAGTGACAACTTTAATCACTTTGTGGTGTGACAGAAGTCGTTAGTGCGTCAGATCGTCTTATTACATTTTAGGATTCAAATCTCAGCAGTTAACGGATTTCACGTTTTAATATTATTTTAGTTTAATCTCAAAACCTATATGATAATATTCTTTCTCCATATATAATTTCACTTTCTTTAGTATGTAGGTATGGCCCTTGCCGCTCTGTCTGGAGTATATTTGTAACTATCTATATTTACTTATATATGCCTTGATTTCTGTCAGATGAATCCGGTGTGACTAATATTTAAACGAACATAAGTTATTGGGTCCCTACGCCAGTAGTTTAGCTCATATCTGTTATACTTCCTATGGGTTGTATTCTTAGTCGAGAGGGCATGTGGGTGGCTGCGTGCAGGCATTGCGATTGGTGATATAACTCACTAACGATTATGGGTAGGTGTGTGTGTGTGCGTGTGTGTGTGTGTGTGTGTGTGTGTGTGATTTGGATTTTGACGTATTTTTTATTTTAAAAAATCAGTCAAATCGCTACGATGTCTGCAGTGTGGCAATTTATAGTTATTTCTAGCACTGGGGTATCATGCCATAGACATGTAGCATCATGTCCCACCTAGTCACATTTTCCTGACACCAGACGGACCAGTCCTAACACTAACTTCTTAATGCTGAGCGCCAAGCGAGACGGCTGATAGTACCATTTGTATACGTCTTTGGTGACACTCGACCGGGGTTCAAACCCGCGACCTCCTGCATCGTAGGCGGACAGCTCTAACCACTTGGGCTACCGGCGCGGTATTCTAATTAGGGGACTAATTGCAAATTCTCTAACTTGTAGCATCATAATATTATATATGTATGTCTGTCTCTGCCTGTCTGATAGGGGATATGCGCTTAGTCGGGAGGTTAATGGAGCTATTGCATGCAAGCAAAACAATGGGTACCGTACCCTGTCGACCCGGTTCGATTCTCAATGGGTGACAAATTAAAAATTAAAAATTCGCTATTTTTTTGCATGATAATATTCTGTCTATATATACAGACGGACAGATACCCCTATATATATATATATATATATATATATATATATATATATATATATATATATATATATATATATATATATATATATATATATATATATAATGATATGCCAGTCTCAGTATATCTATAGTATCACCTTTAAATTGTTTAATCATTAGTGTTTACAATATTTGTGCATGTACCTTTTTTCGATGCATTAAACTGTCCTGAGACGAAATCGTAGATCGGCATTCAGTTCATCGATTGTGATGATTTTTGTACCGTGTCACTACGTAGAGGTGATTAAATACTACATAGAATTTATCACAGAGGGACGATATTTTATCTTGCCTTGTTTTTTTTTTTTCATAAGTATGTTCTTCGCCTATCACTATCGCTGCCTCCCAGAACGTGCCTCATTTTGTTTTGTAACGAAACCATTGTTACCAGCACACTTTGTTACTGAATGCGACGCGGTAGCGTCCCCTCCCCTCCCCTGCCACCTATGTGTATTATACCCGAATGAAAGAACCTTGGTGTCTCCATTAAATATGCTTGTATAGACATCTGAGGTTCTTTTAGGGAGCAAAGAGTATAAATTATGCCCAGTCAATCCAGATTTCAGACGGACAGTTGTTGTTGCATCAGTCGTCTGTTCCTCTTAAATACAAATTTCGACCGTGAATCAAAATTCGGAACTGTAAAACAAATTGATCGTTATTTTTTAAATTTGACAGCTGTGACGATTTTTTTTTTTTTTTGCCTTTTGAAATTTAACAACTATGAGAAATTTTGATCCGATAAGATCCATTCTTGAAAATGCTGTTTCATAGCTGAAATAATAAATCATAATTCCAGACTTTGAGTTTCTCCAAATTTGTATTTGTCATACTTGTACAAATAATAATAACAAATAATAGTGACAAATATAATTATTGAATAAATGTCTGCTCTATTTCTTTAGCACCACTGATACATCTGGTTTGACACGATATCAGTATGTATTAGTCTGCCAAATTTTAGATTCCCATATTTTAATTGTTCAGATTTTCAAAGCTCTAAAAACCTAGGGTTTGGAGTTTTTATATAAGTAAACAGTATACGTGTCTTCATAAGTAATCAGAGTCGAGTTGATTGAACTCTGATAATACGAACATTAATATTCATTTACCAAATTTAATTTAGAAAATATGAATTTAATACAGATTTTGCTAACCTATTTTTAATTCCCTCATTATACGTTTAATTAGAAAATCTGTTTTAATGAATTTATGGTGTACTGCGAAAGCCTTCCTGTATGAGATTTGTATTGTTGTAATGAATGAAATTAATAGCATTTTATGTAGATGAAATTGTGAATATATAAAAAGGGGAAAAAGAAGAAAGAACATACTAAAAAGCAAAACATAATTAATTCTTTATTTATCTATAACATCATAAATAACATAAATTTCTTCTTTCTTCTATGATATCTTCTGGCTTTATATACAGTGCTGTCGGGCATATCTGCACACCTAAGGTTTTCGCCACAAATATTGAAGCAAAACGCATACTGAATTCAACCGATTGACGAAATAAAATACTGCAATGCTTACCCTTTGAAAAGAGTCAATTTTCACCAGCATATTCTGTTAATATTAATTTTGGACACACCGGATACCACCCCTGTGTTTCCGTGACATAGCTTTGAAAAGATATAAAGTTTGTTAATTGGGCGATGGAAATGAAATACATTATTTTGGACTGTTTCTGTGAACAATTACGGTCGAGCAATTAGGTCAGGTTCATAGCTGGTTTTACAAAATTCAACTTTAGCAATGCCACCAAATGGCAAGCGATAGTAAGCAAACTAAACTGATCGTGTAAAAAGAATCAGCAAAGTTCAACTTTTTATATAAAAAAGTAATCTATTATGCTGAAGAGAACCCAACAATGAATAGGATGTAATGTGTTTACAACGTATCGTTTATGGGAATAAAAATTACTGAAGAATTTATAAACAGACTATACGCCGGGGAATTTCTAGACAATACCGTTCTGGCGTCAAATGCGCATTGTGGATAGCAGACGATTTTGTACGTGTGCCACAACTTCTTGTAAAATTGGAAACTTGGATTAAAATGTAGTATTGTTTTAAGGTATACATTTCCATCATTTATATAATGTATTTATTTGTATGTTTCTAAAAGATGCATATTAAATAGGATTTTGTGGGTTACAAGTTCAAGGTCATGGAGTGGGTCTTCATGTTGACATTTAAAAATCACATTTTTATATACAATTAGAGTAGAAATGTAGGATATTTTTGTACACTTTGTGAATATCACTTCCTTAATAAAAGAACAATCGTTCATTCTTGACACAAACTGGATATTCGACCAAAAACAACACATGATTCAATGTTTACAGAAATGTCGTATCGCTGCGCAGAATTACCCGACACGCAGAATTGGCAGACATGGTATTTAATTCACATCACTTACATCTAGTACTCCATTCAGTTTTTGTAACAAAGTGACTGGTACTATATGCATGACATTTGACCAGACTAGGTGTTTAGTTTCTGTATAAGGAACAAGATGATCGTTCGTATCCCGACATTGATTTGAAACTGAATGTTCTCTATTCAGGCCTTAAGCACTAATGATTTTTAGTTTTATAACACAAATAAAGATGAACACATTTGAAATGAACTTGCTTGTAAAATAAATCGGGATAGAACATCGTAAACTACCTCTCGATTATGGTGACCCCTTTATCCGAATAATAATATATTAGTGTGCACAGCAAACACTGGTGCGAAAATCATAGAAAATTCAAATTTTCAGTTCACATAATGAAGCTATTTATAAAGCGCATTTGCTTCCAAAGTTATCGCGGAAATACAAGAAACAATGCAGACCATAAATTATATTATTATATGTGGATGCTAGCAGTTAAGTAAAGGCTGTACAAAGTGATTAGAGTCAGTTTTCAAATTCTTCTCTAGATATTACTGTCAGTTTTATACTCTAACTCAGTTTCTGCAAAATAGCAGCATACACAGTCCCTTGAACCAAGATAAATACCTTCAATTTGGTGTATTGAATTTATTTATGCGTCACTAGCATTGACCTAGTACTTGCCAAGCTCAAACTGAGGATGATATTGGTTTACTAGGATTATGTCAGCCATTGGATTAAGCTTGGGTTCCATTGGTAAGACATTTTGTGTTCCATTAAGTTTCAAATGCACAAAATGCAAAGTAAGGTATTTATTCCGCTGAAGACATTACATAGTTCATACAATCTTGGCAAATCGTTGAATTTGAGGAGCAGCTTTTTAAAGCCATTGCAGTATTAAAACAAGTTGTTATACCATCCAAAATTCCTTGAATCTCTATATAAGGACATAAAACGGGTTTGAACTGAACAGATCTATTTAAATTTTCAGCTCCCAAGGTTTGTGAATTACATATTTTTCAGATATAAAGATTAAATAAAATGGTATAAAGATGGGTGGAAAAAATACATATAAACACCGTTAGTTACCAGATTGAATAGCTTCCATTTTTTTCATAGCTCAGTTACTTATTTTTCTTCTACTTATTCTAGGATTAGCAATAATTTTTATATCTTTTTATTTTGATGACAGCTGATACTAATATATACATGCTGAAGTAAGCAAGAAACTCCGAATGAACACGTGAATGTAAATGTACCAAGATCAATTTACAAGCACCAGCAGAAACATCGGTCGGTTACTATCGATATACCTATGACAATAATTCCGATTGGTACACCTTCGATGGTTGTATATGTCATGGTTGCAACTCCAGTCACACCAAGACCAACATTTGATGCCATAGCAAGACCACAAATAGCAGCTACGATCAAACACACGCGCGTTTGCATTTAACGATAAACGCGGTTCTCTTGGTGATATCAGCTCGCAGCTGTTGGTCCTTTTCGATTATTTTTGACGTCGGTAAGATTGATGGTCCAGCATCTAGTTATTCTATTAATAATACAATCGCTTAGTAAAACTGCAGTTCCAGATTGCATAAGCGATAGTATACTTATTATATTAATAATACAACTGCTTAGTTAAACTGTGGTTCCAGATTGCATAAGTGATAATATAGTTATTATATTAACAATACAACTGCTTAGTTAAACTGCGCCTCCAGATTGCATGTACTCATACAAATACAACCATTTTCTCGTTAACATGTCAATGTTTGAGACGCTAACATCTTGGAGACCGTATCGACGACTGATTACAAAGTTCTCACCAACTTGTCCAGGGACGAATTCAGAAATTGTAATAAATCAAATGAACTGCAGTCGACGAAACAGCACGTATTTTCCAATGTTTTGGGGATCACGCTTATCAGAGAGTTTGATGCCGTGGCTACTGCTTGCATTATTAACTAACCATAGTAAGGACTGGTGTCTCAATTTTGTCATCACACCTAATTACTGTACGACAGAAACCGCATAGGATTTGTTCAGCGACTTGCATTGTGTGACTGACATTGGAAATATTCGCGTCCTTAAATGCGAATTTGGACGTATTTGTGTCTGCCACTGAAACGCTAATACTTTGTTTCACTAATACCACGGCAGTAAACAAAATGGACAGAATGCTCAATAAGTTTTATAGCAAGCTCACTGTTGTTAGATTTTCCATGTCGATATTTTCCTGTATCATAAATAACTTCCCCGGTTATCACTGTGATAATAAGTGACGTTTTCAGTGACAATTCTAGCGCAGTAGAGTCTTGAATTTTAGCACCCCTTTCTTCTAACAGTGCTTTTTCACTTGGATATCTTCGCACGTTGTTGATTTGTCAAACCAAACCTCGTCGTGAATTTGTGAATTGATCGCTCACACGCACTGCCACACAGTTAATTTCATCTGGTGTAATCGGGGCCGGTAAATTATTTTTTTTTTATCAGATTAACTCCAAAAATCAAAGTTGGACCCGGATATTCAGTATTCATCCTTAGTATAAAATTTGGCAACTTCATGATCACTGTGTATCTTACCAGACGCTGCATTACTATAACTGAGTTGTGAATCTGAACGTGGAAATGGAACTTTTATTCCAGTAAGCTCAAGGGGCCCCAAGTGACCAAGTGGTTTAAAGCGCTCTCCGTCACGGATCACTGCCATCTCACCTGTCTGCGTCGGTTCGAGTCTTGGATTCGGCCAATGTGGGCATGTGAGAAAGCTTGCCAGTAGCATCTCGAGGGTCGGTGGTTCTTTCCGGTGATTTCTCAGGTTCTTCCTCCACCATTAATATTGACCGCCATGTATAGCCTATCGTGTGCTGCAAAATGGCGTTAAACCCTACAACAACAACAACAACAAGTAAGCTCAAAATACTTGTTATGTGCCCAATGAGCCCTGAAATTACGACTTGATATTGTCATGATGTACATACATAGACGTTGATGTCTCGTTGATATAAGGTAGTTATCTAGGTTTCAAATTTGAATAACTTGAATTCTATACATTTATAACAGGACACACTAGTATTATACGATCTATATCTTTTAGAATATAGAGATGAAACAATGCAAGTATTTAGATTTATGATGTTTGACGTTACATATTTAATCGAAAGCTATTACCAATACAACTATAAAATACTGGTTTTAGCTTTCTTATTACCTATGTAGTGCAATATGTTGTTATGTACTAGTATCACACATGCGATAAACGTCTTTCATGTGACATGCACAATACTAGTATCACACACATGTAATAAATGTCTTTCATACGACATGCACAATACTAGTATCACACATGTCTTTGATCTGACATGTACAACACTAGTATCGTACACACAATAAATGTGTTTCATACAACATGTACAACTCTAGTATCACACACATGATAAATGTCGACACAATATGTACATTACTAGTATCACACATGCGATAAACGTCTTTCATATGACATGCACAATACTAGTATCATATATGCAATAAATGACTTTGATCTGACATGTACAACACTAGTATCATACATACAATAAATGTCTTTCATACAAGATGTACAATTATATGCTCATTTTTCCCCCGGTAACTTTACATTGTCAGAATCGTTCAATATTACCCGATACTAAGCTCACGCGACAATACACATATAGCATTCACGTGCATAAAGGAACTACATTCTATTGTAAACAACCAATGGACGCAGACGCCAGTACAAATCATGTACACTCGCGTAGGAGGCTCTTTACGTTGTGCTTGTTTAAATTTGTTTCTGAATGAACTAAAACATGTTTCGTGGACTGCAAAAAACCCAAGTTGTTTTGGCACATTCCGCGTTGATACCATGTTACGGATTTAGGCTAACAACATTATATAACAGACGGAAGATAAGGTCCTTACAAATAACATACAAGTGACAAGGCATATACTCTCTTCTTTAGCTGGTGATATGAATGGCAAAATAAAATATACTTACACTTTCACATCCTGACTTTCCTCAAAATGTATTTTCTTAATTCTGCAAGTCCGAATTACATGAGCCATGTCACAGGTTTTCAAACTGGATTACACATTTCGAAATTCTGCTGTAATTTCGATAAGTGCAACTGCATCCTCCTTACTGCACTCAAAATAAAATAAGCATTAAATTCCATAGCGGCTTTTTGATAATTGCATTTGAAAGACTTCATATTTTTCCCACATTATGATTTGAAACATTCAATGACAGAAACAGAAACACATTTGCAGATATAAACACGCTTTTCCCGCGCCACTTCAATCCGATGTATTTCATGTATAATTTGCACAGATAAATCCAGTCCAAAATCACAAACTTTCGTCGAATCGAAACAAAATACCAAAATATATTCATTCCAGATCAAATGGAAAAGTTGTTGCAATGCGCATTCATTCACAGTATGACTGCAAATTTCAATTTTAACTAGACACGCTATTTTCTTTCGAAAGTTATGTCGAGCGCGCGACTAAGTTCAAATTTATCTGGGCGGAGTTATGTGCGCATTAATAATGATGTCATTGTGTAATGACAAATCTGCGCTTGTGTATTTAGTTTGGAATACGGCATTCATTCATTTACGTTGTTTCTTGTAGTGTATTTTGTTTATATATTTAAACCTTAGGTAGAATAAAAAATGAGCATATAAAAAAGGTTACTGCATTTGTATGGGAAAATATGAACTCGTTTTGTCGGAAGGATATACTGCACTCCCAAGGTCGTGCAGTATTCCATCCCAAAACTCGTTCATATTTTCCCATACAAATGCAGTAACCTATAAATATCTCTAAAAGTAACGTAGTTGTTTTATATGTGTTTTCATAATAGTTTGTGAAATAAATTAATTGGTGGAAGGTAGCCATAAAAATCCAATAAATATGTTCTGCTTCATTCTAAGTAGTATCATTGTGGGCGTTTCGGACAGGCTCTATGATATAGCCAAAGCCATGGATAATCACATGCAAGTGTACAATTAAAGAAAGTGTGCCTGAACCCGTTGAGAGCACTCTAGTATGCGAACAAGAGAATGAACTCCGTACTCAGATCAATGCACTGTCAAATATGCCTAATACTGTAATTATTGATCGTAACTGTACTGCATAAAATATATTTTATAGAGTGTGAGTATATTTCAGGGTTAATGTTTTATTTGAAGAATGTATAGTATATTCAACGATGGAATCGGTTTCCTGAACAGTGGAGCATGTGTAACTTTATAGAAACGATTAAATCACTGTTTCACTTAAATATATCATAATTTATAAAGAATTCCTATTGTGCTTTACAACATGCACAACCTGTGTGAGTACTTCGCCTATTTTATTCCGAAAGCAGTAGAAACTGCGTCAAATAAATCACCAAGGTAGTCTCAAACATGTCGGTAAATTCAAGTTTTAGCTCAGCCACATGCAATTCATGGATTCATTATAGTTTCTGAGTTCCCCTTTCGACAAACAGGTGAGCAACCTCTCAGCAGGTGGTAATACTTGTTTTACATTCAGTCGTCATTACGGCGGTGCTGTTGATGATGGAACGTTTACCTTGCTCACTCGTAAAGGTATACATCAGAGTATGGAACAAGTTTACCTAAACACAATTGCCACCGATCGAGACATTGCGTTCGTTGTTGTCTCGTGAAGGACGTTTCATCAATGACTTGGATTTATTCACAATATGTTTGTTGAAGAAGGGTTTTCAATGGCAAGCCACCCAAAACACAACAATCCGCTTGTGGATGGATACGATCCAGTGTCCCTCCCCCAAAATTACAACATGTACTTGCTTACCCAAAACTTCTACATTTGGGCGATGGTACATCTCGTACTTCTTGGAGGATTTCAGTGGATTGATCTCAAATCTGTGGATATACAAAAACAGATATGGGTGCGATCATAACAGTGAAATTGTGTACGTTTATGAAGCTAACCTGCAGTATCAACATGAACTTCACCACACCCGTAACTACTATTCATTATCACGAGAAGAAATGGCTGTACCCAAGTTGAAGGTTTTTTTGTATCAATGCCAAATCATTGGTGAATTGGGTCGCTCCTATGCAGAATGCACCAAGCTTGTTCGGAACCTGTGAATTAACAACAACTACGTAGTACTTTTGTAGTGATATCTGTGATTTGATGTTTGCGTATAACGAACAAATCGGGTGTTCAGGTTCTGCCAGAGTAAATGTATAGCGCCCTACATACAAATGAATACAAACCCGAGTACCGCGTAACTCAGCAAGTTAATGAACAATGCCTTGTTAAATGAGACGATGGAGAGTTTGCAAAAGTGATAGTAAACTCAACAAACTTCGAAGATTTGATGTTGACTCGGTATTCGAGTTGCGTATTAATGCGGACCCATGGCCATTCATAATAAGAAAGGTAATGGCGCTTCTGTGCTGAACTTGTCCATGCGTTTTAGTTATGTGATTTACTTGTTCGGACCACCAAGTCCTAAGAACATTGAAAAGCAAAAGATTTCTCGAGGTTGTTGTCGCGAAGGTTCTCAGAAATAATATATATGTGGAACATGAGCGACGAGAATTCGCATGGACAGCAAATCTGATCCAGTCAAAGAAATATCGCTTGGTGTTCTCCACTTGATACCATGCGATGGATATTTCCTGGCGGATTCACCATTTACTCGTACGAACACCACGCGATTGTGAATAAACTAATGACTATCATTTCTCACTGTCGCACAGACTAGAACCCAGAACGTACTCTTCAGGAATAGTTTACATGTTAAACAAGTACCGAACATGGCCTATGCATACCAAGCGATGTGTTCGCGGCGTTTCAAACTGAAGTTCCGACTGCTGACGAAATCCGTAGTACAATTATATTTGACTAGTCATGGGTTTCTCTGTGGCTAAAGTCTACAAGAACACACACAAGAAATTTTGCTTAGCTTCACAGACAATCACGTCACACATATAAATCACGTGCTGAAGTAGTACATGCACTGCATAAAGAAAATTGACACAGGCCTGTATATTTACCAGTACGATATTAGTACGGTGTACACGATTTACTAATTTTCGTTGGAACACCTGGAATTTTTTAGGCAGTCTGTGGTCGGCATGTACTTTCAACTGGCATTGATCTGGTTGGTACTACTGCTGTCGCCAATTACAGATGGATTGGTATTATTCTCTCCGATAAGTTCTTGATGTTGCGGGTACAGGTAGCCGATTGATGGTAATGACACGCTAATGTAAATATCATGGAGTCGTAACGTAGTAATTACATTTTCAAATAATAATAATACTATCCTATCACAAAGTTAATGTTGGCCTTAGCCCAAATCAGCTTGCAAAAATAAAGAGTACAATAGGAAACGATTGCGGAGTCACAACGAGGCTTTCTCTGAAACAGTTAACTGGTATTGTCCCCATGTGGCTGACCAAACTACTGTTTAAACAGAAAACAAAAGAATACCTCGTTGACATTAAGTCAATATCAGATGTGACACAAATGAAAAAAAATAAACATTTCCGTTACACTCAATTATTTCAGCATTTGCAAAAGCGGCTGCGATAGGGTCAGTAGAACAATTTGGAACAGGCGATCAGTGGAAACAATCCACAAAGTTTCTCGAAAAAGGAAAAGATCCTTGACTACCTGGAACTACTCGCAAAATGTCATCTGGCAGAGGTCTTCAACTACCCTGGACGACTCGCACAAGGTCTCACTATTAACCAATTTCCTAGATGTTTTTATGTGGGATGAACATGGAGCCTGATTCTCTCCGACAATGATCCTAATGACAAGTGAAAACTGGAATTGTTAACCTGGATTTGAGAACACGACCTTGTGCTCACACAGCTGCTGTTGATTTTGCTTAATCACGTATAAAGTACATTAAATAAGTACCCAAATTATTACGGACACTACTCAACCCGAAGTTGCTCTTATGTGGATTAGAGCAGGTTTGCCACCAAGCGGACATGACCGTGTTTTCCAGCCGTGTTGTTGCTGAGGTTGCGCCGGGCGAGTTTGTGATTTTCCAATATTAAACTGGAAAGCTTAAAACACCCAACGTATACAGTCATGATGATTCTACAACTGCTATGCGCCATCCCGAAAACCCTGCCCAAAGCCATCAAAATTTGAGGAAATCAGTGATTCTGATGTGTTGAATGCCTTTAGCAATGTCTATGTTGACGATGCTGATACTACATCAAACAATATGTAGATGAACAGATCGCAGAGGTTCCTTGCCCGCCTTGTGTAGTTAATTCATCGGACACATTTGGGGGAATATTAACCAACGAGGGAGAATAAAATAAATCTGAATAGCAAATGGCCGATTTGTTTTCACTGCTGTTGGGAATGGCTTTGATATACCTAAACCACATATCGTACTTGTTTATTATAAACGGATCTACAGGAAGATATTGGAGCGGAATGATAATATTGATAAATAAACAGCATAATTATATATCAGCTGCGATACGTTACCATCAGGTAGCAGTGCTAAAGAAAATTTCATACATACGGTATCAATAACACTAGTCGCCATAGATTAAATTCACTTAGATGGATTTAACATCTTTCTTAAAGAGCAATTAACAAGTTTTGGTTTTTGATTTGAAGATCACATTTACCATTACATATAAGGGATCGATTCGAATGTGATGACGAGGTTGATGGGTTTTGCAGAAAGAGTGTTGGACCAGTTAACCAGTCATGCCAATATCGCTGGTGAACTTGTTCCACTTGTTGACGAATATTTGCTTCAGAGTGGTGCTAACAAACCTATCAACTGAATTATAATATTGCTAAAGGCCAAAAAGAAATAAACACAATACATATTCGAAGCCAGATTGGCGTTATAGCATTACCAAGTGAATACACCCAGTCACTGATTGAACAGCCATGCATGAAATCACTCATTGATTTATTCCATAACGATGAACTGGAGGTTACCGACAAATTCAATCCAGTTGTTTTCCAGTTGATTATGTTGCATCAAAGTTGACTTAAGGAACCAGAGAAAAATCTCGACTGTTATTTAACACTGAGGCTCGTTTCCGTACAATAGGTTTTGGGCAAAGACGAGAACAATCGTTTTAGGATTTAGTCAATGACGAAATTAGCATGATTTTATATGAACGTAATAACAGGCAATAAGAACGCACAATCGCTGAAGTTTTAAACAGCCGTCCACTCACCGCCAAAAGATAGTTTCTATGAATATATGACAGCTGTACCAGTAATAAAAACAGCATAAAAAAATAACTGGTTAGAAGTGTATGTGCGTGTTGCACCTGAACTAGGTCAGCATGTCGTGCAATTATCCTTCGCGATCACATTATAAATAGAAGAATTACGATTGGCCCACAATGTTATCAACACGAGAAAAAACAATCGAAACGGAACAAAATATGTGACATGAAATCACAAAGACAACTGCCCTACTCGTAAAATACAATCGTATGTGTGTCACTGTATATGCTACTTGCAGAATCGCCACTGCAGCCAACGTTGATATGGGTCTTGAAGGAATTGCAATTCGTCATTCTTTATAGGCACACCACTCGGAATTGAAGCTGAAGCCATATCAATAGTAATTATTGCTGCAGTCGATGCTGGCAAATTTGTTTCGATCCGATTGCATTCACGAATACATATCCATTGTGAACTTCTCACGGCAGCGCAAAGCAGTCTCAATACGATTAGCAAACTCAACCTGATGGCTGTCGACGATAAAAGCGATTAACATAGATGAGTTCGACACCGTGTTGGAGGAAACGGAAAATCACCTGCGACTTCGAGCACAGATATGCAACCGGATCGCTAGAAACAAAAAGCAGGTAAATAAATTACAGGCAGAAAAAAAACCTGCTTGCCAGTGTATATCGATCATTACGCCAGCACGTTTGCCAGTGCAATGGCCTTACTGTAAAGTAACGTCACTTGTTAACACAAAAGGGAAGGCTCACTACTGGGTCGTATGCACTTGCTTAAATCATACACTCGCGTGTGATTTTAGGGTAAAGCCATGGAAGTAAGAAGACTTTGACTACTATCGGTAAGCCTGATCCAGAGTTCCCATAATGATATTATGTCCAAGCTTAATTTTATACACGAGTGTACTTATTAAAAAGTGACGTGCGGTATCTTTCCCATTTCGTGGGTTCGAAACAATACATTTTAATCCTTTCTGACTTGTTCCCTAATACGGTTGTATCATCAGAGCTGGTGGTACAAAAACTATCTCTGTTTTTATTTACTCAAGCTTATCGATTATAATCTTGTTAGTATCTGTATTGAAGATTGACTTCGTGGGCTTGAAAGTGGTACATCTTAGTAAATGGCCTTGACCTCAGCGCTGGTGTTTTAATGTTTATCTTGCTTTAAATTTAATGTTTGACCTGACCTAGAACATATTAGGCCCAGCGTATTTCTTATCGGGTAGCTATTAGATTTTGTTTGTTTGTTCTTTTATATATATATATATATATATATATATATATATATATATATATATATATATATATAGAGAGAGAGAGAGAGAGAGAGAGAGAGAGAGAGAGAGAGAGAGAGAGAGATTGTACCGGTTTGTGGCTGTTTTTAAATTATATTTAACGTGTGTGTGTGTGCGTGCGTGCGTGCGTACGTGTGGGGGGGTGGGGGGTGTTGGTTTTTCAAAAAAAAGTAAAGTAAGGGATTGTGGGTCTGGGTCTGGCCTATCGTATGTAATAATACTATTAGCCATCAGACGTTTCTAAGACGCGTCCGCGCGACTTGGGTCGGTTGTAAGCATCTCTGAGGGAGTTTCAATCAGCATCCACTTCCACTTTAAAATTGCGTGTCTAAGGATTAGAAAAGGTTTGGTGCATATAAATAATTATATTTATAGAGTTAAAAATAGAAAGAAAAAATAAACGATACTGCTAGTGATGTGTGCTTGTCTTTTATTTCCCAGTAGCCTTGCAAACTCAAGACTGTGACTGTGCTACGCTCTCTGATCTGACAGGTGTGTTTTAAGTGGATGTACTTAAACGAACAAGTTGTTTTCCAGGTCTTTTTCTGATATGTAAGGTGGTGGACAGGGAATAGTACTTAACAGTATGAGCTCTAAAGGACTTATTTATTGACTTGGATTATTAGATAAGGGATAACACTTGGCGTCTGAATACAAATATGAGAAAAATAAAAAAGTGAAGAACAAGTTATTCTATTTAAGATACATGTTCGTCTCCCTAGAGCCATTACCATATTAGAACCCGTAACTGCAACCAACAACTCTGCCATCTATTTGTATTCATTGTTTCTTTTGTCATTCTTTACAGTATACCTCAAACTTTGAATATTGTAGAGTGAAATATTAGTTTAGGTTCCGCATTGAGCCGTTTCTACCTATCCTCATCCTCATCTTTTTCTCCATCTAATTGTATAGGTTAGCCGTTTGCCCATCTGTCTGTCTGTGTCTGTCTTTCTCTCTCTCTCTCTCTCTCTCTCTCTCTCTCTATATATATATATATATATACATATATACATATATATATATATATATATATATATATATATATATATATATATATATATATATATATATATCGAGTTCCTTTCAGCTCTCTTGCTCCTCTGTCATTTGGCTCTGGATATGAACACATATTTGCACAGTTAATAAGAAAAAAATCCGGGAAAATGTACTGAACGCAGAAGGAAACGTTGCTATGTTGCTTATAAAATTCCGATTGATCCGTCCACAGAAAGCGTAGCACAGTCACGTAAGTATATACTGTGAAACACTTCCAATAATATTCGGTTCACTATCGTATCAATTTTGCATCAATACTATCTCACTGACTACTATTTGCACTACCGTATCACCGTTCCGCAAAGTGCTACCATACTGGCCAATGCTTCAGGGAACACTACCATATTACCATTGCGCAAAGTACCAGTACAGTAGTCAGTGTTACAGGGTACCGTGTTATCGTTGCGCACAGTACTAGCACATTGGCTACTATTTCCTGACAAAATGGTCCGTGTCAATTGATACTTCAAATTTTGTGCATTCAATATTTTTTCTTTCACTTTTCACCTATATAATTAGTATGATCTTTGAGAGTTATGGGCAATAGGGTATTTTTATAAATGGTCTATTAATACCTGGACAGAGAGAATCATACCTGACAAAGTACGCTCGAAAGGTAACAGGAGTGTGTGTGTGTGTGTGTGTGTGTTTAATTTAGTAACAATACTCCTAACAATACCTTCCACGTTCACCTCACTTACCATACCAAACAGTCTCTAGTAATACACTGTAGATGCTAAGATGAGGAAACCGTAACTTATGCGTGAGTGTGATCTAGAATTCAGACGAATAGTTCTTCAGTTAAAACATATAATATCTGTTTTTAAGTACTGGACCCGTTTGTCACTTTTCTTATCTTTGCAATTATGTGCTACAAGTGAAAATGTAGTGTCACTGTTCCTCGTGAAATACAGCGATATCTAATAGAGGAGATAATTGCATCGGAGGTTATAAATGATAACATGGTAAGGACTTTACTCATTGCGGTGTACATATTGCCTATTAGGGCCTATTTAGATTAAATATATACATACCGTCGCCGTACCTTTGAATCCTTACTCACCTAACTTCCTCATCTACTAATAACCATCCTAGAATGACTTCGAAACCGCACACATCTAGCGACGACTGATTGACTGAAAATGGTAAGTAAAGTACGATGAAAACATTACATTTAAAGTAACATGAAAAATTGGTAGGTTCTGTGAAGATTAATTGTTTACGAATCTATATGGAAAGACCGTTAAACTACTACCGTAGCTTCTGTGTCCAGTTGACAGGTTAAAACGTTTCCGACGATAAAAATGAACTATAAATGACAATCTAATTTAGAGGTATTCGACAAATCTGCAGATGGTACAGTTTGGTGCTAGAGTGTTAATTTTTAGCGTTTGTAAGATGCATTGTACACTTTTTGTGGCAGATTTAAGGCATAGTAAAATAATAATAATAATAATAATAATAATAATAATAATAATGTTGACTGCTCATTATGTTTACAATGCCGAGTCGGTGGAAAAATATGTTTGCTTCTCTGCCCATATCCTTGTGGTTGCCTTATTACACGGGTTATGTTCAGACTGATACAGTCAAATAGATTAGCAGTGACCAGACAGCCTCGTTCTGAAAAACACATTGAGCCAATTATTATTACTATTATTATTATTATTATTATTTATAGGGAATGCTGTACATATTTGGCAATACAAAAAGTTGTAAATAACTTATAAGTCATGAAGAATTTTGAGGTTAGGTAGAGGGGATGAAGATAAATTATGTGATTCAGTACTTCATGAAGAGAGAGAGAGAGAGAGAGAGAGAGATTTGCGAAAAAAATTAAGTAATATAGTAAAGGAGAGTATAAGCTCATCCGATTCTTCCAATATAAGCTAAGAGAGTAGCAGAAAATGACGGCACCGCCATCACCTCACATCAGAGGGAACGAAATTTGTCTGAAAACTTTTGTTACCAGAAAACAAATCAGAGGGACCATGGAAGAACGTATGATGTAATACTCTCCTTTTGCTATACTACTTGATTAAAGTTGCCTATAGCATTGTTTTCACAAGCATGGTGGCAGATAATGGCGGTTGGTGGTGATTATATAACGATTTTAACCAAACCAATGATAGATGAGGTAGTCATGAATTCAATTTATCGCTCAGATGTTACGGAGGAAATATGCAGGATATAAATACTTGCGTTGTCAACGGCAACAAAAACAGTCACTGAAATATTATTCAGTCGTTCAAATTTTGGAATGTTTTTCATTCTTTGTTACAGGGTATAACGCCTACAGCACGGCCCATATGAAACATTTGTCATTATTCTGCCCGTTAATCGTTAATACAACTTTGCAGTTGACTTTGGTAGGTAATTCCAAAAAAGATCGACCACGCAGTGGATTGTATTTTGACATGTTTACAACACTTGTTGATGCATTGGCTAAACTTTTCTGAGACCAGGTGTTTCCTTGCCAAACGCTCTCACTCGCTTAGAAATAAAATGCACGTCAGTTTTAGTATCATCTATTTTTGTAAACACCACTCTGATGCCAACAGAACGTTTTATACCACGATACAAATGCAGCTAATCAGACAAAAAATTTCTTATAGCTGACTCGGCTGTCGTACCAAAAATGTAATTTGGAGGCAGCTTGCGCGTCGCATAACAAATTTCTTGTCATAGCCGGCGAATGCCTGCTGACTCAGAACGAAGCTCATGTCTGTGCTCATGGTATATGAAAAGCAGATTGTTTCTCTCTGATAATTCCTTTGAGCCGCTAGCAAATAATTTATCTTGATACAGGACGCGATGTGATGCATCAACAAATTGTGGTCATATCAGTCAAAGACCTAACCGTATGAATCGCAGACTTTCTGAAATCAAAATGTTTGTGGGATATCTCATGTGCTGTACCATTAGATTTTGAGACAGCTCTATTTCAAGATTTTCTGCTGGTGGCACCGCGGTAACATAGAGATGAATTTTCATACCATGACCTCTATGTCGTTTCGCGATAGTATTAAGCAGTATGTCTGGCTATTCCAAGTAGAAACAAACAAAAGTATCTGACATAATATATAACTTCGTTTTATAAACAATGTAAGACATACACGAGAGAGAGAAGCTGCGATTGTTCGTGACCACGACGAATAGACTTATGTTGAGAACGCTTATCTGCATTATAATTAATGCCAGACGCAACGATAAACCACAAAGTATCATATCAGAAATAGATTGCCATATGAGGAAATGGCAAATTTAAAGAAATATTTGCTAAATTCCTCAAGTTTGTCAATACCTCTGACGTCTGCCAATTTGTTTAATTATGCTAAGTATGCAAGACAAGAGGACGAGCAAGCCTAAAGCCAGAAAAATGTGTTGGAAGAATTATTTCTCAGTACCTCCCTGCAGATAACAATACGTCAAAAATATATAATTTTGTTTGCAGAGTGAGTGCAGGCCTCATTATTACTTGCATGTATATCAAAGAGATGTTGCGGATAATTCTTGCTTATTAAATGGTTCGTTACTAAGGCCTGTTATCATTCATATCGGAGATAGGTTCGTCACTAAGGCCTGCTATCTTGCATCTCATGTTAATCGTATTTAGTATGTCTGACACAGCAACTATTTCGTTGGTTCATTCTAACGCATGCCCTTTCGCGAATGCTTTTTTAATACTGCTAATTATAACTCGGTCCCTTACAATATACTTCCCATGAAGAATAATTCGTATGCTACGTCGTAATGAATTTTTTTCATACTACCTTAAGCTTTCGTCATCCCAATACTCGTATATTCCGTATTATATTATTTGTCCACTAACGACTGCAATGGACTCGGATATTTTTTTGTTTCTTTTATTATTTATGAAATGCATTCAACATAACATTCTTTAATGTCATAATAAATCTTCATCGACAACTGTTTTACCTTTATTAAATGTATGATACTAATAGAATCCGTTTCCTCAAGCCAAGTCGCAAAAGTATCATTATATATTGGCCTTTTGATCTACCCAGAACTTTGCCAGTCTATGTGAGAAATATTCCAACACATCTCTGATTGCAGCGCTTGTTTTATTTTTAGTGGCAAACTCCACGAATACCAACTGAAGACATAAGTAAAATTTAGCAAGTAGCTGACTCCTTTGTTGTTTTTAGAATGTTCTTTCATGTCGATTAAATCTGAAGACCAAATATCATCAACACCATTCTTATGTTTCGCGTTTAGGTTGTAAAAAACAGGAAAACAAGAAAGAGTGAAAACAACAAGCTTTGAAAAATATAACCATTTATTTCCCTTGAAGAATGCTATAAAAATGAAAAAATATGAACTTACGATTTTATAGAATCCAATCCAAAAAATAATCCAAGAATAATCCAGAAATAAAATTTTAGAAGTCCTATTAATAAAATGTTATAATGATGTCAAGTTGGAGTCCCGACGAAGAATCCAAGATGGAAGACGATGATGTATTCTGTAACCTGTTGTGTTGAAGTCTACATTTTCTTGTAGAAACAAGAAGTATCACTCCGGCTTTTGGAAATCTGACAACATTTTTATAAAAGCTATCTTTGTTCAAGAATTTCATATGAGCACGTGTTTTCCAGGAAAAAATAATTAATCCTTTTGAATCGAAGTAATTTGAAATAACTCCAAACGACACAACACCTTCCAGTGTAAAGAAAAAGCCCAACAGTGTTTACTTCTCTAATACGATGGTTCAAAACAAAATAGATTTTACGTCCCGGATAGGGATCACGTGTAAATGGTTACATATTTTTTTTTTTAAAAAATCACGTAGCCCCTGTATGTCCTTGATAACACCTAATCATTTTACTCTAAGAAATAAAATTTTAAAAAAGTGTTTACATCTTAAATCAGCAGTCACATCATACCCCCAAGAACAACCAATCATTTTAAAATAAAAATAGAACTTATTTACGTGGTTGATACTAATTTTTAATCAAGGTCAGGATCTATTTCAACACCTGCAGTTTACTATAACAAACAGTCAAGGTCAAACTATTTTCTAAAGAGAAGTGTAAGTTCCTAAAAAAACATAACCACATTATTTTGACATATAATGAAAAATAAAAAGATTTTAAAACTTACAAACAATTAAATCAGATATCATTAAATCAAATATACATAACACCATCAACATTAACTCTATGCCAAGGAAAACATCTTCCTGCTGGTTGTTGTAATTCGTTTGGTAGCACGTCGCCTAATGACAGGCCACCGTTTAGACGACGTTCTCTTTTGTTAGCGTTTGGTTTTATGGCTTCGACTATTTCTAAATCAAGCTTATAGCGCCTCTGAGAAAAGCTCTCTTTCTCTTTCTCTGTCACTGTCTGTCTGTCTGTCTCTTCTGTTGGCTTTAATGCTGCTAGCTCATCTAACATAATTTTACTGCATTGTATATTTGGTTTTCTTTTTTACGGTCTCTGAAGTAAATGCCATTAGCGTCTACTTGGTTGAATGGTTCGTGGCTGATTATTTGCATCAAGTTGTTTGTTCAAAGGATTATATGGGCCGAATTATTTATGCCACGACAGAATCCAATCACATGTACGCTTAGAAGGTTTATGGATGAGAGCATGAAGAGCAAAGGCGTCGCTTGCACCTAGTACAGTGGCCAGCTGTCTAATTACCTTGAACAGATTTATCATCCAAGTAGGGCAACAGAAAACTCAAAACAAATAAAACGTTTGCTAACATTATGTATCAAGGACGACTGTATCATGTTAAGACAATCGACGACAAAGATGGTTCTGACAAAATGGGATTTTTCCCACACTGAGCACATATTAATTTCACCATGAGACGATTGTTCTTAGTTTGAGATAGTTTCTTTGAAGCTCTCGGTAATCTCGTCGCATGCTATCCTTATATTCTGAAGTTTAGACAAAACTTATTGACCTATGATGGAGGACCAATCATTATTACATGACAGACTGCTTACTAAGCTTGTTCAAAACTAACGTGACGTTGTCTAAAGTTGCCATTGCTTTAAATTTGAGTAACATGTCCAAGGCAGATTTTTCTTGACATGTGATCTAATAAAGTAAATACAGAAGGGGCAAATTATTGAACTATACGCATGCTTGATTTGTGATTATAAACACCACTTGTCCCCTGAGAAATACTTTTTGATGGCCTAGGATGGAGGTAGACCACACTAGTCCAAATAGTCGATTCAATTTGGTTTGTTACCTATGGCGGATAAATGTGTTAAAGAACCATCAAAATAATTTTCTATGTTGATAACGCAATTCTCATCGCGCTTAATTTGTTTTATTTCCTTGCTCTGTTTCTTGTCAGTGTGATAATTACTTAGCTGCGTTGTGTTCCAGGATAATGCAAACATCGCGTTTGTTTTTCATTTTCTACGCCGCGCCTTAACACTTTATTATGAAATGTGGCAACAGCGCACCTATACCAACAAGTTCCTTTAAAGAAAGAAGTCGTAAGACTCCGCCTTGATTCTTAAACTTCGCTTGCGTATAATTATTTTTATCGATGAGCGGATGAAGATGTATAAAAAATATTCGAGTTCACACTAGGGATATTGTCCACTGATGCTCAAACCTAAGTTGTCTAATACCTGTCTATTTTGCAGTTGGTATGCGTCATCTCGGTATGCTGTCTGAAACGGTATAAAACTATGCTGGATAGCTGTTCTCCGCGTTATTGAAAATTGCACTGCCACATACGTGACGCTTCTATTGACGCACATCTGCAGTTGTTTGTTGAATGAGAACATAAGGTCATCTAATTCCAGCTCATGATAAATATAAGGCATGATAGCGGGCATCCAAAGTGATAACTTATTAAGAAAATGTTGACCGTCAGCAACACCGGCTGCATGATGCTTATAATATACAGGGTCAAATAAATATGCGTGTGCTTGACGCCTGTAAATAATGTGCCATTGTCGCGGCAAAACCCAAAATTTAACTCAATGGCATCATAGTATCTTGCAAACTTCATGGTGGCCGTCGGACAGATAGCGCCTGATTGCAAAACCAGAACTGAACAAAACAGGTCTTCGTGCAGCAACATTGCTTCTAACAATGTATTCTGCATTATTAGTATGATTAGCAGTAGATGCCGCTGAAATTAAGCATGCGGCGGTGGGGATGCCATTTCTCCAATCCTTGTAACAAAAACATATTTGTTGCCGAATTTCTGCTGTGGTCATTAGTCACAGAATTTAAATTCACGATTGTGCTGACAGCAGGCAGATAGTTGTTGATGTCCTCGAAGGTCTGATTATTAAGTTGATACCGCGCCATCTTAAATATACTCCAGCCATTCTTTATCTGCTGTCAGATGTTCTCTTCAAGACAAAAAGCTCTATGATTCGGTAAGTAAACGTCCTTATCGATCTATCTCTACTAGTTCCAGATTGATTCATTGTTACGACTTTATGATCACAAACTACGTAATCAAAAAGGAATGAGAAGAGACAAGTTTTGTAAAATTGAAAATATAATTTAATTTTCTAAAATATAAAGTGAAACTTAAAAATAAATTTCAGTATGGTGAATAAAATTGTAAAATTGTTATATCAAGTCCAAAATTATCAAGTAATGCAAATGAGTTCCAGTGGTATTTCAAATGGTGTCATCTAATGTACTTATAAATCAGTTCGATATAATCCAAATATAGCCTAAAATGAATTAACAATAATTCCAAGTAGCTATGATTCAAAATGTCCTTAAATGAATTCACAGTAATTTCAATATAACTTGATGTGAAAGTAATCTGAACATTTTATAATTCCAAATAATGATATAATGAAATAAATGAATCCCTCAAGCAACACAACTATATATCCTTCCAAGACTGATATAAATACTAGGAATGATTAACTCTCTGTAATTCAACTCTTATATACAAAGGTAAGACGTAATTCAAAGAGAGTCGCAATGATTTCTAGAATAATCGCAGCTCGTAAATGCGATCAGCTATTTTGCACTAACTAATCAGAGATTAGGTCAGCTTGGCGTTTCAGAACTCATGTCCTGAAAATAAAATTAATCTAAATGTTCCTTTTTTGGAGAGTGTCTTTAGCAAACCTGTAAGAAATAGTATACAACTTGAAGTCCTGTACCAGCCAGCTGACATGTTTTGGTTTATAGCCTATTATTGGAACTTTATGTTGGCATTACATACGTTCTAAGGCGGCCATGATTCTGATTGAGTCAAAATTGTACTTATAATGTACTTATAAATCAGGGCGATATAATCAAAATGTAGCCTAAAATGAATTTACAGTAATTCCAAGTAGCTATGATTCCAAATGTCCTTAAATGAATTCACATTATTACCAATACAACTTGATGTGAAAGTATTGTGAGCATTTTGTTTTTTTTCTCTGATTCAAATACAATCTGTCCAAATTTGATATGGCATATCTGGTTGCTTCATAATTGTCTGGCACGCGCGCACTATCACTATGAAAGCTCTTAGATATTTTATATGGTAACACGGTGTCTCTCTTTCCCTCAGGATACATTCTAGTGATATCATCTGATGCGGAAACCATACAGCCTGGTTGGTTTTGGACGCTCATGATAACACAGCCATATTCTTTATGAAGATAGTTTGTTTTAGAAACAATGATAATTTTACTTCATCGTAGTCAACAAAGAAGCCTATGAGACGTATCGCGATAGGATCGTTCTCACATCGGTCGAAGTCTACGTATCGCGATAGGATCTTTCTCACATCGGTCGAAGTCTACGTATCGCGATAGGATCTTTCTCACATTGGTCGAAGTCTACGTTATGAAATGTTTTGCCATACTCGGTAGAAAATCTGAATTTATCCAGCGAGCACTTGCGAAAATTCGTGTCTACACGTAGGCCATGGAATGCTATAACTGATGCTTCCAAGGCGGACAATATTTGCGGCAAATAATAATCAGACAGCTTGCAGATGTCTCTCATAAAGGGACATTTGAATTTCTGAAGCATAATCGTATTATTGTATAATATGGTGCCATGTAAGTGTTATCTGAAACTGTCGATATTTCTGATGAGGATATCGCGGCCGATAACGTTTCTGCATGTATTATTCTCTCATTCTAATGTCCAATGACAAGCTCAATAATGTCCATATAATATACTTTTGTTGGCATAATCAAGTACCATTATGCTGATTTACGTTTCAGCTTACGTTTCAGGAGGGTTTTAAGTAAATTATTATTCATAATTTCGTCAGTTAGACAGACACGGCGGCTCTTTTGTGTAAAATCATTATATAAGCATCATGATCCTCCGGATAAGCAAACATTTCTATGCAAAATCAACATATTACCACCATCTATCTTAATTCTTGTGTAAAATCATTATATAATTTACTACTATCTGGAACCATTTTTGTGTCAGCAAGAATATAGGCAACTGTAGTTGGTAGTATGGTAAAATAAGAGTACTGGGCTCACATTCTGCATTTTCTCAATGGTTTCAATCAGTTTTTTCTGATTAAAATAAATTTGCAGATAAAATTCGTTTCCTCTGATGTGAGCTGATGGTGGTGTCATAATTTCCTAAGGGAAGGGATCGACGTCTTCTCTTTCATAATATTGGAAAACGAGAGGAGAGACCTTGACGAAACGTACAGCGAGCTCATACTCTCCTTTTACTACATTAATATTGCTATCGTTAGTGATCTATTATTCTCTGATAGAATACTGTAGATGTACGTTACGGTAGAAGGAGTAAATGTATAATGTTAAAATGGTATGCTTAAAATAAATAAATAAATAAATAAATGACCCGAGATACAATCAAGTCTGACACGTGATACAAAAGAAAATATATTTTTAAAAAATGTAATATTCCTTAATGTTGTTTCTCCGTTGTAAAGGGAGAGTTGAACAAGCGATCTTTGTTGATTGTTAATGTTTGAATGGTCATGAAGCCATTGCTAATTGTAATCTTTAATATTTATGTAATCTTCAGTATTTTCAGTAATCGTCAGTGTTTTTCATGCTGTCAGTTTTGAAATTTGTCCTATTGGCTAACCTGCTGTATTGGTCTCTTTAATTTAGCAGCCAACTGTGCATAGACCGAGTTCCATTTATAGATCAATGATAACATGAATACCTGTATATTAAGGTCACGTGGTCATAAAGGTTGGTTGTTGTTGTTGTTGTGGGGTTTAACGCCATTTTTCAGCACACGATAGGCTATACATGGCGGCCAGTATTAATGGTGGAGGAAGAACCCCATAAAGGTTGGTATCTGTGCCGAATGTGTAAGTCGGGTCCAAATGCAAACTGCGTTGATCTAAATATGCTGTTGCTTAATGCGCCGGCAGATCTGGTTACCCTGACCATTATACATCTGCAGATCACTGGCTATGTTGTTTTTTTCTAAGTACATAATACACGACCGATTCTCTCTACCGATTCTATATTATTAAATGAGAGTAGAGAAATGAAGTACGACCGCCTCTATCTACCGATTATAACGTTTTAAATGAGATAATAGAGATGAAGTACATATTATATGACCTCTGTCCACCGATTATATATTTATAAATGAGAGAAGAGATCAAGAACGGCCGGCTCTGTCTATCGATTATATAATATTAAATGAGAGAACAAAAATGAGAGATTAAGTACATATTACACGACCTATTTTCTCTACCGATTATATGCTATTAAATGAGAGAATAGAAATGAAGTACATGTTATTCTCTCTACCGATTATATGCTATTAAATGAGAGAATAGAAATGAAGTACATGTTATTCTCTCTACCGATTATATGCTATTAAATGAGAGAATAGAAATGAAGTACATGTTATTCTCTCTACCGATTATATGCTATTAAATGAGATAATAGAAATGAAGTACATGTTATATGACCTACTCTGTCTACCGAATAAGCGATCTGAAATTATTAGAGATTGATCTGTTTGAAATTAAATATGTTAAAGGTATGAAATGTATTTTTTAATATGTCTTAATAAACTAGACGTAAGAAAATATGAAAATGACGTCTGACGTGAACAATATTCCTTTTTATTCGCTATGTTTGGCTGAGACCTTGAGTGCCATAATGCTGCATTGAATCAATAGCTGCTATCACATTTTCATGTGCAAATCTACTTAACAGTGTTGATTGCCACTCTTAAATATGCACCATAAATGTTCAAATGCATAAATTTCAATTAACCTTGTACATTGTACAATTTCAAAACGTACATAGTTCCATTCCTCACATGCAGATATCTTAATTCTTACTTAAACTTCAAAGGTTCAGAATTATGCCTACCTGGACAATTGGTCTCGAATATAAGGATCCAGTTGTATGTATATATGACCAACAGGTACCAGTTAGGCTGTATGTATATATGACCAACAGGTACCAGTTAGGCTGTATGTATATATGACCAACAGGTACCAGTTAGGCTGTATGTATATATGACCAACAGGTACCAGTTAGGTTGTATGCACTTTGAACATGCATACAAGTTATTTCCATATGTAATTACCTATAAATGTATTATATTGCCACCCAAACTTCCTCTGTAGTGATATGAAATAAATGTTGTCCAGATAATTAACCTCCTCCCCCTCCTCATCAACAGAACCATTTACAATAGCATAGATAGCTAGTGTTCCTCATTAGTTGCTGGATCCATAAATAGTCCCCATACTTTAAGCTGCATACTTCCATAAAGCTTATGTATTCTGAGGATGCATAGTCACCTTAATGTCTGTTCACTGTTACACAATTATAAGTGTCACTTTAATGTATGTTCACTGTTTTTACATTTCTGAGTGGCACTATAGTCACTTTAATGCATGTTCACTGTTACACATTTGTATCACTCTAGTTGCATTCACTCCTACACATTTCTGAGTGTCTTTATAGTCACTTGAAAGCCTGTTCACTGTTACACGTTTCTGAGTGTCACTATCGTCACTTTAATGCATGTTCACTGTTTTTACATTTGTAAGTGTCACTATAGTCAATTTGATGCACGCTCACTGTTACACATTTCTGAGTATCAATATAGTCACTTTAATGTATGTTCACTGTTTTTACATTTCTCATTGTCACTATAGTCACTTTAATGAATGTTCACTATTTTTACATTTGTGAGTGTCACTATAGTCACTTTAATGAATGTTCACTTCTACACTTTTCTGAGTGTCACTATAGTCACTCTAATGCATGTTCACTTCTACACATTTCTGAGTGTCACTACAGACACTTTAATGAATGTTCACTGCTACACGTTCATGAGTGTCGCTATAGTCGCTTTAATGCATGTTCACTGCTACACATTTCTGAAATTCAATATAGCCACTTTAATGCCTGTTCACCGTTACACATTTCTAAGTGTCACTATAGTCACTTTAATCCATGTTCGCTCCTACACATTTGTGAGTGTCATTCTAGTCACTTTAATGCATGTTCAGCTCCTTCATATTTGTGAGTGTCACTCTGGTCACTTTAATGCATGCTCACTCCTACACATTTCTGAGTGTCATTATAGTCACTTGAAAGCCTGTTCATTGTTACACGTTTCTGAGTGTCGTTATAGTCGCTTTAATGCATGTTCACTTCTACACATTTCTAAGTGTCAATATAGTCACTTTAATGCATGTTCACTCCTACACATTTCTGAGCGTCACTATAGCCATTTTAATGCATGTTCACTCCTACACATTCATGAGTGTCAATATAGTCACTTTAATGCATGTTCACTCCTACACATTTCTGAGTTTTACTATAGTCATTTGAATGCATGTTCACTCCTACACGTTTCTGAGTGTCACTAAATTCATTTTAGTGCATCTTTACTGCTACACATTTCTGAGGTTACTAAAGTCACTTAAATTCGTGTTCACTCCTACACATTTCTGAGTGTCACTATATTCACTTTAACGCGTGTTCACTCCTACAGATTTCTGAGTGTCACTTTAGGCAATTTAATGCATGTCCACTGCTACGCGTTTCTGAGTGTCACTATAGTTACTTTAATGCATCTTGCCTCTTACATATTTCTGAGAGTCACTATAGTCACTTTAATGCATGTTCACTGTTACACATTTCTCAGTGTCACTATAGTCACTTTAATGCATGTTCACTGCTACGCGTTTCTGAGTGTCACTATAGTCATCTTAATGCATCTTGCCTCTTACATATTTCTGAGTGTCACTATAGTCACTTTAATGCATGTTCACTCCTATTCATTTGCGAGTGTCACCATAGTCACTTTAATGCATGTTCACTCTTACATATTTGTGAGTGTCACGATAGTTACTTTAATGCACGCTCACTGTTACACATTTCTGAGTGTCACTATGGTAAATTGAATGCATGTTCATTGTTACCCATTTGTGAGTGTCACTGTAGTCACTTTAATGCATGTTCACTCCAACACGTTTCTGAGTGTCACTGTAGTCACTTTAATATATGTTCACTCCTACACATGTGTCAGTGTCACCATAGTCACTTTAATGCATGTTCACTCCTATACGTTTCTGATTGTCACTAGAGTTCCTTTAATGCATGTTCACTGCTACACGTTTGTGAGTGTCACTATATAGTCACTTTAATGCATTCTCGCTGTTTCATATTTCTGAGTGTCACTAAAGTCACTTTAATGCATACTTACTGTTACACATTTGTGAGTGTCATAAAATTCATTTTAATGCATCTTTACTGCTACACATGTATGAGTGTGACCATAGTCTTTTTAATGCATGTTCACCCATACACATTTCTGAGTATCTTTATTGTCGCTGTAATGCCTGTTGACTGTTACACATTTTGAGTGTCAATATAGTCACTTTAATACATGTTCACTCCTACACGTATCTGAGTGCCACTATAGTCACGTTAATGCATGTTCACTGCTACACATGTGTCAGTGTCACGATAGTCACTTTAATGCATGTTCACTCCTTCACATTTGTGAATGTCACTATAGTCACTTTAATGCAAGTTCGCTCCTACACAATTGTGAATGTCACTATAATCACTTTAATGCATGTTCACTCCTATACGTTTCTGAGTGGCACTATATTCACTTTAATGCATGTTTGCTGCTGTACATTTCTGAGTTTTATTATACTCACTTTAATTCTTGTTCACTGCTACACATTTATGATTGTCACTATAGTCACTTTAACGCGTGTTCACTTTTTCACATTTCTGAGTGTCATTATAGTCTCTTTAATTCATGTTCGGGGCCCCGAGTGGCCGAGTAGTCTAAAGCGCTGTCCGTTACGGATCACTGCCATCTCACCTCTGTCTGCATGGGTTCAAGTTTCGCACTGAGCCAATGTGGGTATGTGAGAAAGCTTGCCAGTAGCTTCTCGTGGGTCGGTGGTTCTTTCCGGGTTTTTCCCGGGTTCTTCCTCCACCGTTAATACTGGCCGCCATGTATAGCCTATCGTGTGCTGAAAAATGGCGTTAAACCCTACAAAACAACAACAACAACAACAACAACAATTCATGTTCACTTCTACATATTTCTGAGTGCCACTTTAGTCACTTTAATGCATGTTCACTCCTACACGTTTCCGAGTGTCACTACAGTTACTTTAATGCATGTTCACCCCTACACATTTGTGAGTGTCACTATATTAATTTTAATGCATGTTCACTCCTGCAGATTTGTATCACTGTAGTCACTTTAATGCATGTTCACTAGAACACATTTCCGAGTGTCACTATAGTTATTTATTGCTTGGTCACTGTTACACATTTATGATTGTCATTATAGTCACTCTGATGCATGTTGTCTCGTACCCATTTCTGAGTGTCATTATAGTCAATTTGATGCATATTCACTGTTGTTACATTCCTGAGTTTCACTATAGTCACTTTAATGCATGTTCACTCTTTCACATTTGTGAGTGTCACTATAGTCACTATAATGCATGTTCACTGTTACACATTTCTCAGTGTCACCATAGTCACTTTAATGCATGTTCACTGTTACACATTTCTGAGTGTCATTATAGTGACTTTAATGCATGTTCACTCCTACACATTTCTGAGTGTCACAATATTCGGTTTAATGCATGTTCACTGTTACACATTTCTGAGTGTCACTATAGTCACTTTAATGAATTCTCGCTGTTGCAAATTTCTGAGTGTCACTTTAGTCACTTTAAAGCATGTTCACTGTTACACATGTGTGTCACTATAGTCACTTTAATGCATGTTCACTATTACACATTTGTTAGTGTCACTAGTCACTTTAATGCGTGTTCACTGTTACACATTTGTGAGTGTCACAATAGTCACTTTAATGCGTGTTCACTGTTACACATTTGTGAGTGTCACTATAGTCACTATAATGCATGTTCACTGTTACGCATTTCTGAGTGTCACCATAGTCACTTTAATGCATGTTCACTCTTACACATTTGTGAGTGTCACTATTGTCACTTTAATGCATGTTCACTCTTACACATTTGTTTGTGTCGCTGTAGTCACTTTAATACATGTTCACTGTTACACTATTGTGAGTGTCATTATAGTCACTTTAGTACATGTTCACTCCTTCACATTTGTGAGTGTCATTCAAAGATAAATGTTTTATCATTTGCTTGCATTTCATTTTGAAATTAACATGTCTAGAAAAGTAACACTTCTTTCAGTTGCAGCTTAGTGAGAAATGGGCTTAAAGTAACTTAGATTATCTATTTTCAGGTTATACCTGATATTTTAAACAAGGCAGACGTGTTGGATAACCTCAAATGACTATCAGTAGCAGCCAGGATATGTCCAAGTTAACCAGCAAAAGAAAACAAAACTAAATCAAACTGACACAATGGGACACAGCAACTCAAAGAAATCACATATCTTGCAAGTAGAGAAAACAACACCAACGTTGGTAGAGGTAGATACAGCGTATGATGTTGGTTACTTAAGGCGATTCGAGTATGCTACTATATTCCTTCTTAACAACTTTTATCAAATGCATTGCACTGTGCCTCGAATATCTCCGTGAGTTATCGTGTTTTACGAATCTCTGGGTCAAAAACTAAAAGTTTCACAGCCCAAAGTTTTTTATTGTGTTAAATTCCTTGGCAAATGCTGTCAAGTCTTGCTGCATGTGATGGTTTATAATGGCATTGCTACCCTTGGAATCTAGTGTGATTAGTACGTAGCTTTGAGTTCATCTTGGTTGTTGTTGTGGGGTTTAACGCCATTTTTCAGCACACGATAGGCTATACATGGCGGCCAGTATTAATGGTGGAGGAAGAACCCGGGAAAACCCCGGAAAGAACCACCGACCCACGAGAAGCTACTGGCAAGCTTTCTTACATACACACATTGGCCGAACCCGAGACTGGAACCCATGCAGACAGGTGAAATGGCAGTGATCCGTAACGGTGAGCGCTTTAGACCACTCGGAGCCCCTGTGTTCATAATGTGTGTATGTATGTATGTATGTATGTATGTATGTATGTATGTATGTATGATATAGAAAAATTAGTGGTATCCTAACCCCTGCTATATTTTAAAGAGACTTAGCAGCCTAATGTACATAATGAGATGTAACGGAATGACGCAATATCTTGTGTATGTATATGTATATATATATATATATATATATATATATATATATATATATATATATATATATATATATATATAGTATGCACTATGAAAATTAACAACCGTTACAACGGCTATAAAAAAAATCTGGAGACGAATGATGGAGGTAGAATTCTTAGAATGATAAAACTGTCTTGTATGTAGAGACTAGAGTTTTTTTTATCCTTTTTGTTACACGTAAAACATTATTCATTAATGCGGTCTGATTTTAACTGAATATGCCTTTGCAATTTTTTATTATTCATACGAAGGGTATTTAAATTCTAAACATTACTGTGCTGTACACAAAATTGTCTTTAGTAGTGAACAGAAATGTCATTGTATTCCCCTCAAGGTACTTCCTGTGCATCTCTGTACACTCTATCGGTCTGATCATTTAATTATTATGCGCCATTTTGGAGAAAGCTTGCCAGTAGCTTCTCGTGGGTCGGTGGTTCTTTCCGGGGTTTTCCCGGGTTCTTCCTCCACCATTAATACTGGCCGCCATGTATAGCCTATCGTGTGCTGAAATATGGCGTTAAACCCTACAATAACAACAACAACAACAATGCGCCATTTTGTATTCACTTTATGGTATGGTGTTCACACATTCTTAAAACTGCACACCCAACCGCATGGCGGTTTCATCTCGTATGTCGCTATGAGAATTGTTGATGACTGGATTGAGCCAAAAGTTCACATGGTGCTAAATCAGATGTGGCAAAGCCTGGATGCTGACCTCATTCAAGGTGTCTTTCACTATGGTAAATTTATGCAAAGGGCATTGTCATGGATATCTTAGGAACCGGTATGCGGTCTGGTGGATTCATATGAGCCGTCGTAGCGGACAAAAGCTGCTCCCATTAGAATATCACGTGTTGGATCAAATTGCATGTCTTTAAAGTACCATTTTCTAGATCGAGACTTTATATTTTATATGTTGAATTATACAGTGGTGGTTTAAAGTTCTATTTCCTATGTTGACGTTTTACAATGTATATCATATGTCGAGAATCCCTAACTGACACGTTGTATGTAACTCTTTCTGATGAAAGTTCCATTTCACATGGCGAGTATTCAGATTTCATATGTTGAATTTCAGAGCAACGAGAAGCAGCCTCCTTGTTTAAAAATAACGCGTTCGGTTCACTAGAGCGACCTCTAGCAAAGAAATGTATAGTAATTCTCGATCTGTGAATGTTAACTTTCAAACTGTAAATGCACGAAACTTATTGGCGCCTCATAATTGTATACACGAATGATATATCTTAATACTCTATATTATTCAGAATTGTTCAAGTGGAAATTGTGTAATGTTACTTTTAACACCAACACATCATTTCACCATATAAATATAACAATTCTGACAAGCACAATAAAATGTCCAACCACCGCTGTGTAATTCAACTGATACATTCTAAAAACGCAACATACGAAATGGAACTTTCAGCACAATCAATGTGATTCAACATATTAAAATGAAACTCTCGACATATGACATTAAAATTTCAAAACAACCGCCGTGTAATTCAGAAGATACAATCTAACAATTAGACATTGGACATAGAATTTTGAACCAGCGCTGTGTAATTCAACAGATGAAATCTAAATATAAAATGGAACTTTCAACATACAAACTTTGAACCAACACGTAAATTAGGAATTTTCGACGTATGACATCGAAATTTCAACCACAGTCGTGTAATTCAAACGACACAATCTAAATCCTCGACATAGATGATATAATTTTCAATCACTATTGTTTAATTCAACAGATACAATTTAAAATCTCGACCTAGACAATGGAACTTTAAGGACAAGCACTTTTGATACAACACGTGAAATTGGAATTCTAAACATATGACATTAAAACTTCAACGGCAACGTTCTGACTGGACCAGCTTTTGTCGGCTACGGTGCATCATAGTTTCGCACATTTTGGCAGCATTTTTAACGTCCAGTGACACTAGCAGAATCAGGCACAAGTATATATACGAAGGGGCCTTCTGCGTGCACAACCTCCTCTGACAGTCCGACTATGTCGAGCGATCTGTGGTGTCTGATCGTTTTCTCCGATCCAAACTTTATTATTTTGTCTGAATACTGTAAATCCTTGTTTAAACACCTGTGACATATCACATTCAAACATCTCGGGTCACTCTTTTCATATTTGGCGAGTACTTCGTTAGCGATTCCATCCCAAGTTTGATTTCGATTATCCGACAACAAATGCGAGACACATCTTACATAAACCTTTCTGAGCATCAAATGAATGTTTCGTATATTTGAAACAGCTGAACAATCAATGTCCATGATAATAGAAATATTTTTCACTGTGTATCTATCATCTTCAACCATTTCTTCCTTCACGTCAAGCATTTTTCAGCTCACAAATCTCAGACAACGGTCTTCCAGAACGTTAGTCATCTTCCATGGATTCGCTATTATGTTTGAAACGATAAAACAACATCAGAATTGTAGGATATGACAGAAAATTTAATCCGTAAACTTTATTCAACTCAGCCTTGATATCAAGCGGGGGGAACTGTAATAGATCCAGACATCACAGTGTGCTCTTTGCTCAGTAGCAGAATTACTTTTATCTTCTTCGACATCTTTAGGTCACTATCATTTACATATGTTACATATGTTACCTCACATGCATATATCTGCATGTGTGCTGTACATGCATATATCCGTATGTGTGCTGTACATGCATATATCTGCATGTGTGTTGTACATGCATATATCCGTATGTGTGCTGTACATGCATATATCCGTATGTGTGCTGTACATGCATATATCCGCATGTGTGCTGTACATGCATATATCCGTATGTGTGCTGTACATGCATATATCTGCATGTGTGTTGTACATGCATATATCTGCATGTGTGTTGTATATGCATATATCTGCATGTGTGCTGTACATGCATATATCTGCATGTATGCTGTACATGCATATATCCGTATGTGTGCTGTACATGCATATATCCGTATGTGTGCTGTACATGCATATATCTGCATGTATGCTGTACATGCATATATCCGTATGTGTGCTGTACATGCATATATCCGTATGTGTGCTGTACATGCATATAACTGCATGTGTGCTGTACATGCAGCAACAGATCATTTCGTCTATCGACTGGCATGAAATACATGTATGTTGACTAGTTTAAATTAATCAAAAATATTTTAAACAAATTTTTCAGAACGTCTCAAATAACTCTCCAATTTTGAAGGCATTTACCATGTCAGCATTTAACTTAAAAATTACGTTATTCTTCTTCTTCTTCTTATTATTATTATTATTATAGAAGACAGAAATAACTTTCAACATATGCATGTAAAATTAAAAATATATTTCAAATTTTCAGATGCCTTTGTAAAATGTGAAATAAAAATCAATGATGAATACTATTTAAAATAGAAATAATGTTTGAAAATAATGTATGATATTCTTTTAAACATAATATAAAATTATGAGATTGATTTCAATTGTTTTTTTAAATTTGCGTCATATATTAGCAAGTGTTTTGTCCTATTACAATACTAATAATAATAATAATAATAATAATAATAATAATAATAATAATGTCTAAATTAGATATTTATAATGCTTGTCAAATTGCTGTCATTTTAAATACCATGCAAATATAAACCAAGCAATTTGTTTTGGAGTGAAATCACTTGTATTCAAACGGCATTAATTTTGAATGTTTGACATGTAAAAAGTGATGAGGGAGGGAAATTAACGCTAGCTCAGGTCATGATGAACATAAGGCTGTTCCGTCACCGGCGGTTCCGCTCTTAGGTTTTTGGGGGCACCTTTGAAGCTGAAAAGTTATTTGCGCTACATCTGGTACAATATAGAGAAAGTAATACACACGTATATCTCATTCACTTACATGGGGTTGACATTAAGTTTTGACACCTATTAGGAAAAAAATTGTGCTGCATGAAGCAGATGGCTGACAAAAATGACTGCTTCTGTATGCTGGGGAAATATACTTGAAATTGCGCAAAGAATGCTAATTGTGCCTATCCTTGATATACATAAATTAATTTTCACAGTGTATGGATTGATAGTTGGATATGTACTTGTAAAAGTTTAAAATATATTTAAAACAAATAGTAGTAAAGAAGCTATGGGCTTCTTTTTTTATTAACCCCACCCCCAATAAAATAATAACTTACCTCAAAATGTCAGGAAATGAAAATAGACCTGCAAAGCGAGCATTCTTCTGCCTCATCATACGCAAGGCTTAGACGTCTACTCTCATACCCAAACTAACCCTCATCGTGCATATATCAAAATATAGACAACTGTACGTTGTTACCCAGCCCACAACCGGCCAAGGATATATACGTATCAGCTTTCTATGCAAGAATTGCCAGAGGGTAAAATCAGGGGGAAAAATTGCCGTAACATGGTGAACATTGGACACGAAAGAATTGTTAAATGACGGAGCTAAACCTGAAGGCAAATTTAAACATTCGTTCAATTCCTCTCTTCTCTTTCATATAATCATATATGATTGTTTGAATGTAATTGGGCATTGATATTGTTGTTGTTAGCTCTTTATATAGTATGTATTGCAGCAATATTGTGTTTGAAATATACCTACTTATGGGAAACTTAAAGGTCTTCGGATTATGGCATTGTTAATAATAAGGCAATTTCAGGTTATATGCCTTCGACCGTAGTAGTAGTTGTAGGGTAGTAGTAGTGATAATGAAATAGTTAATGCATGTTAAATTCTTAGAAATTAAGTGATATTAAAAATGATTTCCTTCAATCCTAAATAAATTCGTTTTGTTTTGTATCCCGGATAAGAACCGACGTCTATGATGGTCATATAAGATGATACAGTTGAAGATATATAACCTGAGAGTGCTTGATTATTAACTATGCCATAATTCTCATCTAAATAATCATTGTCTCAAACAAACGCACAATAACAGCGAATTCAGTGCATATAAGTGTGTCGACTTTTTGTCACGAAATTCTGCAAATCAGTAAAAATATCTTACATTTACAACGTTCATTAGCGGAGCACTTGTCCGTGTTTTAGTACTACCCATATAAAACTGACTATATACAGGAATGATATTGCTAACATCTGATCTGGATGAAAATAATTCATTACTTTGGATATACTGCACATAAAACCTCTCAGTATTTGGAACCGTTCAGTGGCACTGACTTATGTGAGTGTACTACTAAAAAAACTAGGAGTCCTCCGATTCCATCCAAGCTCTTGGATTGGATAATAGCTGTTCCGTCAAATAGAAAGATAAACGTTGACAAGCTGCATTACCTAATAAAGTTAATGTATTCATTTCAAGTGTACAACTGCACCTTTATCGCCGTCACCATGGTTAAAAGTTCTGGAGTTAGGACATAGTTTACCATCGTATCACATCTAGAATTGAACACACTTTTTAACATGTATAATTTTTTATTTTAGTCTTCCGGGAAACCCAATAATCTTATGGTGGCAGCAATCGACTTTGGAACAACATTTTCAAGTTGGGCGTGCTCCTTCACACATAATTACCAGAAGGATCCAACAAAAATACTTGTTAAAGAATGGAACAGCGGAGTAGGCATATCTTCCAAAGCACCCACTACAGCTCTCATAAGACCAGATGGCGAAACTTTGGATGCCTTTGGTTATGATGCTGAAGACAAGTATGCAAGGTTGGCAGAGAATGACGAACACAAAGACTGGTACTATTTTAGAAGATTCAAGATGTCGCTATTCAAAGACATGGTAAGTTGACGTTCAGTAATAGAATCTTCTAGTGTTTTGTTATAATTATGTAAATTTTTGTTACCTTTAAATATGTTAAATAAGGTCATTTATTTAAAAAAATAATATAATAATAAGGAAATGCATGTACATATATCATACTTTAGGGACATTTATGATATTATTTTTCTTCTAAACGAGTCAATCAATATGAGACAATAGACATGTAACTGTTTTACTGTGGTTGGTATAACAATTTGCTTATAATACATGTTTTGACGCTTTGGTGGTTATAATACTCTGCCAGTAATATATGTTTTGAAGCTGTGGTGGGTATAACACTTTACTAATAATGTGTTTTGACGCTGTTGTGGGTTGACCCTTTTGCCAGTGATATATGGTTTAATTTGGATCAGATGAGCCTGGATGTGGGAACGTAATATTTTGTAAGAAACTGATTAAAAATAAAGCATTTGCCATATAAATAAGAAACAGAATATTTCACAATAAAACTTAAAACGTCAAAGCGAACTGCCACGTGTCTTTAAATACAAGATGTTGCAGAAACATTAATTACCATTTTCTTTGGAGATAAGTCCTTAGCTGATTTACCAAATTACGTCTGAGCGAACCGGCACGTTATATAACCGGTAAAAATGAACTATTTGAGTGAACCAACACCTTATAAATACGGTAAGAAAGAATCATTTGAGTGAACCAACACGTTATAATACGATGAAAAAGAATCATCTGAGTAAGCCAAGATGTTATACATACGGTAAAACGAAAACCATCTGAGTAAACCAAGATAACTATACATAAGGTAAAACAAAAACCATTTGGATAAACAAATGCATGTCATACATACCTTATACAATTAAACACTTTAGTAAACCAACAGCACATGTACAACCAGAGACATCTGAGTAAAACACACACTCACACAAAACACACACACACACACAGATATATATATATATATATATATATATATATATATATATATATATATATATATATATATGTCTGTGTGTGTGTGTGTGTACAAAAACAGATTAACATTTGAGTAAACCATCAAATATTATATACAATATATAAACAGACACATTGGAGATAATCTACAAATGTTGTACATACGGAGCAACGAAAAACTTCTGAGTAAACCGACACATGTTACACATATAGTAAAACGAGAAACATTTCAGTAAACTGATACATGCTACACATACGGTTCAACGAGAAACATTTCAGTAAACCAGTATTATGTCATTATAACCGGAAACATTGGAGTAAACCGAACACATGCCATAAATACAGCTGAACCAGAAACATTTACGGTAGTAGAATTTTCCCTTTATTGCTGTCTGAACTCGAGATAAAAAAAATAAAAACTCAGTATAGCGATAAGAATATACATTCTTATAATTTAAGCAAGCTAGCAGCAATCATTAGAAACAAAATGTTAAGCAAAACAGTTTCTAGTTTTAAAAACTCCTCAAATTAAGTTAGCCAAATATTACTAGTTTAAATTTAAGCGGAAGATGCTAAATTGTCATGTTTTATTAATGTTGTATGAGACGTCTATTCCTAAAGATGCAGCATAACACGACATGAATGCATGCAAATCGGCCAGTTAACTATGTATTAGCATAACGCCACATTAAGGCATGCAAAGCGGTCAGTTAACAATGTATCAGCATAGCGCCACATTAAGGCATCCTGACGCCAAAGTAAGGCAGAAAAATCAGTTAACTATGTATCAGCATAACACCATATGAAGGAATGCTGACACCACGTGAAGGCATACAACTCAGTTAACCATATATCCGCAAAACACCACATGAAGGCATGCTGACGCCAAAGGAAGGCAGACAACTCAGTTAACCATGTATATCAAAACACCACATGAAGACATATAACTCAGTCAGTTAACCATGTATCCGAAAAGACCACATGAAGGCATATAACTCAGTTAACCATGCATCAGCAAAACACCACATGAAGGCATATACCACAGTTAACCATGCATCAGCCAAACACCACATGAAGGCATATAACTCAGTTAACCATGTATCAGCCAAACACCACATGAAGGCATATAACTCAGTTAACCATGTATCAGCCAAACACCACATGAAGGCATGTAACTCAGTTAACCATGTATCAGCAAAACACCACATGAAGGCATATAACTCAGTTAACCATGTATCAGCAAAACACCACATGAAGGAATATAACTCAGTTAACCATGCATCAGCCAAACACCACATGAAGGCATATAACTCAGTTAACCATGTATCAGCAAAACACCACATGAAGGAATATAACTCAGTTAACCATGCATCAGCAAAACACCACATGAAGGCATATAACTCAGTTAACCATGTATCAGCAAAACACCACATGAAGGCATATAACTCAGTTAACCATGTATCAGCAAAACACCACATGAAGGCATATAACTCAGTTAACCATGCATCAGCAAAACACCACACGAAGGCATATAACTCAGTTAACCATGCATCAGCCAAACACCACATGAAGGCATATAACTCAGTTAACCATGTATCAGCCAAACACCACATGAAGGCATATAACTCAGTTAACCATGTATCAGCCAAACACCACATGAAGGCATGTAACTCAGTTAACCATGTATCAGCCAAACACCACATGAAGGCATATAACTCAGTTAACCATGTATCAGCAAAACACCACATGAAGGAATATAACTCAGTTAACCATGCATCAGCAAAACACCACATGAAGGCATATAACTCAGTTAACCATGCATCAGTCAAACACCACATGTAGGCATACAATTCAGATAACCATGTATCAGCAAAACACCACATGAAGGAATATAACTCAGTTAACCATGCATCAGATAAAACACCACATGAAGGCATATAACTCAGTTAACCATGTATCAGCAAAACACCACATGAAGGCATATAACTCAGTTAACCATGTATCAGCCAAACACCACATGAAGGCATATAACTCAGTTAACCATGCATCAGCAAAACACCACATGAAGGCATATAGCTCAGTTAACCATGTATCAGCCAAACACCACATGAAGGCATATAACTCAGTTAACCATGTATCAGCCAAACACCACATGAAGGCATGTAACTCAGTTAACCATGTATCAGCCAAACACCACATGAAGGCATATAACTCAGTTAACCATGTATCAGCAAAACACCACATGAAGGAATATAACTCAGTTAACCATGCATCAGCAAAACACCACATGAAGGCATATAACTCAGTTAACCATGCATCAATCAAACACCACATGTAGGCATACAATTCAGTTAACCATGCATCAGCCAAACACCACATGAAGGCATATAACTCAGCTAACCATGCATCAGTCAAACACCACATGAAGGCATATAACGCAGTTAACCATGTATCAGCCAAACACCACATGAAGGCATATAACTCAGTTAACAATGCGTCAGCAAAACACCACATGAAGGCATATAACTCACTTAACCATGCATCAGCAAAACACCACATGAAGGCATGTAACTCAGTTAACTATGTATCAGCAAAACACCACATGAAGGCATATAACTCAGTTAACCATGTATCAGCAAAACACCACATGAAGGCATATAACTCAGTTAACCATGTATCAGCAAAACACCACATGAAGGAATATAACTCAGTTAACCATGCATCAGATAAAACACCACATGAAGGCATATAACTCAGTTAACCATGTATCAGCAAAACACCACATGAAGGCATATAACTCAGTTAACCATGTATCAGCCAAACACCACATGAAGGCATATAACTCAGTTAACCATGCATCAGCAAAACACCACATGAAGGCATATAGCTCAGTTAACCATGTATCAGCCAAACACCACATGAAGGCATATAACTCAGTTAACCATGTATCAGCCAAACACCACATGAAGGCATGTAACTCAGTTAACCATGTATCAGCCAAACACCACATGAAGGCATATAACTCAGTTAACCATGTATCAGCAAAACACCACATGAAGGAATATAACTCAGTTAACCATGCATCAGCAAAACACCACATGAAGGCATATAACTCAGTTAACCATGCATCAATCAAACACCACATGTAGGCATACAATTCAGTTAACCATGCATCAGCCAAACACCACATGAAGGCATATAACTCAGCTAACCATGCATCAGTCAAACACCACATGAAGGCATATAACGCAGTTAACCATGTATCAGCCAAACACCACATGAAGGCATATAACTCAGTTAACAATGCGTCAGCAAAACACCACATGAAGGCATATAACTCACTTAACCATGCATCAGCAAAACACCACATGAAGGCATGTAACTCAGTTAACTATGTATCAGCAAAACACCACATGAAGGCATATAACTCAGTTAACCATGTATCAGCAAAACACCACATGAAGGCATATAACTCAGTTAACCATGTATCAGCCAAACACCACATGAAGGCATATAACTCAGTTAACCATGTATCAGCCAAACACCACATGAAGGAATATAACTCAGTTAACCATGTATCAGCCAAACACCACATGAAGGCATATAACTCAGTTAACCATGCATCAGCAAAACACCACATGAAGGCATATAACTCAGTTAACCATGCATCAGCCAAACACCACATGAAGACATATAACTCAGTCAGTTAACCATGTATCCGAAAAGACCACATGAAGGCATATAACTCAGTTAACCATGCATCAGCAAAACACCACATGAAGGCATATAACTCAGTTAACCATGCATCAGCAAAACACCACATGAAGGCATATAACTCAGTTAACCATGTATCAGCAAAACACGACATGAAGGCATGTAACTCAGTTAACCATGTATCAGCCAAACACCACATGAAGGCATATAACTCAGTTAACCATGTATCAGCAAAACACCACATGAAGGAATATAACTCAGTTAACCATGCATCAGCAAAACACCACATGAAGGCATATAACTCAGTTAACCATGCATCAGCCAAACACCACATGTAGGCATACAATTCAGTTAACCATGTATCAGCCAAACACCACATGAAGGCATATAACTCAGTTAACCATGTATCAGCAAAACACCACATGAAGGAATATAACTCACTTAACCATGCATCAGCAAAACACCACATGAAGGCATGTAACTCATTTAACCATGTATCAGCAAAACACCACATGAAGGCATATAACTCAGTTAACCATGTATCAGCCAAACACCACATGAAGGCATATAACTCAGCTAACCATGTATCAGCCAAACACCACATGAAGGCATATAACTCAGTTAACCATGTATCAGCCAAACACCACATGTAGGCATACAATTCAGTTAACCATGCATCAGCAAAACACCACATGAAGGCATATAACTCAGTTAAACATGTCAGCAAAACACCACATGAAGGAATATAACTCAGTTAACCATGTATCAGCCAAACACCACATGAAGGAATATAGCTCAGTTAACCATATATCAGCAAACCACCACATGAAGGAATATAACTCAGTTAACCATGCATCAGCAAAACACCACATGAAGGCATAAACTCAGTTAACCATGTATCAGCCAAACACCACATGAAGGCATATAACTCAGCTAACCATGTATCAGCCAAACACCACATGTAGGCATACAATTCAGTTAACCATGCATCAGCAAAACACCACATGAAGGCATATAACTCAGTTAAACATGTCAGCAAAACACCACATGAAGGAATATAACTCAGTTAACCATGTATCAGCCAAACACCACATGAAGGAATATAGCTCAGTTAACCATATATCAGCAAAACACCACATGAAGGCATATAACTCAGTTAACCATGTATCAGCCAAACACCACATGAAGGCATATAACTCAGCTAACCATGTATCAGCCAAACACCACATGTAGGCATACAATTCAGTTAACCATGCATCAGTAAAACACCACATGAAGGCATATAACTCAGTTAAACATGTCAGCAAAACACCACATGAAGGAATATAACTCAGTTAACCATGTATCAGCCAAACACCACGTGAAGGAATATAGCTCAGTTAACCATATATCAGCAAAACACCACATGAAGGAATATAACTCAGTTAACCATGCATCAGCAAAACACCACATGAAGGCATAAACTCAGTTAACCATGTATCAGCCAAACACCACATGAAGGAATATAACTCAGTTAACCATGTATCAGCAAAACACCACATGAAGGCATATAACTCAGTTAACCATGTATCAGCAAAACACCACATGAAGGAATATAACTCAGTTAACCATGCATCAGCAAAACACCACATGAAGGCATATAACTCAGTTAACCATGCATCAGCAAAACACCACATGAAGAAATATAACTCAGTTAACCATGTATCAGCAAAACACCACATGAAGGCATATAACTCAGTTAACCATGCATCAGCAAAACACCACATGAAGAAATATAACTCAGTTAACCATGTATCAGCAAAACACCACATGAAGGCATATAACTCAGTTAACCATGTATCAGCAAAACAAGTTTTACTTTTGTTGTCTTTTAAGAATCTAACACGCGAGACAACAATAAAAGACGAATCTGGGAAAAAGTTACCAGCAATGAAGGTGGTACGTCTTGTTATTCGATATCTGAAGGATGATCTCCAAAAAGAATATGCATCTAAAACTGGCGGTGAACGTTCTTATCAAGATATGATCCAATGGGTTCTGACAGTGCCGGCTATATGGAACGATAAGGCCAGACGCTTTATGCGTGAGGCAGCTATACAGGTAAACTAAACTAGTTTTAATGTATCTCGTGTATATACTAGGTCATTACAATATATACATCCATGCTGATCATTAAAAAATACTTTTGTGATCATATATGGTATGTTGAATGTTTTCTTTGTACTTCTAGAATTAGATTTTCCTTCTACATCACGTACTGAATGTGCTGCAAACGCCAACAAGTCATGTATCACAGTGAATTTGTAACAGGTTCGTCTATGCCGTGAAGGAAACATCAATCTGTTTTAATTAATCGTACGATTTAAAATAATGTAAAGTAATTTAACAATAAAATAAAAAATATCAGTGATATTTGCAAAATTAAGTGGATAGTTAATTTTCCTAATGGGACAACGAATTCTTGCACATGTCTTCATTAAAAAGAGGAAGGATTACTATGCATACATCGACAATAATCCGTCCATTCTAACATTTTCAAGTAAACAAAATGTAGGCCATATTCAGCTAGATCTAAGTACTTTTAAAAGATACCAAAATCGTCATAAGAAAATGTATATCAAAACATGATGTATACCACTAACAATTCTACTAGAAGGACTGCCTTGATCGCCTCATCATCACAAGCATAATAATAATAATAATAATAATAATAATAATAATAATAATAAAGCAATAATTATAATCATCATCGTAATAGCAACAGAACAACAACATCAAATATGGACTTCTATAATGGGTAAAAGAATACATGAAAATTATATTTCTACTTGTCCACAGGCTGGCATCAGCAATGATCAGTTGCTCATTGCACTGGAACCAGAAGCGGCATCTTTATATTGTAGATATATTCCTCTTGAGATAAAGTCATCAGATGGTGGAACAACGATTGTCCATTTTTCTCCTAGAACCCGTTACATCGTTGTTGATGCAGGAGGCAAGCACACACACACACACACACACACACATGCATACATGTACGTTACAGGCAAAATACAGTTAGGCATTTTGTAAATTGCCTGATAAATTTGGGCATTTCAATAACATCTGATATTTTGGAGAATTTGGAAATGATTAAATTTCGCAGGCGTCGTACATCATGCTTGTTATTTTCCTCAATACATTTTACCAAGTGACTGATGCTAAAAGACTGAACAAAATGAATTATCCTTTAGATATTTCAAAAATAAAAATATATGAATAAAATCAAACAGATTATAGAAATATATACTGAACCTAGAATATAAAAATATAGACTGGCTCCAGAATACAGAAATAAATACTGACCTCAGAGTATAGAAATATACTCCGACCTCAGAACATAGAAATATATTGACCCCAGGAAGAAATTCCTAACTGTTTGACAATCTAAACGTGTAATTTATGTTTCATACGTTCTGAAGAAGGTAATATCATAAAAAATACATTGGAATTTGCAAGTCTTCCTATAAGATATGATGGGAAATTTGTCGAGCTCATGTTTTAGACTGGCGGGCTACCAGGTAAAGATCTTGAAAGCCCGCTTAATTTAAGTATCCCAAAGAAGGCACTTCAAAATAAAACAGATAGATTTATTTACGTCCTTTCTTCGTCGTCGTAAGTTTTTAATAATTAATTTTCTTTTGAACAACAACAAAATGAAGGACAAAATTATTTCATGGTATGTAGCCAAATTTACCACATAGTTGCTGAGATTGAGCGTGTTGTTAGTACCCGGATTCCAGGTACAACATTTATCTGACCCTGCTTATTTTTTCATTTTTTTTATTATTATTTTTTTAATTTTTTTTTTTATTTTTTTATTTTTTTGCATTGAACGGCACGTCGATAGGTGAGGAACGAGAGCCTTTACAAAGGACACACCGAGGCAGCCAACCCGGTCCTGCTAAGGGTAAACGGGTTATGGCAGCATATAAAATTGTTACAACACATCAACCTCGGATAGATTATACATTTTCCAGAAACGACGCGTTTATTTATTTTTATTGTTTTTTTAGGGGTGACCGCTCCGGTGGCCTAGTGGTTAGAGCGTCCGCCTCGGATGCGGGAGGTCGTGGGTTCGATCCCCGGCCGAGTCATACCAGAGACTTAAAAAATGGTACTAACAGCTGCCTCCCTTGGCGTTCAGCATTAAGAGGTTAGTGTTAGGACTGGTCGGCCTGGTGTCAGGATAATGTGACTGGGTGGGACATCATGCTACATGTCTGCGGCATGATGCCCCAGTGCTAGACATCACTATAAACTGCCACATTGTAGACATCGTAGCGATATGACTGAAAAATTGTTAAAGCTACGTTAAAAATAAAAATCACCTCACATCACATTTTTAGGGGTGAGAATAAAAAATATTGCATGAAAAGTACCTCATAGTCTATGGAATCTATTTCCCAAGTTTTGACCATGAGAAAGCTTTGTTTTAGCTCTTCGAACTAACTTTATTGTACACGAAATATTTTGAATAACAGATATTGTTACATAGTTGGCTACACGTTGTACACGTAAGAGTTGAGTACAGAGATTATTATACAGTTGGCTAGACTGTTTACACCACACTCTGAGAGTTCCAACAGGTTTTGAAATCATTACAACAACCAAATTTGCTAAATCTATTGCCATGACACACAAATATATCTGCGCGTGGCAGGAAAATATCATAATCCATATTTCCCCTCCAAAAAAGATGCAACTGCCATATACATGTTGTCAGCAGTTTCAATCTAATTTGTTTTATTCAGTCTGCACAAAAGCACGCTCACACACCTATTGGAATATTAATGTTCAATTTATTCTTGGGAAAGGTATTATTTTCTCTCTCTCTCTCTCTCTTTATATATATATATATATATATATATATATATATATATATATATATATATATATATATATATATATATATATAGTATTTGCTTTGTAAAAATTCCTTACTACCTCATCATTATATTAATAACAGTATACTTGCCGAAAGACAACAACCAACAGTTACAATGTATATAGAAAAAGAGACATTAGTTGTATGACTCCATTATTCATCCTCAAGTGTGACTTGCATATTTGAGTATAGTCACCTGGCCGAGAACAATACTTTTAGTTACTTATTACGTATACATTGCAGTTTATGGCATGTAAGTATCCGTAAAACGTTGTCTCATAAGCTCAAGTATTGATATATCGATCTTGCTCTTGGCCAGTGAATCTTCGATCAGTGACACTACGAACAAATTTGCATTCCAGGTGGCACCGTTGATATAACGATTCATGAAGTAATGGAGGACGGGAACTTAAAGGAAATTCATAAGGCAACAGGAGGCGCATGGGGAGGACGGGAAGTAGATAAAGCATTCAAACAGTTCTTGATCAACATATTCGGAAATGATGTTCTTAAAAAATTTAAAGTCGACGCAACAGAAGACTATATTGGGCTCTTTCGTGATTTCGAAGTGAAGAAAAGGAAGATATCTCCACATGCCACAGATTATCTCACGTTCACCATGCCACTAACATTAGTCAATATATTTCAGAGAGAAAGTGGGATAACCCTAACAGAGGCAATCAGTCGAAATCCGTTAGCGGCAAACATTACTCTCCGCACAGGGAACAAACTGAGATTGGATAGTTCTCTAGCGAGAAGTTTTTTTGACAGACCAGTGAAAAGCGTATTAGAACACTTGCAAGTCTTTCACGACAACCATGAAAAGTATGGGATATCAGTTGCCCTTTTAGTTGGAGGTTTTTCTGAATCTCCGATGCTAAGTTGTGCCATTCAAGAAAAATGCTCTTCTTGGAAAGTCTTGGTTCCAGACGATGCCGGTCTCGTAGTGCTGAAAGGGGCTGTGCTATACGGCCACGATCAATCATCCATTGTTTATAGAGTCGCTAGATACACATATGGGGTTAGTGTTGTACGCCGTTTTATTCACGGTAAACATCCAGTTGAAAAACTGATAGTGTATGAAGATGGAACAAGCATGTGCAGAGATATTTTCAAAAAATTTTTAGAGGAGGGTTCGGTAATTAAACATGGTCAAATTGTACATGAGGAAAAAGGATTTACTCCAGGGAGACCTCAAAATGACTTCGTGGTCATTCGTATTTATGCAAGTACTAAGAAAGATGCACAGTTCACAACAGATGAGTCCTGTTTCTATCTGGGAGAACTTCAAGTTGGGGGTCTTGACTTGAAATTACCACGTGAAGAACGTGCTGTAGACTATACTATTACACATGAAAGCACGGATCTGCATATACACGCTATAGATCCAAGGACGGGCAGAAAGCTAAAAGCTTCGGTAGACCTTTTAAATTAAGCCCCACTCAGAAGACTTGGGGAGTTACTTGTTTTTTATAATGAAGGGAGAACGAAAATGGGCTCTGTGTGTGTGTGTATGTGTGTGTGTGTAGGATGTACTTTCCTATATGGAATGTACTTTACCAAATTTGAAGCAACCACAAGAATGTACTCGAAACCTTTTTATCGAATCTACAGTTTGAAAGGGGATTTTAGGCTCAAGGACTGAGAACATATATTCATTTTAAGATTCTCTTTTAGAAATGGAAAGTAAATTTTAATTAAGTTTGGTTTATCTCCATAACTCCTTTCTCCCTCTTTTCAATTAATAGTATCAAATTATGCGTTCCAGTCATTTTCCCGAACACTTACTTTTCATACTTCATATCTATGATAATCATATTTGATAATGATTTACGTTTTAATACAACTAAAACGGTCAATAGCGAAGTACTTTGTGCCTTATCCATGGCGTACATAATAAATAAGATAATATGGATAATATGGAAGAATTAGTACCTTATCCATGGCGTACAGAATAAATAGGATAATATGGAAGAATTAGTACCTTATCCATGGCGTACAGAATAAATAGGATAATATGGAAGAATTAGTACCTTATCCATGGCGTACAGAATAAATAGGATAATATGGAAGAACTCAGTACCTTCTCCATGGCGTACAGAATAAATAGGATAATATGGAAGAACTCAGTACCTTATCCATGGCGTACAGAATAAATAGGATAATATGGAAGAACTCAGTACCTTCTCCATGGCGTACAGAATAAATAGGATAATATGGAAGAACTCAGTACCTTATCCATGGCGTACATAATAAATAGGATATGGAAGAATTAGTACCTTATCCATGGCGTACAGAACAAATAGGATAATATGGAAGAACTTAGTCCCTTATCCATGGCGTACATAATAAATAGGATAATATTGAAGAACTTAGTACCTTATCCATGGCCTACGGAATAAATAGGATAATATGGAAGAACTTAGTCCCTTATCCATGGCGTACATAATAAACAGGATAATATTGAAGAACTTAGTACCTTATACATAGCCTACCCGAATTAATAGGATAATATAGATAATATGGACGTACTTAATACTTATAGATGACCTACATAATAAATAGGATAATATGGAAGAACTCAGTACCTTATACATGGCGTACATAATAAATAGGATAATATTGAAGAACTTAGTACTTTATAAATAATAATAATAATAATAATAATGAGGACTTTGTATAGCGCCTAATCTTTAGAAGCTCTAAGAGCTTTACAACATTAGACAACAGCTATAAGATAAAAAAAAAACATATAATAATATTATTACAAAAACAAACAATGAAATTAGAAAAACATTAAAAAATAAAAAACATGCTGAGAATATTTCAGGAAGGAAACATTATTAGGTCTTTAAGTTTGTTCCTGCAGTCGAAATAAGTGAGTTTTGAGAGCCCTTTTGAATGAGATCACTGTATCTTTGTGTCTAAGTTCAGTGGGCAATCCATTCCACGTTGCTGGGCCCTGGTATGCAAAAGAACGCTGTCCATATGACTTTGTTTTCATAGTGGGAATAATGAGTATACGATTGTCAGAAGAGGAGCGTAAGTATCTTAATACTTATACATAGCCTACAGAATAAATAGGATAATATGGAAGAACTTAGTACCTTATCCATTGCGTACAGAATAAATAGGATACTATGGAAGAACTTAGTACCTTATCCATGGCGTACAGAATAAATAGGATAATATGGAAGAACTTAGTACCTCATCCATGGCTTCATAATAAATAGGATAATATCTATAATATGGAAGTGCTTAGTATCTTATACATGTCCTTCAGAATAAATAGGATAATATGGAAGTACTTAGTACTTTATACATGGCCTACATAATAAATAGGATAATATCGAAGAACGTAGTACCTTATCCATGGCCTGCATAATAAATAGGATAATATGGAAGAACTTAGTACCTTATCCATGGCCTACGGAATAAATAGGACAATAAGGAAGAACTTAGTACCTTATCCATTTCCTGCATAATAAATAGGATGATATGTAAGAACTTAGTACCTTATCCATGGCCTACGGAATAAATAGGATAATATGGAAGAACTTAGTACCTTATCCATGGCCTGCATAATAAATAGGATAATATGTAAGAACTTAGTACCTTATCCATGGCCTACGGAATAAATAGGATAATATGGAAGAACTTAGTACCTTATCCATGGCCTGCATAATAAATAGGATAATATGTAAGAACTTAGTACCTTATCCATGGGCTCCAGATTAAAAGAATCGCTTATACATAAGAATCATCAGTTTCGGTCTGGAATGTCTCATTGGCACACAAACCGAATGCGTCGCATCGCTATCAAAGGGCTTTGGTAAAATAAATCATAACTTATGATTCCATTCTCATTATTCTACTTAGATTATCGGGGGATTGTTAGAATTTAATATAGACATTAAGATTCTTTTTGTAAACTGTGCAAAACTGCGCACATGAATGACATTGAGAAATCGAACATGACCCAAATGGGTGAAGTAGGAGTACTGTGTACAGCGTCTGACGAATATTAACATACCAACGATAAAACATACATGTAATAAAATGGGGTCATATAACAATAACAATCGAATGTTAGAAATGTGTAGAAATTGTAATATTTATGTAGCCAACTCAAGAATCAGATATGACAGGAATAGGAAAATGTACAAATAAAGGTATATCTATAATAGATTGTCTAGTTCATACTGTAGAAGGCTTTAATTATTTGAAACAATTTTGTGTACATGAATTTTGTCAAATGCTCTCTACCAGTCATACTGTAATAACTTTATTGGTACACACTGAGGTGAATACGTGCGTACGTAAGGCAAAAACTATCAAAAAACGACTGTGGAGATCAGACAAGAAAACTATGTTCATAGCAAGGATTAATAGCGACTCAGTGGAAGCCTTAATTAACAAAATACATAATTTGGGTGAAGCTACAAATCTCGACAAACAAAAGGTAATTGAGATTTCTTATGAAATTGCAATATTTCTTTCAGACAGTGCTAATAAAACTTTTGCAAATAGAAATAAGAAATAAAAATATATCACACTAAAGTATATAATTAACCATTTTTAGTAGAGAATCTAAACTAGCTTGAGATAAATATCGACTACCAAAAACGGTATTCAAGACAAGAAATACCTGAACGTCTGAATGAAGTGTTTTCTAATAGTATAAATTACAAGACAACAATCAGACAATCTGCGAACGTGCATGACACGAAAACTCGAGATAAAGTAACTAACCTGCAAACAACCAATCCAAAATAATACTGTGATATTTAAAATCTTACAGGTCGCCTGTTGAAGATTGTATTTTGGATGATTATTTGAAATGTACGAGACATTCTACTTCCTGGTGTTGTATGCCTGTAAACCTGATTGTAAATAGTGGTGTTGTTCGAAAAACCTGGAATACAGGTTTGATTAAATCCATATATACAAATAAGAGAGATAAATCAGATCCTACCGGTTAAAGGCCTATTTTACTAAATGAGTTGATATAATAAGATCATTACAGCTTTTCTCTTAAAAATAACACTTCACTGTCACCTGAAGAAAGCAATTTACTATCTTAGGCACATGAAGGTTTTCCTGATGGATACTCCAAAAACCAATAATATTTTGGTCTTGTATTCCTTTGGAATTTTTAAATCGAAGACATAAAACGTTGCTTTGGAGCTTTTTGTGGATTCCTCTCAGATTCTCGACAGGATCAGAAGAGCTGGATTTTGACAAAACCTGATTGCATTATATGGGAAACTAATCAAGCTGATAATGAAAATGCATATAGATGTAAGGTCTCATGTCTTCCGCCATTGAAATAAATCAGTTTTATTTTTCTTGCCATCAAGGAATTAGACAAGGATAACATCTTTGTCCTGTATTATTTCCCATGTGTCTATATGACACCGACAATCACTTTTTTAGCTCGAATTGTAATAACATTATAGCTGATTTACTGGATGGAGATATAGTAAGATATGTCCAACTATTTTTTTTTACTTTATGGAGACGATGCAATTATATGTTAAGGTAATCCAAGAGATATGCAAAATAATTTTGACGTATTCTTTAATTACATCAATAAATATAAAATTGCCATTGGAACAAGCAAAACAAAATGTTTCATTTATATGCACTGTAAAAATAACGAACATTATTAGATCAAACTAGAAGATTCAGAACTTGAAATTGTCAGAAATTACATTCAGGACTGTTCTTAACGAAATATAGTATATATTTATTGGAAATTTAATCTAATTAGTCCAGCCAAGAAAGCTATGTACAGTCCTAAGAAAAGAATTCTTAATCTTAATTGCCTGTTGACTGCCAGATTTAACTACTTGATGTTCCAATTCTTAGAAAGACAGCCGAGATCTGGGGTTTTGAACATTATATATGACTGAGTGGGTTCACTGTGACTTTGTAAAACAAACGCTGAAAGTTAAAAATCCCGCCCACGCGTATATGGTTTATGATCAACTTGGTAGAACCCCTAAACATTTACAACAAAAAAGGAAAACTTTTCTCTACATCTTACCAAAAGTAAACAAATGGCTATGTTTGCGGGATTATAATAATGGTCTAGACAGAAGTAAATGAATGGAGAGCACTCGTGCATCTTATCGGAAACTAGTTTCAATTCGTTTGGTTTAATGAAAATATTCCAAATAAATCCGGGCTAGATACAGTGTTTCAGGAAAGACGTTATCATAACTGTATATAGATATGGGAATCATCCATTACTAACTCGACAAAAACTATATATATATATATATATATATATATATATATATATATATATATATATATATATATATATAATTCTAACGGACGTAAACTTAAAACATTATTTGTTACAAGTTTTATTAAACAATATAAGGCGAATGTAACAAAATTTATAACATGTAATCATTGTTTACCTGTCGAGGAAGGAAGACGGGTATAAACCAAGACATGAAAGATTGAGCAAATTTTTCACTGAAAACTTTGTGGTGATGTATTTCATGCACATTTGCAATGACTACCCAAATACGTCTATACCAGAACAAATATACCAAAGTTTAAAGAGTTATTGAGTTTTTAGTATGTTTGGTGCTAACAGAAAAACTTTCTAAAAAGATGACATTATTTTGAATCATCCTTGCTTCAATGTATATGTTGCTCGTTCAGACTTTTCAAGAAGAGAAAAGTACCATATGTTCATTTTTGTAATGTAACAAGTCGACTACAGATGAATTTGAGTTCATTTATCTTAATTTATATCATGTTTTACAACTTATTTCGATTACCATTTATTTAAATTTGAACGTGATTGCATTCGATTGGAATACTGACTGCGATCTTTCTGTCAGTCTGAAATTCATTCCAAAGACTGTGACAAATATTATATCGTCCACGACAGACATACACGCATTCAGCTTGAGATGCCAATACAACATGAGTGTAGTAAAGAGTGCAGTAATGATTCATGACTGATATATCATTAAAATGGCATAGTACAGTTTTGTCATATATATCTATATTTTTGTAACTCTTGATACATGGCTGTATTTATATTATGTTTAATTTTTGTCCATGACTGTAAAATGTAAAGATCATTGATAATTAAGATATTAGAGTTGTTTACAAATCAGAATTTATCTGCCCTTCATTCTTCCTTCTCTGAATAATCGCCCAGGCAATCAAAGGAACTTTTAATGGTTAGCCGTTGTTCTTAATCAATGTAGTGTCTCGCTGTGCACATGCAACTTGTTGTCGCTATTTATATATCGCCAAAGTACTGTTCGTAGATGTACCTAGTACTTGCAACAGAGCAGAGGGACACATATACGAGTATGATGACGAGAACTTACGTCATTAGATTTGTCAAAAGTTACACCAGAGCATTTTTACATCGAGCTAACAGAACTGCCAGGTCAAACGTGGTCGTTCTTTTCAACACCACTATCCCCAAACATGTATGATTTTGGCGGAGCTTACTGTTTCTGTGTACAAATAAATCTGCTTCAAAGGGAAGGACAACATCATCCCCAGAAAGAAGTTAAAGAAACCAGGAAATGGACAATCCACAACAGAAAAGGTGCGTTGGATATTGATGCTCAATTTTAGTGTTGACCCCACTTAATATACGTCATTGAATAATGTGTCATACGACGTAACTGGGTCCTTTCGCCCATTTGTGAATAGATTTGTGTTCATCTGCGGAAATCTCGTACATGATATAGTAGATTAAAAACGATATGTAGTTAAATGAAGCTATAAACACCATTCAGTGAATACAAGTATTGCTTTCATTAGTGATACTTCAAAAGACAGTGATCACGATTGTCTACTTAGTGGAAGAAACACAGACTACCTGAAACAGTAAATTCAAAGAACGAAATCAATCGAGAGCATGAAAAACGTGCACTTCTCATTCGTAGCACTCTACAGTTTCGTAAATTTCACAGAATATAATTTCGAAAGAAAATAAATTTGTCGGGGGTTCCTCAATAGTAAGTTTGAAAATGACTCTGTAGATATTAAGCATTGTAAAATACGTTTAATTTTCCTTTGATTTAATGCGTAATTGACGGGTGTCTTATGAGGTAGAGGGTGCACAATTTGACATTATTTCCGATGTGCACCTTTAAAAAGGATTATGTAGATTCGTTTGGTTATTTTCTCTCCCTTTATATCAAAGGTAAATTATTGAAAAAGGCGAACCGAAAACGTAATTAAGTTTTTGTTTATATATTTTGCAATTCATTCATTGCACTTTCAGAAGGTGGCATTGCGCTCTCGAGTAAGATTGGTTATCCCTATTTTAATGCCTGCTAAGGTTATCCTACTTGGAACCAGCTCAGACTGATTTGTCGAGCACATGGGAGCAGCCGTTATGGTAAGCAGTGTGCTGATATCATGTACAATGTCCAAAAGTACAATATGTTGCAAATGCAAATAATTTTACCTGAAAGGTTTCACTGTCAATGCTTTGATTATTCAAACGTTATTAATGTTAATTTCTCACGTGAATCAAATTCTTGAAACAAACTTGATTATACTTGTTATTCATTTTGAAATGAGTTTGTATAGTTTAGTGCCAGATCATCAGACTGTCTTATAGTGATAATATCGCTCCTCCACGTTCCAGCAAAAGTAGTAACAGAAGTCGTATATTTGTATCATCTGCTGGATGATGAAGATGACAGTAACATGGACGATAAGGAAAACAGTTGCAGCAGGCGAGAAGATCTCCATACTTATGATGGTTTGTTTGTTTTCCGTCAAATCAATATAGAAAAAGAGGTTTGAGGCCCATATTCAATTTCTGAGTTCCAAACGGTAGTATAGGTGTTAGAAGCAAAAGACTCACCTGACATCAAGGCACACAAAAATTATATCTTCGTTTGGAACGAAACGTTTGGAACTAAGCGTTTGGAACGAAACGTTTGGAACGAAGAAACTTTGTTTAAAACACCCACCAAGCTCCCAGGGAGAAAGTCTGTAACTGTAACTCTCCAGTACATGTACTTAAATTTTGTCTATTGCCTATCTATATGTCTCTGTGAAATAGTATAAAAATCACTTCTTGTAAATGGAGCGAGGTACCATTGTCGAGACACATGTGTAATTCTATCATGGAAAGTATTCCGATTGTTGGCTCAAGTAGAGGAGAAGCAGACGCGTACCTATGCACCTGCCTCTGTTCTCAAATTGATGGAGCAAAATGTTTAGCAAGGTAACATATAACTGTAAATACCGACAACCCCTAGCAGAGCGTAACTTTGACTAGGCAACAATTTGTTTAATTCTTACGTTTTGGAGCTTATAGCTTTAGTTTTGTTCCAACGAAGAAAAGTAATATGGCTTGATGAATAGAAAACTATATCAGGTGTAAAATGTGCCATAGACTATAGATGATTGCCGTCATGGACGAGAATAACAGCCAAAAATAGAGTATAATGCGTGGGATGCAGTGTTTCGAAGTTATAACCCTTGTCTCTTATTGTATGGTGGACAGGATCACGTGAGAGATGTGGTCATGACAGTAATCTGAAGAAGTTTTATTACTCTATATGAGTTTATTTTCATCAGGCTAATGTTTTATTTAAGGGTTGTTGTTTTTTTCTTCAACATTAAGCACGTGTCATCTACCTTTATTTTGCGCTTGATCATGTCGAAGTATATGTGATGTGACTGTTCAGAAGAAAATCCACGAGGTGTTCCGATTCATTATAGCTATTGTTTGGTTCCATCTTCACTTCTGGGAAAAGAAGAGTGTTGTTCTGTTTATCCGATTTGTCATCTTCTGTTTTCCTAAACTATTTTACCTCTTCCAAATATCCATAGGAAGAGAATAGCAGAAGACAAAATATTCATTGAATTAATAACATTCAAATAGAACTAGCAAATGTTCTGTTTATTCGGATGGAAGCTTTTTCTTTGATTTATAGTTTATAAAAATGTACAATCTACTTTTGCTAGTTCAACTTTGTTTGGGACTATATTTTAGCACAACAAACGAAAGCTGCACCGTCTGTCATAATGAACGAAATTATTCGTTCTTTATTCTATCTAAATAATTTCCACTGAAATAAAAACTGTGTAATAAAAAGAATCTTAAATGGGTAAAGGCTCGCAAAAGCTGGACATTATTCAACTCGTTTCATAAATTCAATATTAAATCGTTACCCATTTGAGAACATCTATTTATTACATAGTAGGTATAGTTTTCCTACAGTATGTGCAGTTTCATATTTTTGATATTACCACAGGTTAAAATATCACTTTATGTGATTCTGATTGGTCCAAAAAAGCCTATGAAATTATGTTGCAGTATCCTCTCTACTGATTGGCTGGGATCATGGGAAAATATTTTTAACCCCGCCTTCTTGAATGTTAGGTTTTTAATGAACATTTTTGGCGGCCATTTTTGAACTCGACTCACGAAAGGAAATTGAGGATAAATGATCTCGGCCGTCTGAATATGGATATGTTACCCCTACAGGAGTTTGTAATGTCATGTATAACAATTTCATGAGAAAAATGGCCTAAAACTACACGACAAGAACAACAATAAGAAGTAAAACTAAGGGTATTGCTTATTTGATGGCGAGGTGGGGTGAGGGAGCTGTATATCCGTAACATAGATATAGAATTCAAACTTTTATACAAGCGTGGTTTAAATGTTAACTTAGAGAAGTAAATAAACTCACCTCTGTTCACAGAAGAATTAGGACATAAATGGGTATCCTAACTGACAGAACTTCATCCAACCACAGCATCTTTACGCAGTATATATGGGATGCAAATCCGACTCAAAAAGAAATTTGTTTACGTCTTATGTACAGTATATTGTTCCAGTCACATACTGTAAATATCCGGTCACAAATGCATTGCAGTAAATATGGGAATTACTGCATCCAGTAATCCTATTTCACATAAAAATCGCAACAATGTAAAGTTTAGTTCTGCAAGTGACATTTTAAGGTAAACATGTGCCGTATCAACGTGGCATCACATAGCATTAATCATTCTGTTTTAAAAAATGATTTTGTCGTTATACAATGTTTATTCGGATAGAAGCTTTTCTTTGATTTATAGTTTGTAAAAATGTACAATCTACTTTTACTAGTTCAACTTTGTCTTGGACTATATTTTATGCACGACAAATGAAAGGTGTACCTTCTCTCAGAATGAACGAAATTATTCGTTCTTCCTTCTATCTAAATAATTTCCACTGAAATATAAACTGTGATAAAAAGAATCTCAAATGGGTAACGATTTAATATTAAATTTATGAAACTCGTTGAATAATGCCCAGGTTTTGTGAGCCACGATGAGAGATCCGAGTTTAGCCTGATGCTTAGGTGTGTAAAAGACGTTGCTTTTGATTGGCTATTTCGTGCGCGTATTGTAGAGCGTGAGAATTGCATTGTTTGCGGGCTAGACCCAGATTTTCATCTCCTGACCTCTTTTTACTCTTAATCTCCTACTGTTTGCAAAGGTTTATCTGTCCGTGAGCAGTTAGAACCTTTCTGATTTAGAGCTAAGGCCAAAAAGTATATGACCAGGACTCTAACCCTGATTCTGAAACCGAAAGTTTCTGGCCTAAAAAGTCAGGTGTCAAACATTGTTTTATTGTTCTGTATATTTACCGCGACCAGAAAGTCTACATTACTTGATATCATTGAAGAACTACGTCATTCTTCTTTTCTGTCACACCACTCGTTTGTGTATCATAAATGGTGTTGACGTTACAACCTCTATACGCGTAAACGTCGCACGCGGGTTTGATGAGTTAGAACATACCTCGTATTAACGGCAGTATAGAACACAATGTAACTTACTGATATATGCTCCTGGTGCCATTCACAAGTTTGCCTTCCTTCTTCATGTGCGGTTTCGAGGTATTTCCACCACTAACTTGAGAAGGATTTGTAATAACTTTTGTGTTATGCATGCCAATTTGTTGAAAGAGCATTGTTTTCACTCGGTTTTCACACGTGTTCCATCCCACGACCTCTGCCACGTGACCGGCAAGCATGTACATCATGGTATTGTAGACAAAAGTATCTCGAAAAGGTTGAATTTCTGGTAGAAACCTTAATTGTCTGAAATTGTGATAAATTATAAAACTGTAACTAAGTGTAATGATGATGTGAAAGAACTTTTCAAATATGAATATACAATACAGTATTTTTCATGCAAACATAGATTTTAATAATTTTCGCTTATTTGAAACCAACATGTCATACAAACATTACAATCGTATCCAAATATTGACCCCATTATCTGAATGTATGATATTCCAGCTATTTTCATTTCTGAGCGCCCTGCCGGTCATGTTTTGCTTTGTCAAACTTTCGTTATACAATAAAACTCTGTGTGTGTGTGTGTGTGTGTGTGTGTGTGTGTGTGTGTGTGCGTGTGATTTAAATTTTTAACGTAGCTTTAACAATTTTTCAGTCATATCGCCACGATATCAAGTAGTGTCGCAGTTTATAGTGATGTCTAGCACCGTGACATCATGTCGCATACATTTAGCTTGATGTCCCACCCAGTCACATTATTTTGACACCAGGACGACCAGTCCTAACACGAACCACTTAATGCTGAGCGACTAGAGAGGCAGCTGTTAGTAGCATTTTTATGTCTCTAGTATGACTCGACCGGAGTTCGAACCTATGACCTGCTGCATTCGAGGTGGACGAACTAACCACTAGGTGACCGGAGCTGTCATTAAAACTTAGACTGTTCTGACCCCGATTATCCGTATCATTTGCTAATTTGGATTACTACCATATCCCTTAAAGTTTTTCCTATTACAATGCAATTTTTTCTGATGTAAAATTAATTTTCAGATGATGATATCAGCATAGACAAGAATAACATAAACAGAACCAAACACAATCGAATATAATCTTGTACAGCTAAAATTAAGGTGATAATATATGAAAAACAAAATTATGTTTTCAAAGTAGTACAAGTGTGATTAAGAGAGTGTGTGTGTGTGTGTGTGTGTATTCGTAGCTTGAACAAATTTTCAGTCATATCGTTACGATGTCTACAGTGTGGCAGTTGATAATGATAGCCAGCACTGGGCCAACATGCCACATGATGTCCCACCCAGTCATTTTGTCTTGACACCAGGCCGACCAGTCCTAAAACTGACCTCTAATTGCTGAGCGCCTAGCGAGGCAGCTATTAATAACATTTTTATAAGTCTTCGGTCTCGCTCGGCCGGGGTTCGAACCCGAGACCTCCCTAATCCAAAGCGGAGGCTATAACCACTGGGTCACCGGAGTCCTATACGATATAGTTCGGTTATTTATTACATACATCAAACCTACAGTTGAACCATCAGTTTAAAATAAATTAGGATGAACTCAGCCATAGTGTTTTGGTGTGTGTGTGTGTGCGTGTGAGTGTGTGAGAGAGAGAGAGAGAGAGAGAGAATTAGAAGATGACACGGTTATTGTTGCAAGTACGTATAAGTGAGGTCGCTGCATTTTCAGTTGCACAAATCAGATTTGTAGTTTAATAAAATAACAACAAAAGGGGTGTAAATATTTATATGACCAATTGCTAATTAAATAGAGAGATAGTGATGCAAGCGTGAATGTTTTTGTCAATAGGTACAAAAGTTTGAAAGCCACTTGTGTTTCGAATAGTCTACATTTATGGATTTTTGTTTTATCAGTGCAGTTGATTAGTAGTTTTGCAGTTAATCTAAGTAATTGATAAAATTAAATATTCAAGGCACAAACATTGTATCCATATACATTCTTTGTCGGGTTTAAAATGTGGAGATGTACCAAAGATCAAGTTGAAATACTGACTGTGTCCTATCTTTTCTTGTAAACCCGCTCGGATATCTACACAATGATCCAAAAGTGTTTACTAAACCGGTCTTGTGAGAAAGAATGTCCCTAAGAGTCGTCTGCGAGGTCCTTATAGGGTCAATAAACTATAAATCGTCCGCCAATATATCAGGTAATTTGCTCGTCCAAGAAATGCTGAACGTACATATATTTAAGCATATGGGAAGGTTTAGATATTTATGTCTACCCAGAAATGTTGGCAGAGTGTATATCTTAGCCTATTTTCATATTAACAAGTTTCCCATGGACCACATTGGACGAAATCTTCAACAAAACATCGATTTCTACAGGAAATCTAATTCAAATGTCTTTATATTTTAACTTGTCATTGTGTATAAAAGATCAAAAAAGTTGAAGAAAATATGTACATTTTAAATATTTGACCAACTTATGTATAATTTTATGAACTTTTTCCAAAGGTTCAAATGTTCGTGTAATACCCTTTCTTATTTTTACTCAGAAGAACAGATAGTACTGCAGACGTGAATGCCTTTGTCAATGAACCAATAGCAAACAATGTTTCCTCATTGACCCGTCTGTCTGTATCCAAGTCCGCCACTCCGTTTCCTTGGATCCATGTCTCGTTGCCTTTAACAACGGCAAGAGTCATGCCAGGGACAGTGTTACACTTCATTTTGCTGATTATATATTTCTCCAGTTCACTGGCATTTTTAAATAATCTGGCTGCACACGACCAATAAAATACTATCAGGAAAATACAACTGTAGACACGACGCATCATCTTCTACGCATTTTCCTGTACAGGATTTAATACTGCCAGGACATAACTAGAAGTAGTGAAGGGGGATACCCTAGCGTCAATGGAAATTAGCATTACAGACCCCCTTGGGACAATCTAGCGTCAATGGAAAATTAACATGGAGAAAAATCGTGGGACAATCTAGCGTCAAGGGGAATTTAACATGGGAATAAATCGTGGGACAATCTAGCGTCAAGGGGAATTTAACATGGGAATAAATCGTGGGACTGTCTATCGTCAAGGGGAATTGAATATGGGATTTTTTTTTTTTTTTTTTTTAAATTTTTTAAATTTAAATTTAAATTTAAATTTAAAAAAAGGGGTAGGCAATGGAAAGGCTATCTCTTTTCGAGAAATATGGCTGGCCCTGAAAAGGGCCTTTGGGTTTATGTTAATGTATTCATTAGCATAAAGGGCACCGCATTGGTCTTCTTCTTGTCCTTGGGCTGCGTCTCACTGTTGGCCCGTAAATTAGCACTCTTTTCAGGCATCCTTGTCTTTCAACGTAGATCCTACGTATCCACAGGCTGGTGTTTGTCCTGTGGACAACGGTCCACTTGGATCGGACATACATGAGCAAATCTGTCCTAAACATCATGGAAGACACAAGGGTGGATGACTCAACTGTGGTCCACATCTTGAAGCGACGAGAACAGGTGAATCAATGCACTGAACTGCGCTTATTTATAGGCAGAGGTAGGATTGAAACGGATTGAGTTCATTCACCAATCCGAACATGCGTTACAAAATTCAGTCAGCCCGCATCCAATCCGAAGAGAGCAGTCTGTGACGTCACGTAGTCTATATAGATTCGCTAGCGCTTGTGTGCAGTCAATCTATGCGACAGTGATTCAACATGACGGAAACTCAGAAAACGATCCAATGGAGTGCACCAACAGGGGAGACCGCCCAAGGGAACCCGGACTTACTTTCAGAAGAGGTGAATTGGGATTTTGTGGATTTTCTCTCCTCGCAAGAATTTGTTCCGGAACCTTCGTTACCTTCTTCATTACCGCAAGTGGAGAATTTTAGACAGAGACAGAAAGAAGAATTGGAGAAATTTATACAACGACAAAAGGAAGCGGAACAAGCTTTTCTCCTACAGCAAGAAGAAGAAGAGGTAAGAAAAAAACAACAGCAACAACAGCAAGAAGAAGAAGTAGCAGCAAAGAAACAAGAGGGTGAAAATCAAACGGTCACGGTACTGTTGGACATTTTAGCGGAGTTAAGAAGTCTGAAACAAATGTATCAGACTTCTTTATTACGACCGAAGAGAATACGACCTTCCCGAGCTAAACACGTCAACCCTGTGACTAAGCCTACCGTACCACCCTTAGTGATTTCAACCCAATCATCATCAACATTACGCAGTTCAGAAGTAGGCCTTGGCCGTGGCAAAGGCATAAGGCAGTTAAAGTTGATTGCTTAAACTCACCCCTACACCATAAAGAGAAAAAGGCCCTTTTCAGGGCCACCCACATTTCTCGAAAAGAAATGCAATTTCAATTTGCCAATAACTAAAAAAAAAAACCACCCATTTTACCCTTATAGTACGTGTCTGTGTATGAGTGCGTGAGTGTACGTTCTTATTTTAAAATCAAAACTAAAAGACACTTACCTTATATCATTAATTTATTCTTTTATCCATTTTTTTACAATCCAATTCACAATTCACAACACAACACTTTAATAAAAAGTTCATTGACTTCTTCTTTCTCCTTGTTTAGTCTCTCTGTTTTTTGAATTTCTTCACCGTCTTTTCCTCATTTTCTTCCCTTCTTCTTTTCTTCTTCTCCTGTTTCTTTGCCTCTTGTAAATAGAATTGTCTTTTTTCTTCCTCTTCTTCCTCTGAAGAATCCCTCTCTTCTTCCGAAGAATCCCTCTCTTCTTCTGAAGAATCCCTCTTTTCTTCTGACTCCTCTTGTTTCTTTTTTGGGCAATCTGGAGACCAATGTCCTTTTTCTTTACAATAATAACAGGTATCTTGACTTTTGTCTTTTTTAGTCCCTGTTTTTGTTCTTTTTGACGGTCTGGACACTCTGAAGACCAATGCCCTTTCTTCTGACAGATATAGCAAATATCTTGACTTTTATCTCGAAAGGAAGGAGAGTAGTCCGTGGGCTGGTCTGAAGAGAATTTTCTAATGACCCCTCGCAAAGCTCTGACGAAACGTTCCATCTGGTTAGTCTCTTCCATCGTTGTGCTCGGCTTGAGAGTGAAATGAATAGTGAAAGGACAAGACACACACCCTTTTATATACGCTGGTCTGCCATGACTATAAAGTAGCTCATGGTGTTTGAACTTGAGTCATTTGACTTTTTGCTTTCAAGATGAAACGATCTAATTCATTCGAGAAGAAAGAAGAAGAAAGTAAGAGGCAGAAACGTGATCTATCGCCTCGTACCAGGGCTGAAATCTTGGCACAAATTCATGCCAGTGATTTTGAAGAGGACATGAGTGAACCAGAATCAGAACCCTCTAAACCAAGTTCACCACCCTTAGTCAACCCTGAAAAATACTATTCCATTCGAGAGACGGAAAAGCGCTCCTCTAGAAAATTTAGAACTACGGCTTACAAATACACAGTGAAGTTTAAAGATTTCAAGGCTGAAGTGCCGTTAGAGAAAGCAGAAGGGTTCATCACTGGGGTGTGGGATTCTTTGCTCACTGCACTCAAGCGACAATGTCAACCCAAAGAAGACGATCGCTTGAGACTTTCCATACAACACGACGGTTTGAAATCCCCTGTTTGGATCGAGTTTAGCACCCCTGCAGAATTGACTGCTTCCAAAGTCATGGACAAGATTCAACACGTACAACAATCTAATGATCAGTTTGACATCACCGATGGTAAAGCCACATTGGACATGACCCACGTCTCTCCTCCTCAAGGGACAGGACGCAAAAAGATGTTATTGGTGGACGACCTTCGCAACACCAAAACAAGTCTCGTCCGAATTAACAACCCTCATGACCAGATGTGTTTAGCCCGTGCCATCGTGGTGGGACGAACCTATGCCAACAAGAACGACACGGTAGAATGGAAAAGAAACTGGAAAACTATTCAACAATCCGACCGAGCCAAACAACGAAACGAAGCAGAACTCCTGTTACAACAAGCTGGCCTGTCCAAAGACACACCCTGTGGCATTCCTGAGATGCAAAAATTGCAAGATGCCCTAGCTCCACGCTACACCTTGAAAGTGCACCCTCAAGAAATGCGCGGGCCTCTGTTGTTTCGAGGCCAAGATTTTAAGGACGGAAAATACATTCACCTTTATCATCACGATGACCATTTCGATACCATTACCAGTATCACCGGATTCCTGGGATACGGTTATTACTGTGAGAAATGTGACCATGGTTATAACAATCGAGAGCAACACAAGCATTGTGGATCGAAATGCACAGGATGTTTGGCCTCTTCACCCTGCCTGAGCGAAGAACCAGTGCCTTGTTCAACTTGTCTGCGCACGTTTCTCAGCCCTACCTGTTACCAACAACATTTGAAGACGCAAGGTTCACAGAAAAAATGCGCTTGTCAACTCCTGAGATTGTTCTCTACGTGTGAACAAGTCATACGTACCAATAATACCAAGGCACACGTATGTTCAGGAAAGAAAAAATGTCACATTTGTCACCACATTGTGGACTTGGAACACCAATGTTACGTGCAAAAATACCAACCCCCAACAGAGAAAGAGGACGGTCACAAGAAGAAAGGCAATTTCATCTTTTTCGATTTCGAATGCATGCAAGAGACTGGCATTCACATTCCTAATTTCTGCGTGGCTCATCGAGCGTGCGAGAAGTGCATTCAAGAACCTATCTTCAGTCATTGCCCTCACTGCAGCAAGATTCCCGGAGGGCGTGAAAAAATCTTTCGGGGACCAAACACGTTAGACGATTTTGCCCAATGGGTCTTAGACCCCGTCGACAAGACGTGGAGCCAAGAGGACATCGAACGTTACGGAGATTGTCATCGTCATGCCACAGTGATGGCTCACAATTTTTCCGGATACGATGGACAGTTTCTTCTCAGATACTATACGGAACAAGGCACCGAGCGTCCTAAAGTGACTTTGAACGGAGCCAAAATCATTTTCATGCAAGTGGGACAAGTACAGTTTAAAGATTCGATGAGCTATTTGGCCATGCCTTTGAGTCGAATGCCTAAAACGTTTGGAATGACAGAAATGGCTAAAGGGTACTTTCCACACTTTTTCAATACGGAAGCCAATCAACACGCCGTTCTACCCCATTTGCCTGAGGCTCACTATTACGACCCCGACAACATGCGTACCGAACAACGAGAAGCTTTCTACGCTTGGTACCAGATTCACGCCTCGGACCCTTTCGACTTTCAGGAAGAAATGCTAAAGTATTGTCGTTCCGACGTGGACATTTTACGGCGTTGCTGTGGAAAATTTCGAGAACTGTTCATGGAACACGGAGGGGTCGATCCTTTGAAAGAAGCTTGCACCATTGCCAAAGCGTGTTCCCTAGTGTATCGACAACGATTCATGCCTGAAAACACCGTGGCTGTCATCAGCCCTCAAACGACCCACTTTGTCAAACGTCAATACTCGGTCAAAGCCCTACGCTGGTTACAATACTTGTGCGACAAGGAAGACAAGTGGATTCAGCATGCCCGCAACGGAGGGGGCGAAAAGACCATCGGAACGTATTTGGTAGATGGCTGGGACTTAGAAAACCCCAAGATCGTGTACGAGTTTAACGGTTGCTTATTTCACGGATGTCCTGTTTGTTACCCTGACCGTGGCACTAAAAATCAGTTTTTGCAACGAACCATGGAAGACTTGTACCAGGACACTTGTCAGCGACGCCTAAAGTTAGAACAGCAAGGATACCAAGTGGTGGAAATGTGGGAACACGAGTACGATCACCGTATGAAAACCGATCCCGAGTTTAAATGCCTCGTGGAAAGTTACCAGTTCATGGACCCGCTGAACCCGAGGGATAGTTTGTACGGAGGAAGGACCAATGCCACCTGTTTGCTGTACCAAGCCGACGAAGAGAAAGGAGAAGAAATCAAATACTTGGACGTGTGTTCGCTGTATCCCTACGTGTGCAAATATTGTCGCTTTCCTGTAGGGCACCCACAATTGCTGACGGAACACATCGACCTGAAAAACATTCGACAATACGAAGGCTTGATCAAGTGTAAAGTTTTGCCTCCCACGAACCTCTACCATCCCGTCTTACCTCACCATTGTCAAGGCAAACTGATGTTTCCCTTGTGCCGTACTTGTGCCGAAACGTGCAACCAAGACCAGCCTTGTCATCACAGCCAGGAAGAACGGGCCTTGACGGGAACCTGGGTCAGCGTAGAATTGTTCAAAGCTTTGGACATGGGATACCAACTGTTAGAAGTGTACGAAATTTGTCACTTTCCCAAGACACAACAATACCACAAGGGTGATCCCAGTCAGAAAGGCATTTTCGCCGACTACGTGGATGCCTTTTTTGAAACTGAAGCAAGAAGCCAGCTGCTATCCTTCCTGGTGTCACACTCCCGAAGACCAAATAAAATTCAAAGAGAAATACTACGAACAAGAAGGCATCACATTAGACCAAATCGAGAAAAACGAAGGCAGGCGATCGTTTGCCAAAGTGATGTTAAATTGCTTGTGGGGTAAAATGGCACAACGACCGTGTTTACCCAAGACGGAATATTTGACAGAACCTTCCCGCTACTTCCAGATGATTCACGACAAAACCAAATACATGAAACACGTGGACGTCGTTCGAGAGAATTTGATCTTGGTCAATTACGAAGAAGATCTGGACTTTGTACAAGACGACCCTTTTGGAAATGTCATCATTGCGGCTTACGTGACAGCTCATGGTCGCTTAAAATTGTACGAAGCTTTAGAACTGTTAGGGGAACGCGTCCTGTACTTTGACACGGACAGTTGCATTTACATCCATCACCCGATTCAACATCACCCTGACATCGAAGGAGACCGTTTAGGAGCCTGGACAGACGAGCATCCCGACGACAAGATTCTAAGTTTCGTCAGTGGCGGTCCCAAAAATTACGGCTACGAATACCGTGACAAACAAGGAGAAGTGCACACGACGTGCAAAGTGAAAGGACTGACTCTGAATTATCGTACCAGTCGAGTGGTCAACTTTGGGGTATTGAAAGAAGCCTTGCAATCGGGAGAGGATGGAAACTTTAAAGTGACCACCTACCAACCGAACAAAATTGTACGTTTACCCACTCACCACATCGTCAGTCGACCCTTGGAAAAAGTCTATCAAATTGTATACCAGAAGCGAGTTCGACTTCCCAATCATTTCACCTTACCGTACGGTCACGTCGGTATTGGTCTGTATATAAAAAAGGAACCCTAGGCAAGATCGATAGTTCATTGTGACTACCAAGACCGAGCGAACAAGATGAATACTTTGAAAGAGACATCGTTCCAGTTTGGGGATTGTAAAAAAGTTGTATCTTCCTTTAGTGTGACTAATATTGGATGGATAAGACCCAGACATTGCGACGGAAAATGTCCGGAAGGAAACTGCGATTGTCCATGTGGTTACCATTGTAATTGCGTAACGGAGTTTGCAGACGAGTGCGATTGTGAGCCTTGCGATGGATACGATGCTGTACCTTGTGACCTGAGCGATGCCGTAAAGCATCATGGGAACTTTAGTGCCCCTACCCCTATCATGGAAAGTGATGCTGTGCGTGTCAAACCTGTGGGATGCGAAAGCGATGCTGCTCGTCCTCTTGGACATTTTACTGGGTTTCGTTTTAAAGGGGAATGTTCACCTTCATGTCTACCCCCCTACGGATGTCATCCAGCCCTGAGCAAACTCCTGTCCATGTCACCCTGCCCTCATCGAAACGAACCTGTGAAAGACGAATATTCGTTTCCTGTGCGTTTGTCGGAATACTGCGACTTTGAAAATCGTCTTCAATCGTTCAAAGGAAAATGGCCAAAGTATCTGGGAGGACCGACCCCTGAAGAATTAGCCAGAGCCGGATTTTTCTACTTGGGCGAAGGAGATAAAGTCAAGTGCTTCAGTTGCGGTGTGTCACTTCACCACTGGGAACCGCAAGATTCGGCCTACGTTGAACATGCTCGATGGTCACCGAATTGTCATTACTTACCTTTAGTGGGACCGAGACATTGAAGTAACTTCTTACCATAATAATCTGTTCATGGATACTTTACAAGAGAACATTCGTGCTTTGCCTGTGGAGTTGAGAGAACGCATTTATCGAGAGCTGGTCAAAATACAAGTGAAACGTAAAGAACAATTGCATCCGTTACGTCACCGGTGTTTGAACCACTGGTACTTGAAGGCTATACAAGGATTGATTCAATTGAAAGTGTTTCATCGGACAGACATTGATGAACGATCGTCTAGTTTTAAAAAGGATTGGTTTGGTATGGACGATTCTACCTACATCATTGTAAACGTACTGCATCGAATTCCAGAGGAAGAGTTAACGAATTACCAACATCTTGAACACAATGTCAGCTTGGTGAAAGAGGAAACTTCTGAACGAATTGTAATGTGTAGATTAGTGACTCAACGATTTAAATTCGACACTGAAGTAAAACCATGTTTGTGCAAACAGTACATTTCTTGTGTCAGACCAAAGAGGATTTAGTATGACCTATTCATGGATACTTTGCTAGAGAACATTCGTGCTTTGCCTGTGGAGTTGAGAGAACGCATTTACCGAGAACTGATCAAAATACAAGTGAAACGCAAACTCAAAGTGATTCGTCCGGTTTTAAATTATGCTCTGTTCCAAAGTACAAGAAGACTGATTATGAGTGGATATTACATTAGGCACAAAGTTAAACGAGGCTATTGGTCACCACCTAACGATTCCAAAAACAGTGTATATACTTATGGATACTTTACAAGAGAACATTTTGGGCTTGCCTGTGGAGTTGAGAGAAAGGATTTACCGAGAGCTGGTGAAAATACAAGTGAAACGTAAAGAACAATTGCATCCGTTACGTCACCAGATCTTTAACCACTGGTACCTGAATGGTATAAGAGAACTGATTCGTCAGAAATTCTTTCAATGGTCAGACATTGTTCAACACTTTGAGGTCGCTAATGATCGACATGTTCATAATTATGGTTACTTCGAGATTCACCTACAGCAATACATTGAGGAAGACAAGGTAAAGGATTACCAACATTTGTTACGTGGAATCTACTTAGCGGAAGAGGAAACTTCTAAACGAACTCTGACGTTTCGGTTACAGTATGCAAGATTTAGATTCCCTACTGGAGAACGAAGATCCCTGGCTAGAAAGTACGTGTATTGCATCAAAAAAAAAGAGAATATAAAAACAGGCTGCCATGCCACGGTTTATGTCACATGTCATCCAACAGATTCCGTGGAAGGAACTCAATGACCATATTCAAACCGTGGATCATTACCATCAATTATTACAAGAACTGTATCCATTCAATTTGGGACGACAAGTGGTGTGTGTCTTAGTGACTTGTTTTTGGGATTTCGTTTACCAGCCGATTCTTTGTGGACTCTTTACGATCAGTACTTACCACCTCAATGGCCTTAAATGGTCACGAAAAACTCCTTTTGCTCAAAGCCTTGCGTTTTCATCTGGATACTTCTCGACCTCAACAGGAAAAAAAGATTCGTCAACTTTTAGCTACCCAAGACGTGTATGACGATGTGTGTGTAGCTTGTGACTTACATCCCCATTGGACAGATGTCCGTGCCTGGAAAGAATGGGGTTTTGAGGCTTGGACCCAAGAAGTGGCCCAGTATGCACGAGAGTTGTTCAAGGAAAAAAGTTACTTTTCAACCCGTGTTAGTGACGGTGCCAGAAGAACCCGTCACCCAGGACAGGACTGTCGTGGACAGACCTGAAAGACCCTTTCGGGAGGACACTTGTGTGACCTTACCCCCTACTATAGAACTGGTTAGAACATTACCCAAAACATGTTGTACAGACACTTGTGTTTATTCCACGTTCATCGTTATCATGTGCCTTTTATCCTTGTACTTAAGCCTTTGGCTTTTATGTATTTTTGTCTTTCGTATTCATGTTTAAAAAAAAAAAAAAAAACATTCAATAAACGTGTTCTGAAAAAGTATATAAACTCTTGTCTTGTTTGTTTTCGTGTCACAAGTGACATTTCTCACACCATGGCTACCTCTGCTGTCTCTGCTCCCTCTTCCTCTACTGTCAAAGTCATCGACGAACACTTAGATCGTGCCAGTTGGGAGGCTTTGTATCTTCGCCATCCCTTTAACATGCTCATTGCTGGACCTAGCGGTTCTGGCAAAACCGAATTCGTCAAACGTTTGATCGAACATAAACATCATTTGATCGATCGGCCCCCTCAACGGATCGTGTGGTGTTACAAAGAGTGGCAATCGGCGTACAGCCTCTTGCGAGAAAGTCAAGGCGATTCCATCGTGTTTGTGGAAGGCATTCCTAAAGAAGACGACGGCATCGTCTCTGACTCCCGTCAAACCCATTTGGTCATTTTCGACGACATGTTAGGAGAAGACGAAGAAGAAATTAAATTGTGGTTTACGCGCAAAGGGCATCACCGTAATGCCAGTGTCGTTTACATCACCCAAAATTTGTTTCAACAAAGTAAAGCCCATCGCACCATCAGTCTCAATGCGCATTACGTGGTCTTGTTTAAAAGCCCTCGAGATAAATCGCAAGTGCAAGTCTTAGCCAAACAGTTAGGAACGCCTTGGCTGACTCAGGCGTACGACGATGCCACTCAAACTCCACACGCCTATTTACTCGTCGATTTGAAACCTACGACCCCCGAGGATTTGCGATTTCGTACCCACTTGTTTCACCACTGGTGCCAAGACGGAGGGCCTGTCCTGTACACGTCTCCGTCCTCGACTTCATTTCACTCCCCATCAAAAAAATCTATAAAAACCTCAGACCCTTTTTCGTCTGTCTCACACAGTGTGAACATGACGTCCCTTCAGTCGCATCTTCCCGTCAAATTGATTCGTGCCTTGTATGGCATCAGTCGAGAAAAAAATCCACAAACACGAGCTCGTGTCTTAGAAGCTAGTCTCAAAGAAGTCTTACGATGGTTCACGGTGACAGCAAGTCAAATACTCCAAGGAATCATTCAGATTCCTCATCAAACCCAACGCTTTTTCGATCGAAACAAAGTTGCTTTGGTCCAACTGGCCGATCCCCGCATCGACACTCAAACCAAAAAACAAATCATTTTGAAACCTTGAGGGAGCGGTACTCTAGGAGGGATCATCAATCGCTCACTCTTAAGATGGGATCCTAATGCCCCCAAAGTTATCCCCAAGACAAAAGTTCAACGAAGCCCCAAGAAGAAAAAGAAAAAGACCAGGTCCCCAAGAAGAATAACTTCTCCAGTGGCAGGACCCTCCTCTTACCAGACACCACCCCGGAAAAAGAAAAAAAGCCCCCAGAAAAAGAAACAGAGAAAAAGTCCTCAGAAAAAGAAAAGTCCACAGAAGAAAACTAGTCGCAAGAGAGGCACTTCAGCCAGGACGCAACCTTACACTCGCAAACCACGACCTGCCACAGCGGTGACTGCGTCTCCGGCAGCCTCACGTTTGTCCACTTCTCCGTTGATGTCACCAGGAACTGAAGAGTACTTGGAGACGTTGATCACACCAAGAACTTCTCCGTTGATGACCCCCAAAAGAACTTCCCCAGTGGCAGGACCCTCCAATTTAGCGGCAGTGGCTGCTGCTCACAAAGTACCTTCTCCCAAAATCAAAGTCCATGAAAGATCGGGTATGTTACAAAGTTTACTGGATTTGTCCAAGCAAGAACTGGCTCGATTTAGTCCGTTGCGTACCCCTGCACGACGTGTCATGCCTGTCCTCAAACTGATACGACGTAAAGACAATCAGTGGCGACGCGTTCCAGTATAAAAAGACCTGTGACCAAGTCGGGGTATCAGTGAACTTGTAAAAGATGTCACCTCCAAGAAGCCACAAAAGAAAGAGACAAAGGCAGACGCGTCATCCGACAAAGCGCTTAGCCAAGCATCGACGTTACCCTAAGAAAAGACACAGTCGTTCCAAGAAAAAGAGGCGTCAACAAAGGGGAGGATTCCTTGGCGATTTTGGGAAAAACATTGTCACCTTTATGACAAAGCGATAGTCCCAAAAAAAGATAAAAGGGTGTGTGTTAAGTCATCGACGTTAGTGTCTGTTTGGTGAATGTCCCGGAACCCACAAGCAAAGATGTCACCCTCCAGAAAACCCCAAGGAAAGAAAAGAAAAGGACTACCACCACGTTTAGCCAAACATGGGGACATGTTATCTGTCCTGTCCAAAGCTTCTCCACCCCTACGAAAAAAACTCATTCAAACGGCCTCCAAAGAGGTCATCGATACCGTGTGCGAATGTTGTTTGAACGTTTTGAAAGGCACGATCCCTTTGTCCAAACACCAGAAACAATGCTTAGGCAAACATCGTCACGTTCTTCGGAAAATGGTTCAAAAGAAAATTCCCATTCGTCAAAAAAAGAAGATGTTGGTCTAACGTGGAGGCATTTTACCTCTCTTGTTAGGCCCCATACTGAAAGGAGTCTTGGGAACCATGTTGGGAGGACTGGTGGGAGCAAGATAAAAAGGCCCTCGGAAGTCCCAAGATCTCAGAATTCACCCCTGACAACCCCATGGAAGGACGAAAACTAGCTTTAGTGCCTTACAAACGATGGATGGAATACCATCGGTGGCAAGAACAACGCACCCCGCATTTACCTCCCAATCCCAATTTGAGCGAGATGTCCCAGTTACAACACGAATTGCAATCCTTGATGGATCGCCAAGATTTGTCCGAAACAGAAAAATCGCAAAAGTACGGTCAACTCTTGCAAAGACTGCAACTCTTTCACCAGAAAGCTTTAGACGAAACAGCTTTACCCACTCTAAAAGATTTTAAGACCTTGATGAAAAGTCCAGCACCATCATCATTACCACAACCACCACCACCACCACCAATACCATCCCCAAGGGTCACCAGAGATGCTACCCCACAAAGACCTGAGGAAGAAGAGATGCGCGAAGTGTTTCAAACACCGTCAGCAGCTCCCATTTCGAGTAAGATTGCAGCATCCTTGTTGACCCCGTCCCCCACACCCCAACGAGAAGAAATGAAAGCTTGGGTTAAAAAGATGATGTCCACGCCTCCTTCGACAGAAGTGAAAAAGAAAGAAGGGAAACCAGAAGCGAAAAAAGAAAAGAAAACCAAAGCCATTCCATTGCCACCTTCACCACCACCACCACTACCTTCGACTTCTACTCCCGTAGCCCATCGGACACGTAAATCCGTTTCCAAACCACCCTTTCGACCCACCCAAAGTAGCATCACCGAAGAGTGGGTGACTTATTAACACACCAACACAAAATAAAAAATGGAAAAAGTCTTAGCCAGCATTTACTACGATCCCTCGCATCCTGCAGGTTACGCAGGAGTTCAAAAATTGTATCGTGCTGCCAAAACGCGACTGAAAAGTCTCCGTTTACCTCAAGTGCAACGATGGTTACAAGAACAAGCTACCTACACTTTACACAAACCCATTCGACGCAAGTTTGCCAGAAGTCGCACCCGAGTCGAAGGCATCGATCATCAATGGCAAGCAGATTTAGCCGATGTCTCTCATTTGGCCAGCTACAATCGTGGCTACAAATATTTGTTTTGTGTCATCGACGTCTTTTCCAAATTTGCCTGGGTCGTGCCCTTGACTTCCAAATCGAGCAACGAGTTAGTGCGAGCCCTGCAACGGGTGTTGAAACAAAGCGGTCGTCACCCTCTTCGATGGCAAACGGACAAAGGCACCGAATTTCTGAACCAAGCTTTCCAAAAAGAATTAAAGAAACGCGACATTCATTTTTTTACCACCGAGAATCCCGAAACCAAAGCCAGCATCGTGGAACGTTTTCAACGCACTTTGAAAGAACGCATGTGGAAATATTTTACGCATCACCACACTCTGAAGTACATCGACATCTTACCGCACCTGGTGCAAGCGTACAACCAATCTTACCATCGAAGCATCGGACGTCCCCCGCAAGACGTGACTCCCGACAACGAAGTGCTGCTGTTTGAGCGCCTGTTCGGTACGTCCCCGACGAGGGCTGTCCCCAAGAAAATTGGAGAGTTGGTCGTAGGAGATTGGGTGCGCATTGGCAAAACCAAACGCACTTTCGACAAAGGTTACTTACCTAACTGGACGACCGAATTGTTTCGCGTCACTGGACGAGTGCATGGCCGTCATCCTGCCGTCTATAAATTGGAAGACATGAACGGAGAAGTACTCAAAGGAACGTTTTATTTGCCCGAGTTACAACGTGTCACCAAAAAAGAAGACGACGTGTACGACATCGAAAGCATTCTCGAACGCAGAACCCGTAAAGTGGGTAAACGACGTGTCAAAGAAGTCAAAGTACGTTGGAAAGGATATCCACCCAGTTTCGATTCTTGGATCGACGCTTCGCAAGTCATCGACTATAAAAAGAAGAAGTGACCATCATGCCCTTTCACACAGCAGACGCAGCTACGTCGACCAGTCCTTCTTCACCTAGTTCTTCTGTGCAAGATTTACAAAAACAACCCTTGTGGGTGTGGTGTGGAGAACGTGTGCCTAAAACGCAAATCGTCTTTTTCTGCCAAATCTTCGTGGTGTATTGTGTCATCGGGGCAGCCATCGCCAATTTGAGTTTGCAACAAGGAGACAAACAATTGTGGACCATTTTATTGAGCAGTTGCATCGGTTACCTGCTTCCCAATCCATCCCTGAAATTCTCCTCGAACGGGAACGTTGTGTCCAGTGCCAGTGCCAGTCACCACTCCAACAACAACAACCACAACCAGAACCCCATTTTGGGCGGAGACACGCCTCTGACATCCACTAACCCCTCGGACAGCCACAGAACTCTGGAATTATGAGTCACCAAAACCAATTTTACTTAACCTTACCCAGTGACAGTTCCATGGAGGTGTTTCCCAACAACACGTTGTGCTGTTACACGGCCAAATTACCTCAAGCCATCCCCTTAGATCACGAAGCCCATTGGGAAGTGGCTTTAGTGGAAATGATTCACCCGACCCAAGTCCTCAATGTCGTTGCCGATCAAAATGAATTTGATGTGGAAGTTTATGACGAACAAATACAACAGTGGATGGATACCCATAGCAAATATGAAAAGAAAACCCCTGGCACAAAAACTCAAAATTGGACCACCTATCACTTGTTCATTCCCCCAGGTTATTATTTTAGTGGTCAACATTTGGTCAACACCATAGCCACCAGGTTTAATGTTGTGTTTGGGGAAGCTTTTAAGAATGTCAAGAACAAAACTGTCACCCTGGAATACCACAAAACAGCTCGTCGCTTCCTGATGAAATTTCCTGAGGGGGATAAAATCATGGGTTTCTATTTTTGTGATGAATTGTTTGACATGTTGGGCGGTGACATGAAGATGAGGAAGAAAATAGAACAACAAAAAAAGGAATTATCAGTCATTTACAGCAACGAGTCTTTTGGCCAGTATTTTCGTACCCCGGTAGAACTGAACCAAGGACTGAATTTGATGTTTGTGTACTCCGATGTGGTGGAATACAACGTGGTGGGACACACCTCCGTACCGTTACTGTGTGTCATTCCTTTCAAAGTGGATTCTGCCGCAAACGCTGACGAGGAAGGTGGAAACACTTACCACGTCCACCGCGAATTTGTCCATCCTCACTATTTGCCGGTCAGCAAGTCGTATTTGGACACGGTCAACATTACTATAAAAGGAGATTTGGGACAAAATATTCCATTCACCAAAGGAAAAGTCAAAGGAAAAATTTTCGAAAACGGTTCTCTCACGACTCGTAAGTAAGTCATGTATCCAGTGTACCGAGGGGTGGCTCGACAGCGAGGACACGGTTTAGGAGATATGCTAAAATCGGCCTTTCGTTCGGTGGCCCCAGTGTTGAAACCGATGGTGACACGCGGATTGCACGCCTTGAAAGATGCGGCACTGACGCAAGGCAAAGAATTTCTCCAAAATGTCATCATCGACAAACAAAACCCTAAAGAAGCCTTCACGAGGGCAGGCAAAAATGTCTTGCTGCAAACGGGCAAAGACATTTTGGGCCGACGAGAGACACCTATAAATGCCCTGCACGCTACCGAGTCAGGCATTCAGCAATGACAAGGCAGAAAGAGACGACGCAGAAAACACCCTTTCACCAGACTTCAAGCGAGAAAAGCCAAGAAAAGAAGAACCGTTCGAGACTTAGACGTTTTCGATTATTGAGACACAGAAAAAAAATGATGCACCGAGAGTCTTGTGCTTGTTCCAAGACGGAACTGGATATGTTTGCCATGCCCCCCACCATGATGACGATGCAAGAATCCCAGTGGGTGGAATTTCATCCCGTCTCCTCATTGACCGATTCCGCTCCCATCGAGTTTGAAATCAAAGGACAGCCCGAAGATTACATCGATCTGAATAGCAGTTACTTGTACTTGAAAGTGCAAGTGAAGGAAGGAACACCCCCCGATAACATAGCCGCTGATGAAGCAGTAGCTCCCGTCAATAATTTCATACATTCCTTGTTCAGCGAAGTGGACTTGTACTTGAATAACAAACTGGTCAGCAGCAGCATGGATACTTACCCTTACCGAGCGTACCTGGAAAATCTCTTGACGTATGGAAAAAACGCCAAGGACACTCATCTGGATGCTTGCGTGGTATGGAAACCTGACAAAGCGACTAAGTTCAACGGCATTGTACTTGCTGGGGATGCTTCAAATCCAACGGGATTTGTAGAAGGACAAAAGAAAATTGCTGGAAGTCGTAGTTTAGAACTGATGGATCGTTTGCATTTGGACATGTGGTTACAAGAAAAGTATTTGCTGAACGGGGTGGATGTCCGCCTGAGACTGAATCCCAGTAGTGCTGCTTTCCATTTGATGGCTGCTGCTGATGCCACTTACAAAACCATCATCCAAGAAGCCAGACTCTACGTGCGTCGTGTGGAAGTGTTACCTAAAGTAGGTAACGACATCAGTCAGACATTGAGCAGAACAACCGCCAAGTATCCGATACGACGCGTAGAAGTGAAAACGTTCACCATTCCTGCTGGACAGCGATCCATGATCGAAGATCATCTGTTCCAAGGACAGTTACCCAAACGTTTGATTGTTGGTATCGTCAAGAATTCAGCTTTCAACGGAGCCTACAATGAAAATCCTTTCAACTTTCATCATTACAAAGTGTCCAAGATTGAAGTCAGTCGCGACGGCAAGACCTTGTGTACCCGACCTTTCGAACCTGTCTTTAATGACGACAATACTAAGTCGAATTACTTGAGATCGTACTTGTCCCTGTACGAAGCCACCGGCCAGTTAGGAACCAACACCAGTCACGGCATTACGTACGACGATTACGCAGGAGGCTACGCTTTGTGGGCTTTCGATTTCACTCCAGACCAAGGCAGCGACGAGGGACATTTCCACCCTATAAAATCTGGCCAGATTCGTGTGGAAATTCAGTTTGCAGAAGCTTTACGCGCAGAAAACACGGTGAACGTCATCCTGTATGCAGAATTCGACAATACGATAGAAATCAACAGTTTGAGAGAAGTCATTCTAGATTACTAGAAGTCATGGAAGACTGTTATCCCTCTTTACCTAGTGGAGAAACTTTAGACATGGAATGTGAGGAGCCCGTGGAAAAAGAAGAAGAAGTGATCATGATGAAGTCAAGATGGCCAGAACAAGAAGCCCATTTAGTCTCCTGTTTTGCCAAACACTTGGTCGACAAAATGACGGAATTGATCAAGAAAAATTGTTATGGATGTCAAAACGATCATCCCAGTCAAATTCAACACGATAAATGCCTGATGTTAAGTCAAGAAGAAAAATTGGACGAGTATCTGGACGAAGCTTGGAGTCTCATCTCAAACAAAGACGTGTTGCACCAGTGGTATAAAGACTTGCGTGAACATTCTTGTCCACCATTAACCACTCAAGAGATCCATCGTATCGAAGCTCTCCTGAATCAGAGTGAGGAAACAGAACGAATAACCGTTTATTCGTCAGACATTTTCAAGCAAAAAGTCAGGATCGAATTGTCGACTTATTATTACCTGCGAAGAAAAAACACAAAACAATGGATACCTGGGAACTTTATTACCTTTTGAACCACAGTTCGTATACGGCTTCTTGGAATCCTGTCGTCTGTGCTAAAGATGAACTCCCTCATCGCAAACCTCAAGACCATCAAGCTTACGTGATCAACACGGACGACAGTCATCTCCCAGGAACCCACTGGGTAGCCGTCTACTTTCCTCAAGAAGGATGTCTGGAATATTTCGATTCGTACGGATTGCCCCCTTTGGAAGACGATATCATCGACTTTATGAGAAGAAATGCTCAAACCACCCGATTCAATAACGTGAAATTACAAGGCACAGATTCCTTGGTGTGTGGACAATACTGTGTGTATTTTCTGCATCATCGCAGCCTGGGCTATTCTTTAGAACATTTAGTGACTCATTTCGATCCTCGTTCTTCTGCTAGAAACGATGTGAAAGTAGATCGATGGTTTTGTGACCATTATGCTTATCTTTTGTCTCAAGCTAGGAAACGTAGTGTCCATCAATGGCCTAATGATTTCCAACAGTGGAAATCACAATTTCATTCACAACGTTGTCAACCCTGTTTAAAGTAGATTGTCCATTGAGAAAAAAATGTTTGTGATTTGAAAAAATTGTTTGATGTTATAGTGTTGAATTATTGTTAAAAAATGTTAGAGTTGTTGTTGTTTAGTGTTAAGTGATTTTTGAATAAAAAATTTTGTGTTTTGAAAAAAATGTCTTTGTGGTTTGTTTAGCTATAAGAATGTTGGATTGATGCTCTTTCATTTCTTACTATCCCTCTCATGACACTCACTGAACGTTGCGACTAGAAAACCGTGTGGGGGATGTTTTCCTTCACGTCCGCGCTTTGACTTAAAGAACCGGGGTTGTTTCCAGTCTAACCATCCATTGTCGACTCATCCTCCTACGAAGATGTGCTCCAAACTAGCTAAGCTCAACGAAGCCTACGTGAATTTGCATAGGGTCAGACACAGTCTGATACCGAAGCCAGAAGAAATAGAGAATGTGAGAATGTTAAAAATCACTGAAGACCTGATAGAAGAGCTCTTCAGAGAAGAAATGAACAGGGAAAAAGAAGAATGGACAGAGAAGTACAGACTTCAGAGACAGCAGCAACAGCAGCAACAGCAGCAACAACAGCAGCAGCAGCAACAACCTGAAGCTGACAGAGGCTTTGTCGATTGCCGTATCGACACCAAAGAGTTCTTCTTCTCTTTCCGAAGAAGCAGACCTATCGCCAGAAAGTCTATCCTCAGAGGACATCGCATTCTTAGAAACTAAAAAAGAATGCCATAGCAAACAAAAAAACAGCCCTTTTCAGGGCTACCCCAATACTCTAGAAAAGAAATAACTATCCATTTGCCAATGTGTGTAGGTAGAGTAGTGTGAAAATAAACACTAACTCTTTATTAATAGTGGAAGTGTATGTGTTTGTGTGTTTGTGTTTGTAAGTGCTCGCGTAAGTTGGTATGGATAGTAGATTAAAAATGATGTCTTTTTTGGTGTTGGAGGTGTATATTTGGGGTTAGATTGGATTGCTTTGCGTATGTGGATAGTCCCTTGAAGTGATTTATAAAAAAAATTTAAAATAGTGATGGGTAGCATAAAAAGTGAGTGAGTGTTTCTTTTAGGTCCGCGCGTTGTTTTTTTTTTGGTCATGATCTAGGTAAGATCAATTTTATGTTTTTAGGGGATGTTTTCCTTCACGTCCGCGCTTTCAGTATAAATTGAAACTCGTTCGGCAGTCCAGCTACCCTTGTTGATTGATCAACACCAAAAATGAACACGAGACTGGAGAAACTGTTGGAACTTCATGTGCATCTGGAATATGCCAGGCGCATATTAAATGAACTGGCCGCGGAAGCCATTGTCGAGGAGGGAAGGATAAGAGAGGAGGAAAGAAGAAACAAAGAAGAGGAGGAGAGAAGATATAAAGAAGAAGAGGAAAGAAGATACAAAGAGGAGGAGAGAAGAAACAAAGAAGAGGAGGAGGAGAAGGAAAAAAATAGAAGAAGAATAAATTTCAGAATCCCAGAGAGCGAAAATTGGGATTCTGAAGCGACATATCCTGCCTCTGCTCTCTCCCCCCAAAAGGTAAAAAGTAACTGGGGGATAAGATGTGTATGTGGCGCAAGGCCTGGAAGGTGCCACCATTAACCAGGTGTCCATGAAGTTCCAAACAAAACAGCCCTTTTCAGGGCTACCCAATACTCTAGAAAAGAAATAACGATCGATTTGCCAATGTGTGTAGGTAGAGTAGTGTGAATATAAACACTAACTCTTTATTAATAGTGGAAGTGTATGTGTTTGTGTGTTTGTGTTTGTAAATGTTGAAGTAAGTTTGTGTGTTTGTGTTTGTAAATGCTGAAGTAAGTTTGTGTGAATAGTAGATTATGGGTTTATTTATTGATTCTTAGCGTATGTAGAGAGTATAGTTGTGGTTATATTATATGAAATGAGAAAGTAGGGGGATGTTTTCCTTCACGTACGCGCGATGTTAGGTCATGATCTAGGTAAGATCAATTTTATGTTATTAGGGGGATGTTTTCCTTCACGTCCGCGCTTTCACTATAAGAACCCACAGTGTTCATTGTTCAAACCATTCTGCAAAGAATAAAAAGAAGATGGCGTCAAACCAAATGGACAAAATACAAACCTTTCAAGACGTTTTAGACAACTTAGGAATAATGGAACAGATGCTAATAAGACTCGTTGAAGACCATTATTCCTATAGTCCCCATCGTGTAAAGATGGAAATTAATAACTTAAGAAAAGCAAAGGACAAGATTAGTGGTGTCATGAAAGAGATAAAGGAGGAGAAGGAGGATGAAGAGGAAAGAATAAGAATACGCAAATGGAACGAAAAAATTGAAAAAGAAGAAGAAAATGAAAAGAGGAAGAAAGAAGAGGAGGAAGAGAAGAAGAAAGAAGAGGAGGAGAAGAAAAAAAAGAAAGGGAAGAAGAGTGTAGGAGATAAAATAAGAACTTGGTGGAGAAAAAGAAGAAATTAGAAGAAGAAGAAGAAAACCCAAAGGCCCTTTTCAGGGCCCCCATATTTCTCGAAAAGAGATAGCCTTTCCATTGCCTACCCCTTTCTTTAAAATTTAAATTTAAATTTAAATTTTAATTTAAAAATTTTTTTTTTTATAAAAAAAAAAAAAAATCCCATATTCAATTCCCCTTGACGCTAGACAGTCCCACGATTTATTCCCATGTTAAATTCCCCTTGACGCTAGATTGTCCCACGATTTATTCCCATGTTAAATTCCCCTTGGCGCTAGATTGTCCCACGATTTTTCTCCATTTTAATTTTCCATTGACGCTAGATTGTCCCAAGGGGGTCTGTAATGCTAATTTCCATTGACGCTAGGGTATCCCCCTTCACTACTACTAGATGAGGTCATTATATATCTGTTTTCATGTTCCGCAGTCCATCCGCATAATGAGATAGTATGCAGGATTCTGATGGAGATGGTTCAGTGCAACAAGGTAAGGTCTAAATTGCAATGGTTTGAACATGCAGTAGGTTAGATTGGCATTTATTCTGAGGCAGGCAGGAAAGTTACAAATACTACCAGTGTTGACTGGCATCAATTTATTACAGTCACTAACTCCCGCTCATACAAGGGCGTGCTCAACTCAGGCTGAACGATTCTGGGTAAGTGGTTGCTGCTGCTGTTGTAGGGTTTAGCACCATTTTAAAACACAAGATAGGCTATACATGGCGGTTAGTATAAATGGTGGAGGAAGAACCCGGGATCACCCCGGAAATAACCACCGATCTACGAGAAGCTATTGGCAAGCTTTCTCACATACCCAAATTGGTCGAACCTGAGATTCGAACCCATGCAGACAAAAGTGAGCTGGCAATGATCCGTATCGGTGAGCGCTTTAGACCACTCGGCACTCTGGGCCCCCATGGGGAAGTGGAAGTAGCTATTGGAATGTACATAAATCACAACATCATTAGCAGAAATTAGATTGTAGGCCTAATATATCAAATACAGGCAAACCATTACTTTTATTTTCACCCATGCGACAGAGAAATCTAGCTGTTTTGCTAACCTTACTTTTCATATCTCAGTCGTGTCATCTCAGGCAAGTCGCCTCATTCAAAGTGTCCACGCACTACGGACTACTTTATCAAGGGACGCAACCATTGGAGTCTTATGCTTGGCCTGATGGAGTTATAACAAACGCTAACACTTTGGGACATTTAATAACTTAATTCTTTTGGAGCAGAGAGAAAAAATAGCTTACAAAAAGAAGTTTTACAAAGAAAACGATAAAGATAAGACAAAATGAAAATTGAATAGAAGCTAGGAAACATCTTGTCTCTTAAAGGTAGGAGTTTTTACCACCTACTGGGTACATATTCCATGTATACAGTACGCTTTTGGATGATGGAAGTTTCACAAATTATGCTAAACATGAACTGGTCATTTCAGAAAATTCACCAAAGCAAGAGTCAGAGGATCTATCCTTTCTTTTTGATGACTGGGAAACAAATGAAATAAATGTGTCTCTGAAACCGAACCAACTTTCGTCGGAGAAAATAATACAACCAGGAGTGGAAATAAAAAACACTGAAACGGTCAAAGAGAGCAGATTTACAGAAGGGACGAGCAGTTTGTCACGCATTTTGTTTTGAAGCATGAAAATGTGAATACCAAACGCAAGACATTGGGACATATAAAACTACTAGAAGAATATCTTGAGAAAAACAATGAGACGCGCCCTAGACATCAAGTGCCGGCACCTGCCCTGAACATCATTCTCTAAAGATTTTTCCTTTCAATTCGTCAGAATGATGGAAGTGAAGACGAGCCGACAACACTGAGAGGTAAAAGAGGGCATACATATTGACTGATAACACACAATAGAATTTAAAGAATAATGTATGACCAAATAAAATGATACATAGCGCAACTGATATACTTTCAGCTTGTAAAAAAATGAATTTTTTAATGAGTGCAAGAATGAATAAGTAATTACCCCAAACATGTTATGTAAAGAACAAGAATTTTATTCATAGTTTTAAAAAGTAAATTACCTTATGAAATAAAGAACTTGACTGATAACGTAATTTAGGCCCTCCCCAACATGGACGACAAATGATAAAAAACAGAGAGAGAGAGAGAGAGAGAGAGAGAGAGAGAGAGAGAGAGAGATTTGTTACTCTAGGTACATATCTTTTATAATTAATTATTTATCATAGGTATGATGGGAAGTTTTGAACGTTATCTGAGACAAAACAGATACAATTGCAGCTTGGTGTATGGCCCTGAATTTTATCAGGCAAGAGAGGCCCTAAAAAGTAAACAGACATATTTGAAGAAGAAAGGAAAAGGAAACAAGCCTAAAACTGCTGATGCCGTAACTGCTGATGACATACAATTTTTTTATATATAAATACTCGCTTTTGGGCCCCAGCACACCGTCAAGTTTACTGAACATTTTATGGTTTAATAATACTTTGCACTTTGGAGTACGGGGAGGGGGAGAAGAAAATAAAAACATAAAGTGGGCAGACATAGCATTAAAGCAAGATTGCGAACTTAAGAATATTTAGAGTTTAACGAGAGACAGACGAAAACTAGGACAGGGGAGGACAATAAAACACGAGAAATGAGAAACCAAGGATGTACGCAAACCCTCTATTTCCAGATAGATGTCCGGTAACTATCTATAAATGTGTTATGAACAAACGTCCAAGTAATTTTTGTAACCCTGACCATCCATTTTACCTTGCCCCTGTAACTTACGTGCATGCACCTGGGCCTAATGACCAATGGTTTTTACGTGCACCAGTTGGTGCCCGAAAGCTTAACTCGCTAATGAAAAAAATGGCTTTGAAAGTAAACTTGCCCGATTTGGCTTCTAAACGCATTAAAACTCTAGCGTGAGAACATATCTATGTCAGAAACTAATAGAAAACAATGTTCCAGACACTCAGGCTATACACATCACTAGCCACAAAAATCCCAACTCTCTCAGCAACTACAGAAAACTTAGTAACAGACAGAAATGTGTTATGTCAAGCATCCTTTCTTCTAATTTTGTTAAACATCCCCATTGTGCCCCAACTGAATCAAACATGTGCATGCAATCTTTGATGATAAATAATGCACTTACCAGCCAGAGTGAATCATTTATTCGTCCACACGTTATTCCACAGAGTTCATTGTAGCATATTCTTCGACTACTAATAGCCACACTTGCCATATTTCCAAGACAGAAAATATTAATTTTCCAAGAAATCATGAACTTGAAACTTCATCATATGGTTATCAGCTAGGGTTTGTATTTAGATGGTCTTTTATGCAGGTTGGTAATTTTACAATCAATATTACAACACAAGTATGTCACAAACAATTTCACCACCTCCAAAGAGGAGAGTTATATACGACAGTGACTCGGATCTCTTATTACTCGTGAATAACCCAAGCACGGACACTCATGATACATGTAACTTTTCGTTATAACATTAAAGGTGTGGGCCCAGTATCGTTTCGTTCTTTACAATATAATTTTCTAAATTGAAACTGATGAAAATGAAATATTTTCTTGTAATAAATATTAACTATTTTGTTAATTTCGTCTAACATCCATATATTATATGTAATAATACCTCAATACTCTGCAACGTTTTGTGTTATATTTTTTTTTGGCTCACTCATAAAAACGGTGTACTTCGGATTACACGGTCACGCCACATTCCTATTAACATATTTGTATTAATGCACCGCATGCAAACATTTGCTCGTGAATTATATTTCACAAGTGAGAAGTCTTATTTTAAAGGAATTTATTGGGTGAGAAAAAGAATCTACGTTGGGGTTTGCACCGAGACAAGGAAATCCCAGTTGCGGGGTTACATTATATGTATCCACCTCGGCAAGCCTCGATGAGAGACAAATAATGTAACACTTGACTGCGACAAACCTCAACATAGATTCTAGTATTCTTAATACGAGTGCAACAGTGCACACAAATCCAAATCGCTGTCAAACACCTACATAATTTTATTACGTCATACACTTGATCCATTTCAATTTTTTTCTCCTTCAAATCTCAGATTCCATCCATGTTATATCTAATCGAAACACTGAACTTAATTAATGTGAGGTACCGCAAAAAAAAATAGTAGGATGATAATATAAGTTTTGGATTTTTTTTACTGATCTGAGTGCAAGCTTTCTACCTCCATCCCATGTTTTCGTCCCTAAATTACATACCCGAGACCGCCTATTAAAGTTATCACGAGGCGTTTCTTGGAAACGAAGATCGAGGAAAAGATTTTGAGCTAGATCAGTAACCAAACAATATGCTGCTACCATATGATTTGATTATGAAACCATACAAGTGTAGGCCCATAAGTGAAGTTCTTTTGAGGCGCCGTAGTCAGGCCAATTCTTATGATTGTGATTATACTGCAGTATTTTGTGCGAGGCTAAAACACAAGTTAAGAATATGATTATTGATTATAGATATACTGCAAATAAGATATTGTACTGGTGTTGTTTTCTATCTCTGAGAAAATATTTTATATTGATGGTAGCGACAAATATATTTGCAAAAATTATGTGAGAATATCGTATTAAACAATTACTGCTGTATGTACTATAAACTAATGGCAACAACTTGATAGATGTGTGGGAACAGTATCAAAAAGAATTGATGAGCATATCGAATACAGGATTCATACTAACTGAACAAAGGGGTGTTTTTAACGTCACAGAAAATATTAAACCGCTATTTCGCTTACATGGGCCCTACATATGTGTTGACGAGGTTCAAAAGATGTATGATTTTTCAAAAACGTATCCGTTCCTTCTTGATAAATTAATGAACATAGGTGTTATTTTGGCAGAAGAAAGAAGTAAGCTCGGTCAAGTTTATGACAAAAAGCGTGAAAAGTTACTTATATTATATTGTGCAAAAAAACTTAAAATGGCTGACATTACATGAGTTGTTAGTGAGTTAACCTAGCGACGACGACATTTGAATGAATAGTGATGGTGAAATGAGTAGCAAAGACATCGAGGATCACCATAATTAAAGAAATATACAGATGGCTATACCAAGGTTTCCGGCTTGTTTGCTGGTTGCTAGCAATTTTATTCGGGCAATAAGTTCTGATGGTCCGCTGCATTATCTGATGCCGGCACCTGTTTCAGATTTTTCTCGAAAATCTTGCCATATTTGTCTAGAGCTCTATCCTGACCAGTTTTTCTCTACTTACAGTCTCTCTTGGTTGTCTATTACATCTTCCAGCGTTCTTCCTAAAACGTAAGTTAGTGTCGGTAAGATCCTTTCTTAACTTCTTCAAGTATTCATGCTAGTTTTAGGGTAGGTTTGATGCATTTGCAACGTTCGCAGCCTTTACGGCTGTGTCCTCAACGAGCTATTTATGTCCTTCTTTCGAAAGATCTCTGACCCACCCAACAACTTGTTCCTCGTCTGCCTCTTCGTTTTAATCTTCTTCTTCTGTGGGTACGCCTCTCAAAGACATATTCTAACTTTGATTCCACGTCTTCTGTTTTTTGTTCTCTCCGTTTTTGTAATTCCTTAAGCTGGAGCGGATATTTTTTGTTGTTTTGTGTCTGTTTTGGTATTTAACACCAGCATAACTTTGCTGGACGGCGAGGGTAACGCTTTTTCCCTACATGTTTTTTTTTTTTGTTGTTTGTTTTTGTTTTTGTACTATGCAAAAGCCACCTCATTTTTTTGCTGTTGTTATTGACTGAAGACATTTCTATCTAAATTCTTGCTCGCCACGTTTTGCTACTGCTCCACATATTTGCTCATAAGAAAAGTCTTATTGTATCTTATGTACCTCGCTACTTGTATCGTGTCATGCGCTCGATATTCGCTCAATTTCAGTTATAGTTTTCAAATCTTTGATCCCATCCGTCATTCTTGTTATCGTTACTTTGACCTTAATGACTATTATCTAATGCTAAAAAGATTAGTAACGTCATTACACGCGGGAGTCCACCAAGCAAAGTTATCACGAGAGGTTTTTGAGAGAGGGACGCCATGGGAGGGAAGGTGGGGAGTTGGAAGGTTGTTACCTAGATCACTAATCAAACAAACCGCTTTATCATACAAGTTGATTATAAAACCATACTACTTTACCCTCATTAGTGAAGCTCTTTTGAGGCGTCGCTGTCATGCCAATATTTTATTGACTGTGACTGTACTGCAGTCGAGATTCCTCTTGTGTTAGACAAAAACGCTGCTTAAGGAATATGATTATTGATCCTGACTATGCTCCATGTAAAATATTCTGCTGATATTTTTTTCTTTCTGTGAGAATATTATATATTGATGGTGGCTAAAAATAATTTTACGGAGATTGTGTGAGAATAGTATATTAAACAATTACATCACTATATAGTATAATAAAATGGCAAAATCTTTACAGATTGGTGTCCATGGTATTTATAAAAGAACTTGTGAGTGTACCTACCCAAATAACGAAGTGCTTGTAACGTCACAGGAAAGATTAAATCGCTGTTGCGTTAAAATGTATCATGCTGATTTGTTAAAGAGTTTCAAGAGATGAAATGTTTCCAATATTTGTCCTGATCTTCTTGACTAATTAATCGACTTAGGGATTGTATGTGATGACTAACTAATAAGTTCGGTCAAGCTAATGACAACAAGCGCAGAAAGTCACTGTATTATATTATACAAGAAAATTTCAAATCTCTGACAATCCGAATAGCCAGGGAGCAAACAGAGCGATGAAGACATTGAATAAAGTATTGAACACGGTGCTATTAAAATGGGCGGCAAAGACAGTGAAGATCACCACTATTAAATAAATAATTTCAGTAATAATTACAGAAGGCACTAACCAATGGGAGATATGGGACAGATTTTATGATACCGTTTCTACCTCCAAGGGAGCATAAGGCATAGCCGAGATATACAAAAAACTCCGAAAACGTTTAGAACTGTTGAACTTTACGTTTTTAACGGAAGTATGCAGCCTAAAGCAGCACTCAGTGATGAGTCATCTGTGTTCATTTGGATCTACATCGACACATTTGAAAAAGTTTGCAGATTTATCCAATACATGTAAGCAAGACCACTTCCGGTACAATTTTGAGTACAATCTGTTTATTTTCTTGATATATCGTTGCCAACACATCTTTCAACAATTTTGTTTTCGTTAGCACTCCTCTCTCTCTGTCTCTCTCAGATTTTCGTTTATCGAGACTGAAAGTCCTTAGTCTCAGCAGGTCTTCGACTCTGTATGTCTCACCGTCTCTCTGTTTGTCTCTATCTCTGCTGATGCAGCATCCTTGCACTCATCCCAAATGTCGTGAAATACAACTAATGTCACGATGATGGTTATGATAATCTTAAATTTTAGACGTGTGCGGCCATTCGACTATGTACGTCCACTTTGAGGGATGGGAAAGGAGCCACCGTCCAACAATCTTGACTATTAATCTGAGCGCATGGGAAACAGTAGCCACTACTCGTCGTTTTTCTGCATTACACTGCATGCTTAGGTTTCATGTCTGGTTGCTGCAAGGGCGGTAGAAGGCGCTGCGGTGAAGGACTCTAGTGATCCAAGTTATTTGCTCTTAATAATTTGTAATTGATGTATGTATATAAAAACTCTGTCATTAATAACTACATGAGGGTCTTACTAGTTCTTGGATTATAATCATTGTCAATTTGTGCGACCGGGCCTGATGGGTTGGGATTTTAACCACCTTATAGTACCTAGTTTATTGAAAGGTTGCTGTTCGTTTCCTTCCGGTAACTGTGGGGAGACATTTTAAGTCAAATTGATTACCGCCATGTGCGGTGGGTCCTGATGGCCTGGGTTTACATTATACACTTAAGTTTTTGGGGTAGTCAGTTGGTTCGGGTATTATTGCTAGTTGATTTAGGTACACCAAGCATGCCACCTTGTGTGGCGGGGCCTGCTGGTCTGGGCTTAGGACCACCATATATGATTTAAGTTTATTCGAGATTGGGATATTTTTCTGTATACTTGTTCTCCTGTGATGGTGAAGGAAGAAGAGCTTGATGTTAAGGTAATGTTAGTTGATGGTTGGAGTAGGATCGTCTGGATGGTTTCTATGTGTAAATTTTGCACTTGGGGTGACTGATTATCCCTAGCCAGTGTTAGGTTTAAGGCATTTCCGCCAGTCTGGACTAGTGTAGCTAGGGAGGGGGTGTTGTGGGTTATTCCTAAAACACATTGTTTGTGATGTGTATTTATTAGGTTGATAAATTTCCTCAGCTAGGTTTTTCATATTTAAACAACCCTCCGACTGTCGGGAGATTGTAGCTCGGGAGTGATTTGACGCGTGGGTTTATGTTGTTATTTTTTCCCCCGTTTATACGGGTTTTGTTTAATAATTTATGTTGGAATGGCAATATAATTTGTGTTGGCTAAAGTAAAAGTGGTAGATAAATCAGATTTTCCATCTCACTTGGATTGTCTATTGACTGAACGCTAATGACTCATGGTCCTTATGATTTTCCTGTTCGGCTAATACAGGAGTATAAATGGTTCAATTTTAATTAAACAAATTGTTTTATGTATTTTTTTATCATTTCCTTTAATATTTGTTTATACACGAAGACGGAAGAATTTTTTATTAATTAATAGGCCGCTCCCGTGGTCTACTGGTTAGAGCGTTCGCCTCGGATGCGTATGGTCACGGGTTCGAACCCCGGTCGAGTCATACCAAAGACTTATACAAATTATACTAGCAGCTGCTTCGCTAGACGCTCAGCATTACAATGTTATTGTTAGGACTGGTCGGCCTGGTGACAGGATAACGTGACTAGATGGGACATCATGTTACATGTCTGCGGCATGATGCCCTAATGCTACACGTCATTTTAAACTGCCACTCTGCAGACATTGTAGCGATATAACTGAAAAATTGTTAAAGCTACGTTAGAAATACAAATTACACACACACACAAACACATACACACTTAATAGGCATCTTGACGTGAGAAAACATGCAGAATAAGAATGTGTGTATAAGTTTCATGAGGTGACATCCTCTATGAGGCGACGTACTGCTTCGATATCTCAATAACCAGCATCCATTTTACATAGCCTACACTCGGATTTCCATACTTTGTCTGATTCACGATTCCGACTCAACATAAAACGAAACTGAAGCCCTCAAGATCTAGCTCCATCTGATCAGCTGTTGGTAAGTACAGATCATGTGGATATAGGACACGCATGTCTCTACAAAAATTTTCTTTCTGAAAGCATAAGGCATGGATGAAAAAAAAAATTATAAATTCCAAATGCGGGGACCTCGGTTAGATGACTCTGAGTTATTGAAAACCGACCTTTTTATTGTATGGAGGTTGCGCTAGAAGCATTTCTGGTAGGTATTGCCGCTGGTCAACATTCACGGATTGCAAAACAGAACAAAGTGAATGAAATTATAGTTCTCGCTATGTACAAGCTTTCAAATAAATGCTCTAAATAAATGCGAGATAAAGTAATTAACGGATAATTTTTAGGCACAATGGATATAATCATATATCAAACGGTATTTGTATAACATGTGCGAATACCTGCGAATGCAATTATAAAAAATGTAGAAGATAATTTGGGAATTTAAAAAAAAAGTGAACACACATTTCCTTGGCAAATCAACAACAATAACAACACAAACATATTAGAACAAAAAACGAATTACAATTAAACACAATGTTTAAAGTAGCATTTTATTTAAGTAAGTCAATTATGAACCTTTTTTCATGATTCTGTTCTAAATTATGCAAAACGCTTAGAATATGCATCTGATAATGAAATCTTTATGTTAACCTTCCTTGATTAAACAACTCGTTTACAAATAAAAATTTGTTTCCATTGCGTTAAAAAGTCGACAATGAACAATTATTTAATGTGATAGTTTGTCCATTTGTATACGACTATTGCATACGTTCTCAAAAGGGCGAGTTTCATACAATTGCTATCATCAGTTTTGAAAATGAATTATATTTACTGTTGTGCAATTCAAACTGATATGTATGCATCTGGCGATTAAAAACTTCATTTGACCTTATAAAAAAAATTCCATTGCTTATTTTATTTCCATTGCTTTCCATTTATTCCGTTGCGTATTTGTATTCCATTGCGTTCTATTTATTTTCATCAGTTATTTTAGTCATAACGATGCATCATCCACTGATCACGTTCCACAATAGCTGGACCTTTTATCAAAGTTATTTTATGAACTGTATACTGTTTTATCTGTGAGGACTTCTCCGTCATTAAGCTATTGGCCTTTGAAGCCCCCCCCCCCACCACACACACACACACACACAAGCCATCCGAAAATTGTAAAGGCTTTAATCAGTTTCCGTATCCTCCATAGTGTGGGTGTTTGTTTTGTTGTATGTAACAAATCAAAAAGAATTTTGAAGAAACAAAGTATTTGTTGTTCAGTGGTTGCTCTTTGCTATTTGCATTGTATTATTTTCTGGTGGGTCGTAATCACAAGGTTCCTGGAGCTGGTCCCTTTGTTTTCCTTCCCCGGAATATTTCTTTCTGACACGTAATTCCTTCCTCAGACGCCAGGTCTTGTGACTCGTTTCTATATCATAGTCCCTAAATTTTACTGATCTTGAATAATCATCAGTCTAATGTATTGTTTGTGTTATATATGTGTGCTATATTGTTTGAATCATGTTATATGTTGTTTGTGTTAGGAATGACAATTTTATATATTTTATTTGCATTACATTTATTTAAATCTAATTTGTTTATTTACGTACCAAAAAGAAAAAAAGGTGTAAGGTATAATATTTGTATAAAAATATCTGTTGTGATAGTTCTCCGGTTTCGGTGTAATAATTTTTTTTCTAAATAGTGACGAGACGGGAGTTTTTATACATTGCATTTATGGGTTACTGCATTTTATGGGAAAATTTGAACGAATTTTTCGGATGGATATACTGCACGACCTTGGGAGTGCAATATATCCATCGGACAAAATGAGTTCATATTTTTTCATACAAATACAGTAACCTTTTTATGATATGCTCATTTTCTTATTCTACCTAAGGCTTAATTGTATAAATAAAAAATACACTACAAGAAACAAAGTAACTGAATTTAGGCCGTATTCCAAACTAAATACACTAACGCAGATTCATCAGTACACAACAACATTATCAATGCGCACATAACTCCGCTCAGATAAATTTGAAGTTAGTCTCGCGTTAGACATCACTTTCGAAAGAAAATGGAGATCTGGTCTACTTAAAATTGAAATTTAGAGTCATATTGTGAATGAATGCGCATTAAACATCTTTTCCATTTGGTCTGGAATAAATAAATGTTGGGTTTTTTTTTTGTTTGTTTGTTGTTTTTTTTATTTTGTTTTTTTTTGTCGTGATTTTGGAATGGATTTATCTGTGTCAATTATACATGAAATACCTCGGATTTTAGCAGCGAGGAAGCAGAATCTTGACATCTGCAAGTGTGATTCTCTTCTGTAATTGAATGTTTGAAATCATAATGTGGGGAAAATATGAAGTCTTTCGATTGCGATTATCAATAAGACGCTACAGAATATAATGTTTATTTCATTTTGAGTGCAGTAAGGAGGATGTAATTGCACTTGGAATATAGTTGAAATTACAGTACAATTTCTAAATGTGTAATCAAGCTCGGGAACCCTTAACATGGCTCATGTAATTCGGATTTGCAGAAATTTAGAACGCACATTTTGAAGAAATTCAGGATGCAAGTATATTTTTTTCCATTCTTATTACCATCAAAAGAGGACAGTATATATCTTGTCACTAACATGTTGTTTGTAGGAACCCAGCAATTTTATGACATAATATGAAGTGAACGTGAGTGCATTATCGTAAAATACTGCACCATTCTGACGATGTAAAGTTAACGGAGAAAAAAATGAGCATATTATAAAAAAGAATAACAATCAACAATGTTAATCACTGAAAGGATTCCCAGATAATCTCTAGGTGCCACAAAAACAATACCATATGGAAAGTTGATACAGGTGAACATGGAGCTGATAAGTAAAATCGTTTCAAAATCTTAGGTAAACAACTCTTCATAAGGCACCGAATACTGAATTTTCGCGCTTGAGATAGGGGTGGAGACGTGTGTCTGGGTTGGGAATTTTAAATAGCTTTAAAAAATATTCTTGCCTTGATGTAGAGATCTATAACAAGCTATATGTGACTTGAAAAATGTATATTGAAGTGAAATACAAACCTTTATACTAATTAAAAAAGCTCCACCCACCAACCCCAAGAAACAAAATTTGAATGGTCTGTCCGAAACTTTAAAATATTATATCTGACTGGTGACTATCTTTTGTGAGACATTTTCTTGTTACGTAGATTTAAAGCAACGCCAAATTTTGGCAGTGGTGAATCAATGGGACCCAAATGAGGAGCTTACGCTGTAAGTGAAGAAAAGAACTTGCTGCAGTGAAGAATAATTCATTGTCCAATACTGGGACAATACTGCACCTAGAGCTGTTTTCTCTTCAAGTTCACAATGGACAGCCGCGATGGCCATGCATTCACACTGGACCGACGTGACATCCATACATTCACAAAGGACGGCTGTGATGCACATTTTCATAAACTCTACACACCAAAACACACCCAGTCAGTACCGTAAGAACCTTTTTCATAAACTCTACACAACGAAACACACTCAGTCAATACCGTAAGAACCTTTTTCATAAATTCTACATACCGAAATACACTCAGTCAATACCGTAAGAACCTTTTTCTCTTTCTAAACTGGAATATATTGTTGATGAATAAACTTTAAAATTAGCAACATATACTGCCTGAAATTGGGTACGCAACTTCAAGTTTATCAGTTGAGTCCCATATATCGACCACTGGAAATATTTGGCATTGCTTTAAATCTACGTAACAGGAAAATGTATCGTAGTCAGAAGTCAGATTTAGTATTTTAACGTTACGGACGGACCATTAAATTGTTTGTCTTGGGGTTGGTGTGTGGAGCTAATATTAATCAGTATATACGTTTGTATTTTTCTTCACTATACACTTTTTCAAGTCATATGTAAGTTGTTATATTTCTCCACATCAAGGCAAGAATATTTTTCAAGTTATTTAAAGTTCCCAACCCAGACACTTGCCGCCACCCCAACATCAAGCGCAAAAATCAAGTATTCGGTGGCTTATGAATGGTTATTTACCTAATATTTCTGCACTATATTATTTATCAGTTCCAAGTTCACCTGTATCAACTTTCCATATAGTATTGTCATTTGTGGCACATAGCGATGATCTGGGAATCCTTTCAGTGATTAATATTGTTGATTGTTATTCTTTTTCTTTTTTATTTTAAATAAAATGAGTATGACTGCCGTAAGAAATGCAGTTTTATGGCTTATCTCCGTCTAGAAATGTCTTTTATCTCGAATGTCTTAAAATTGTACTTAAATGTAAGTTAGGATTACAAGTAACTGAAACGATTTAATTTAAGTCAGGTTCTACTTCGTACTACGAGTAGCAAAAGAGTCCTCTTCTGGCAATGCACTACTAGTAGCAAAAGAGTCCTCTTCTGGCACTACGCTACTAATAGCAAAAGAGTCCTCTTCTGGCACTGCACTTCTTTGTATTATTTGCAGATATGGAAATTACTAAGGGTTTATTTCTGTTGAACAAGTTGGTATGGTGAAAAGCATAATTATAATCGTCTAATACATCATTAGACTCAGACCTTGTTTTGTGTTTTGTAGTTATAGACAACGCTGCGGCAGTGGAAGTGGCCATCTTATAAAATCGAAATGAACACGCGCGTATGTCAAACCATATCACTCCTTAAGGTAAACATTGAACCTTTTTAAGTTTAAAATCACACTATCCAGATTTAACATTGCAATTTCTTGGAACGTTGCTTGTGAGCTGTGAATCAATTGTTTAGTAAAAAGCAACACAAACATCAGTTTGTATCCGATCTCCGCAATGACATGTCCTGGCGCCTTCTGTTGATCGGTCGAGCGATACTCAAAGACAGTAACGATTAGCAATTAGCAATGAAGCCCAAACATATAGCAATGTGCGTCCTTCAAGACTGAGTTTGTTGTTATCATAAAAATGAATGCCTCAGACACTGGCTGTTCATTACGACCCATTAATTCTCACCTTTTCAAAACGAATATAATCAACATCAAACAAACGTAACAAGGGATATAAGGAATCGTATCTGCATGTGGTTCTGGCTTCATTTGGTCATAGCATTACGTTCCTAGTAGTTGCTGTTTACGCTAAGTTTAGTAAACTTCAAATCCTTTGGGTGGTTTCTTCTGTTTGCTTTTGCGGACATTTTTTTTACATGCTAGCCTTCCTCGTATTTATTGATACTTTCAATACATACGGGCTTCTAGTGACCTTACCCCAGATGACGTCATTCAAGAATAATGGACAAAGAATGCACGGCACTGAACATATGTGATAATTTCTTGCTTACTGAGTTTATTTGTCACTTTCTCGGTTAATTATATTTAATTGTTTAGTGAATCATATTATGAGCAAGTCGAAATGTGTTATATAACTCTACTGCGTGTAGTTCTGTTTCCAATCATTCATTTTCTTTATCAGAGGCAAACCAGTTGTTTCGTTAAAGCTCATGGCGATGCGTCTTTTTATCCCTAATAGTTGCCCTCTATAAGCTTGAGTTTTATCTCTGTGTTGGAAATAATGTTTCGTATGTAAGCATATAAAACCGATGCATATTCAATACTATATTGGTACCGGTTATTGTGACCAAGGGACTCGACCAGAATTGAATATAAAGAGTGTAAAGAGTGGCTATTTAGAGGCAGCAACATATGCCCACGCGCTCGCTCTCTCTCTCTCTCTCTCTCTCTCTCTCTCTCTCTCTCTCTCTCAGTAGTAGGAGCAGAAAGATAAAGAAGTTCTCAACTATCAAAAAATATTCAACGCAAACATCCTTGAAATATCCTATTTAATAAAAGCAAGTACTAAGGGGGCAAAGCAGCGTAGACCTCAAACAGATTTAAAAGCCAAAAAGGTAACATTTCGTATTCCTATTGGAGAACATTTCATAACCACTCATATTTCGTTAAAAAGAAAAAGTACACATACATATGATTGGACCATTGCATATTCCGTTAAAAAGAAAAAGTACACATGCATATGACTGGACCATTGTGATATTTGAGAGCTGGACCATTAAAATTTAACAATCAAATGCTCTCAACATCCGAGAACTAAATTAAATTTTGTATTGAGCAAAGCGGAAAGTGAAAAATGAAACAGAAGCAAAATATTGCATAAATACAAGAAATTAAATATAATTCAGTTAATATTGCAGGGAATTGACATAAACAAACAATCTGTATGTCAACAGTCAATATACATTTTCCAAGATCAGGTATGACAAAAGTATGGCCAAAGCTAGGTGTGCTAGAAATAAAACATTCAATATAAAGAAATGTTGCTTTATCGATCAGTAACGTCAAGTCATATTATGCCGTGTTTCAAAACAAGATAAAGATTTACTTATTACATTCAATAATGACAACATTGAAATAAGCAACATGAATCACGATAGTAAGATTTTAAAACAGTACGGCATGAAAATGGCATAAATTTCGTTTCGAAGCAAATTAGGGTGCAAATCTGCATTCAGCCCAATATACGATACCAAATGAAATCTCTTGATTAAATATGTCAGCCTATAGCGATTCAAAACAAAAGGCGGGATATATCGAAAGCAAAGTTATATGGAAAACAATGTTTGAAATATATGGAAAATAAAGTTCGAATTAAATCAGCCATGGTGACTCATCATATGAAGTGTGCATTGTTTAATCAGCCATGTTAAAGGGTTAAAGAAATGTTTCACAATGCAGAAAAGAAAGTGCCCAAATGTAGATATATGCGCTGTTGGCTTTTTGAAATTTCCAATACATATTTTGCCAAGCGTAATGTATTCTCTGGGTGTATTTATACCATTCTACATTGCCAACAAAGAATAATGTTTAAGACATCTTTTCTGTGATTATGAAAGTCCGTTTCTTTATTAAAATATCAGCCTGTTGTGTGAGAAAATAAATTTACAAAAATCTAAAACAAAATACAATGGAAATTACTACAAGTTGGTCTACAAATTTTTAAACAGGAAAAATGGTAATGAACGTAATATAGATATCGTACAGTCGAAAAGTTATTTAAAATTGTTTCAAATTATTTAATTGTCACCAAGTGCAAATTTGAAACATCGATGAAACATTCAATTGAATAGAATATGCACAAATTTAAACACATTTAACAGATAACAGGAGAAGTTTTCAGCTTCATTAGGAAGTGAAAACTTACACTTTTCACGTTATGTAGATATACAGAATTTTAAATAATCAGTTTGAACTACAATAATGATTTGATTGTAATAAAATTAAGTAACTTTGCAGAGAGAAACAGACAGGCTAAATAGAGAAACGAAATACACAATAGATGCAAAGATTGTGTAAATGATACTCTTAACAAAGTTAAGACTAGAATGGGGGAAATAAACATAGCATAGAGACACTTCAATGGATAATATGCGTGATTGTGGAAAAAGAGTCAATAGACGCTGAATGTGTTTCCTTCAGAAAACAACAATCCATTTACGAACTATAGGTGAGCCTTGTTTAACACAATAATTTCTTAAATTTGGAATACTCGATTTCATATCTATCCATCTTAACCTCTTCTTGAAAATCAGTTACTTGTTTGATTAACATATGTTAATCATGTTAAGGTATCAATATTAAAATGTAATGTAGTCAAACTAACGTTTCATACACCAAAACGTTAACAAAATTTGATGTACTGACTTTGTCAAAAGAGGCATATAAAACTATGACTTGAAAGTTTGGAAGTATTAACTCAGCAGTGTAAATTGCAAAATCTTGTTGTGTGGTCGCCTGCTGGCTTTGATATACAATAAATATGCCGTAATTAGAAAACGTAGTACTAAAATTTTATTTTTTGTCCCGATACGAAAACTGCTGCCTAATTGTTACACAACTTTCAATCAAATAGTTTAACTGTAACATTGATATGACACAATATAATATGATCTACAACAATTTTAAAATTTAACCATATCATGCCTCGAGATCCCTCAAACGACCCCACTCTTCCAAAGTAAATAGATATTAGACAAAATACCATAAAATTCTGCACACCAAGAGTATAGACAGCCTACTATTTTCTGTTGTGTCGACTGCTTACAAACGTCCATATAAATACCGAAGAGATATAATTGAATACAAGAGCACAATGGTAGCTGATGGAATTAATTTTATAACTGTCAAAGATGATGAACCTAAGTCCACAACAAACCTATTGGCGGGACTTATTTCTTTCTTGACTAGAACAGCGATCTGACTGACCAAAGTATTTCATCGACAAAATTAAAACATAAAGTCTTTTGTAATCCGTATTTTCTGTGCATCGGTACCAAATCGAACATATACAGTCTGTTTCCGCAGTATTTGACGTTATTAAAAAGCCAATGGAGCTTTTAATTTTAAGAGAGCTCGGGTAGGACGGTAGTAAACACATGATGGTAAAATTACAACAAAACAAATTAAAAATTGAAATTGGAGTATGATATTGGCGGTCACGGTATATATTTGCTACCGAATGAGGTGATGATGAAAATAGGTATTTGTTGTATAGAATAACAACTCACCATTGATAACATTGCAGCAAAGAACGACATTCCAAAGATTCATAAACAATCTGTAACAGTAAGACTAGAAATTGTGGAGAAGATTGAGGAGGCCTAGCATATTCTTATTGTCCAGTCTGCCAATGAGATTGCCACTCTAGCATATTCTTATTGTCCAGTCTGCCAATGAGATTGCCACTCTAGCATATTCTTATTGTCCAGTCTGCCAATGAGATTGCCACTCTAGCATATTCTTATTGTCCAGTCTGCCAATGAGATTGCCACTCTAGCACATTCTTATTGTCCAGTCTGCCAATGAGATTGCCACTCTAGTACATTCTTATTGTCCAGTCTGCCAATGAGATTGCCACTCTAGCACATTCTTATTGTCCAGTCTGCCAATGAGATTGCCACTCTAGCATATTCTTATTGTCCAGTCTGCCAATGAGATTGCCACTCTAGCACATTCTTATTGTCCAGTCTGCCAATGAGATTGCCACTCTAGCACATTCTTATTGTCCAGTCTGCCAATGAGATTGCCACTCAAGTACACATGCAGAACACGATTGTTAACTTCCGTGAACGTTGTCTAAGACAATTTAGAAACTCGAAAGACGATATTGATCACTAGCTAAAATTCAAATTGTTATAAAACATTAATTTGGTGAAGAGGGTAGCCTCACGTGACATTAAGCCATCTTTCGACGAAATTCGTCTAAGTACATATTAAATACCAAGGTGAAGAAACATATCCACGCCTCACTCCCGTGGTTACACGAAAGGAACTATATACTTCACTTCCCCAATGCGCATAGAATAACTATTTTTCATAGCAGTTAACTAGGTTATGAACTATACATATATATATATATATATATATATATATATATATATATATATATATATATATATATATATATATATATATATATATATATATATATATATATACTATATCCTGTGCAAACTAATAGTTGACAAGTTGTTTTGAAGACGCAAAGGAATACGTTTGTTGAATGTTCTTTTCTTGAAACTAAGAAGATTATCAGAAATTGTGACTTCAAATCTTTGTGTTACAATAAAAGCAAACAGTTTCGAAATAATTTTCGTAGGAACTACCACTACTATTACTTTTCGAACTATAGTTCTATAATTATTTTTGTTAGCTATATTACCAGTTTTACTTTTCAATAGTTGGATAATTGTAAATTTTGTGAAATCGTCTGGAACAAGGTTATGTACTATTATATACTGCTTAATTAGATCATTATAGCAAACATCAAACTCAGACAAATCGATTAATTCAGTGAAAAAATGGGGGACTGAAAGAACATATACCTATTCGAAACGTTTTCATCACCATGGTGTAAGGATTCAAAGTAATTTTTCCACATCTCGCATGTATTATTTTAGCCAATATTCCCGTCCATGCAAACTTTTTATCCCATTGGAAGTTACACTAGTATTTTGTTTAACTTGCTTCCAAAACTCGTGTTGGACTAAATTTGCAAATTTATTTGCAAGAGCATTTGCTTTGTTTTAATTCTTCTTTCTTACCTAGCCTAAAGTGATACTAACACAGAGTTCTAGTTTGGTGCATTAGGTCAATGTGAGGCCTGTTAAAAAGTAGTTTACCGTTATCACGCCACACAAGGTAAGCATTTCGTCCATTTTCCTGCAGTTGTTTACAGTCACTCCGGCCTGGTATAATAGGGTGACCAGCTTCGACAATTCCCGCTAAGTATTTGCCAGTGTTGAACAACGTTGCTGTTACTTTATTTGTGTAAAGCTCATTGGTCTGTTCATATGCACAGGCCTTTTTCAATCATGATTATTACATATCACTAAACAATAAGGCTCACTACCTTTTGTAATACGCACGCAGATGCTTGAGCATAATTCTCTCGAACACATAATATAACAATTTCATCTGGTAAAGGTATTTCTGCAGCTGTAATATGTTTATCGGGAACATTATTTGGTATAGTTGTTGAGTCAACCTTCACCGGAGTTTGCACACGAGTTAAATAACACATATTATTGTAAGAAAATTTGTAAAAGTTCTTGAAGCTCATGAAAATATTATCATTTGCCATCACTATTTATACGTAAGGCGAACAGTAAGAAAAGGAAAAGTACAATAAAAATAGTCATGGTGAATTATATTAAAATCAACTACTACACTAGATGCAAATAAATGTATGTACAAATTTATACTTAGGAAAACAAACCAATGCAGAAATAAAAGAGGAAACTATCTTGGACAAACTTAAAAGAAATTTTGATCAATTGAACAATATATTTAACTACTGGATTAAATAAAGTCATTTTATCAATCCAATTCATAATAGAAATGGCAAACTACATTATGTCAGAGGATCCCACCCCACCCCCACCCCAAACAAAAACACCCCACATTTTCTTACATTAGTGTAATCTATAAAGGCATCTTTGGGGGGGGGGGAGGGGTTGCTAGGCCTGGGCCTGACGTCGCGCTCGCCAAAGGAAAGTGAAGCGTCCCTCACAGCCTCTCCTTTCCAGGTGTAGTGATCGCTGCGGAACCACTGTCTGGCTATGCTGGGCAGGATGTTACTTGCATATGGCCTCTCCTACACTATTGTGTCCACAGTAGCACCTTCACGCGGGGCCCCCTGTTTCCACAGAGCCTGCTGTGTGGCGCGACCGAGTGCCCGGCGGTATAACTGGGTGGGCAGACTGGCTCGTTAGCCTAGGCAGGCAACCAGTCTAAGGGAAGGAAAACGCTGACTTCAAACCCGGGCAGATGAAGCTCGTTAGCCTTGTCAGGCAGTTCGTCTAGGAGAAGGAAACCCACTAAATCCCATGTACTGGATGATGGCTCCGCTGACTAGTGGATATCTTCGGGAGAAGGAAAGGCTACGGGAGTAAACCCAGACAGAAAATCCGGAGTGGAGCCTCTAAAGCGGCTGGGTGTCAACTACGACTTCCTTCCGGCAGTTCCTGCATCCGAACCGGTGCCAAATGTCATGCTCAGCATTCCATTGGACCCCACCAGCAAGGACCAGAGGGGGATTCCTGACGTCTGGGCAGCACAGGATCTCCATACTCCACGCCCAGAAACCAATAAAGAAGACTGCATCTATTCAATTCACAAGCTGGAACGTGCGCACCATGTGAACAGGCATCTCTGACGACCTCAGGGAGGTGGACGACACGAGGATCACGGCCATCATCGATAGAGAACTCGACAGAATAAATATCAGCATAGCTGACCTCCAGTAAACCAGCCTCGCCTTCAGCGGCTCCCTCAAAAAGGAAAACTACACTTCTTCTGGAAGGGTCAAGAACCTGAGGATCTCTGCCAGCACGGAGTGGGATTTGCCATCATAAACAACCTCCTGTCCTCGGTTGAGCCTCCCACAGGGGGCAATGAGCGTCTCTTGTCCATCCGCCTCACCACTGATTCAAGTCCTGTCAACATCCTCAGTGTCTAAGCCCCCACCCTCACGTCTTCAGAGGACACAAAGAATCAGTTATATGGGCGACTGGACGAACATATCAAAGGATGCTGAAAAGATGAACCACTATTCCTCCTTGGCGATTTAATGCTAGAGTAGGTGCGGACCACGAGTCATGGTCTACCTGCCTCGGACATCATGGCACGGGAATGACCAACGAAAACGGTCAGAGACTGCAGAAGCTGTGCACCTGCCATGACCTGTGCGTCACAAACACCTTCTTCAAGTATAAGCCACAACACAAAGTGTCATGGAAACACCCCAGGTCTCATTGCTGCCAGCAGCTCGACTTGGTCATCACCAGGCGCTCTGCCCTTAACAGCGTCCTCTCCACCAGAACCTACCACAGTGCAGACTGCGACTCCGACCACGCCCTCGTGAGCAGCAGGGTGCGCCTCCAGCCACACAGACTACACGGCTCAAAAATAAAAGGACGCCCTCGCATAAGCTCTGCGCAGATGTCGGTCCCCTCCAGGGTGAAGGAGTATGCGTCCGCCCTGGACCAGGCTATCCAGGACCTGTCAGAGCACGATGACACTGCCAAGCTGAACGCCATGAAGGGTACCATCTACAGCACAGTCATGTCCACGTTTGGCAAGAAGGAAAGGCCCAGTCAGGACTGGTTCAAATCACACCTATCAAGGATGGAACCAATAATCGAGGACAAACGAAAAGCCTTCATATTTTACAAAAAATGCCCTAATGAACGAACTCTTGTTGCTTTCAGAAGTGCCCGAAGAAACACCCAACGCATCGCTAGACAGAGCGCGAACGAGTACTGGCAACAACTGTGTGAAGGAATCCAGCCCAGTGCCGAGTCCGGAAACATCCAAGGCATGTACAGTGGCATCAAGAAGTCTCTAGGCCCTACAATGAAAGGGGTCGCCCCCTGAAATCTCAGACATGAGAGAAGATCACTGACCGTGAGCAATAGATGGTCAGATGGGTGGAGCACTACTCAGAACTATACTCCCGAGAAACGTCAGTCACCGATACAGCCCATAGTAGCATAAAGAAACTGACTGCCATGGAGGAGCTCGACAAAGTGCCCACCTTAGAGGAGCTCAGCAAAGCAATCGACTCCCTCTCAAACTACAAAGCACCAGCTATCAAATGTGAGAAACCAACATTGTTACAGCCGCTGCATGAGTTACTTTGCCTCTGCTGGGAGGAAGGAGCAGTCCCCCAAGACATGCGCTACGCCACAAAGGGCGACCACGGTGACTGTAATAATTACAGAGGGATCTCGCTCATGAGCATCGTTTTCAAAGTGTATGTCCGCATCAGGCTGCAGCTGATGGCGGACCGTGTGTACCCGGAATCACAGTGCGGCTTCAGAGCAGGCATGTCGACGACAGACATGATCTTCTCCCTACGAAAACTGCAACACCATCATGGCACGACTAACAAAGAGGGTGTGGGAAAACAAAGCGCTGACAGAGCACATCAAGATCCAAGTCTACCAGGCCTGCGTTCTCAGCACCCTTCTATATGGAAGTGAGACCTGGAGCACTACATGAGGCAAGAGCGCCGACTCAACTCATTCCATATACGGTGCTTAAAACGCATCCTGAAAATCAACTAGCAAGACCGCGTCCCACACAGCGAGATCCTGCAGCGTGCACGTACCCCCAGCATATATACTCCCTGCTGAGTAAACGCCGCCTTCGATGGCTGGGACACGTCCGACGCATGGAGGATGGGAGGATGCCAAAGGACATCCTATATGGACAGCCGGCTACTGGCACCAAAATAGTTGGCCGCCCCTCACTCCGTTTCAAGGATGTGTGCAAGAGGGACATGAAGGCATGCGACATTTCACCCGACGGCTGGGAAGTAATGGCCGAGGACCGAGGCACCTGGAGACTGACGTTAAGCAAGGGCATAGCAGTCGCTGATGCGAGGAGAGGCCAGTTGGCGGCAGAGAAACGTGAGAGAAAGAAAAGCGCGGTTGCAACTCCAGTAACTCAGACTTCCAAGTATGTCTGCACCAACTGCAACAGTGACTGTTACTCGCCCATAAGCCTGCACAGCCACAGCAGACGATGCCAACACCCCAGAGACCGACGACACTTCAAGGGCGCTATTCGCATGGTCTCTCGAGAATGAGCCGCCAATGATGATAAAGGCATCTAACGATTCTTAAAAATTTGTTGCGGTCTTAAAATTAAGTAAATGTGTATTGATTGATAAGCCAAATGAATAACATATCAATTCACATAAGGTTAAATTATTCGTGTTTACTTAAGTCTTTGCCTGTTAAAATGTTTTTTGACGGGAAAATGATTAAAATAACCCTCAAACTAACAGACTGTATCAGCATCACAAATGAGGATGCAGATTGATAGATTTTCAGAAAAGGTCTGTGATATATGCTTTTCCTGTAAAGCAAATGACTGACAAGTATATAAAAAATTGATGTATAATTCTTACATGCTCGGATGAGTTCTTAACTTTAAACATTGTACCAGAAAACATATGAAAACAGTGTGACACTAGCTGAAACAATTGACATGAACTTTGACTACCATAATGATTTTATTATAAATCTTGCGCTGAGAAATGGCGTTAACAACAACAACAATAACATATTCTGGGGTTTATAAATAATTACCTGCTAAAAGAATATGAATCCATAGGGGTTTAAATAAAACCAATAATTTGCAGCTAAAGTATTTATAATCAAAATCTAGGAAAATGACACCCATTACTGAAATACTCGGTGTTGGCCTCCATGACTTTGACATTAGTGAAGAACAGCTAATGTGATTTTTATTCCTCAGACATGAAATGAAGATAACCAGATATAATTTAGAATTTAAAATCACACACATGACTGGAGGAAAACAATTTTCAACACTGATAGAACATTTGGTTTTAAAAACTGCATTGAAGCAAACTGCAGAATAAAGTGTGGCACCATTATTAAACATGTGTTACTCGTAATTAAACCAAATGGCCACAACAGTTATCGCAAAGGGATAGTCCACGTCCTAGCTTTGGAAGAAAGCACCTATCTCTTCAAGTCTTTTATTCGAACGGAGCTGATCAAAATATAATTAGACACAACAAAGTCACCAGAAGAGTACCAGAGATACAACTACAGAATTAACTAAATAAAAATATCATAAACACTTGGCTACCTGAAAGACAGATTGAGCTAAGAAAGCTTCGTGATTGAAAAGTTAAATACTGCACTTCTTATGGGTGTTAATATATATTTGCTTTTAAGTTCTTTTTTAATGGAAGACGGTATTCACATTTGTTGTCAGTAAATACACGCTAAAGATGTCGACGTATAGCAAATGCCTATTTCCTAAAAGAAGCGGGCAAGATACTACAAGGAGTCTAATACCTCAGACTATCACATCACTACTTCCTAAAAGAAGCGGGCAAGATACTACAATGAGACTAATACTTCAGACTATCACATACGCACTGAGCAACACTATGCCCAAACATATTTAGAAATATCAATGATGAAGATATCTCCTTAGCAGGGGAGAGTATTCGTATAGTTTGGTATGAAAGTGAACGGAAATGCTAGCATTGCAGTGGTAAACGGAAATGATAGCATTGCAGTGGTAAACTGAAATTCTAACATTGCAGTGGTAAACAATACAGTAAGAATGTTTGTAAAATACATCACCATATAATACGAAAGTAATTTTGTTTTATAAAGTTAAATGCAGCATTTTCTCAACATAGAGAGATTTCAAGTTAGACATTTTAATTTTTTTTTAAAACATGACAGAACGAGGTATAATAGGTTAAAAATTTAGAATGTTTAAATCAGGATATGCTGAATCGCAATATGATCGCAGTATGATCGCATCATGATCGCAGCATGATCGCAGTATGGGGCTATTTTCGGTGTCTCGAAAAATGTATGGCATACCAACTGACTTGCGGAAGTTCTTTCACACGCGATTTTCGATTTTGCTTGAGCAATTTCAGTTGAGACAACAGTTTATGGGAAAGACCAAGTATTTATTGGATGAACAACAAAGACACACAGAAATTAGAAACGTATGTGTTAACAATTTTTACACCGATAATCACTGCAAGTGGCTTCATTTTAGAAGTACGCACGATAACATATTTCATGGTAGCGGTCTGCAGTGAAGGTATACACTTTTTAAACATTATGTAGCATGTCTCTAGATACGAAATTCATGTAACTTATTTACTCTTCTTGATGCTCAGAAACACTCAGCTAAAATCAAATATGTTTTCTACATGCATACATGGATTTGGAAGAACGCCATAGCATTTTGTGGAGTGGCTAATTGAAGTTTGTTTACACTTCATAACATAAAGAAGGAATAAAAAGATGTTTATATGAGCTCATTATGATCTGTCCATCTTTTCTCTGTGTTATGAATGTCCAAGTTGTTTTGTGTGATTGACCTTGATCCACAACTGAGGGTATAAGTTGGACTTATGGGACATATTTTAAATATACGTTTACCTCAATTTCAGTTCATGATCCTAGTTTTCACTTAAAAATTATATGATCTATCTGATTTGTGCCAGGTTGTTTGCTAAAATGCCAAGAAACAGGCTTAACAATGTTAACGAATTTGATGGAAATTTCCATTGAAAATCACCTAGGTCCAGGGCATGATCTTGTGTTATAAGTCGGGTGACAGTCTGTATATAAAAAAGACCAAGTAAACAATTATTCATTCCCTTTTTAATAAACGCATATTAGCAAGATCCGCCAACGGAATAAAGTTCGCTGTGGTTAGAAACTCTTTGCTTTTTGCAGCTGCAGTGCCAGTGTCCTTGTACAAAAACATATTTGTTGCCGAACTTCTGCTGTGTTCGTGACTTATACACGTTCAATTCATCATTGAGCTCCCGGATTTCTTCATCATTGAGCTGACTGGCGGATTTCATAATCGTTGAGCTGGTGGATTGCATTATCATTGAGCTGGTGGATTGCATCATCATTGAGCTGGCGGGAGGCAGATACTTGATTATGTTCTCAACGATCTGGTTATTAAGCTGATTTCGTGCCGTCCTACATAATTTGTCACTGGCCACTTTAATAACAGGTGGATCGGTGGTTGCCTGTATATAACCTCTTACTTCAAGTAAAGCTTCATAAGGCAGCAAGTAAACGTCTTCATCCCTCGTATATCAGAAACTCTTATTCCAGATTTATTAATCTATTTTTCCATCTACTTAAACTTCGTCAAAGAGCTTAAAGTAATCCTGAATAAACAGGATTATGCGTCCATGCTACACAAAGTTCTTTTTAGATCAGACCCCGCAGTGATATTTGACACGGATGATATTTGTTGCTCATTCACAATTTCTTCACCGCGCTTGGATAAGATAATACGCTTACATGTGCTGGTCGTTACGCGCGCGCCGTGTCTCGTTTGTAGGCGCAATTTTTTTATAACCTTCTTGTACTTGCTCTGGCTTAGGTGAAACGTTTTGTATGCTTTTTATTTCTTCTCCTGCTGCTGATTCGAAGCCCTTTGCAAAACTAAATGCAAGCGTACCAATTTTCTTGTTATGCCAGACAAGGCCGCAGCTATCCTACCAAATAGTGTTCAAAATATCTTTCAACGATTTTTTTACTCTTAATATCATGGTTACATTATATACAGACTTATTTGTTGCACCAAATGCAAATACTGTTTCATGCGCTCATTATTCAAGATCACGTTGTCTCCACATTGGTCTGTAATGGTCATTGTGGTTATCGGGTAATAAATTAGCAGAGAAGGCTTGATTGTCCGGGTTGAGATCTGGGTGGCGCATTGGAACTCGAGCTATGAATATTATAGCTATAACCACCTCTCGCATCATAAGACCTGTCAGCTGCGAATCAATACCAGAAATCAGAGTGATTTGATAGTGAGTATACTGAGGTAACTATATGGGCTATTATATCGCACCGTAAAATTATAGCTGCTTCTTCAATACGTTTCGAGTCAAGAGAAGATTTCGGGACGTGGTTATATCCAATAATTGTACAAAACTTTGCAATCGGCTTTAATACGTAAACATTTTTAAACAGATTATCCGGTATCTAGGTAATCTCATTGCAGACTTCCGTAGGTACGTTTTCGAGGTTTGCAGGTGGTAAGAAATTGTAGTCGAACAATATGTTCGGATGGATCGCTGTAGTATCTAATGCCGGTACATGATTTATTTTTTTTTATAGCAACAACCTGGCCATAATTTTCCCGCTCTCTACACTAACCAGCTATCCTCTACTAACAACCCTCTTTGTTCTCTGTTATAATTTCCAGCTTTCTTGCTAAAGAAGAGTATGTTCGTGTTGGCAAGATCCTTTCATTTGATTCAAGTCTTCAAACTACAGGGTTTCAGAATTCCTAGTAATTTTCATACGCCCATATTTAAGATTAGCACGACCGGTTTTGACATGAAGAGTTTGGCAATTTAAAAAATGTGGGTCAGCGGCAGCAGACGATACAGATACGGCAGCAAAATATTATGTTGGTATCAGCCAGTGAAACGTTTTACTATCTTCTAACGCTGTTGTCAACTGCCACAAACAGAAGGTGATTTAAGGTAGTTGAATCATCAGCGTGTGTGCAAAGCAGTTCGTACATTTTCCCAAAACGTTGCGAATTTATGAATAATTGCAGTCTTGAAACGTCAAATGTTATACAGTTTGCAGCGTACTCTCACGATTTTACAAATACTGGCACAGACGATTTTCTTTATTTCAGGTTGTTTTGTCTTTTTGCTCTCCTAGCAAAACCTGAACTGTGTTACATTCAAACTTTGACGCTTGGTGATCTTTTGAAAGCAACATAATACATATCATGTCAGGATTTTAGAGGATTAAGCGCGATTTACCAAATTGTTGTCTGAGGAAGCGCGTGATGGAACAGAATTTGACGGCGTGCTTGCCAAAACATATTTTGACGGCATTGATGCCACAAAAATGTAGATACTATTTAGTTTAAATCATGCTGAGCGACGAAACGAAGAATATTTTTTTACATGTGCTAATATAGGCTCAAAACAGATGCCCAGCTGCATGACGAACTTGATGATAATGATAAGGTCGAAAAAAAATGCATCATCAAAAAGTCAGCAAGCTTTCTTAAAAATGGAGATTACAGTGTGTGTGTGTGTGTGTGTGTGATTTCGGATTTTTAACGTAGTTTAAATAATTTCAGTGATATTGCTACGATGTCTGCAGTGTGGCATTTTATAGTGATGTCTAGTACTGGGGCATCATGCCGCAGACATGTAGCATGATGTCCCATCCAGTCACATTATCCTGACACAAGGTCAACCAGTCCTAACACTAACCCCTTAATACTGAGCACCAAGCGAGGCAGCTGTTAGTACCATTTTTATATATTTAGTATGACTCGGTCAGAGCTTGAACCCGCAATCTCCTGCATCCGAGATGGATGCTCTAACGACTAGATCTCCGGAGATGACAGTAAGAAATATAAGAAGAGAGCTAACTAATAAAGTACTAGAAAGAATAATAAGGACCAGTAAAGTCAGACGCAAAAACATGATAGCAATATATGAAAAGGACTCCCGGTGACGAGAAGCCTGTTCCTGAAGCAGAAATAACACAACCTGTAGCAGAACGTCCACAGAAAAAAACAGACGTTCCGCAGCAAGATAAGATTCCAGAGGCTCCTGAACATATTGAAAAGTTATCAATAGAAGACAAATCAGATATTGCAGCCATTGACGACTAGATACAAAACATGCCTAGCGGATATTTTACAGGTTAAGGATATCCATATAGCAAAATAATTGATCACCTTCATGAGATAAAGCCGCATGAGGTATATCCTGAGAAAAAGATCAAAAGCGAACCTTTCCAACAAAGATAAATTAGCTATTGTCATGACACCGAATTTGGGAAAAAACCATTGAGGTTTCTTATCTTAATATTAAGTCTTACTAATTGCATATATTTGATGTTGGTGAGCTCCAAGCTGCTATTGAATTTAATGTTTGATGTCATGGTAGGCATGCTTAAGGAACAAATATCGTCAAGAAAAGAAATACCATGAGGAAACTTTGCTGGCGCTCCCAACGCATCAGAATTTGACAAAGTTCTATTAAGACTTCATAAAACACAGACTACAAGAACGTATCATGATGCGCTAAAATAAAACAAAACCCAATCTTCATTCAGATATCGTCAGCAAACTAGATATAGAAATTGCTGCGTATATTATAAAAGATGAAACCTACAGATTGCAATCACATTAGCTGCCACCCCTGGAAGGAGCAGCGCGAACACCTTCTCGTGTATTTTCATTGCTATCACAAACGAACTTCATCAATAAATAGTACAGATAGTACAAGCTCCTGTTGTTTAAGTTCTATGCAATTCTGCTAGCATTAATATCTGCACATGCGCGTTCCTTAGCCATTTTCTTCCGAATATTTCTTAATTGTGATGCAGTCTGGTTTCAGAAAGGAGCAGCCAAAGGTTCAAAGCAAAAAGACTCTACGCAAGTAGATTTGCATCAAATACATAAATATTTTAAAGCAGATCATGCCCTTCTTCCGTGGCCCATCATTCAACACGGTAAATTTAGTTAAAGAATTCAGAATCGTGAGTAACGTCGTGGTTGAACAAAGTCGTATTGGTGTTAGCAAATATGGAAAAGTTTTAGCCAGTCAGCGTGAACGTTTCTTACTCCTTTGATTTTTTCAGGCAACTGTTTTCTTTTCTTATTTTTTTAATCTTGAGCTTGTGTCAGCAACCAATAGGTTGTGCTTGATCAAACAGTCGAAGTATTTCTGGTGTTATTTTTGGAGAAGAAAAACCACGAAGTGTACCAGTTCATTGTCGATTTTGGCTGGTTCCATTTGCACTTCTGGAAAAAGATTATCTCTGTTCTATTTGTTCGCTTTGTCATCTTCTGTTCTCATAAACTCTTTTGCCTCTTGCAATTATCCAGAGGAAGAGGATGGCAGAAGACAAAATAAATATCGCATTCGTAACATTCATAAACATCCAGAGAAGTCTGTAGGTCGACTACGTCTTCTGCAATTTTGTTTGCGGACATGAAAACTGTGTAGGTTACCTCTGCTAAATAAGTTGGTAGAGCAAAGAGCCTGATTTTAGTTACTCTAGTATACATTAGCAAATGTGTTGTGAGGTCACCAAAATTGCAAACAATAGTGCCACCATTTTCTAATACTTCTTCCAAGTGGGAAAATTGTTCGATCTAAACGTTGAAATCCACTTCTTCTGGATCTGCTATAATTTTTAGAAGAGTTCCAAACATCGCACTATATGAGTACAACAAAACGTATGCGTAAAGCTCTCTTGTTTGAAGTTTAAATTACACTATTAAAGTTCTACAAATCGCAAATCTCTTGATATTTTGTTTTGAGTTAGCGAAAATCAGCGAGATAATTAGTGTCCTCGATTTTCTTTTTCAGATACCATGGTGCCAACTACAATCTACTGAAGGACGTCTGAGACCTTACTTCAACTCTCACTGGATATAAAAGATTAACGGTAAAACAAGGATTCAACGGAACAAAGTCCCAAGTGGTCAATCATTATGTGCGGTCCAAGCTTTGGACACTTAAACTTCCTGTGATGGCATATTATAGTAATGACCAAGTTCTATAGTTTTTCTTTTGTTGTGTGAATATTTTTGACAGGATTGTCTTCCACCTATTTGTTTCAACAAATACTGGTTCTGAATGACCTTCCTCAGACAACATCATTAGAAGACAACAGGTAAAAGCTACACGAGCACTGAAAAAGTGTCGCTATCTCTGCTGATTATTTTCTTATTTACTGAAAATATTTGGCAGTTTCAAGCCGAATTACATTTAATTGTTCAGCGAATCATCTTATTTTCAATCATGTAGGGAAGTATATAAGTCATTTTCGACCGTTCAACACAATTTTTCTGTAAAATACCCTTACTAAGCTGGCTTTTAATACCACACTTTAATATCATCAGCGGCATTGCCTTTATAATCAACTTTTTCTTCTGTCTCGTTATAGTCTTTTCTCTTTTGTATCTCGATGGAACGAGTGAAAACAAAGATTGCATATATTTTTATTCTTATATTTTATTTTTAAATTTCAGCAAATGAAATTGCCGAATTTCATCATCAGAATGAAACTCCATATATACTAATTCAGGTAATATACTTTTGTGTCTCCTCGCGTCTTCGTCTTCCATAGGCGAAGGTCTACATACTGGCTAAAAAAAAATGTCTTACTTTCAAACATCTTGACTTCCCCCCACATGTGATGTCATTAACAAAATCGAGATCTCAAAAATGTTTGAAACAAAGTAACATTTCTACGACTCTGACTATATGCATTTTGTTTCACATGGCTAAATTTCTTTATCGGTAACAAACAAAAGGTCAATTGGAAGTTTACGTATATGCTTGACATTTATCCATACAGTCCACCATCAAGAAGTCTGAATACATATTTTTTCCGTAGGAGATATTGTTCTGTCTACCAACATAAAAGCTCGTAGATATTTTATTACCATAAATCATCATGTTAACATATTTCACTTTAATGCCAGATTCAGTTTAAATGTAGGCGTCATTAACAGGAAATATCACGTGCGCACGGGATATCCGTAGTAGTAGTAGTAGTAGTACTGTATGTGTGTGTGATCTGGATTTTTAACGTAGCTTTGACAATTTTTTCAGTCATACCGTTACGACGTCCGCAATGTGACAGTTTATAGTGATGTCTAGCACTGAGGCAACATGCCACAGACATGTAATATGATGTCCCACCCGGTCACATTATCCTGACACCAGGCCGACCAGTCCTAACACTACCCTCTTAATACTGAGCGCCAAGCGAGGCAGCAGCGAGTACCATTTTTATAAGTCTTTGGTATTACTCGGACGGGCTTTAAACCCGCGACCTCCCGCATCCGAGGTGGACGCTCTTACCACTAGGCCACCGGAGCGATCCTCTCTAGTAGTAGTAGTAGTAGTATCAGTAGTAGTAGTAGTAGTGAAGGAGCAGGCAATGCTCCTTAGCTATCAAAAAGAAAGATGAAAACATCATGGCAGAATTTTTTATAAATACATTTGATTCTATTGCTAGATTAAAACAATTTAAAACACATCATGAACACAAAATCCCGTCAACCAAACCGAATTTATCCACACCATGATTTTACATAGCCGTCAAAGAAGCCTTATTTATTAATAAACGTGAGCGAATAGCCGAGCTGCCATTCCAAACGAATAACATTCTGTCCTTCCATCTTGAATATAACGTTAGTCAGGTCTGTTTGATTACTCCCTACTCTGCTTGGTAATACCATTCACAAGGGTGTAATATTCCAGCAATTCTATTATATCTAAACATTAGAATAGCCCCATTCTTCGTTATGTCCATTTCTGGCATCAAAACATTTCCATATCGGCCTATATACTTGTCCAGAATCGGAAAGACTGGATTGGTCAGATCGGAATCGCTGCTGTAGACCGCTGAAAAGGGCTGGAGAAAGGGTTAAGGGAAGCTGCACGCAGTGGGTTCGTTCATCCACACCGCTTCACATAAGAGAATGTCAGACAAATGGTAGAACACAGTGTTTAGTGCTCTGTACGGTTAATCATTCGTAGCAGGACCGTTCACGCTTCCGAATATCCCTTTATTCTGGTCAAAAAATAGCCAAATAATGGACTTGTATGATATCAAAGTCCCGCCATGATACAATTTGGTATATCCTGAAAAAATATTGTTGCCAATACCTATTAATTATATATATATATATATATATATATATATATATATATATATATATATATATATATATATATATATATATATATATATATATATACATACATATATATACATATATATATAATTTTGTGGTTTAAAACCGCTCAACTTTTATTGTGAAACATGTTCTCATTCAAAACGTAAAACCGACTTAAAATGAAATGCTAAATAAGTAATATTTAGTTACACGATTTGTTTGCTATTCAATATAGAATCCTAGTAAATCAAATATGACTGAACAATTGTTAAAGCTACGTTTAAAATCCAAAAGGTGTTTGCATTAGATGGGTATTGTAACAGTCTGAAAACTGATCTATATCAGATAAACCCAGGACACGCTCACTCTTGGTCATTTGGACTCCATTTTGAAACTTGATCTATTAAATTCTTTTTTACATGTCACCGCGCAAACTTTGAAGTCGTAGTATTGATTACTCTTCCCCTTATTAACAAACTGCCCTTCAGCAGACTCAAATATATATTCAGTAAACTCGTTGATTCTGCTCTTGCGATTAACTTTTAATTTACTGCATACTCTAAGTAATTATGCTTTATTTGCTTCTTTTTTTCCCTTCTTTTTCCCCGTCATGCGTTGATTTTCTTCTTCTTCTTCTTCTTCTAACTTGCTCAGTTTAGTTGCTTAATAGTGTTAGCACCTGGAGTAAGGTGTTTTCTAATTATAATGTTTAGTACTGCCCGACTGTATTTAGCTGTATATGATACCTCGAGTATGACATCGATACTGACGATTCCGTTCTAAACAAGAAATATTTAAAAAAAGAAAAGGACTGCAATTTCGCATAAAATGCCCCTTTCTCTTTGCAAGCAAGCTAATTATGTTCAAAGAATATATTTCCACATAATTTGTTTTCTTGCATTGATTCAAGGATAACGTGTTCTCACTCGCACCTTGCGATGACTTTCATAGATTTTGATGTCAATTTATTCGAAATTTCAATCTGAGTCTAGTTTTCTTGTCTGCATTACAATTGTCCTTTGCAACGTCATTCTTCTTACCTGGCATGTAGTCTATGTTATGAAGTTTATACGTTCATTTTTTTATTAGTGCGTAAATGTTACCTCGATAAAATGATGTATAACATCAATATCCGTACCCAAACTTCACATAGTCGACTGGAAAAGTTGGTTTCTTTATCTGGTGATGATAAAACTGTGGATCCAAGCGATTCATTGTCTGAAAACATTCCTTGACTATATTTTCTTCCACCAGGCGCAAACTAGTTTCTGTCCTACCTTTGTCGAGGATAAACTTCATCCACTTGACCATATCAGCCCCATTCGACATAATGGCGCCTGCGGGGCTCTATTGGATGGATTTTACAAGGAATATATATATGTGTGTGTGTGTGTGTGTGTGTGTGTGTGTGTAGTTAGGTATATCTATATTATATGTTTATTTTTATCATCCTCGATTGGGTCATTCAGCAAATAACATATTAAATAGCTAATTATGTTCATCATTGTGAGTTTGTACTTTGGGATGATGTCATTTCTTTGGATTAAACATACTTGGAAGGTAGACGAAATCTTTCTGACGAAAATGATGTAATTTGAAATCAGATCAAGGGTGTCACCCTAGGCAAATCCAGGTGACTTAATTTCTGACTGGTTGGCTGCTAAAGTACCTGTCCTTTGTTCGCAAGTTAGAGCGATCCGGAAATGGTTTTTCTGCTCTTTACATTGCGCCGTAGTTCTTTTTCGTTTTATATAATAGATGATTGCATGACAATTAGTTGTTTCCAGCTTAACGTCAGAAGAAGAATCATTTATTTTAGTTGTCAATAATTATTATTTGAGATGATTTATCACTGGAATTGCAAGCTGCTAATAAACTTTGTATTAAGTAACTATTTAGGAATTGTCGTTATTCATGTAAAGACATTTGGGATTATATCATTGTGATACATCAAGACTGCTAGTACATCAAACTATTTCAGACCATTGGCACATCAGCACAATAGAATAGACTTCATTCGGAACACTACTGGATCTCATTTGGAATACTCGATGCTTTTGAACTATGGATAGAACCTTTAGGACTATTTAAGATCTCATTCTCCATACTGTAAGATATTTTTAATTTTTTTCACTTTGTATTTAAGGGAAATAATTTATTTCTTGATTTTACAAAACTTGATGACTGACACTCTTTTCTGCTACTAACTTCAGTAACAAAGAGAGAGAGAGAGAGAGAGAGAGAGAGAGAGAGAGAGAGAGAATATTTTGTTTTCCTGAGCTAACACTGGATATATTTCATTGTGTGGTACCAAAAAACGTGATATTTGAACGAGTGGCAAGTTACAATATACCGTTTTTGGTACCACGAGATGAAATATATAAGATTTTAACGCAGAAAAAAAAATTATATTGCTATTGTATACTAAATTTGCTCAAGAATCGAAGTTGAAGTTAAGAAGATTAAATTCACTCTTCAGCACAGCATGCTCACTCCTAACCCCTAACTCATTTTCATAGGCTGATCATATGAATATACGTGACTTAAGAATGCGGTAGTATTGGCTTGACGTAATCTGTCGCAGTAAATTACTTTTTTTTTCAATTTGTAAACCAGTTGACCCCATCTGAAATATAATGCAAGTCCGATTAAAAAATGTAGCAGGCAGGTTTCTCGTTGTTGTCAAGGATGTAAGGGGAAATGTCTTTGCCAAAATATAAATAATACTATCGTACAGGTTATAGATTTTTTAATTCGTACTCTACGGAGATTCGAACCCAGGTCCGCGGGTAAACGGCACCCATCGCCTCACGACTAAGCACACATCATCAAAAATGATGTTACTCAATCGGTGTTATATGCTCTCGTGTGTAGCAGACACACTCGCATGACCACCTAGTAATTAATTCTCATGTATCAACATATCATTCTGGATTTCTATGAAAGAAATCAAGGTATACATAATTAATTATAGAGAGCTATAAATATACACCAAACAAAACGAAAAGTGCTATCCCTGTATTCCTATAGAAGAATGCTTGATAATGATAGGCAGAATTATTATTTAAATACAAACAATACTATCATACAGGTTAGATAATATTTAATTCGTAGTCTACGGAGATTCGAACCCAGGTCCGCGGGCTAAACGGCACCCATAGCCTTGCCTGCACACACGAGCAATTCCCTCACGACTAAGCACACGTCACCAAAAATGATGTTACTCAATCGGTGTTATATACACTCGTGTGTAGCAGACACACTCGCATGACGACTAGTAATTAGTTCTCATGTCTAGTATACATTTATAACTCTCCATAATTAATTCTATATACCTTGATTTCTTTCATAGGAATCCGGAATGACTATACATCATATTATTATGTCTATATAAATATTCGTTGAAGCACTGTTATTATCTTTATGTATAAAGGTATATCTACAACATATCCCCAGGAAATAAGAATCAGGCTTGATAAAGATGAAAGAAATTTCAGGTGCCGTTCGAAGGCAATGCTCCATCCCATCCTCCTTGTTTCATTGCGAAGTGTCCCCTCAGCGACTTTTTCTGACTTTAACAATTTGTATCCAAAGTTTTCACACAAAAATACAAATCACAGTGAAATCAAAATGTAATTACAGTTTCTGTAATGTATTATTATTCAATGAAATATCACATCAGCATCGCGTAAAACGGTTGATGAAATGTGTATTTTACTGAAGCAAACAGGTAATTCTATGTCGGTTGGTAGGTACGTAAGTAGGTAGCTTGGTAGTTATGTATCTATGTGTGTGTGTGTGTGTGTGTGTTTGCATGTATGTAGATTTATCTGTAGGTATGTGAGACACATGCACATACGAGATAACATCAAATCGGTGAAAATCTTCTGATTTACAAGAAAAGACAATTTTCTAGTTTGGCAAAAACAATTTAACAGTCGCAAGACTTTAACTCATTTTTCCGTGCAGAATATTTTTTATTTTCGTCTGAAATGTGGGTAGGAATGCAGTTGAGGGATTACTTCTAAATGCATCCAAACTCATCAGTTTCCGATAGATGTGCGTTTAGCTATATACATGGATTGACTATTTCGTGCACGTATGTGTAGAGGGGTGAGAATCGGACTATTTGTGGATTATCGGACTATTTGTGGATTATCGGACTATTGGTGGATTAGACCCCGATTTTCATCACCTGGCCGCTTTTTACTCTAAAACACCTTTTTTATGTTATAAACGTTCATCTATTTTTTTTTTCAGTTCAAAGCGGTCTGCCTTTTGTCTAAGGACAAAATATTTAAATCGAGGACACGAATCCAGGTTCTGAAACCGATAATTTTTTACCTTAAATATCCGGTGTAAAAATGTGTCCAATATGAATTTCCGCCCGTATAAGTACCGTATAAGTACCGCTCGAACCGTGATATCCCGAACACGATTCCGATGGATTTCCTCTCCAGTACGGCGTAGTTCTTCTAAGCAGCAGACAGTTTCCGACTGCTGTACGAGACAAGCTCAGGATAGAGTGTAGCGCAATCTACGAATGTTGAAATATACCAATTTCTTTGTGCCAACGCGGGTTTTATCAGTCCAATCAAATCCTTCGCGACGCGTTGAAATGGTTCATCGATAATGGGTGTACTCCCCAAGGGGATGGGTCGATGATCCGTTTTCGGTGCCATTCTCTGACACTTGTCACAGGAGAGACAGAACCGCTTAACATCTCCATGGACCCCTGGCCAGTAGAATTCCTTGACATGAAGATCACGCGTCTTGGCAATTCCCATGTGTCCTCCCATGAGACTTTCATGCGTGAGTTTCAAGACTTCACCTCGCTTCTCCTTTGGCACGAAGACTTGTCTGAAGTGTTCGTGTCCTTTCCTGGCGTGGCGATACAAGATCCCATTCTTGTATATGAACTTCACCGCGCCATTCGAGTTTCTTTCTCCGTTCCTTCTTCAGCGTATTTATGCAACTGCGTCAGATTGTTATACAGAAATGCCTAGCGAATCAATCATCATTTTTAGACTCATGGTAACGGCCCAATCAAACACATCCTGTGGTCCAAATAGGCGTAATTAATCGCCTACGGTCACAGGTGTGAGAAAAACCATTTGAGTTTACGTTGATGAAAACCTTAGACACTGGTGTTCACAAGTTTTGTCTCATTGAAAGTGCCGTAAATATACAATTTATCACATTCTATAAAGCACGTTTGACGGTGAAGGTTAACCATATACAATGTCATGTTCTTATTCAGTCTGGTGTCCACATCGTGATATGCTAACAGTTTATTACATCAAAGCGAGTAAAACAAATTTGAAGAAGACCGTTAATAGAGCTTGTAAACTTTTCACGTTTAAAATGAAAATATCTATTCCTTAAACTCCATTTTTTCATCAGTCGGTAAATTTATAAGATTTCGTTAAACAAATGTAAATCTTATAAGGATTGTGCACAAACTTTCCGGTGTAAAGAAGAATTGATTTGCCGCTTATAACCATATAGAACTGAGATGCTTACATATTTTTTAAGAAGTATTTGTCTTATTAAATATAGTGCACATGATTTAATAATACAAAACTATGAATTCTATCTTATGAATGTACACTCGTAAAGATATTTATACATCCCATTCATTATTGCCACTGAGACTTGTTGACGATATTCAGGCTGTCTCTGAGCTGGACTTCAGCCACAATTACTTCCTCATCTCTTTCAAGGTTCACCAAAAACAATAAGATATTACGAAAAAATGGTGCCTTGTTTGCATGGTCTGTTTGTTACGGACATATAAGGTAAAGATACTTATAGTAATAATTCTGACAGGGGTAGACTTGCATTTGTATCAAATGTATAGAAAGCAGCATTTGTGTTGTTTGATGAAAACAATAGAATGTAAAATCTCCCTGTTTTCTGGGTAATGCAGATGCTTTTTGGTTACTTCCTCAACGACAGTTTGTTTACGTTAGTAATATATGAAAACGAGCCAGCCAAACATGGATGACTTTTACATGATTTATTGATCTAAGGTTTATAATGTATAGCAAAAAGCGATAAAGGTATATGAGCTATGGCAAAAGTCCATAATGTTGATTGCTTGTAATCAAATTAGAAGAAAACAATTGTGGTCTGAAGTCAGTAACTGAACTGAGTCATCGTAGCACGGCCCAGATATATTTTATGCCAAAGACCCTGACTACCTTGTTAGTCTTAACTTTGTTTTTGATGTTGTTGTTGTTGTAGGGTTCAACGCCATTTTTCAGCACATGATAGACTATACATGGCGGCCAGTTTTAACGGTGGAGGAAGAACCCGGGAAAACCCCAGAAAGAACCACCGACCCACGAGAAGCTACTGGCAAGCTTTCTCGCATACCCACATTGGCCGAATCCGAGACTCGAACCCACGCAGACAGAGGTCAGATGGCAGTGATCCGTAACGGAAAGCGCTTTAGACCACTCGGCCACTCGAGGCCCCTTCTTAACTTTGAAAATGAACACTGGTGCTTAAACCGAATGAAGATGAATACATTGTTAACGCGTTTGGAGGCTAGGCTTTCCCCCTTTAATATACGTTAATGCTGTATTATACTGCAGAAAATAGCATATTGCTTGTTTCCATAAAGAAATGTTGAAACGAACAGCAGGAACCAAGAAGAGGTAAACTTCTTAAAAGCTTATCATTGAGCCTCAAAATAATGCAAACAATGATATGACCAATTGCTAGGACAGAAAATGATGCAGATGTGAATTTCGTTGTCAACAAAAGGGCATCACATTTGAAAAGGTGTTCTCCAGCTTCTCGGCTGCCCAATATCATGTGTGTCTTGGATAGTCTTCATTCGAGGATTTTATCAATGCGGCTCATCGGTAGTTTTGCAGTTCAACTCAGAAGGTGGTTAAAATTACACAATATGCACGGTATAAACATTTTATTCATATAAATTCTTAGTCCAGTTTAAAATGTAGTGGAAGTTCCATTAATTAGCGATCAAGTTGAAATACTGACCTGGTCATCTCTTTTCTTGTAACCCAGCTAGGATATACATACAAGAACGCTAAGGTGTTTGCTAAACCGGTCTTGTTAGAAAGAATGTCCCTAAGAGTAGTCTGCAAGCCCTTATGGGGTCAATCAACTGAACAAAGTCTCTCAATATATCGGATAACTTGCTCCTCCAAAAAATGCTGATATATATATATATAGAAGTAGATGGACAGGTTTACATATTTATGTCTGCACAGAAATTTTGGCAGGTTGTATATTTCAGTCTACTTTTCATATTAACAAGATTCCCATCAGCCACATTGGACGAAATCATCGACAAACAATGACTTCTGTGTGAAAGGTTAATTCAAATATCTTCAAACTTTAACTTCTCATTGCGTATAAAACATTAATAATGTTGAAAAATATCTGTAAACGTTAAATATTTGACCAATTTGGTAATATTTTTTTATGAATTTTTCAGCAAACTTCTCATATTAACAAGATTTCTATCGACTAAGCTGGACGAATTCTTTCTCGAGAACATTAAAGACCAAGACTATTGTGACAGGGAGTTCGGCATACACGTAGTTCGTCTTATTGTGTTTTCTTTGACAACGAACGTCTTCTACACGAAATCGTAATTCTAGTATCTTTAATCTTTTTTAAGTTCTCACTATGTATAAAACATTAAATAAGTTCAACAAATTATCGAACTTTGAATATTTACTCAATTTGCTCAACATTTGTATGAACCTTTTTATCAAAGTTCGAATGTTGATGTACATACTCTTTTTCATTGTTACTCAATAGAACAGATAGTAGTACGAACATGAATGCCTTTGTCAATGAACCAATAACAAATAATGTTCCCTCATTGACCCGTCTATCAGTATCCATGTCCGCCACTCCGTATCCTTTGACCCATGTCTCGTTCCCTTTCACAACGGCAAGAGTCATGCCAGGAACAGTGTTACACTTCATTGTTCTTTCCATAAATGTATTCAGTTCATGACCATCATCAAATAATATTGCCAGGCCACAAAAATACTATCAGAAAAACAAAACTGAAGACACGAGGTATCATCTTGTCCAGGATTTCAGACTGCCAAGATTCGGGTAGATGACCTCGTTATATATCTGTTTTCACGTACCTCGGTATATCCGCGCAAACGAGATAAGATACGGGAAAGTGCAATAATGTGGTCTAGCACTTAAAAATGTGAAACGTGAAACTAGCCTGGTTCGGACTGATATACTGTTGAATTCTACTTATTCGTTTGGAAAGATCTGTGAGACTTTCTTATTAGATCCCAATAGACAATTTAAATCTTACCCAAGGTGGAGAACAAACGGTGTTGTACTTAATAAACACTTTGTATGCACATGGGTATCTATTAAGTTTTGACGAAATAAAACAACACAAACTAATAATTTCATACAGTACTTTTCTCTTATCTCAAAGATTTCAGTAAAGTGGAAAAGAAATTTATTTTTTTAAAAGAGGAAATAGTTTTCGACAAAACTTCGCTCCTTTGGGTTAGAGCAAAGAACAACTTTATTTAAGATCTGGTAAGAACCAATATGCAAGAGTCAAATGGAAATGCTACAAATCTATGCTCTTAAAATAAGTAACAGAAAATAGTGAAGACAACAAGCTTTGTAAAATTTAACAAATAATTTATTTCCCAAGACTACAAAATAAAAAAATAAGACAAAAAACTTACCGTATTGCGAATTAAATCAAAATTGTAATCCAAAAATTAAAAAACACAAATCCTATCAATGAAAAGTACTAAGTGAATCACGGTTCAAATCCCAATGAAAATCCAAGATGGAAGGTGATGACGTATGCAATAGTCAGCGTTGTATTGACCTGTCAACAGTCTCTTGTTGAATCACAGAAAATATTATTCCAGTTTTTGAATTCGGTATAAATTCCGGTAAATATCTTTGTCCAAGAATTATCAGAGTACTTTAGTATTTCCAGTCTTATGTCACGTGTCTAGGCTAGAATAAACAGTAACACAAGAAAGCGTGAAAACACCAAGCTTTGAAAAATACAATAATTTATTTCCCTGGAAAATTCTGTAAAAATGAAGGAAAAAAATGAACTTACAGTTTTATAGAATTCAATCCAAAAATAATCCAGGAATAAATTCTTTGAAGTCCTAATAACAAAATGTCTTACTGATTTCAAGTTCGAATCCCGACGAAGAATCCAAGATGGAAGACGACGACGTATGGTGTAATCTGTAATGCTGAAGCCTACAGTTCCTTGTAGAAACAAGAATTATCACTCCGGTCTTGGAAATTCAAATAAATTTCTTATAAGAATTCTATTTGATTAATAATCTCACATGAGCACATTTATTTTCCAGAAAAATAACAGAATTAATCCTTTTGAATGCAAGTAATTTGAAATAATTCCAAACAGCACAACAGACAACTTCCAATTTAACAACCCAGCTTCTATTGAGATAATTTTCCAAAATAGCAAAATAGAGGTTATATGGTGGTCAAAAACGTAAACAAGGGGTCGCGTGATCATCTTCTCGAAGGTTATAGAAGTTAAGTACTTGTTAAAGATCACGTCTACCCAGTGTGACCCTGACGAAAACCAATCATTTTACTCTAAGAAGTAAAAAATAAAAAATAATGTTTACATATTAAAGACGATGTCCCATAATGACCTCGACAACAGCCAATCATTTTAAAATAAAATAGAACTTGTTTAGATGGATGCTACAAATTTTGAGACAAGGTCAGGATTTAGATCAACACCTGGTTTTTATAAACTAACAGTCAAGGTCAAACTTTTTTCTGAAAAGTGTCATCTCTAGTGAATAAACTTACATTACAATATCATGTAATGAAAACTTTAAAAAAATTAAACTGACAAGTAATTAAATTGAAATAATTATGTATTAAATCAGATATAATTAAATCAAATATAGATAACACCAGAGAAAACAATCACTTGAAATTCAGTAATTTGAAGAAAATAAATATTCAGCCCTAATCATGACACAACATTAAACAACTTGACTTACACAAAAAGATGTTTCTGTAGGAATTATAAGCTCTGATAATCTTATTAACTTCTAATTATGTTTGCAAAATTTGTTATTGCCAGATCACGTTGTGCATCAAAAATCCCAAAATCACACCTATGATAAAAATTATGCTTTATTATACAAAAGGCTGGAAAAATATGTCGCCAAAGTGAATAATAGCAGTGATGAGTTTAAGAAAAAGCTGAATCTTTTGTCAATGTTTGGTTTCGTTACTTTAACATGAAACACACAGGCAATTTAAAACACATTGGGGTTTGTACATGAGTTGTTTTTTGTGTGCAATATTTGTGAAAGTACGTCTCCATGTGTGTTTGTGTTGTGTCTAAGTAAGGGAACATATATCAAGATCAGGGTGAATAATAATTTTAAGATCAGATGCTGATGTAGGGGCAAGTAGTGAAGTGGGACAATATAGGGTCTATGGGAATTAGCATTAAAAACACCCGTGGGACAATATGGGGTCTGTGTAAATTTAACATGGACAAAACCCTTGGGACAATATAGGGTCTAGGGGAATTAGCATTACAGACCTTTCCTGGGACTGTATAGGGTCTATGTAAATTTAACATTAACACCCCCTGGGACTATATAGGGTCTATGTAAATTTAACATGGACACAAAACCCTGGGACTGTATAGGGTCTATGTAAAATTGAAACAGGGAGGGTCTCTATTTTTTTTTTAAAAAAAAAAAATAAAAAGATAAAAAATGGGGTAGGCAATTGAAAGTCTATATCTTTTCGAGAGATTGGAGTGGCCCTGAAAAGGGTCTTTGGGTTTTATGTTAATATTAAAATATATTAACATAAAGGGCACCGCATTGGTCTTCTTCTTGTCCTTAGGCTGCGCCTGACTGCAGGACCGTAAATCAGGACTCTTTTGAGGCATCCTTGACGCTCCACATATACTCTTCGCATCCACAGACTGGTGTCTGTCCTGTAGATAACTGTTCACTTGGATCGGACATACATCGGTATGTCCGTCCTGAACATCATAGAAGATACAACGGTTGAAGATTGGACGTCGGTCCACATGTTGAGGCGCCGAGAACAAGTGAAGGAATGCAGTGAACTGCACTTATTTATAGGAAGAGAAAGGATTGAATCCAAACACGCGTTACAAAATTCAGTCAGCCCACATCCAATCCGAAGAGAGCAGTCTGTGACGTCACATGGTCGATATAGATTCGCTAGCGCCTGTGCGCAGTCAATCCATGCGACAGTTTTTTCAACACGACGGAAACTCAGAAAACGATCAATTGGGGTGTACCAGCCGTTGAGACTACACAAGGGAACCGAGACTTACTTTCAGAAGAGGTGAATTGGGATTATGTGGATTTTCTTACCTCACAAGAATTTGTTCCAGAACCTTCGTCACCTTCTCCTTCATTACCACACGTGGAGAATTTTAGACAGAGACAGAAAGAAGAATTAGAGAAATTTATGCAGCAGCAAAAGGAAGCAGAACAAACTTTTCTTCTACAGCAACAGCAGCAAGAAGAAGAAGAGGTAAGAAAAAAAAACAACAAGAAGAAGTAGCAAAGAAACGAGAGGGTGAAAGTCAAACCGTCACGGTACTCTTGGACATTTTAGCGGAGTTAAGAAGTCTGAAACAAATGTATCAGACTTCTTTATCACGACCGAAGAGAATACGACCTTCCCGAGCTAAACACTCCAGCCCTGTGATTAAGCCTACCGTACCACCCTTAGTGATTTCAACCAAATCATCATCAGAAGTAGGCCTCGGCCATGGCAAAGGCTTAAGACAGTTAAAGCTGATTGTTTAAACTCACCCCTACACCAAAAAAGGCCCTTTTCAGGGCCACCCCTATCTCTCGAAAAGAGATTGTATTTCAATTGCCAATAACTTAAAAAGCCCCATTTTACCCCTATAGTACGTGTCTGTGTATGAGTGTGTGAGTATAGGTTCTTATTTTAAAATCAAAAACCCAAAGACACTTACCTTTCATAATCAATTTATTCTTTTTTAAATATTTACAATTCAATTCACAATTCAAAACAAAACACTTTAAAAAAGTTCATAGACTTCTTCTGTCTCATTATTTACTCTCTCTGTTTTTTAAATTTCTTCACAGTCACGGTCTTTTCCTCTTCTTCCTCCTCACTTTCTTCCCTTCTTCTTTTCTTCTCCTGTTTCTTTTTTTTCACCTGTCTGCTTTCTTCCTCCTCTTCTTCCTCTTCGTCTTCTTCCTCTGAAGAATCCCTCTCTTATGACTCCTCTTGTTTCTTTTTTGGGCAATCTGGAGACCAATGTCCTTTTTTTTGACAATGATAACAGGTATCTTGACTTTTGTCTCTTTTAACCCCTGGTTTTCTTTTTTGACGGTCTGGACACTCTAAAGACCAATGCCCTTTCTTCTGACAGATATAGCAAGTATCTTGACTTTTATCTCGAAAAGAAGGAGAGTAGTCCGAAGGCTGGTCTGAAGAAAATTTTCTAATGACCCCTCGCAAAGCTCTGATGAAACGTTCGATCTGGGTAGTCTCTTCCATTGTTCTACTCGGTTTGAGAGTGAAACAAATAGTGAAAGGACAAGACTCTTACCCTTTATATACGCTGGTCTGCCATGACTATAAAGAAGCCCATGGTGTTTAAACTTCAGTCATTTGACGTTTTTCACTCAAGATGAAACGATCCAATTCATTTGAGAAGAAAGAAGAAAGTAAGAGGCAGAAACGTGATCTATCGCCTCGTACCAGAGCTGAAGTCTTGGCACAAATTTATGCCAGTGATTTTGAAGAGGACATGAGTGAACCAGAATCCAAACCCTCTAAACAAAGTTCACCACCCTTAGTTAACCCTGAAAAATACTATTCCATTCGAGAGACAGAAAAGTGCTCCTCTAGAAATGTTAGAACCACGGCTTACAAATACACGGTGAAGTTTAAAGATTTCAAGTCCGAAGTACCGTTGGAGAAAGCAGAAGGGTTCATCACCGGGGTGTGGGATTCTTTACTTACCACACTCAAGCGACAATGTCAACCCAAAGAAGACGATCGCTTGAGACTTTCCATACAACACGACGGTTTGAAATCCCCTGTTTGGATCGAGTTTAGCACCCCTGCAGAATTCACTGCTTCCAACGTCATGGACAAGATTCAACACGTACAACAATCTAATGACCAGTTTGACATCACCGATGGAAAAGTAAACTCGACATGACCCACGTCTCTCCTGCTCAAGGGACCGGACAACGCAATAAGGTGTTATTGGTGAACGAGCTTCGCAGCATTAAGCGTAGCCTCGTCCAAATTCACAACCCTCAAGACCAGATGTGTTTAGCCAGGGCTATCGTGATGGGACGAACCTATGTCAACAAGAACGACACGGTAGAAAGGAAAAGAGACTGGGAGAACATTCGACAATCGGACATTTTGATACCATTACCAGTATCACCGCATTCCTAGGATACGGTTATTACTGTGAGAAATGTGACTATGGCTATCACAATCGAGAGGAACCCCAAAATTGCGGATCGAAATGCTCAGGATGTTTGGCCTCTCCACCCTGTCTGAGCGAAGGACAAGAACCAGTGCATTGTTCAACTTGTCTGCGCACGTTTGTCAGTCCTACCTGTTGCCAACAACATTTGAAAACACAAGGTTCACAGAAAAATGTACTTGTCAACTGCTGAGATTGTGCCCCCCGTGTATACAAGGCATACTTACCAATAATCCAAGGCACACGTATGTCGAGGAAAGAAAAAATGTCACATTTGTCACCACATCGTGGACTTGGAACACCAATGTTACGTGCAAAAATACCAACCCCACCAGAGAAAGAGGACGGTCACAAGAAGAAAGGCAATTTCATCTTTTTCGATTTCGAATGCATGCAAGAGACCGGCATTCACATTCCTAATTTCTGCGTGGCTCATCGAGCGTGCGAGAAGCGCATTCAAGAACCTATTTTCAGTCATTGCCCTCACTGCAGCAAGATTCCTATTGGGCGTGAAAAAATCTTTCGAGGACCGAACACGCTAGCCGATTTCGCTCGATGGGTCTTAGCCCCATCAACAAGACATGGAGACAAGAGGACATCGAACGTTACGGAGATTGTCGTCGTCATGCCACGGTGATGGCTCACAATTTCTCCGGATACGATGGACAGTTTCTTTTGAGATACTATACGGAACATGGCACCGAACGTCCTAAAGTCACTTTCAACGGAGCCAAAATCATTTTCATGCAAGTGGGACAAGTACAGTTTAAAGATTCGATGAGTTACTTGGCCATGCCTTTGAGCCGAATGCCTAAAACGTTTGGAATGACAGAAATGGCTAAAGGGTATTTTCCTCTCTTTTTCAATACCGAAGCCAATCAACATGCCGTTCTACCCCATTTACCTGAGGCTCACTATTACGACCCTGACAACATGCGTACCGAACAACGAGAAGCTTTCTACGCTTGGTACCAGGCTCACGCCTCCGACCCTTTCGACCGTGGATGTCATCAGTCCTCAAACGACCAACTATGTCAAACGTCAATACGCGGTCAAAGCCCTACGCTGGTTACATTACTTGTGCGACAAAGAAGACAAATGGATTGAGCATGCCCGCAACGGAGGGAGCAAAAAAAACCATCGGAACGCATTCGGTCGATGGCTGGGACTTAGAAATTCCCAAGATCGTGTACGAGTTTAACGGCTGCTTATTTCACTGATGCCCCGTCTGTTACCCTGACCGTGGCACTAAAAATCAGTTTTTACAACGAACCATGGAAGACTTGTACCAGGCCACTTGTCAGCGACGCCTAAAGTTAGAACAGGAAGGATACCAAGTGGTGGAAATGTGGGAACACGAGTACGATTACCGTTTGAAAACCGATCCCGAGTTTAAACGCCTCGTGGAAAGTTACCAGTTCATGGACCCCTTGAACCCGAGGGATAGTTTGTACGGAGGAAGGACCAATGCCACCTGTTTTACTGTACCAAGCCGACGAAGAGAAAGGAGAAGAAATAAAATACTTGGACGTGTGTTCGCTGTATCCCTACGTGTGCAAATATTGTCGCTTTCCTGCAGGGTACCCGCAATTGTTCACCGAACACATCGACCTGAAAAACATTCGACAATACGAAGGCTTGATCAAGTGCAAAGTTTTGCCTCCCACGAACCGATACCATCCCGTCTTACCTCACCATTGCCAAGGCAAACTGATGTTTCCTTTGTGCCGTACTTGTGCCGAAACGTGCAACCAAGACCAGACTTGTCAGCACACCTAGGAAGAACGGGCCTTGACGGGAACCTGGGTCAGCGTAGAATTGTTCAAAGCTCTGGACATGGGATACCAACTGTTAGAAGTGTACGAAATTTGCCACTTTCCCAAGACACAACAATACCACAAGGGTGACCCTACGCAGAAAGGCATTTTCGCCGACTACGTGGATGCCTTTTTGAAACTGAAACAAGAAGCCAGTGGCTATCCGTCCTGGTGTCACACTCCCGAAGACCAAAAAACATTCAAAGAGAAATACTGGGCACAAGAAGGCATTACTTTAGATCACATCGAGAAAAACGAAGGCAGGCGATCGTTTGCCAAAGTGATGTTAAATTGTTTGTGGGGTAAAATGGCACAACGACCGTGTTTACCCAAGACGGAATACACTGGTCAACAGTGAAATCATTACTGACTTGAAAAGGCCCTAATCTGTAGTATTTTGGTGTGCCGAACACGAATATAACCGTGAAAAATTTGTATTGGCTCTCGTTTTGAAGATATTCATATACCTCATTTTCTATGTTTCACTGTGTAAATTTCTCCAGTAGGACTGCAGCAACATCCGGAATAATGATGTAACATTGCATAATACCATCATGCTCACATCATCCACAGTTGATTGCATCATTTTCTGATGCAATGCAATACTAATGCCATGCGGCTGCTGAAGTAAGTTGACGTCAGCAGTGTACTATACATGTGTAGGCCTATTATACTAATGCCAGGCGGCTGCTGAAGCTGACGTAAGCAGTGTACTATATAAAGCCCAATCAGATAGGTTCAGCATTTAAAATATTTTAGACGTTGTGCGAGACAGTTCAAGCTACTGTTACATAAAACTTATTATTTTATCCATTTACGTACAATAAAGAACAGTAATGCCTCGAAAGTGTGTTAATACCGCGGACAATTTTTGCTATGTTTGTGGGGAAGTGACATTTGCCAACCAGAAGAAAAGTATCAATTCTCAAGTGAAGAAGGCATATCATCTTTACTTCGGATGCAAGGTTGGTGACCAAGACAAGCCTTGGGCTCCGCATATATGCTGTGCTACATGTACAACACAGCTTTCACAGTGGTTGAATTGCAAAAGGTCATCAATGCCGTTTGCAGTCCCAATGGTGTGGAGAGAGCCAAGCAACCACCTAAATGACTGTTACTTCTGCTTGGTTCCTCCTCTTTCCGGCGGAATAACGAAGCGAAAGAAGTCGAGAATAGTCTACCCAAACATTCCGTCTGCATTGAGACCAGTTCCACATGGTGAGGGACTTCCTATTCCAGAACCTCCAGCAGAATATTCTCTTGATTCATCTGACGAAGACAAAGGTGAGTCGACCTGTTCTTCTCCTGGTCCATCAGCATGCAGTGATCCAGATTTTCACTGTGGTGCATCATCAACCCCACACAGAATAACACAGGAAGAACTAAATGACCTGATTCGTGATTTGGACTTATCAAAGAACAAGGCAGAATTGCTAGGATCAAGACTCCAACAATGGAATCTTCTAGAAGAAGATGTCACAATTACTGCATATCGAAAGCGCCACCAGCAATTGGAGCCTTTCTTCAGAAAGGAAAGTAATCTGATATTCTGTTCCGATATTGAGGGCCTCATGAATGCTTTAAAAATCACTCATGACCCACAAGAATGGAGACTATTTGTGGACTCTTCGAAACTGAGTCTCAAGGCTGTGCTTTTGCACAATGGAAACATTCTTCCATCTATTCCAGTAGCGTATGCTGTCCACATGAAAGAGACATACGATAACTTAAGGCAGCTACTGAATTCCATTGAGTATAACAAGTACAGCTGGTACCTCTGTGGTGATTTGAAGGTAGTTGCCCTTTTAATGGGACTGCAGCAAGGATATACAAAATACATGTGTTTCTTATGCGAGTGGGATAGCCGAGCAAGGGAAATGCACTACATGAGGAAGGAATGGACTCACAGGCAGAATGTAGCCATTGGAGAGAAGAATATCCAACACCCAGCTCTGGTTGAGGCTCAGAAAATCTTGCTACCACCCCTTCACATCAAACTAGGTTTGATGAAGAACTTCGTGAAAGCCATTGACCGGACTTTGCCAGCATTCCGATACCTGCATGAAAAATTCCCTCGACTCAGCGAAGCAAAGATTAAAGAGGGAGTTTTTGTGGGTCCTCAGATTCGAGAGCTTTTCAAAGATGACCGGTTCAACAACTTGCTGGAAGGTGACGCGAAACAAGCATGGAATGCTTTTCGCCTAGTTTCTACAAACTTCCTCGGAAATGTTAGGGCAGAAAACTATAAGGAACTAGTAGAAGACATGTTGATGAAGTATAAGAAACTTGGCTGCAATATGTCTCTAAAGATTCACTTCCTTCATTCCCATTTGGATTTCTTTCCTAGCAACTGTGGTATTGTTAGTGATGAACACGGCGAACGTTTTCATCAAGATATCGCAACAATGGAACAAAGATACCAGGGAAAATGGTCCACTACAATGCTGGCTGACTACTGCTGGACACTCCTCAGAGATGCTCCCGAACAGCTGTACAAGAGACAGGCGAAGAAATCTAAGATGTAGTCAATGACTTGATTTTTTATAGGTAGGCTATTACAGTTGACCTTTTACTATTGGAATGCATTTCGTTATGTAAACATTAATTTCTTGCAGATTACAAAAAAACTAGAGCCAATTTTGCAATTTGACTGTCATATTCGTGTTCAGCACATAAAAATTGATAAGAATTGACTAATTTTATTTCAGTAACATGACTTTTGTAAAAATTTGTTGTCCAGTGATATTTGACCGAACCTTCCCGCTATTTCCAGATGATTCACGACAAAACTGAATTCATGAAACACGTGGACGTCGTTCGCGAGAATTTGATCTTGGTCAATTACGAAGATCTGGACTTTGTACAAGACGATCCCTTCGGAAATGTCATCATTGCGGCTTACGTGACAGCTCATGCTCGCTTAAAATTGTACGAAGTTTTAGAACTGTTAGGGGAACGTGTCCTGTACTTTGACACCTACAGTTGCATTTACATCCATCACCCGAGTCAACATCACCCTGACATCGAAGGAGACCGTTTAGGAGCCTGGACAGATGAGCATCCCGACGACAAGATTCTAAGTTTCGTCAGTGGTGGTCCAAAAACTTACGGCTACGAATACCGGGACAAACAAGGAGAAGTGCACACAACGTACAAAGTGAAAGGATTGGCTCTGAATTATCGTACCAGTCGTGTGGTCAACTTTTTGGTATTGAAAGAAGCCTTGCAGCATAGAGAAGATGAACACTTTAAAGTGATCACCTATCAAACCAACAAGATTGTACGTTTACCCACTCACCACATCGTCAGTCGACCCTTGGAAAAAGTCTATCAAATCGTGTACCAGAAGCGAGTGCGACTTCCCAATCATTTTACCTTACCGTATGGACATGTCGTTATAAAACATTGGCTGTAAGAGGATAGCCACCAGAAGTATGACTTCACCACAGCAAGAATCCAGTGAGAACTCCAAGTTCAAACCCTACCCTTTTTCAGTCTTCTTACCTGACTATTGTGATTGTGCCCGTCGATTGCACACGTTTCAAGCATGGCCTACGGATAGGGAAGGATTACCTTCTTCGCATGTTTTAGCTAGAACAGGATTTGTCTACTTGGGACCTGAGTCTGGATTGGGATACGAAGTACAGTGTTTCGCTTGCGGACTGAAGTTACGAATGGATCTATGTATCTATAAAGACTCAGCTATTCTGGAACATACTCGATGGTCTCCGCACTGCCCTTACCTTTCTATGGCCTTTCCACACATTACACTACGGTACAATTATGACGGTACCTTAGAGACGGTACCTTCCAAAACAAGACATAAAAAAGGAACGATGTACAAGCTTGAGACTGCATTGCGACTAGTATAAAAAGGGGCTATGGTCAAGATCGATAGTTCATTGTGACTACCAAGACCAAGTGAACAAGATGAATACTTTCAGAAAAACACAAAACAAGTTCAGACAGGCACAATTCAAGTTTGGGGGCTCTGAAGTGGAATGCGATTGTGAGCCTTGCGATGGGAACGATGCTGTACGCTGACCTTAACGATGTCGTAAAGCATCATGGGAACTTTGTTTTCACTACCCCTATCATGGAAAGTGATGCTGTGCGTGTCAAACCTGAGGGATGCGAAAGCGATGCCGCTCGTCCTCTTGGACACTTTACTGGGTTTGATTTTAAAGGTGAATGTCCACCTTCACGTCTACCTCCCTACGGATGTCATCCAGCCCTGAGCAAACTCCTGTCCATGTCACCCTGCCCTCATCGAAACGAACCTGTGAAAGACGAATATTCATTCCCTGTGCGTTTGAAAATCGTTTTCAATCGTTCAAAGGAAAATGGCCTAAGTATCTGGGAGGACCGACCCCCGAAGAATTAGCCAGAGCCGGATTTTTCTACTTGGGCGAAGGGGATAAAGTCAAGTGCTTCAGTTGCGGTGTGTCACTTCACCACTGAGAACCGCAAGATTCAGCCTACCTGGAACATGCTCGATGGTCTCCCAGTTGTCATTACTTACCCTTAGTAGGACAATATATTTAAAAGGATACTTTACAAGAGAACATTCGTGCTTTGCCTGTGGAGTTGAGAGAACGCATTTACCTAGAGCTGGTCAAAATACAAGTCAAACGTAAAGAACAATTGCATCCGTTACATCACCAGATGTTTAACCACTGGTACCTGAATGCTATACAAGGACTGATTGAGTTGAAAGTGTTCCATTGGACAGACATTGATCAACGACCCCTTAGTTTTAAAAAGAATTGGTTTGGTATTGATAATTATATCTACTACATTGTAAACTTACTGCATCGAATTCCAGAGGAAGAGTTAAAGACTTACCAACATCTTTTACACAATGTCAACTTAGTGAAAGAGGAAACCTCTGAACGAATTGTAATGTGTAAATTAGTGATTAAACGATTTAAATTCGACTCTGAAGTAAAACCATGTCTGTGCAAACGGTACATTTCTTGTGTCAGAAAGAGGATTTAGTATGACCTATTCATGGATACTTTGCTAGAGAACATTCGTGCTTTGCCTGTGGAGTTGAGAAAACGCATTTACCGAGAACTGATCAAAATACAAGTGCAACGCAAACGCAAAGTTATTCATCCGTTTTTAAATTATGCTCTGTTCCAAAGTATTAGAAGACTGATTATGAGTGGATATTACATCAGGCACAAAGGTAAACGAGGCTATTGGCCACCACCCAGGGATTCCAAAAACAGTGTATATACTTATGGATACTTTACAAGAGAACATTTTGGGCTTGCCTGTGGAGTTGAGAGAACGCATTTACCAAGAGCTGGTCAAAATGCAAGTCAAACGTAAAGAACAGTTGCATCCGTTACGTCACCGGTGTTTGAACCACAGGTACCTGAATGGTATAAAAGAACTAATTCGTCAGAAATTGTTTCAGTGGTCAGACCTTGTTCAAAACTTTGAGGTCGCCAATGATCGACATGTTCATAATTTTGGTTACTTCGAGATTTACCTAGAGCAACGCATTGAGGAAGACAAGTTAAAGGATTACCAACATATTTTACGTGGAATCTACTTAGCGGAAGAGGAAACTCCTAAACGAACTCTGAAGTGTAGGTTACAGTATGCAAGATTTAGATTTCCTACTGGAGAACGAAGATGTCTGGCTAGAAAGTACATGTATTGTACCCGAGAAAAGAGAGTATAAAAAGAGGAATCCATGCCACGACTTTTATCACATGTGATTGAACAGATTCCGTGGAAGGAACTCAATGACCATATTCAAACCGTGGATCATTACCATCAATTATTACAAGAACTGTATCCATTCAATTTGGGACGACACATAGTGTGTGTCTTAGTGACTTGTTTTCTGGGATTTCGTTTACCAGCCGATTCCTTGTGGACTCTTTACGAACAGTACTTACCACACCAATGGCCTTAAATGGTCACGAAAGACTCCTTTTCCTCAAAGCCTTGCGTTTTCATCTGGATACTTCTCGACCTCAACAAGAAAAAAAGATTCATCAACTTTTAGCTACCCAAGACGTGTATGACGATGTGTGTGTAGCTTGTGACTTACACCCCCATTGGACAGATGTCCGTGCCCGGAGAAAAGGGGGTTTTGAGGCTTGGACCCAAGAAGTGGCCCAGTATGCAAGAGAGTTGTTCAAGGAAAAAAGTTACTTTTCAACCTGTGTTAGTGACAGTGCCAGAAGAAGAAGAACCCGTCACCCAGGACAGGACTATCGTGGACATGCCTGAAAGACCCTTTCGGGAAGACACTTGTGTGACCTTACCAACTATAGAACTGGTCAGAACCTTACCCAAAACATGTTGCACAGACACTTGTGTTTATTCCACGTTAATGATTTTCATGTGCCTTTTATCGTTGTACTTAAGCCCTTGGCTTTTATGTATTTTTGTCTTTCCTATTCATGTTTAAAACATTCAATAAACGTGTTCTGAAAAAAGTATATAAACTCTTGTCATGTTTGTTTTCGTGTCACAAGTGACATTCCTGCTATGGCTACCTCTGCTGTCTCTGCTCCCTCTTCCTCCACTGTCAAAGTCATCGACGAACACTTAGATCGTGCCAGTTAGGAGGCTTTGTATCTTCGCCATCCCTTTAACATGCTCATTGCTGGACCTAGCGGTTCAGGCAAAACCGAATTTGTCAAACGTTTGATCGAACATAAACATCATTTGAATGATCGTCCGCCTCATCGCACCGTGTGGTGTTACAAAGAGTGGCAATCGGCGTACAGCCTCTTGCGAGAAAGTCAAGGCGATTCCATCGTGTTTGTAGAAGGCATTCCTAAAGAAGACGACGGAATCGTCTCTGACTCCCGTCAAACCCATTCAAACTCCACACGCTTATTTACTCGTCGATTTGAAACCTACGACCCCCGATGATTTGCGATTTGTACCCACTTGTTTCACCACTGGGGCCAAGACGGAGGGCCTATCCTGTACACGTCTCCGTCCTCGACTTAACCGCACCAAAAAAAATCTATAAAAACCTCAAACACTTTTCGTCTTTCACACACAACGTCAACATGACGTCCCTTCAATCACATCTCCCCGTTAAATTGATTCGTGCCTTGTATGGCATCAGTCGAGAAAAAAATCCACAAATACGGGCTCGTGTCTTAGACGCTAGTCTCAAAGAAGTCTTACGATGGTTCACGGTGACTGCACGTCAATTACTGCAAGGGATCATTCAGATTCCTCATCAAACCAAACGCTTTTTTGATCGAAACAAAGTCGCTTTCACCCAACTGGCCGATCCCCGCACCGACAATCAAACCAAAAAACAAATCATTTTGAAACCTGGAGGGAGCGGTACTCTAGGAGGGGTCATCATTCGCTCTCTCTTAAGATGGGATCCTAATGCCCCCAAAGTTCTTCCGAAGAAAAAAGTCAAACGAAGCTCCAAGAAGAAAAAGAGCCACGGTGTCAAGACCAGGTCCCCAAGGAGACCCGTGTCTCCAAGAACTTCTCCAGTGGCGGGACCCTCCTCTTACCAGACACCACCCCGCAAAAAGAAAAGAAGCCCCCAGAAAAAGAAGCAGAGAAAAAGTCCCCAGAAAACGAAAAGTCCACAGAAAACTAGTCGCAAGAGAGGCACTTCGGCCAGGACGCAACCTTACACTCGCAAACCACGACCTGCCACGGCGGTGACCGCGTCTCCGGTAGCCTCAGGTTCATCCACTTCCCCGTTGATGACACCAAGAACTGAAGAGTACTTGGAGACGTTGATCACACCAAGAACTTCTCCGTTGATGACCCCAAGAACTTCCCCAGTGGCATGACCCTCCAATTTAGTGGCAGTGGCTGCTGCTCACAAAGTACCTGCTCCCAAAATCAAAGTTCAAGAAAGATCGGGCATGTTACAAAGTTTACTGGATTTGTCCAAGCAGGAACTGGCTCGATTTAGTCCGTTGCGTACCCCTGCACGACGTGTCATGCCTGTCCTGAAGTTAATACGACGTAAAGACAATCAGTGGCGACGCGTTCCAGTCTAAAAAAAGGTGTGTGACCGAGTGGGGGTATCAGTGTTTTGGTGCTCCTGAAGATGTCACCCTGCAGAAAACATCCCTCTTCTAAACAACCCCAAGGAAAGGAAAGGAAAGGACTGCCTCCACGTTTAGTCAAACATGGGGACATGTTATCTGTCCTGTCCAAAGCTTCTCCACCCCTACGAAAAAACTCATTCAATCAGCCTCCACAGAGGTCATCGATACAGTGTGCGAATGTTGTTTCAACGTCTTAAAAGGCACGATCCCTTTGTCCAAACACCAGAAACAATGCTTAGGCAAACATCGTCACGTTCTTCGCCAAATGGTTCAAAAGAAAATTAGCATCGGACAAAAGAAGAAGATGTTGGTCCAACGTGGAGGAATTTTACCCCTCTTGTTAGGCCCATTACTGAAAGGAGTCTTGGGAACCATGTTGGGAGGACTGATGGGAGCAAGATAAAAAGATCCTCTGAAGTCCCAAGATCTCAGAATCGACCCCTGACATCCCATGGAAGGACGAAAACTAGCTTTAGTGCCTTACAAACGATGGATGGAATACCATCGTTGGCAAGAACAACGCACCCCGCATTTACCTCCCAATCCCCATTTGAATGAGATGTCCCAGTTACAACACGAATTGCAAACCTTGATGGATCGCCAAGATTTGTCCGAAACAGAAAAATCGCAAAAGTACGGTCAACTCTTGCAACGACTGCAACACTTTCACCAGAAAGCCTCAGACGAAACAACTCTTCCCACTCTGAAAGATTTTAAGACCTTGATGAAAAGTCCAGCACCATCACCACTGCCAGTGTCCAAGACAGAAAAAGGAGAAGAAGAAGAAGGGTTTCAAACTCCACCCGAAAAAGTACGCAAGTTAACAACACCACCTACCTCCAGAATTGGATTTATTAAAAAGATGATGACCACCGGTTCTTCATCAGAAGAGAAAAAGAAGGTGAAGGCAGAAGTGAAACAAGAACCGATATGCCCTGTTCAGACATCCTCCTCCTCCTCCTCGACACCTATTGCCGGTCGCACACGCAAAGCATTACAATCCAAGAAAATACCTCACGAGAGAAAGAGTAGCATCTTCCAAGAGTGGGTGCCTTATTAACACACAAACCAACAAATGGAAAAAATCTTAGCAAGCATTTACTACGATCCCACCCATCCTGCAGGTTATGCAGGAGTTCAAAAATTGTATCGTGCTGCCAAAACGCGACTGAAAAGTCTCCGTTTACCTCAAGTGCAACGATGGTTACAAGAACAAGACACTTACACTTTACACAAACCCATTCGACGCAAGTTTTCCAGAAGTCGAACCCGAGTGGAAGGCATCGATGATCAATGGCAAGCCGATTTAGCCGATGTCTCTCATTTGGCCACCTACAATCGTGGCTAGAAGCGAGTTAGTGCTAGCCCTGCAACGAGTGTTGAAACAAAGTGGTCGTCACCCTCTTCGATGGCAAACGGACAAAGGTACCGAATTTCTAAACCAAGCTTTCCAAAAAGAATTAAAGAAACGTGACATTCATTTTTTTTAACACCGAGAATCCCGAAACCAAAGCCAGCATCGTGGAACGTTTTCAACGCACTTTGAAAGAACGTATGTGGAAATTTTTTACGCATCACCACACTCTGAAGTACATCGACATCTTACCGCACCTGGTGCAAGCGTACAACCAATCTTACCATCGAAGCATTGGACGTGCCCCGCAAGAAGTGACTCCCGAGAACGAAGTGTTGGTGTTTGAGCGCCTGTTTGGTACGTCCCCGACGAGGGCTGTCCCCAAGAAAAGTGGAGTGTTGACCGTAGGAGATTGGGTGCGCATTGGCAAAACCAAACGCACTTTCGACAAAGGTTACTTACCTAACTGGACGACCGAATTGTTTCGTGTCACTGGACGAGTGCATGGCCGTCATCCTGCTGTCTATAAATTAGAAGACATGAACGGAGAAGTGCTCAAAGGAACGTTTTATTTGCCCGAGTTAGAACGTGTCACCAAAAAAGAAGACGACGTGTAGGACATCGAAAGCATTCTCGAACGCAGAACCCGTAAAGTGGGAAAACGACTTGTCAAAGAAGTCAAAGTACGTTGGAAAGGATATCCATCCAGTTTTGATTCTTGGATCGACGCTTCGCAAGTCATCGACTATAAAAAGAAGTGACCATCATGCCCTTTCACACAGACGCAGCTACTGCGACCACTCCTTCACCCAGTTCTTCTCTGCAAGATTTACAAAAACAACCCTTGTGGGTGTGGTGTGGAGAACGTGTGCCTAAAACGCAAATCGTCTTTTTCTGCCAAATCTTCGTGGTGTATTGTGTCATCGGGGCAGCCATTGCCAATTTGAGTTTGCAACAAGGAGACAAACAATTGTGGACCATTTTACTGAGCAGTTGCATCGGTTACCTGCTTCCTAATCCCTCCCTGAAATTCACCTCGAACGGGAACAACGGGAACCTTGTGTCCAGTGCCAGTGCCAGTCACCACTTCAACAACAACGATCACATTTTGGGCGGAGACACGCCTCTGACGTCCAGTAACCCCTCAGACAGCCACAGAACTCTGGAATTATGAGTCGCCAAAACCAATTTTACTTAACCTTACCCAGTGACAGTTCCATGGAGGTGTTTCCCAAGAACACGTTGTGCTGTTACACGGCCAAATTACCTCAGGCCATCCCATTAGATCACGAAGCCAATTGGGAAGTGGCTTTGGTAGAAATCATTCACCCGACCCAAGTCCTCGATGTTCTTCCTATTCAAAATATTTTTACGGTGGAAGTTCATGACGAGCCATTGCAAAAGTTCTTGAATACCCATGTCAAATATGATCACAAAAGCTATGATGACAAAACTCAAAAGTGGTCCTACCAATTGTTCGTTCCCCCAGGCTATTATTTTAGTGGTCAACATTTGGTCAGCACCATTACCTCCAGATTTAATGTCGTGTTTCTGAAAGCTTTGGAAATTGTCAAAAAAAAAGTGTCACCCTGGAGTACCACAAAGTAACTCGTCGCTTCCTGATGAAATTTCCTGAGGGGGGTAAAATCATGTCTATTATATTTTGTCCTGAATTGTTTGACATGTTGGGTGGGGACACGGACATGAGGATGACCATGCTCAAGAAAAACGAATTGCCAGTTATTTCGACAACGATTCTTTTGCCAAGCTATTTCGTTTCCCAGTAGAACTGAACCAAGGACTGAATTTGATCTTTGTGTACTCCGATGTGGTGGAGTACAACGTGGTGGGACACACCTCCGTACCGTTACTGCGTGTCATTCCTTTCAAAGTGGATTCTGCTACGGCCGCTGACGAGGAAGGTGGAAACACTTATTACGTCCACCGCGAATTTGTACATCCTCACTATTTGCCTGTCAGCAAGTTGTATTTGGACATGGTCAACATTGCTATAAAAGTTGATCTGAGACAAAATATTACATTCACCAAAGGAAAAGTCACGGTGAAACTCCATTTTCGAAAACGGTTCTCTCACGAGTTGTAAGTCATGTATCCAGTGTACCGAGGGGTTGCTCGACACCGGGGACACGGTTTACGAGATATGTTAAAATCGATTTTTCGTTCAGTGGCCCCGGTGTTGAAACCGATGGTGACACGTGGATTGCACGCCTTGAAAGATGCGGCACTGACACACGGTAAAGAATTTCTCCAAAATGTCATCATCGACAAACAAAACCCCAAAGAAGCTTTCTTGAGGGCAGGCAAAAATGTCTTGTTGCAAACGGGTAAAGACCTTTTGGGCCGACGAGAAACACCTATAAATGCTCTGCACGCTACCGAGTCAAGCATTCAGCAAGGACAAGGCAGAAAGAGACGACGAAGAAAACACCTTTCACCAGACTTCACACTTCTAAAGCTAGAAAGGCAAAGAAAAGAAGAACCGTCCGAGACTTAGACGTTTTCGATTATTGAGACACAGAACAAAATGATGCACCGAGAGTCTTGCGCTTGTTCCAAGTCGGAACTGGATCTGTTTGCCATGCCCCCCCCCCCCCCACCATGATGACGATGCAAGAATCCCAGTGGGAAGAATTTCATCCCGTCTCCTCTTTGACGGATTCCGCTCCCATCGAGTTTGAAATCAAAGGACAGCCCGAAGATTACATCGATCTGAATAGCAGTTACTTGTACTTGAAAGTGAAAGTGATCGAACCACCCAACACTAACCTAGACAATGATGATCTAGTAGCTCCTGTCAATAATTTCACGCATTCCTTGTTTAGCGAACTGGACTTGTACTTGAATAACAAACTGGTCAGCAGCAGCATGAATACTTACCCTTACCGAGCGTACCTGGAAAATCTCTTGACGTACGGAAAAGAAGCCAAGAACACTCATCTGGATGCTTACGTGTTATGGAAACCTGACAAAGCGGCTAAGTTCAACGGCCTTACACTTGCTGGGGATGCTTCAAATCCAACGGGATTTGTAGAACGACGAACGAAAATTCATCTAAGTCGTAGTTTAGAACTGATGGATCGCTTGCATCTGGACTCTACGTGCGACGTGTGGAAGTGTTGCCTAAAGTGGGAAACGACGTCAGTCAGACGTTGAGCAGAACGACCGCCAAGTATCCGATACGAAGAGTGGAAGTGAAAACGTTCACTATTCCTGCTGGACAGCGATCCATGATCGAAGATCAACTGTTCCAAGGACAGTTACCCAAACGTTTAATCCTTGGTATCGTCAAGAATTCAGCCTTCAACGGAGCCTACCATGAAAATCCTTTTGAGTTTCAACATTACAATGTGTCCAAGATTGAAGTCAGTCGCGATGGTAAGACTTTGTGTACCCGACCCTTTGAGCCTAACTTTGGTGCCGCAAAGAATTATTTGAGATCGTACTTGTCAATGTACGAAGCCACGGGACAGTTAGGAACCAATACCAGTCACGGCATTACGAACGACGATTATGCAGGAGGCTATGCTTTGTGGGCTTTTGATTTCACTCCAGACCAAGGCAGCGACGAGGGACATTTCCACCATATAAAACCCGGCCAAATTCGTGTGGAAATTCAGTTTGCGAGTCCACTGGAGGCAGGGAACACAGTGAACGTCATCCTGTATGCAGAATTTGATAATACGATAGAAATCAACAGTTTGAGAGAAGTCATTCTAGATTATTAGAAGCCATGGAAGACTGTTATCCCTCTTTACAAAGTGGAGAAACTTTGGACATGGAATGTGAGGAGACCGTGGAAGAATCCCAAGACAAAGACGAAGAAGCCATCATGATGAAGTCAAGATGGCCGGAACAAGAAGCCCATTTAGTCTCCTGTTTTGCTACATTCCTGGCAGATATAATGAAAGAATTGATCAAGGAAGAGTGTTATGGATGTCACAACGATCATCCCAGTCAAATTCAACACGACAAATGTCTGATGTTGAGTCAAGAAGAAAAATTGGACGAATATCTGAACAAATTCGTGTTGAATGAGTGGTATAAAGGCTTGGATAAACATTCTTCTCCTCCATTAACGTCTCTGGAGTGCCGTCGCATCGAATCTCTCTTGGACCAGAATAAGAAGTCGGAGCTAAACGCCTTTTACTTGTCAGACATTTTCAAGCAAAAAGTCAGGATCGAATTGATCACTCATCATTACCTGTGAAGAAGAAAACCACACAAATCAATGGATACCTGGGAACTTTATTATCTTTTGAACCACAGTTCGTACACGGCTTCTTGGAATCCTGTCGTCTGTGCTAAAGATGAACTCCCTCATCGTAAACCTCAAGACCATCTAGCTTATGTCATCAACACGGACGACAGTCATCTCCCAGGAATCCACTGGGTAGCCGTCTACTTTCCTCATGAAGGATGTGTGGAATATTTCGATTCGTATGGATTGCCTCCTTTGGAAGACGATATCATTGACTTTATGAGAAGAAATGCTCAGACCACCCGATTCAATAATGTGAAATTACAAGGCACAGATTCCTTGGTGTGTGGACAGTATTGTGTGTATTTTCTGCATCATCGCAGCCTGGGCTATTCCTTAGAACATTTAGTGACTCATTTTGATCCTCGTTCTTCTTCTAGAAACGATGACCATTATGCTTATCTTTTGTCTCAAGCTAGGAAACGTAGTGTCCATCAATGGCCTAATGACTTCCAACAGTGGAAATCACAATTTCATTCACAACGTTGTCAGCCCTGTTCAAAATAATGTGTTAGTTAAAAAAAAAAAATTGTGATTTGAAAAAATATTTGATGTTATATTGTTGGATTATTGTTAAAAATGTTAGAGTTGTTTGTTAGTGTTAAGTGATTTTGAATAAAAACTGTTGTGTTTTGAAAAAATAAATGCTTTTGTGGTTTGTTTGGCTATAGAATCTTGATTAATGCTCTTTGACTTCTTACTATCCCTCTCATGACACTCATTGAACGGTTCGACTCGAAAACCGTGTAGGGATGTTTTCCTTCACGTCCGCGCTTTGATTTTAAAAACCGGGGTAGTTTCCAGTCTAACCATCCATTGTCGACTCATCCTCCTGCGAAGATGTGCTCCAGACTAGCTAAGCTAAACGAAGCCTACGTGAATTTGCATAGGGTCAGACACAGTCTGATATTGAAGCCTGAAGAGACAGAGAATGTGAGAATGTTAAAAGTCACTGAAGACCTGATAGAAGAGCTCTTCAGAGAAGAAATGAACAGGGAGAAAGAAGAATGGACAGAGAAGTACAGACTTCAGAAACAGCAGAGAGAGCAACAACAGCAACAACAACAGCAGCAACAGAAACCTGAACCTGACAGAGGCTTTGTCGACTGTCGTGTCGACACCAAAGAGTTCTTCTTCTCTTTCCGAAGAAGCAGACCTATCGTCAGAAAGTCTATCGTCAGAGGACGTCGCATTCTTAGAAACTAAAAGATCGCCCTAGCTTCAACTTCGCACACAAAAAAAACAACTCTTTTCAGGGCTACCCAAATCTCTAGAAAAGAAATAACAATACATTTGCCAATGTGTGTATGTAGAGTAGTGTGAATATAAACACTGACTCTTTTGTGGTGTGATTGTATGTGTTTGTGTTTGTAAGCACTCACGTACGTTTGTGTGGATAGTAGATAATGATAATGGGTTTTTTTTTTGCTGTTTGACGTGCGTGGAGAGTAGATTTGGGGTTTGATTTGATTGCTTTGCGTATGTGGATAGTATATTGAAGTGATTAATGAAAATTTTTAAATTAGTAATGGATAGTAAAAAAGTGAGTGAGTGTTTCTTTTAGATCCGCGCTTTTTTTTTGTCATGATCTAGGTAATATAACTTTTGTCGTAGGGGGATGTTTTCCTTCACGTCCGCGCTTTAACTATAAATTGAAAATCGCTAGGCAGTCTAGCTACCCTTGTTGATTGATCAACACTAGAAAATGAGTAGAATGAGCAGCAGACTGACTAAATTCATGGAACTTCAGATGCATCTGGAGTATGTCAGATGCCTCCTGAACGAGCTGGCCGCGGAGGCCCTTGTGGAAGAAGCCAGGATAGAACAGGAGGAGGAAGAGAGAAAAATGAAAGAAGAGGAGGAAAGAAAGAGAGAGATCAGGTGTCACCCTATGATGAACCCTGTGTGCAAGGTGACACCTAAGGCAAGGACATCTCCCCAGCCTGTAGCTGAACCACAGTCACAACGTGAACAACAGGAACCAGTACAGGACCCACAGGAGGTAAGGAGGCCAGTTGTTCATCCTCGAGTGTGGAATAGAAGACAAAGAAGACAGAGGGAACAAGAAGTGTTCATTATTCCGCAAACGGAGGAGTGGGATAGTGAAGCCACTCAACCCCCGTCTGCTCTTCCAACGACTCAAGTGAATTGGACCAATGATTGGAGTAGACGTTGTATCTATGGTGCCAGACCCGGAAGGTGCCATCATTAACCATGTGTCCTGGCGTTTAAAAAACAAACAGTCCTTTTCAGGGCTACCCAAACCTTTAGAAAAGAAATAGTAATCCATTTGCCAATGTGTGTATGTAGAGTAGTGTGAATATAAACACTGACTCTTTTTTCCTAGTGCGAGTGTATGTATTAGTGTTTGTAAGTGATCAAGTAGGTTTGTGTGAATGGTAGATTATGGGGTTTTGTAAGCGCTCACGTGCGTTTGTGTGGATAGTAGATTATGGATTTCATTTTAATGCTTTGCGTGTGTGAATAGTAGATTTGGGGTTTGTTTATTGCTGGTTCACGTATGTGGATAGTAGATAATATGAAATGAGAAAAGTAGGGGATGTTTTCCTTCACGTCCGCGCTTTAACTATAAGAACCCACAAGGTTCAATGTTAGAACCATTATACAGAATAACCAAAACGAAGATGGAGGTGTCACAACTGTTTAATGATTTAAGGCATGTTTATTTTTGGATGGTGGATGGGGAATATGGAGTTGAAAGGATTGAAAGAGATTGGAGGTTAAGAACAAGTCTGCACTACGTGAACGAACTAAAATTAGCCAGGGAGATGATAGAGGGATTAATTGAAGAAGAAGTGAAGAGATTGTGAGGTCTGATAAATCCCCCTTATGTCAGAGTGGGGACAATAAAAGAGGCCATGAAGAAGGTACAAGAAGTAAGAAGGTTTTTGGAAGAGATAGAACAAAGGTCAGAGTGGCCCTTTGTCAAAAGAGGTGTTGAACAATTGAAAAAAGGGGAAGAACAGATGAGAAAGGTGATAGATGAAGAAGTGAAGAAAATAAAGGAGACGTGGAGAAAAGAGAGGAAAGAAGAAGAAAATAGAAAGAAAAAGGAAGAACTAGAGGAACTGAACGTTAACTGGATGAAAATCCAGAACAAGTTCCGAGCCATGGGTCACCCGGACTGGATACCGGAAAATGAAAAGAGAAAGAAGAAGGGCATTTTGGCAAAGATAAGGGGATGGATAAAGAAGTTAAGGAGTTAGAAGAAGAAAACCAAAGGCCCTTTTCAGGGCCACTCCAATTTCTCGAAAAGAGATAGACTTTCAATTGCCTACCCCTTTTTTATTTAAAAAAAAAAATAGAGACCCTCCCTGTTTCAATTTTACATAGACCCTATACAGTCCCAGGGTTTTTTGTCCATGTTAAATTTACATAGACCCTATACAGTCCCAGGGTGGTTAATGTTAAATTTACATAGACCCTATACAGTCCCAAGGTTTTTGTCCATGCTAATTCCCCTAGACCCTATATCGTCCCAGGGGTTTTGTCCATGTTAAATTTACATAGACCCCATATCGTCCCACGGGTGTTTTTAATGGTAATTCCCATAGACCCTATATCGTCCCACTTCACTACTGGGGCACATATAAGATCCTAACAACTAATTTTCAAGCAAAAACAAACCTGGACTAACTCCCAGTTAATGCAAAGGCATATTCAACCCAGTCTGAAGGTTTCGGAAGTGGAAGAAGCTATTAGAATGTACAGAAATCATCTTAACAGAAAGCATGAATAGCAGAAAGTAAATTGGAATATATAAAATACCGGCATACTGGTAATTAGTATACTAGGAAGTTAGACGTTGACAGCTCACTAGTAAGTATTCCGTTTTTAGAGACTATCCCGAATCCATCACACTGAAGTAGCCGATTGTACCATGCGCTAAATAATCCCTTGAAAGTAATATCTTGAAACAAAACATTTATCGTGTCTATATTTCATAATTTATCATATAACAATGTTATACAAATGTTCAAAAGAAGAAATTTTCTTTAAAATTCAGATAGTAGAAATGTCGTGTCATGACGTCATCGAACTCGGAACATCAGTGTCAAGATGAATAGATGAAGTAACGAAGATTCAAAAATGAAATCTGTCAACTTCTTGGAAATTGCTACCTGGTAATTTGTCAGATTTGTACTTGGTGGGCATAATGTAAGACAAAATGGTGGTGAAGTAGCAAGTATGATACTTTGTCTGAGTGATTTGCCATCGACGATGACGACGACGATGATGATAATGATGACGACGATGACGATGATAATGATGACAAGGATGATAGAGAAAATCGATAATTTATGCGACGTATTTCAAGATAACACAGAATCTGCACAGTCATCAGGAGGAACGTTTAAGACGAACGCTTGACTAACATCAGGGTAGAATCTGGAACAACCAGCTACTTCCGATTGATGGAGTAATGTTGGAGGACTTTACAATGGGTAATGCTGGGGAAAAAAAAGACTGATCCGAAATATTAGATTAAACTGTTGGTCGTCCGAGAGTATTCCGTATGGTCAGGTGAAACAAATACATGAGAGAACAGTCATTTAGTGATGACGGGTGGGGTTTCGCTCTTGCACTCCTTGCGTATATTTAGGGTATATATATAAGGTTATTGAGACAATTGTCATCGTTTTGCGTTTGCAAAATATCAGATGTAATGTAAGTTATCTACGATCTCACAAGCATCGAATGTGTGACGCAGTTGTCAGCGAAAGTTGAATTCTGAATAAAAAACTTATTGACTCACAGCTGTTGGTAGGCGGGTGGGAGCCTCGTGTTCTTTGATTGACTCACAGCTGTTGGTAGGCGGGTGGGAGCTGCGTGTTCTTTGATTCATTGAAGCTTAAGCTTAAAACTAAGAAAAGAGCGCCCGTAGGGAAGGAACAATTCAGAGTCCAGTACGAACCACTACTGCATTTAGAACGTGATTGTCATACATTCACACTGAAATGACGTGATGGTTATACATTCACACTGAACTGACATGATGGTCAGAAATTTACACTGATATAACAACCTTTCATAACCGTACGCATCAGAACCCACCCAATCTATACTGTAAGATCGTTTTTAATTTTAATCTGGAACGCTATACAATTGTTGATGAATAAACTTTAAAATTAGCGGCATGTCCTGGGTTAAACTGGGTAAACGACTTTTAGTTTACCAGCTGGGTCCCGTTGATACGCCACTGGCAATATTTGGCAAAGTTTTACATCCAAGTGACAGGAAAATGTATCGTTAAAGATATACAATATCCACATATAGTATTATAATGTTAGAGACAGACCCTTTAATGTTGGGATGGGCGGGGGTGATGAGTAGAGTTTCTGTTGAACCTGTTTATATTTTTCAAGTCATCTCTCTCTCTCTCTCTCTCTCTCTCTCTCTCTCTATATATATATATATATATATATATATATATATATATATATATATATATATATATATATATATATATATATATATATATATATATATATTCATTTTTTCCAGATTAGGACAAGAATATTTCTTCAAGCTATTTAATTTCCAAGCCCTGTCATATACAGCCGCCACACCTCCCACCTGAAAATGTAATAGTCTCTGATTTACAAACCAATGTTTACCTAAAATTTCACGAGATTATTTATCAGGTTGCTGTTCACTTGTATTAACTTTCCATTTAGTTTATTTTTGTGGCACTTAGCGGTGACACAGGAACGTGTGCAGTTAACATGCGCAGTCATCTCTTTATCATGTAAAATTTTTCAGTTTTGCTTGTATACTTTACATTCTTTCCTTCTGTTTCATTTTTACGACAGACTCGCAGAAATATCGTTTTTATTGAATTGTCTTTTAAATATTATGAATAATAATGGAACAGGAAATTTAACTTTATTCCCCTTTTGCCCTGCAAAATTGACTCCGAACCCGAATTTTACAAACAGATCTAAAGAATGAGCTTAAATTTAATCACCAGTCGTTATAGACTTTTACAGTGGTAGCCAGATCTAAAATAAGGTCAGGAAAAGAGCACGTGGAGTCTAATCGTCATAATATACGGTAGTAGGAATTTGTTTATCAACCAGAAGAATATAACTCCAGATAATGTAACTAATTTACATTTTAAGGTATGCGGAATCAGATTCTAAACAAATGACATTCATTGCTGAGATAGTCGGCGTTGTTGAACGCCTGCATGACCTTCATAACTTTGCTTTAGTTTAGACAAGCCAGTCTGATTTATATTCATCAGGCCTGATCACCAGATATCTTTTCGAATGTAAACACGCACACATGTATTAAAAGAAAACAATATTCAACATTGATATAATAGTCTTTGAACTCTGTTGAAGCAAGCTGCAGAATAAAATGTGGCACCTTTATGAAAATTCGTTGCTCGTAAATAAAGCCAATGGCCACATCAGCACATATCATTGGAAAAAGAATTAACAAAAAAATATCTAGCTTTACAAGAAAGCGACTATCTATTCAAGCGTTTTTAATCTTATGGAGCAAATTAAATATAATAAGACACAAGAAAGCCCCGGATAAGTACCATATATAAAAGTACAGAATAAACTAAGTAAACATATCATAAACACTCGGCTACCTGCAAGAAAGATTGATATGTTAAGGCTTGGTTATTCAATATTTAAATAAAGCACTTCTCATGGGTGTCCATATGTATTCGCTTCCAAGGTGTTGTGAAATTAAATACGGTATTCACAGCTGATGTTAGCAAATAAATGCTGATGATGTCGACCTATAATAAAAGCATATTTCCTAAGAAGCGTGCAAAATACTAAAAGGAGACCAGTCCCTCAATATATCACATCAATGCATCACATGAACACCGAGCAGCACCAAGCCCAAATATGTTTAGAAATACAGTATGAATGATAAAGATAACGTCCAAGCCGAAAAGAGTATTCGTATCGTTTGGTATCAATATGAACGGAAATGCTAACATTGCAGTTGTAGTTGTTGTTGCTGTGGGGTTTAAAGCCATTTTTCAGCACACGATAGGCTATACATGGCGGCCAGTATTAATGGTGGAGGAAGAACCCGGGAAAAACCCGGAAAGAACCATCGACCCACGAGAAGCTACTGGCAAGCTCACAAACCCACATTGGCTGAATCCGAGACTCGAACCGCCGCAGACAGAGGTGAGATGGCAGTGATCCGTAACGAAGAGCGCTTTAGACCACTCGGCCACTCGGAGCCCCACATTGCAGTGGTAAACGGAGATGATGACATGGCAGTGGTAAACGGAAATGCTAGCATTGCAGTGGTAAACGGAAATGCTAATACTGCAGCGGTAGACGGAAATGCTATCATTGCAGTGGTAAACAATACAGGTAGAATGTTTGTGAAATACAAAATACGAAAGCGATTTTGTTTTATAAAGTTAAATGCAACATTTTTTCAACATACAAAGATTTCAAGTTATATATTTTAATTTTAAAAAACATGACAGAACGAGGTGTAATATGTTAAAATTTACTTCATGAGCTGCTAAATCGCAAAATGGTGGCGATTTAACAAAAAACCATCAGAAGTAGGTTTAGTGATAGTGGGCTGATACCATGACTATGAACAGGAAAACGTTGGCCTCCACCGCAGTGATGTTACTTCCTAATCAGTTGCGCATTCGGTTAATGATCAGTAAAGAACGGGAACTCCATACTTCTATGACTACATACTTGTGGAGATAATCAGTAAAATATCAGTCTATGGAACTTTAAGTAACCACACGCCTGAATATTCTAGGACGAGTTTGAAAGATATTTTTGATGTTATGCAAAAAGTATTGGAGAAAGTAATCCTGAAAATCTTTGCAACTCAGCAATACAATACAATTTCGATGATTACACAAGTTCATTCAAACATGTACCATTTGATGCGTAGCAGTAGAGACAACAGTTTATGGGAGAGATCAAGTATTTATTGGATGAACAAGAAAAACACAAATTAGCACCGTTTGTGTTACAAAAAAATGTACGCTGATAATCACTGCAAGTGGCTTCATTTTAGAAGTATGCACGATGATATATTTCAGGGTAGTGGTCTAGAATGAATGTACCAACTTTGTAAACAATCGGTAGCTATAGACTGTAGATACTCACGAAATTTAAATAACATATTTTACTTTCTTTATGCTCCAAAGCACTTAGCTAAAATCAAATAAGTTTTTGACGTGTATATATGGATTTCAGAGAACATCCAGAGTATGAAAATATATGGAGTGGCTAATTAAAGGAAAACGTTGTTCACACTTAATCTGATAATGAAGGAATACAAAGATTTGTATATTAGTTTATTAAGCTTTGTTCGACTTTTATTTGAGTTATATTATGTTCAGTCTGTAGTGTGTGATTGGCCTTGATCCATAATCTATAAAAGCCATGTTTCAAAAATATGTTTATCTCAGTTTCAGTTCGGGATATTGGTTTTCCCTACGGCCGTCCATATTCTACCTGATTTGTGTCAGGTTGTTCGCTAAAATGTAAATAAACAAACCTGAGTTTCTTTATGAATTTTATGAAAAGTTCCATTCGAAAAGACCTAGATCCAGGGCATTGTATTGTCCAATTAGTCAGGTGAGAGTTGGTATATAAAGAAGACCGAGTAAACAATTATGCATTCCTTCTTTTAATATCAGTCTTTGTGGAATCACTTTTTGTTGTGTTCAGATATAATCTGAGCGGAATTTTTTAAAATCTAATTATTCATTGGAATTACAAAGTGTTCATTGACATTTTGGACTAAATAACTATTTTGGGATTATTGTGAATTGATTCAAGGACATTCTTTATTATATCATTATGATACATAAATACTGTTGGCACGTCAGCTTATACGAGACTATTGGAACATCAGCACATTCAGTACTGGAATTCATTCGGAACTCTATATTCTAGACTTGTGATAGAACTTTAAGGATCATTTTGTTTTATTTAATTAACAAAACTGTAAGTTCCTTTTAAACATCTATATTTTTGTATTCTATGGAAATAAAAATTTTGCTAAATTTTACTAAAATTCTTTGTTTTCCTTCTTGTGCTACTTAGCTTAAAACCAAAGAGTTGTAAAATCTTTTGAACCTACAAACGTTTTATTAAAGATAAAAATGTACTCTTGATAGATCCTAAGGATCAGTTATTTTTGTTGTTAGAGTTACTGGTTGATATTTACATAAGAATCAATAATTTCTTTCTAAGTGATTACTCTGAGAATCTCGAAGACATAAAAATGAAGGGAACTAATTACAATTTATTTCTAGACATTTTTTGAAAATGACTAATATAATACAAAACAACAAACTGGAAATTAGTGGAAGCATCGCGCAAACTTCAAACTGCATCAACGTATCGTACAGATAGCACAAGCTCCTGTTGTTTATGTTTTCTGCGACTCGAGTTTTGGCCCCCTCTGTTATTTATTGTGGCCAAAATTCCAATTTATGTCAGTCAACTATACAGTAAGGGAGCTGTATATTTAAGAGAGAGAGAGAGAGAGAGAGAGAGAGAGAGAGAGAAATAAGTAAAGGTGTTGTGTTCGTTTTTTTTTTTGTGTTTTGCATGTGTGTTCCATATGGGGTGGGTTTTTCTAAGGCTCTTTTATGGGCCTTTCCACTTCGCGTGGCGCCATGTGATATAGCCCCATGACGTCATTACCTCTTACTTTCCCCATACAGATACCCTGTCCTTTTGTATATTTAAAGGCAAGGAGAATATTCTGTAAGGATTGTTTGATATTTATATATAAACACATGCAAATTAATAAGTGTTTAACGATATATTAGCCACCTCCCAGGAGATCAGGGTGGGAACGAGGTCTTAGCCCGCGTTTGCGTTAGCGCTCGTAATGAGCGCTATACCAAGGCCACTTTCTTACCCCTACTCCCTGTTAGGTATTTGTTATATAAACACATGCAAATTTATTAGTGTTTAACGGCATATTACATTTATATGTTTGTTTGTTGTTGGGTTGTTGTTTGTTTTTTTTTAAGTGGGGGGTAAATCCATTTTATATTTAATTTTTGAGAGATATCAAGTGATTTTTACTGATTTCAATTAGTCCATAATTTTTTAATTTGAAATAATTCTATCGGTTATGATGGCCTATGTTAGTCATTTTTAAATTGTTATTACCTGGTCACAGGCTATCATTGTTTTTGTAATGTAATCTGTTATCTTTATTGTTTTTTCTTCTTCGAAATTCCCGTCCAAATATAGAATATGTTTCCTTTGATATCTCTCTTTTTAACATATCTCCATAATCATTTTAATCCTGTCATCCTTCCTTCTTTGACATTGTGCGATGGCATGATATTTGGTGAAGTTGAATGTTTTACACATGCGACATTTGATTATTGTGCGAATCATCCTTCTTCTCAAGGCAGTCTCGCCTGTTAGCCACGCATTATGCAAATATTTAAATATGAGACTTTGTATTTTAACTGATCCGATGTTGGCCCAGATCATCATCATCATCTCCATTTTGCGTCTGATTAGCTGAGTTTGTAGATGGTTGGACTACGGCTCCGGTGGCCTAGTGGTTAGAGCGTCTGCCTCGGATGCGGGAAGTCGTGGGTTCGAACCCCAGCCGAGTCATACCAAAGACTTTTAAAAACGATAATAACAGCTGCCTCGTTAGGCGCTCAGTCTTAAGTGGTTAGTGTTAGGCATGGTTTCATGTGACTGGGTGGGACATCATGCTGCATGTCTACGGAATAATGCCCCAGTGCTAGACATCACTATAAACTACCACAATGCAGATATCGTAGTGATATGACTGAGAAAATGTTATTTTTTGGATTGTGTTAAAAATCCAAATCACACACCCCTTCCCCCCCCCCCCCCCACACACACACAGATCGTCGGACTCGTAGTCCAAGGGCCCAAAGTTCAATATCAACCCAGGCTTTGGGATAGTTTGCCTTGGTATAATGTCCGGAAGGAAATTAGTTCTGATTTCATCCGTATGATATGGCCAATTAAATTGTCGCAACTACCTTTCTAATCGTGCCAATCATAACCGGAAATTAACACTGGAGCTGGTGTTCTAGTCTTCTTAATTGGCAATAATTTTTGTCGTTTATCCCACCCCTGCGATTCTTGTTTTCATTATAAATTAAAATCAATACAATTATACCATTTAGATTTTTAAGAAAGCTAAGAAAGGATTTGCTACATTTTGCTACCTTAAGGCTTTTAAAAATGCAGGTAGTAAGATTTGAACCAGTCAGCTTTACAGCTGAACCGTGTATGCAGCGAATCAGCTCTTCATTCAGGAAGTTATGAATAAAAGTGTTCATGAAATTATAAGCGAGTGGACGTTTGCGCCAACACGTATACAGACTTCCCATGCCTAACCTGTAACATCATGTGTGTTTCCAGATTTGGATTCAGGAGCTGCATGCGTAGTCACCGTGGGCACCACAACTACCGTCATCGTCGGACACGATGGTCAAACGAAGAAGAAGAAGACGAAGTAGAAGAAGAAGGGCGTTTGTACGCACGTATCATTATATCATGGAATGGTTTTCAGAGATTTGTCTCGAATAAATGGGAAGCAGAAATGTACCCTGGTGTCTTCCATTGTTCTCAAATTAATGATGCAATGTTTAGTAGGGTAAAATATAACTTAAGTATCAACAATCCTCAGGGAAGAGTAACTTTGACCAGAAAACAATTTGCGTAATTCTTACGTTCTGGGCCTCATAACTTCAGTTTGATCCAATACAGAATAGCAAATACAGCTCGATGAATAGAAACCTATTTAAGGAGTAAACTGAACAATAGATCATGGCTGACTGCCGTCATGGACCGGAGTAACTGCCAGAGATAGAGAGGAGTGACATGTCGAAATTACCAATCTTGTCTCTTTTATGGTATGGTGGATAGGATCGAATGAAAAATCGAGTCATGACAGTAATCTGATGATTTTTCTGTCATTCTGCACGATTTTGTTATGGCTATTGTTGTTGTTTTGTTGGGGGTGAATGGGTCAACATTAAGCTTGTGTAAGCTACCTGTATTTTGCCCTTCATCACGCCGTCGAAGTTTTTCTAATGTGAGTTATGGAAGAAAATCTACGAGGTTTTCCTATCCGTTATCGCTAATGGCTGGTTCCATCTGCACTTCTGGAAAAAGATGAGCGTTGTTCTGTTTTTCCGATTTGTCATCTTCTATTCCCGTAAACTATTTACGCCTTCTAAATATCCAGATGGCAGAATACAAATAAATATGGCATTCGTAACATTCATCAACAACCAGAAGTGCGTCTTCAACAATTTTGTTTGCGGTCATGGAAAACTCTGAAGGTTTACCTGTTCAACAAGTTGTGTGTGGTAGTGTGTAAAGCGTGATTTCAATAATCAAATACAATAGTATACATCAGTAAAGGTGTTGTGTAGACATTACAATTGTGAACAACACTGAGTAAATGGAGGCCATCATATTTTGGTACTGCTTCAAGTGGGTAAACGGTTCCTTTAAGACGCTGAATTCCACCCATCCGGACTGCTCGTCTGTGTCCGAAAAGATTAAATCAACGCATCATAGGTCTGTCAACACAAAAGTTCGTAAATATTTTATTGCCGTAAATCTCCGCGTCACTTTAACACCAAATTCATTTTTCTTTTAGACAAAGGACATTTGCTGCAAAATAGTCATTTACGGGCAATATCAAGTGCGCACGGAATATCTCTCTCTCTCTCTCTCTCTCTCTCTCTCGTATAAGAGAGAGAGTGTGTGTGTGTGTGTGTGTGTGTGTGTGTGATTTGGACTTTCAACGTAGATTTAACAATCGCTACGATATCTACAGTGTGGCAGTTTATAGTGATGTCTAGCTCTGTGACATCATGCCGCAGACATGTAGCATGATGTCTTAGTCACATTATCCTAACACCAGGCCGACCAGTCCTAACACTAACTTCTTAATGCTGAACGTCTAGCGAGGCAACTGCTAGTAACATTCTTTTAAATAAGTCTTTGGTATGACTCGGCCGGAGTTTGAACCCGCAACCTTCCGCATCCGAGGCGGACGCTCTAACAACTACACACCGGAAGTAGTAGTAGTAGTAGTAATGAAGGAGCGGGCAGTACTTCAAAAAGAAAGATGAAAACATCATGGCAGAAGGTTTGTTATATATACATTTGATTATATGCTAGATTAAAACATTTTTAAAGCACATAATGAACACAAAAACACGCCAACCAAACCGAATTTCTCCACCCCATGATTTTACATATCCGTCAAAGAAGCCTTGATTCCTAATAAACGTGAGCGAATATCCGAGCTGCCATTCCAAACTAATAGCCTTCTGTCCGTCCATCTTGAATACAACGTTAGTCAGTTCTGTTTGATTACTCCCTCTTCTGCTTGCCAATACAACGTCCCAAGGTTCAGTTACTTCAGATTTGAACTCGTTCTCTACGCGTGTGGGATGTAGTATTCCAGAAATTCTATTACATTTAAACATTAGACTATCCCCATTTATCGTTATTTCCATGTCTGGCATTAAAACATTTCCATATCGGCCTACATACTTATCCAGAATCGGAATGACTGGATTGATCAGGTCAGAATCGATCCTTGTAGACTGCTGAACAGGGCTGGAAAAAGGTTTCGGGAAGGTGCATGCAGTGCTTTCGTTCATCCAAATGGTTTCACTCAAGAGGATATCAGACAAATAGTAGAACACGGAGTTTAGGGCTCTGTCCGATTCATCACTTGTACCAGGTCCGTTCGTGCTTCCAAAAATTCCTATATTCTGGTCAGGAAATAGCCAAATAAGGGACTTGTACGTCATCAAAGTACCACCATGGTAGAATTTGGTATATCCTGAAAAAAGACTTGTCGTTAATATCTATCAAAGTTTTTGTTGACTTATCTCATTTCGAACAGCCAATATATACATTGGGAGAGAGAGAGGTTATATGTCAACGCAAAAGTGAGGCTTAAAGCTGGTAAATTTATATTGTGAGATAAGTGCCCAATCAATAAGTAAAACCTTTTTAAAATGAATACACTAAATGAATAATATTATGTGCCTTGTTTACTTGCATCCCAAGCAATATACCCTTCTGTTTGCAAACAAGATAATTATGTGACAAGAACATGGTATTTTCACATAATTCGGTTTCTTTCATCGATTCAAGAATAACGTTTTTTTCACTCTCATTTTAGCCGTTAAGGTCAATTTATTCTAAATTTCAGTCTTGGTTCAGTTTTATTGTATGGTGTGCGATCATCCTTCGCAACGACAATCTTCTTATTGGTAATGAAGTCTACATTATGACGTGCATGCATTCATTGTTATTTTACGTGTTTAAAGGTTACCTCGATAAAATGATGTAAACCATCCATAGCCGTACCCTACCCTGACATCTTCCACCGGAAAGGCTGGTTTCTTTATCTGGAAGTCATAAAATTGTGGATCGAAGTGATTCATTGTCTGAAAACATTCCTTGAACAGATTTTCGTCCACTAGGCTCAGATTGGTTTCTGTTCTTCCTTTGTTGAGGAGGAACTTCAACCACTTGACCATGTCAGCGCCATTCGTCATTATGGCACCTGCGGGCTCTTCTGGGAAAATTCTACAAGGAATGTATATCGTGTACTGCGGATATATTAGAATGCGTACGTTAATCTGGATAGGAGATAGGAGCAGAGGTATTATTTTCAGGTATAAAAATATACTTCTGACATCTCTTCAGGAATCGAGTAACAGACTGGATAAAGATACAAGGAATTTCAAGTGCGGTTCGGAAGCAATGTTTTGTTTCATCCTTTATTACTCATTTCTAAGTCGTGTCTCGCTGACATTTTCTAATTTAATTAATCTGTATCAAAAGTTTTTATAAAAGGTGCATTTATCAGTACAATAAACGTGTAATTACAATCGTATGTAATGTTTTCTTGTTCCATGAAATTGTATCACATCAGCACTATGTACCACGGTTGTTGATTGAACGACATGTACGTATGTATGTAAGAAAAACGCACATACGAGATAGCAACAGAACGTTAAACATGAAAATCTTCTAATTTACAAGAACCGCCTGTTTTTAACTTAGGCAGAAACAATTTAGCAAGACTTTAGCTCTTTGTCTCCTAGAGATTCTTTTTCTTCGCTTGAAATGTGGGTAGGGAACGCATTTTTGGGGTTACTTCTGAATGGATCAAAACACACACGTTCCAGAGAGATTTTCATTTAGACAGGCGCTTATGTGTGTAAAAATACAATGTTGTTTTCGATTGGTTATATCGTACACGAATGTACCAAGGGAGGGGGAATCGGACCATTTTCCAAATAGACTCATATTTTTCGTGTCCTGGCCCAATTTTACTCCTTATCTGGAACTTATTCTACTTTTTGCACAGGGTGATCTGTCAATGTGCAGTCCGGAGGGTCTACTTTAGGTCTGAACCCAAAATGTTTAAAACCGTGCACAAACATGGCTAAGATAGACGGGTCTCAACATATTTCTGTTTTCGACTTTTTAACGTGAGCATAAAGTATATATTAACCTGCATTATTGTAGGACTATATCTTTCTTTGTTCTGTAATACAACCCGATTCGGTGCATCGTAGATGATGTTGACATCAGAGCTCAAATTTAGGGTATAAATCTTCTCACAAATAAACGTCGCGAGCGGGCTTAATGACTAGAAAAGGTACCTTGTAATTAAAAGAGCATATACCATAACATAACTTACTGAGACAAACTCCCAGTTCCATTCATAAGTTTTCCTTCCTTCTTCATGTAGGGTTTCGCGGTGTTTCCACCACTAATTTGAGAAGGATTTGTGAGAACTGTTGTGTTATGCATGCCAATTGGTTGAAAGAGCCTCGTTTTCACTAAGTTTTCCCACGAGTCCCCGCCCAGGACCTCCGCCACGTGACCGGCAAGCATGTACATCATGTTGTTGTAGACAAAAGTATCTCGGAAAGGTTGAATTTCTGGTAGAAATCTTAATCGTCTGAAATTGTGATTCCATTATAAAACTATAATTTAATGGAACGATGATATGAAAGGACATTTTAACTAGAAAATATATAAAACAACTTTGATCATGAAAACATAGTGTTACGTTTAGGCTTTTACAAAACGCACCAAGAAAAGAGTGAAGACAACAAGCTTTGTAAAATGTAATTCCCTAGAAAAACAAGGTAACAATCAGAATAAGAAATTACGGATTTACGAATCAAATCCAAAATTAATTAAAGAATAATCCAAGAATTAAAAAATAGAAGTTCTAGCAATAAAAAGTCCTAATGAAACTGAGTTCGAATCACGATAAAATCCAAATTGGAAGGAGATGACGTGTGCTGTGGTCAGCATCGAACTGATGTGTCAACAGTTCTTTGTTGAATCACAGAAAATAATATTCCAGTGTTTTAATTCTTTGTAAATTTAAATAACTGCCTTTGTCCAATAATTAATTTTGAGCACAAGTATCTCCAAAGAATATTAATCTCTTGGAATTAAAATAATTTGAATTTACAAAAATAATTAGCCCAAGAAAACTGGTCACAACATAAAACACTTGGATTTCTCCAGTGTTAAGGCACAGAATGACTATTCTTTCTCAATCCATCAATAATAAATATAGCTACTGTGCAAAACAGATGCCCGGATGTGGGTCAGTCCACTGGAAAAAACCATATTGATACATGTTATCTGTCACTTATTTCAAGTATGGCCACGATTTCACTTTATAAATCTTACTGTGAGAAGAAACAAAATGTTCTTTACTTCAACTCTCATTGATTTCTGACTCAAGATCAGGAACCAGGTCAGCGTTAGATACAAAGTTTATATTATTAGTGTTTACAAAAAAACAGTCAGGTCAAACTGAACTGAATTCCCGGAAAATGCCAAATCTAGTAAATAAAATTACATTGCAACATAGCATGTAATGGAATAAAACAAAATAATTAAAACTAACAAACAATTAAGCTAAATTAAATATAAATTAAAGCAAATATACATAACAATAGATTTTACTAATTGTATCTGCTCTAAAACCAACACGTCCTCTCAGCATTTGACTCATATGCAAATATCGACCCAATTATCGGAATTTCAAATATTCCAGTTCTTTACAACACCCAACACCAAGTAGACAATATTTTGCACTATCTAATTCATGTTATCCAGTCCAACACGCCTGTGTCAATATTCCATCATAGGGAGTCTGAGTACATCCCTGCCAGGCGTGAGATATTTAATTCACTATCTTGCTAATAGTTTCATTGCTTTCTTGTATTAAACGTGTCAAATCTCTACAAAACGTTAATATATTCTTACTTACGGATACTTATACAATCAATTAAGATGGACGAATGTTTATAAGAAAGCGAATAAGGTATATCAGTACGATAAAAGTGGTATGCTTTGAAAGTTTATAAACAAATTAGAAAAAAATAATTGTGGTCTGATACAGTAATTGGACTATATTAACGTAACACACCTTACGATATTATTTCATTGTTTTAAATAACACTGCTGAATTGCAAAGACCAGTGATAACAAGTTTGAAGGCTGGGTTATCCCCCTTTAACATATGTAAACGCTGTATTGCTGTGGGCAAAAATGGCACATTGTTAGTTTCTCGACATAAAAATTGAGACGAGCAATTGAAACCAAATGAAAGGTAAATTTCCTACATGATTGCCATTTGTTGTTCTAATTAAAGCAAATACGCTCAGAATGACAGTTGGTAACAGTTGCTAACTAAACAGGAAAGATAGCGATGTAGAGACGTGGATGCCTTTGTCAATCAACAGGCATAAAAGTCGGAAATACGTAATCCATGCTTTTCGGCTTTCCTATATCACCTGTGTTTCGTATAGTCTCAGTTAAAGGATTTTATTTGCATCAATGCAGTTGACCGGTAGTTTTGCCGTTAACCTCAGTAGATAATTAAAATTAAACAAATATTCAAGGCATAAACATTTTATCCATGTGAATTGCTTGTTATGTTTAAAATGCGGAGATGATCGATTAGAGATCAAGTTGAAATACTGACCTTGTCATATCTTTTCTTGTAAGCCCGCTCGGATATCCACATAGGGCCCCTAGGGTGTTAGCTAAACCAGTCTTGTGAGAAAGAATGTCCCTTAGAGTCGTCTGCGAGGTCCTTATGGGGTCAATAAACTGGAAATCGTCTCCCAATATATCGGATAACTTGCTCGTCCAAGAAATGCTGAAAGTACATACATTTAAGAAGATGGAAAGGTTTAGATATTTCTAACCAGAAATGTTGGCAGAGTGTATATTTTAGGCTGCTTTTTATATAAAGAAGATTCCCATAAAATATGCTGGACGAGGTGTTTTTCGAGAAAAGCAAAGATCAACAATAGTGTGACAGTTAGTTCCACATATGCGATATACGTATATTGTGTCCTTTCCAAAATAAACGACTTCTACACGAAATCTTAATTCTAATAACCTCAACCTTCTCACTGTATAGATATAAAACATTGAATAAGTTGAACAAATATTATTACGACTCTATGATCTTACAATAAGTAATACAAAAGAGTAAACACCAAAATGTTTGTAACTTCAACATATAATTTATTTCCCTAGAACATAAAGTGTAAAATGTAAAAATACCTTAAGGTATTGCGAAATAAATCCCAAATAGTCCTAAAATGTCAAACGTTAAGTGCTAATTCTTAAATTTCTGAACCATTTTTAGTGGTATTCTAAAGAAAATCTAACGATAAAGTGTTGATGTGCCGGTGGCGGCCTGTGTCGTAGTGATGTGCCAACAGTTTTTTCTTGAATCACAATAATACAATCCAAGAATATGTCCTTTTTTAAAATTTTACTATAAATCCAAGTCTCTATTTCCATGAATATTATTTTTAGCACGTTTTATTTCCAGAAAAGAATAACATGAATTAAATAATTTGAGTAAATAAATTCCAGCCCAAATAAAACAGTGGACACAACAATACAACTGATTCTGTTCAGATCTTATAGCGCAAAAAAAATACTATTTTTCAGTAACAAGATTTTATACTCCTCTAACTGACCTGGGTCACAATTACAAATGTTTACAAGAAAAAAATCTTATTTAAAATTGAAGGTCGGTTACTAAATATTATAATAAAGAACATGAAAAACACAATGTCCTTTATTCAGACCAAGATAAATATGTTTACTTATGTTAATAATGACCCTAATATTAAGCCCATATTCATAAAGAAAAGATTAGCTGTGTCGTAGTTGTTTACAGAATGCAAAAATCAATGATTTAGGTCAGGTACACAATGAGCTTGATTTTGGATATCGTAAGCCGTAAAATACAACTTTACATAACCCACAACATATCATGAAATATAAAAAATAAAAAAGTAACAAACAACGCAAATTAAATATATATAACAAAATATATATAACAATATGTAAACTTTAAATATTTGACCAATGTTGTGTAAAATATGTATGAAACTTTTTATAAATGTTCATGTACTTACCCTTGCCTATTGTTACTCAGTAGTACAGATAGTAGCGTTGACGTGAACGCCTTTGTCAATGAACCAATAACAAACAATGTTCCCTCACTGACAGGTCTGTCTGTATCCAAGTCCGCCACTCCGTATCCTTTGATCCATGCCTCGTTCCCTTTCACAACGGCGAGAGTCATGCCTGGAACAGTGTTACACTTCATTGTGCTTTCTATATATTTATCCAGTTTATAACCATCATTAAATAATATTGCCGCACACGGCCACCAAAATGCTATCAGAAAAACGCAATTGAAGACATGGGGTATCATCTTTTCCAGGATTCAGACTGACAAAATTCGGGTAGATGTCCTCTTTATATATATTTTCTTTCACGTGATTCAGTTCAGCGTGATAATGTGCAGGATTCCGGAGTATTTGGGTCAGTGCCTAAATTGTAATTGTGTAAACATACAGAACGTGGGATTGAATTAATAGTCTACAACAGGCAAGCAGGAAATGTACATATACTGTCAGTGTGTTCAAAAGCTATAATCGGAATACTTTTACTGCCTTAGCTAACTAGTGATGCTCCAGAACCACTAATTGTAAAATTAAAGAATACAGAACCCAATTTCAAAAAAGAAAGAAAAGAGCATATACAATGTAAGAATAGTGGAAGATGTCGATTGGCAAAATATGGGACTCTTAAATAGATTGACTACACATCCATATATTGAATCGGCTTGGTATTACAAATGCAGTGTGTCTGCCCAAAACAAAAGCCGGTCAAGGGTACAAAAGTTGCCCGTTTTGATGACATCATTGATACAATCAACCCCACTCCAGAAGTGAGATAATTTTCCACAGTGACTCTGGACGCAGTTGGAAGTATAAACCTTTTTACCATAAGTTGTGAGCAGTATTTCTTCTCGCCTATGTATATTCTGAGTTAGGAAAAGTGACTTTAATAGATGGACAAAGCCTGTAATGGGTCATTTTTAAAGAACTGAGCTTAACGCGTTCGTATTGCTCATATACTAGCCGGTGTGTGTGTGTGTGTGTGTGTGTGTGTGTGTGTGTGATTAGGATTTTTAACGTAGCTTTAACAAATTTTAAGTCATATCGCTACGATGTCTGCGGTGTGGCAGTTTATAGTGATGTCTAGCAGTGGGGCATCATGCCGCAGACATGTAGCATGATGTCCCACCCAGTTAAACTATCCTGACACCAGGCCGACCAGTCCTAACACTAACCTCTTAATGCCGAGAGCCTAGCGATGCAACTATTAGTACCATTTTTTGTAAGTCTTTGGTATGACTCGGCCCGGGTTCGAACCCATGTATATACATGTATGTATGTATGTATGTATGTATGTATGTATGTATGTATGTATGTATGTATGTATGTATGTACGTACGCATGTATGTATGTATGTATGTATGTATGTATGTATGTATGTATGTATGTATGTATGTATGTGACGAATATTACTTGGTTTCAAGTGCCTCGTTACATCAACACAATGAGATAAGATACTGGATTCCGAAGTAACTAGTTCATTGCAAGAAAGTAAGGCCTAAATTGCAATGGTGCGATTATACAGAACGTGGGATAGGCAAAGGAGGCATGAAAATGAAATCTACTATCAGCGTGTTCAAGCGTCGTAATCTGTATCAATGTACTACCTCGACCTATTTCTAATGTATGCAAGGGCATCCTCAGCTCGTTCTGAAGATTTGGGAAACTGAAAGTTGTTATTAGAATGTACAGAAATCACTTAACATCAGTATCAGAAATTAGATTGCAATATATTATTATATACCGGCAACCGATTACTTTCTTCTTTTGAATCTGTAATACGAGCGAAACACCACACACAAATCCATATCACCAGGCAATACCGTGATACTTTTATAATGTCCTCCACTCGATCTTTGCTCCATTTAATTTTCTTTTAAATCTCTTATCCCATATATCTTACATTTTATCGAAATGGTCATCTTTACTAAACTGAGCGAATGTTAAATAAAGTAGTAGCTTGATAATAGAGGTTTTGGATCTCTGTTATTAATCTGGATCAAAGCCATCTAGCCCCACCCACATGACTTTCTCCTCACAGTACATGGGCGAACCCACCAATCAAAGCTATCACGAAGCGTCTCCGCGAGAGGAAAGGTATCGAGGTAGAAAGCTTTTGCTTAAATTAGTAACCGAGCACCCTGCTATTACCACATACATGATAATAAATATATATGAGTGTAGTCCCATAATTAAAGTTATTTTGAGGCACAATTGATTGCGATTATTCTGCAATAGAGATTTATTTTGCCCGAGACTAAAATACTACTTCAGTCATAGGATTATCGATATTGACTATATTGTATATAATCTATTCTACTGATTTTGTTTTCTTTGTGTGAGAATATCTTATATCAGTTATGGACACAAAATATTTTTGCAAACATTCCTTGAGAATACTATCTTACACAATTACCGCGATATATAATACAATATAATGGCGTTAGTTCCTAGATTGATGCGTATATTATTTTGAAAAGATTTATAAGCGCGTCTAATGCCAAAATCATAATGCCTGACCAATGGAATGTTTGTAACGTCACACAGAGATGAAATCACTATTTCGCTTAAATGTGTCGTATAGATTTATTAAAGAGGCTGAGAAAATGTGCGATTTTTCAAATATGTATTCGGAGCTTCTTGAAAAAAAACGTAATCAACTTAGGAATTGTAATCTTATGACAAAATGCGTCAAGCGCCATTATATAATATTCTGCGAGAAAATATATAAAGTCGCTTACGTTAGCCGAGTCGCCAGTGAAGAACGTGGCAAAAAAGACACTGAAATGAATTGTGAAGGTAGCAATGGTCAAAAGGACAGCAAAGACAGCGAGGATCAGCATAATTAAAGAAATATTTCCAATTTTAACATACCGTCGGTAGTACCGATGCGAGAGATTTGTAAAACCCGTTCTAAGCTGAGACCATAGCTGAGATATGCTAAATCTCCAACACGTTTAGAACTACTCGTTTTAATGTTGTTATCGAAAGAAAGATGGTTGAGGCATTTATTCATAATGAGTCAGTTTAGCTCATTTGCCCTCCCCATCGACATAACACACATTTGACACAAGTTTGGGAAACTATCTGTTACTCGTTATTCAGACTACTGATTATTTAGATTGCAAGCCTGTTTATTTACAAGCCCCCAGAAATACAAAGTATTCTCTATATTCAGCTGAGTTCTCACCCTATAAAATAGAGTTTCTCTCTCTCTCTCTCTCTCTCCATATATATATATATATATATATATATATATATATATATATATATATATATATATATATATATATATATATATATATATATATATATATATATTGGGAGGGTACGTTCTTTTATGATACAGGACTGAAGCAGATCTGATTTATTTCTTATTGTCCTTTTTCTCTTTCTTCTCTCAAATGTACAAAGTAGAATAAAGAATTACATAAAAACCATTGGTTTAAACGATAACAATTATGTAAAGGATAAACATTTATAACTTCAGATCTCATTAGTGACCTTCTATAGCATGCGTTAAGATAAAATGATGGAGTACGTGCGTCGAGGGTGGAGGCGTGGGGAGGGTGCGTGGGTGCTTGGAGTTATTGGGCATATTATACATTCTCGAGTACACATGGAATTATTTTGTAGGACATTGACAGACATTTAGGGCAATAAATAATGAACGAAGGACACCATGTGATAAAAGATAAACCAAAATCGGGAAATACAAACACATTCAATAGCTGTGGTCATCCATGATACAAAAGTAAGTTATCCATAATTTTATTATGGCGCCATACTTGGTAATAGCAAATCAGAAGTCAACCCTATTAAAAACAAACAAGCAGAAATCATACCTTTTAAAAACAAACAGAAGTCATACCTGGTAATATTCATTCAGACGTTATACCTGGTAATAACCATTCTGAAATCAAACCTGATAATGACCAAACAAAAATCATATTTTGAACTAACCAGTCAGAGGTCATACTTGGACATAAACTGTTAGAAGTCATACTTAGTAATAACCACTGAGAAATCAATGTGTTTATCTGAATAGATGATGCCTTCATCATTAATAATAAATGTTACCCTGAAAGAGCGTTGATGTTTCTTTTTTGAGAAATTGATATCATCAGACATTCATTTCTTTTTCTTATGTTTTGAGCATTTTTCCAAATAATTCTAATAAGACTTTCCAGCAACAAATATTATTAGCAATGTCTGCTTAATATAGATAATATATGATATATACGTTTTCTAATCTTATTAAATAATAATAATTCCAGTGTAGATAACGCATAGTATCATAATAGAATTAACATGACGTAATTTGCTGTTGGAACTTGTGACTGATACTCGATTATTAAAATGCCAATCTCTAATGAAAGGAATAGGAGCATCTGTTGTCCAACTGAAACCCGTGGAGCTCTTCTCATCCATGTTGAAGTCAACGGGAAACATTGTTGTTTCATTGTTGGCATTACGATTGCTTAGCACAATTTCCCACGGGTCTGTCACTTCCAGCTTGAACTTGTTTATCTTGTTCGTAGGATGTAGAATACCAAAAATTCTATTGCACTGAAATCGCAGCACGTTCTCATCTTTAGTGATTTGAACATCAGGAAACACGTGACTCCCATAGTTCCCAACATAACGATCCAGGATTACATCAAATGGATGAGCTAGATCATCATTGGAAACAGGACGAACTGTTGAATTCAGCCATTTCCCTGGAAAACTGCAGGCCGTTGTAGCATTAAGCCAAGGCTCCTCTCCAAGTAAAATGTCGGAAATATAAAAGAAGATGGTTCTAAGGGTATCCATTGAAATTTTGTTCACCCCCGGCCCATTAACACTGGCGTAAATGCCTATATCCATATCAAGATATATCCAAAGAAGAGAGATGTAGGAAAACACTCCACCGCTATGCCAAACTTTCCTGTAACCTAGAAGTAAATAAATAAAAGAAGCTATCATCACATAACTGAAACAGAACGAATGCTCTAATTTGACATTACGGTATCATAATGATATAAACAGTAAAGGTTTGATTGTTATGCAAATCTTGCATTACCGATAATGCAACCAGTACACTTGAAATACAGACAATATGATCATTAAGTTTGAACGGCGTGCTAGAACACGTGTATTTAATAATAAACGCACAGCATAAAGAACCTTTTGGGATATTAACATGTGCTTCTTCAAGATCATTCCATCAAAGATCCCTTTGTGTCGACAGAGTAGTGGCTTTACCAATGTATATCCAATCTGTCTTTCTTTTCTTTGTTTGATCTCATAATTTTCAATGTGTATCATATTCATATTTTCAATACAAAATTTTGATCCCTAAATTACGGGTGATAGATGAGTTTCCTTTGATATCCACGTTTTTTGCTAGCCAAAGCATAAGAGAAACGCCAATGGCACCTTCTCCATTTTAGAAATATTTGTTACCTCTGTAAGATCCAGTAAGCCAACCGTATCCGTACCCCACTTGCATATCGTTAACTGGGAAAGTCGGCCTCCGTAAGTTATAGTCTTCCTCTATTCTGCCAGATAGATGGTTGTACGTGCCAAATGTTTCGTTCAGAAGTTTCTCCTCTACAACTTGTCTTCCTAAATGACCTCTGCCTTCATGGAGAAGAAACTTCATCCATTTCGCCATATCTTCTGCATTGGACAAGATGGCGCCCGCCGGCTCAGATGGGTGAATCCTGAAGCAATGGAGGACAGGTCAGGATTTGAAAAACTTCTTTTAATTATTATTAAGAGTTTTTACACATGCCATGTATCCAAGGCATATCATTTCAGCTCCAGACCTGCGAGTTAGGGAGTTATTTTTTAAACTGTCCTTTGTGATTGTATGCATGCTTCTGTTGAAAATTACCATTCATGTGGCTGTGGAAGATGATGTTTGCGATCACAGTTGTGTACAAAAATGTCAACAAACCTCAACGGTGACCACCAACCTATATCTGCCACGTGCTACATGCTCTGGAAACCATTACAAAGTATATACTACTGCAAAGTATCTATTGTATAACTGTCCTTTCAGCTGCTAAATTGATGAATGCAAGCATTGCTTCGGGAATTGTTCCAAGTAAATGTTTGAAAACCTTCATCTTCGTGGATATTTAAAAAATATAATCTTCGATAGAGATCCCAATCAGGTTCCAGAAAAATGCTTTTATGACAGATTGTGCTCACAAAGCTGGATATATGCATAGTTACCAGCTATAGGTGAAGAATACTAGTAAATAAAATCGGAGCAATTTATTTAGAGTCTTAAAAAGCAATTGATTTAATAGATCATGATATATTAAAGAAAAAAATCTAAAATAATTCACACTCACAGATAAATCCCAAGCTTGGGTTGATTTTTACTTAACAGCAAGACAACCGTGCGTTTATGTGGCCAATGCTACAGCAAGTTTATTAATACGTTCAACTTGGAGTCCCTCAAGGCTTAACCCTGGTCCCTTTGCTCTTTTTACTTTTCGTGAACGAATTATCGCTTCATATGAAAACCACTTTATCTGATCTAATTGCGGATAACAATCTTGCATGCAATCAGCGTTTCATTCGGTTCCCTTTGATAAAATTTAAAATAGGACATTAAAGGTAACCTAATAAATTGACTTAATTGTTTACCTCAAAAATACCGTTTTGTTTCCTTCAAAAAAAATCAAAATACTAATTTTTGGATTTTAAAAATATTTTATTTTGGAATTGTCATACTTTGGTGGGGGGGGGTACTATTATATCATTAAGTACTGCTAGTGTCGCTTTTGGATTTTAGATTTATTGTATTATATATTTCTGGCTTTTCTAATTTTATTTTTATTTTGGAAATTTTCGTTTATGGATTTTATACTTTATGCCTTTTGTTTTTATTTTGAAAATTATATATATATATATATATATATGTGTGTGTGTGTGTGTGTGTGTGCGCTGTATCAATGATATAATGATATACCACGAAATGTATAAAGTTTTCATTAAAAGGAAACGAGGCTGGCCGAGAGTCTTTTTAATGAAACATTTATACAACGAGTGGTATATCATTGATACAGCGTACATACTATGCATATATTTTATTTATATCGCATACAAATACATGCATTTGCCATTTGGACCGAGTTAGACTGACGAGATGCAACTGTATATTGACTGAGTGAATGAACTCACATCCCTGCCGAGTGTGGCCGCTACAAAATGTAGTTCCGTCTTTTTGTGCATATTCACGATCACCTTTTCATATTGATAAGTTGATTGTTTCCATTTTTGAGTTCCTATTTGTATTCACATTGTTTAAATCAACTGATGATTTATATATGAAAGATGGTTTTGATGAAGAACTAGGCCTTCAGACACGTTGATTATTGAATATTGAACGCTCATCAATGCATTGACGTAAAGGCGCAAGGAAATTAGCGTGAAATGGAATCTAAGCAAAACGACGAACCAGCAAGCGGTAATTAACACATTTTAATATATTTTTTTAAGCTGATCTAAGTAATTATTATGCTTTAATTAACTCTCTCTCTCTCTCTCTTTATCATCATCATCTCTCTGTTTGACTTAACATTTACCATCATTGTCACGTTACATAAGCGAAAATCATATATTCTCGTCTTTTCATGGATTTTCACCGTTATGTTGATATGATGATCAACAGAGACAGACAGACAGACAGAGAGAGGGGAGCCTTTGGATATTTTCATATTAGTTAATAATAATCGAGTTTTTGAACCTTATAATAGGTTTAAGAAACAACAACATCAATAAAGCCTTAAATACGTTACGTATGTGTGCCCCGTAACCAAGACATTTACCTTACTGTGTCGACCGGCAAATTCAACTTTGTATCATTGATTATATAAACACTTTAGATAGGTCCCAAGGGAAGTGTAAACATACCATTATGATGAACGATATTGTAGGTTACTTGGTGCAATTTAAGTTTCAAGTTTTTTTATCCAGCCCATTTCTTTTTCTCTCTTACTCCAGATTTCTGCATATTTCGTTCCTTGTGGATGAGAGGGAAGGGATAAACGGAAAAAGAAGGGATTGAGATTAAATTATGTATCATGTTAAATTAATTTAGGAGACGGGGTTTATTATTACTTTTTATCGTTATTTTCATACCTCACTAATGATTAATGAGTGGAAATTCGTCATTGATCTGTAGGAATAGACCCAAGAGCACACAGTTCCAAGTATGTTTATGTATGAGTATTATTGCGCCATGGGCGGATCACAATTTGATATACTAATAGTATTGGTATATCAAACTGCTTTATACAAACACTTTAAAAGCGATGCTATTTTTAATGTATGTGGTATGTATATACCACCATGTCGGCCAATACTGCGTGTCGGGTAATTCTGCGCAAGGATAAGTCATTTCTGTAAACATTGGATCACGTGCTATTTTTGGTCAAAAATCCATTTTGTATCAAGAAAGAACGATTGTACTTTAATTAAGGAAAGTGATATTCATAAAGTGTACAAAAATATCCCACATTTCAACTTGAAAATCATATAAAAATATGATTTCTAAATGTCAACATGAAGACCCTCTCCATACCTTCTAAAACCTGCAACCCGGAAAATCCTATTTACAATGCATCTTTTAGAATCATACAATTATTTACATTATATAAAAGATGGAAATGTATATCTTTAAAAATACTGCATCTTAATCCAAGTTTCCACTTTTGCAAGTTGTCCCACACGTACAATATATCGTCTGCTACCCAACGTTACGTGTTAACTTGCCGCTAGAACGCCATTTTCATGAAATTTCCCGGCGTATAGTCTGTTTCTAAATTCTTTAGTAATTTTTCCCCATAAACAAGACGTTGTAAACAGATTACATCCTATTCATTATTGTTTTTCTTGCACACAAAATTTTATTTTGTATAAAATGTTGAAATTTACTAATTTTTTTACAAGATCGGTTTAGCTTGCTTAGTAGCTCTTGCCATTTATTGGCATTGTTATGTTGAATTTTGTAAAATTAGCTAAAAACCTGACCTAATTACTAGACTGAAATGCTGACAGAAACATTCGAAAGTAATGTATTTCATTAGCAGCAGAGAGGGCGAGCAGAGCTTTTGCTGAAACGTAACTTTGAAAACTAAAAACCTCATTTTGTTTGTTACTTTATTTTTGTCGTTCTTTTTCTTCTAAATTTTGTATGGGCGTTTTCTTTAACCCATATAACGTCTCACTGAGGTCGCGCCCTCTCTGCTGCTATAATTAGATCATTATTATATATCAATAATAGCACCAGCTATGGAGTCTTATATTGCTTGCTTAGCTCGAGAGCGATTAAAAGCAATTAAGAAATTTCTTCCTGTTCGTGATTCTGTTAGACGAAAACTTCAAGAACGTCAAGAATCTCAAGTTGAATATGCAGAAGGTGCAGAAAAATTATTTAAACCAATTGTCGAACCAACCAAGAAAATTGTTACAGCAACTGAGGCAACACAAAAAGCTCTTGAAAAATTGCCTGCTGATATTGCTGGCCGTCTTCAAGCAGCTCAGCCACCACCACCGCAACCTCCTCAACCACCACCTCTGCCAGGAAGTAGAATTAATATTGCAGATAAATTTACGCCCGAGGGTATTGCCGATATCAAAGACCCAAACCAAGTAAGTGATATTGCCGCGTTTGGATATTATGAAAGAGATAAGTATGTAAAACCCGAATATGTGAGAACTATGAGATCTGCCGATTGGGTTAGGGGTGTATTTCGCATCGCTACTGATACTCCACAAATCAGATCTATGGAAGATGTTAACAATTTTAATATTTTTGAGCAGGCAGTAAGTGAGCGTGTTAAACAGTTAATACTGGAAAGGAGACAAAAAGAAGAAGAAATGAAGTTGCAACTTGAAAAAGCAAAGACAGAAAGGAAACAAAGAGAGGGGGAAGTGATGTCAAAACTTAAGGAGGTTGAACGAGAAAGGAAACAAAGAGAATAAGGACTTTGAAGAAACTAGACGAAAGAAAGAATTACGTTCTTCACCGGATAAGAAAGAAGCAAAATGGAAATCAGTCTCAGGAAAATGGGAGAAGGAAGCAGAAGAAACAGCAAGTAAGAAAGATGAAACAACTGGAAGTGGTTTTGTTACTCAAGGAATATGTCCTGACAGTGTTCTTACCGATGTAGATAGATTAGAAGTTCTGATTGGAGGAGAACGCGCTGGAAATAATCCACCGGAAATTATGAATGAAATATCTGATATTTGTCGAAGATTCTTTACTGGCGGTATTATGGATATCAATGTTTATCGTTCCCTCATCGAAGAAATTGCTGATGATTATCACAGCGACTAAAAAGACCTAATTAATCAGTATGTAATTTAAAAAAATTATTATACACAATGCACAACGTGGACCTGTAATGGTCAGGGTAGTAAACGCACGATTGCCAACTTACAAAGCGATTTACGGAGATGGACTCGGTGATACTGGTATGGGTTTAATCAAAAGGATGGCTCTAAAAGTAATACGGATTGCAAAACTATTAGGAATTAAGGCTATTGATGCTGTTCGTGATAAAGGTATCTTGTCGGTAAAGCATTTTCATCGGTCAAAGAAAGGGTATCTCGATTAGTACGAAGAAAAAAACATGACCAATAAAATTACCCAGCACTGAAGATATGCCTGCATATGTCAGTAGAATAATAGATCAAGCTGCAAATCATAAACTATCAGAGTTGGCTGGTGAAGCAGAAAGAAGCATAACGGCAAATTTAATAGCAGGAAGTGGTCTTCGTGTTAGACGATAGATAACAATTATAATAAAATGTTTAAACGTTTGTTTATGTATGATCCAGCGTTCAATACAGACGCACCAGTTCTCAAAGATGAATCGATACGTGATTATCAATTTTATTCTTATGACGCACGAGAACCAAATCAGCGGGGAGAATCGAATTACAAGTTCAGGATACAAGCAGATATTTCTTACCCGCTGAAGCATTTATTGAAGTAGAAGGTGAAATTATAAAAGCAGATAATTCTGAATTTGCCGATGGTTTTATAATCAGTTTGTTAATAACGGCATTGTGGCGTTGTTTGACAGTGCTACGTACATGATTGACGGAAGAAATATTGAAACGATTCAAAAAGACGTTGATGCTGTTACAACGATATTTGGTCTAGCAAGATATTCAAATGATTATGCAAGATCAGCTGGTCCATCAATGATGTTTTCAAAGGATATTATTGACCATCCTGACCATGGACCTAAATTATCTCCCCTTCCAACTATTCTTAAATACAGTAATAATCCGTACGGTGAAGGTTGTCATATATCACCAGGAATCGTTAATATAACTTCAACAATAGCAGTTAATCTTATATGCGATGTAATTGATGGCAGCTTTAAAATAAATCTTGAAAAATCAAATCAGGCTCAGCAAGGATATATTCTTTATACATTCATTCCGCAAATACCTCCTGGATATTTGATTGTACAAGAACCTATTAATCCTGTTTATCTACGATGTCATAATTAGTTATTGTTAAGAATAAATTTCAAACTTACTGACCAGTCCGGACACTTAATTGACCTACGTGGAGTATTTCAAATCAAATTTCAAATCTTAATGCTTTTCAACCTCAGCGTGAAAGATTTTTTTCATTCTGCATAAAATTGTCGATGAAATTCTATCAGATTTCGTAATGTTTTAGGATGAAAACCCCAGCAATTCTCTGAATGATTTATCGATAAATCAATAAATTTCTCCTTTTCCTGCTTAAAAAAAACAGCTAAAATCGGTCCAAAAACTGACCAAAGAAACCCAGGAAAAATGTCATTTTTAGGTGTGTTTTGTGAAATTTAGCGATTTATCGATAAATCATTTAGAGAATCGCTGGGGTTTTCAACCTCAAAAATTACGAAATCTGATAGATTTTTCTTGACAAAAATGACTAAAATATGTGAGATAACGATGAATTTTGACTAATTTCCGTAAAAAGTAACAAAATTCAGAATATTTCAAAAAAATAAAATCATTATCATAAAAATATTGCCCTTAGATTTTTTTATCACGCAGTCATGCAGAGCGACGGCACAAATGCATATAATTTTTGTTTTAACGACAGCACAATATATACGGGAGCCTTCTCTACGTTCAACATATTTTTTTACACACCCATAATCAGCCCAGGGAGAGTGCAAATATGTTATTATGGTGGGGTTGCGTGTTTTTTTTTCTGTTGAAGGTCGAGGTGGAGCTGGGCTCGAAATTTTATATCGAAAAATCGCGAAATATTTGCAACCATCGACACTTGTCAGCCATGGGATTCGATCACCAGACCTCAAGTATCAGAGTTCTATGCTTTAGCAATGTGCTTCGGAGACATCGGACAGATATAGAAACTCGCTGTATTAGATAATTATATATTTGTTACTTCATTGATATGAATTATGACACAGATGGTTTATTAAATTAATTACCATGACAAAATGAATTACGATCTACGCAGAAATATATACTACATAATTATCTCTCTAGGTACATAATTATCTCTCTTGGAGTAGCAGAAAAGGGGTTTTCATACTTTTCATCTACAAACCCTCACAATGACATTTTAGTATCTCATCGACATAAATCAGTTTGAAATGATAAATTGACAGCTGTATTATAATTAATTAATTACTGAATTATGAAAAAACAAATTAAATAGATAGTTAGTAAATATAAGCTGCATTACTACTTAATACCACTACCGGAGAGAGACATTTATCTCTCTTAACAATAAAAGAAAATTCTTTTTTGTTGATATTTCTTAGAGAGAGCAGATCTGGTTGTATTTACTGCGACGAAATATATAGAAGACCTGTGCATATCGAAATATTTGCCAGCTGCATTCATCAACGGGAATATTATTTCTTCGCAAGTCTCTTTATTTGCAGATTTAACTAATCTTGCTATTTTTGAATATTTACCGGTATTTCCAAATTTGCAATTCTGACTCTGCGAGATAGATCTCAGATTAGATAAATTATTATCGATTTTGATACCGTTGATATGATCGATTACAAGACCGTCTTTGAGCACACCGTTGAAACACTCGTAAATAAATATATGACCAATATATAGTTTTATTTTATTTTCCCTGATACTGAATATCAGTGCCGAATTACACCATCACGAGATGCTTCGTAGTCTCTGATAATAGGATGCGTCATAAACGTATTTTGCTCCATTTATATATAATATCATTTGCTTAAATAATAATTTGTCTAAATCGTTACTTTGAAAATCTTGTTAGATAATCGTCTACAATTTGTATAACCTTGTCACTGTCAATATTTTTATCATCATATCTCTTGAGCTCTCTGTATTGTTTTACCACCACATTGCAAACACTTTCTCATTTCTCCTCTCACTCCAACACCGCATTTTAAACACGGCTTTGATCCTAGACTTCCTTTACGAACGCTTTGCAAATGATTCATTCACGTAAGCTTTGTTACAAGGAGTCGTAGAACCTATCATTAGCCATCTGTATTTATTCTTTGTTTGATCATTATATATATATATATATATATATATATATATATATATATATATATATATATATATATATATATATATAATATTTCAATTAAAATATTTGTCTTAATTATAAATGAACGAATTTGACAGATTATCTAAGATCAAGCCTTCTAAAAATAAATTTAATCTTGACATATATTTCCTGACTTACCGATTAAAGATCTGGTTGATCCGAAGAATAAAACTTTGATTATTAAAATTCACTATATTAAGAAAGAATTTAGCAGAGATGGCGCATCTCATGTGAGGTCAACATTCAAAATCACTGATCGTGTCGACGCTACGATGAACGACGAACGAGCGGCAATTATCATTAATTATCTCGACAATCGAAAATATCTTTTTAAAGTAAAATTTGTTGTATTAGCAGAAACATACAATTAGATTATCCGTGACAAATATGATCCTGTCCTTCATAATGAAAAAATTGCCATACTGAGTAAAAATTCCAAACCAGGAATGTTGACTGTTATTGACAAACCGTATTATGAAAAAGCGGATCCTGTAACCGCATTTATTTATGGAATTTATCCGATAAATAATAACCCCAGTGTTAATAATCTAACACCGATGAAATTCTCAAAAAAAAACAAATTGTGTAGCCCAACGAGTAACGGAACATTTTACCGTTTCGACTCGTGGAAACGGTCTAACGGATAAAAGACGTACAATAATAAATGAGTGAGGAGAAATAGTTAAAGATACAAGAGCATCTGTCAAAGATGTCGCTGAGCTAGGAAAGAAACTAAAATTCCCAATAAGAGTAAAATCGATAATCGAAGAAATTATGTACGAATCAAAATATAAATCAAAAGGAGCTTCGATCGAAATTATTGACCATAATGCGCATGCATGGACTAGTGCAGTAACAATATTTCCACAAAATGGAACTGTTAAGTTTTACCAAAGAGATATATTTAATTTTATTAACGAAATAAGTAAAATCGATCCTATATCAGTATGGCTTTTCAAAGTTCTGAAGATGGAAACTATGATCAGTTTGTACGACCTAATGGCGTTATTTATCGTACAGAATCTCTCCATAAATAAACGAAAATTCTTGCGTTAAAATATACCGATGCTGCTGAACAATTACTCAGTAAATGTTTTACTGTTTCGTCAGTTGCGGCTCTTTTTGCTAGAGATAAAAATTCGTGGAAACCAACTCGGTTTCATTTTCTTAATGAAATAATATTAAGTTGTGTAGAATACGGACATATTTTATATATTTTAAAAGATTTGGTCATCCCACACGCGAAATGACTAGAGTATCGACAAACGGACCATTACCGGATTTTGACCTGACTAGATTCGCTTGTATCGAGTCATTCGAGTTTGCTAAAGGTCTTCATCTGATTTGTTATGCTTGGTTTGGCAAACTTTTTTCAGAAACAATGTGGGTACCAAAACTATTATTACCATATATGTTCGATGTAAAAATAATGATATTTCTGACAGTAAGTGAAGCAATTATATCATATCGTCAGAAGAAAGACGTTTACTTGCCACAAAAAAGAAATATTCTGATGACGAAAATCCTGATATAACTGATCATGAAAATAAAATCGCAAAAGATCTCGGCAGAAAAATAATCGGTAGATACACCCAAGGAGGATCAACTGATCATAAACGACATTGTACAAGATTAATAATGGATGATGCTGAGTTAGATTCTATAATCGTTGATACAGCGAAGAAAAATACATTTATAAGTCGTAGCAATGATAATTTATCGAACGGAACCAAATTAGGTATAATTATGAGTTATATTTATGGTGATTCACCGCAGTTTACTCATTTACGATCTTCAATGTTCGCGTACGTTTCGATAAATCTATTATCGATGATAAATACAGTTTCTAAGTTTGCTGTCAGAGTCGCTACAGATTCTTTTTATATATATAAACAATATTTAGGATTGTTGGAAAATTGAATATCGGCAATTATGCATCATGAGACGAATGGAGAATAAAAAAAGAAAATACACTTGATTATTCTGAATCCGCCCTCGTTGAAATCAAAGATATTTATTACAAAAAAAATATCAGCCATTAAAGCTATCATATGCACCGTCAGTGTACGATCCCGTGGCTAGACATAAAACAGTTTATCTTAATGGATCTGGGGGTTCTGGTAAACAACTCGTGTGATTGAACTATTTCGGAATTTTGATATGATCGTTTTAACCCCTACACACAAACTCGCAAGAGAATGAGAGAAAGAAATATTAAATGATGCACTTATCATAGATTTTTTCCGACGGAAGGGAGATAAATGGACTCCTGATCGAAAGGGCGAAAAATACGTTCCATAGATTATCGTATGGGATGAAATATGTATAATGTCGTTAGAAACATTAAAAACATTTCTTGATTGGATATTAAAAAAATAATGCTGTGATAATGTGCGTCGATCTCGGTCAACCGCCACCTTTTGCTGGATTGTCTCCGCATAAATGGTTAAAGAATTTTGTAGATTATTATGAAGAAATAGCTGATGATCATAGATCTCTTGATCCATAATTAAGAGAGTTAAAAAAATTAATCAGATTACAACCAAATAAAATTCAGCATGAAATAATGCGTGACATAATTTCCGAAACTCCTATAAGCAATTTTTGGAATTTATGGAGACCAGATGATTTGATAGTTGCAAGTAGAAAGATAGTTTGTGATACACTTCAACAAAGATTATTTATGTTACATAAAGAAAAGTTTTCAAATCTACCCGTACCATTATATTATCGACCGGTTGATACGCGACTGCAGAATATCGACTTTGATATACCGGGATCGTCAGAAAAACAAAATATTGTGTTAAATGATATCGTTTTAGTTCCTGTCAATGTTGTTGAGAGTGCGTTATATATGGACAAAACTCCATGGACCCTGGGATACGCAGTGACAATTCATTCATTTCAGGGGTTAACTATTTCTGATCCGCGAGTTCAGATCGTCAATGATTGTATCGAATGGTCAAATTTAGTTTATCTCCCAATGCCTAGAGCTACAAAAATATCTCAGTTGCGGAGGTTTATAATAGATGTTACGGAAAACACTGGCTATGTTATTGACAATGATATAATAAGAATATAAATTAGTTATAAACAGTGTGACAAAAAAACATAAGCGCGAATTTGACCTTGATGCTGAATTTATAATGATGCTAAAACAACAGCAAAATAATCATTGTGCGAGCTGTAATACAGTAATGTTGTAGGCGATACTCGAGTAATGGTCCAAAACAATTTACCGTAGAGAGAATTAATAGTAAGTTTGGTCATGCACGCGAAAATGTAATGCTGACATGTCTTGAATGTAACTAACGTCGAGGAGCTAGTTTAGTGATTACGGTGGTAAATGTGTCTTCAGGAGTTACTTGTAATTGTTCATGTACAAATCCACGTTACCACACGAGATATTTTATGTGTCGTTAAACTACAAATAGGATCAGTCGCTCTTTTTACCACCTTCAACTTCACCAGCTTCATATGAATATCTGACAGTAACATTACATAATAATGGTTGTTTAGAAAACGCATGTCGTTGTATTGGTATATGTGTTTTGTAATTGCATTAATAGGTTTCATGGCTGTTCTTCGAATAATTTCATTATTTAATGCATCTATCACTTTTGGTAATCTTGTAACCCATTTACGAGATCTCGTGTCTTAAATCATTTCCTTCGCATACTGATATCAGAATAACCGCTCATCAAGCGCTCGATTAAATCGTTCAACAACTGCCTGATCACGATGTATTGCAGTATGTCCTCGACTGATTTCGACATTATGTTTTTTCATCAGAGATGATACTGTACCAAGACATTCCTTGCCAAGATCAACCTGTAATAGTTGTGGCCATCGTAAGGGTCCTCGTTGATAAATTCGCTCAAAAGCAGCTACAACTTCAGCAGCTGATTTTGTTGGTAGTGGCTCTGCTTCTTTATATCTACTTGCAACGTCAATGACAATTAACGCGTATTTATATGTTAACTGACGTCTTCCAATTTTGATAGCATCATGTGGTAAAAACAAAATATCTGCTTGATGAACTTCATTAGGAGTGCCGACATCAAAACGTGCATGCTGAATTCGTTTAAGTGGTGGTTGTTAAATTTGCCATATTGCCCGTCGTGCTAACCAATTTACGGCGGCAAAACATGTAGTTTTTGCTGCATCAGCGAGTTTACTAATAGCTGCTCAACCCCTCCAATATCCCATTGGACTATAATTAATCGATTCCATTATTTCAATAATTGGTTGATTAATTACCGGCTCCGAATACTAGTTTACCTTTCATTGCAGATTTTATTTTAGATTTTATTTTCAATCTAGCTAATTTCTCTTTAAAAGATAACTCTTTATGGAATTTAATGCATGAATTAATTCCACATCTGCAATATGTCTTTTTTGTAAATCATTGCTTTTATAAGCAACATCATGAATATGACACGCTTTATCAATTTTATTAATCGGATATTCTCCAGGTTTTGGTTGATCCTGGTTAACAAGTCGAATATCAAGTCGGGGACCAGGACCACAATCATTATATCCTGGGAGGTGTTTTTCTCCTGGGTATTTAGCCTAAGGAGTTCCTTAAAATTTTTACATTAATGTAACAATATCACCACCATCATTACGTTGAATTTTAGGTAAAAACGAAAAAGAAATTATGTCACTTATTGCACAGTTTCCACCATATACTATTTTTCCTTTTTTTTTTAACCGTGGTTAAATCAGTAGTTTTAACTCTACAACGTAAACAATATAAATTCATGCATATTTATAATATGGATGTAATTGATTTGACAGCGACACGAAAACAAGAGCCAGTAAAACATAGTCCAGCATTACCGAATTCTATCAGAATGATAATAATTGGCCCGTCGGGAAGTGGAAAGACACAATTATTACTTAATTTGATAATGAGATGGTTAAAGTGGGACAAGTTATATTTAGTTGCACCATCAAGCTTTAATGAAAATGCAAAATTGTTAAATGATGATGGCGACATTATTAATTTTATAACTGATATTAATGAAGCACCGTCCGTAGATGAATTAGACGGGTTTATTAATAATCTCGTAGTATAGGATGATGTGATGCTGGATAAACAATCAAATCCAGCTAGAATATTTTCCAGAGGCAGGCATAAAAATACAGATATAATTGATGTTACTCAACGATAGACACAAATACCAAAAATGATCAGAGATAGCTGTAATATTTTAGTTGTATTTAACGGAGTGGATACACATACCTTAAGAAATATTAATCAGACCTGGTGCAGCGGAGATATGGACATAATTAGATTCAGAGATTTTTTTTAAAAGTAGAAACTACCCCACACTGATTTATAACAATAAATTTACACGATCCCAGAACAAGATATCGTGTAGGTGTTGATAAAATATTTGGTTGATAATTATAGCAGAAGAGAGGGCGCGACCTCAGTTTGGCGTCATATGGGTAAACAAAAACTCGCAAACAAAATTTAGAAGAAAAAGAACGACAAACATAAAGTAACAACAACAAAAATAACCCCCGCAAAAAAAACTGTTGGAAATAGACCCTTGGAGAGAAACTCTCGATAAGATAGAGGCTTTGGAATGAAGTCAGTGAACTTATTGTTTTTCGTTTGTTTGAGGTTTTTGTTTTCAACGTTACGTTTCAGCAAAAGGTCTGTTCGCCCTCTCTGCTGACTCATTTCTTTAGCCCGATGGATAAACATTACATCTGCTCAAAGCTATAGGCCGACATATCGCGTGTCATGAAAACACGTGGGAAGTATCCCGTGTGTCCAAAAATTAATATTATTTTAAACAGAATATTCTGTTGACAACTGCCTCTTTTTACATGGTAAGCACTGCAGATTTTATCTTCGTAATTTAGATGAGCAGAAATGCCCGACAGCAATATATATATATATATATATATATATATATATATATATATATATATATATATATATATATATATATATATATATATATATATATATATGTGTGTGTGTGTGTGTGTGTGTGTGTGTGTGTGTGTCTTTTCATCATTTAAAACTTTAATTTTACGCAATTGAGGTTTCTTTTTACAACCGATATGTTATTTTAAACAATTCTTCAGTTCCGTTTTGGGGCAGGAATATCCTTTTGAGAATATTGATTTCTTTCTTCAAATTCTTATAATATTACCTGTTTTTTCTACTTTAGTAATCAAAATTGCCATCGATTTAAAAAAACACAATTTGTTTATTCAAATTCTTACCATGTTTTGTATTATTACAGTAATCTATAATTTCTGGTAAAACATTTAAATATGTATTCGTGTTGCTTGCTGCAAAAGCAAACTGCATCTAGAGTGATTGAGACAAACGGGCAAAAATGTTAACTTCATACTATTTCCCCACCCTTCCTGCAACAAAAAAAACTCCAAAAGAAAACAACAAATTTAATCCATAAAACCATTTCAGATTGTGTCAAATATGAAACTCCAGGTGCAAATCCACAAAATTAAGATATGTTTATGAAGATTTCATATGCATTTAATATACCATATATTGTTTTTATCTACTTTCGCGATAATCAAAAATTTATGTGCGACCAACAAGAAAATGAATGGCGGCGAAAATTGTCCTCTAACTGAATATAAAAGTTAATGATACCCTTAACATTTTTTATGTCGGTGTGCTGACTCGTTATTTAAGATATTCTTGAATATACTCCTATATAATGTTTCCAGACATTTTTAAGCGTCATTTAAAATTACAAACAAGATCTTTGATTTCAAGTTTGAGTCCCGACGAAGAATCCAAGATGGAAGACGATGAAGTATGATGTAATCTGTAGTGTTTAAGTCTATAGTTCCTTGTAGAAACAAGAAATATCATTCCGGTTTTGGAAATCTGAACACATTTTTATAAGAGCTGTCTCGGTTCAAGAATCTCACATGAGCACACGTATTTTCCAGGAAAAAAGATTCCTTTTGAATCCAAATAATTTGAAATAACTCCAAAGGGCACAACAATCACTTTCCAGTGTAATAACCCAACTGAGATTATTTCTCCAAAACAAAGGTAATATCGTATTCTAAGACGCATTTTCGAAAATCCCCAAGTTCGAAATCGAAAAGGGGGTCACGTGAACGTATTTATATCACACACGCTTAACAAGACCTTGACGAAAACCAATCATTTTACTCTAAGAAATAAAAAATTAAAAATTTATTTACATCTTAAATCACGTAGTCCCATCATGATCTCGACAACAACCAATCATTTTAAAATAAAAAAGAACTTATTTACGTGGTTGCTACTAATTTTGAATAAAGGTCAGGATCATGGTCAACATCTGGTGCTTACTAAAGAAAACGTAGAAGTTCTTAGCAAAGAGAACTACCTTATTTTGACATGTAATGAATATATATATATATATATATATATATATATATATATATATATATATATATATATATATATATATATATATACACACAGTCCAAACTACTCTAGTGCTCGAAATTAAAGTATTTTAATATGACCGCCACCTCCACCCCGATATTTTGATCAGTGGCTGAGCGAGTCACTAACAGCCAAGGACTACTGTACATAAACAATATAAATCTGAGCAGAATCCAGGTTGCAACTGCCATTGTCAGATCTTGTCATAAAACGGACGCTTTCGAGCACTAGGCTACCGATGCATTCTAACTGTGAATCCATTTTATTTGTCTTCTCCCTGAACTCATTCTGATTCCAAAATTCATATCAATAAAACTGAATTTGCCCTTCATTATATTTTCAAGGTGGTGTGTTCGTTTCGTATCTGTCTATGCTCTTTGTCAGGAGTTCGAAAACAAATGCCAATATCTAACTGACCTAGGTCAGAGGTCGACTTATACATGAGACTTTGACGACGAATCTAACTACTTAATTACATCCACTGTTTCTAAATCTCCCAAATGTTATCTATGAATTAAGTAGAAAGACAAAGGACTTACCGGTAAAGGGAATTTGTGCTATTAATAAGTTGTCCGTTCTTCAGAACATACGGTTTAGCAATGTTGTCTGCAATAACTTGGCATGGTTCTTTCAAAAATGTTGTATTCATCATATTTAGTGGCTGTAGCAGTTTCGTTCTGGTCAGGTTTTCCCACGTGTCATTGCCAAGAATCTCGGTCAGATGACCAGCTAATGTATACATAATGTTGTTGTAGTAAAAGTCATCACGGAAGGGTTTTACTTCGGGAACAAATTGCAACCTCCTTCCAAAACAAAACGTTAAAGTAAAATAAAATAGTTGGTTTCGGTGGGGGCTGTTCATTTTAAAGGCGCTTTATCGCATTATTGACTAGGTCATGAGAAGGATTTGTGAACTAAGTGTATATTCTACACACACACACGCACACAATGCACTAAACACACACACAGAAGTGTGTGTGTGTCTGTGCGTGTGTGTGTGTGTGTGTGTGTGTGTGTGTGTGTGTGTGTGTGAAACTGCAATAAACTGACAACGAAGAGTGCGAAACTGGTATCTAGCTATCCTGAGCCCTTTCGACTTCTTAATGAGTCTTTTTCGAAGGCAAATACAAAACATAGACATGACAAACAAATAAAATAGAAAAACGGTTATGCTTGCGAAACTTTACATGGCTGTTTCTACAGTAGTTCAACCTTTTAACTCTGTTATGTGTCAACTACTTTATTTCAGCTTGTTGCTGATACTGGAAAATATTTGCATTGACCTAGAAATTGATGAGCCATAATGACATCTGTTATTTTATGTAAATTAATGTAAGCACAGATTATATCCCGGATATTTCATTGTTACAGTAGTCATAGGCTATTAGGCAAATTTAGAGAATTATTTAAAAGAAAATGTGTCAGCTGCAAAAGAGATTTTTATTTGTGCATGGTTATCTATTTCTAGTCTTCTTGGTTTAAACCTGTTCATATGTACTGTATATATTCTACACATCTCCCTACAAATCCAGTTATTTACCTGCCTAGCTTATGTTATGTTTATTTATTTAATTAGCTAAAATTTTACCTTCCTGACCGAACATGTGCTGTGTTATGATAATTTAGTCAGACTGTACTTTAAATCCAGTAACATCCTCTAATTTGGCCATGCGACTTGAAATGAGCTCAGCATTAATTATAAATTGCAAATAATTAAAACATTAATGATTTGCTAGATTACCTTAATGGAATTGCAAACATATAAAAGAAAATATTTAATCAACTATCACCAAAACAAGCAGTTTACTTTCTTTTTTGTTTTAATTTCTGAAACTTCACTAATATATCTCTTCGCACTATAGTGGTCGTCTAATGCAAGCCATGTGGTCCCTGATGTTTTATGGGTGAGTGACCTCAGCTTTTCATTTTATAGGGGTTCATTCAAAACTGAACGTGAACCTTTGTGACTTTCTGATATTATATGGCAAAATACTTTTTCTAAGGAGCAAAATGGGTACTTATAAGGTAAACAGGGTTAGCAACTACACGCTTAAGATTTTTCAACAAATAATGTGCATGTGACATATATTATTTAACATAATAACATGTTTTAAATATCGTAAGTGTTACCAGTGTTGTTGAATATTTATTATTCTATTTAAATACACGAGAATACTGTACAGTACACAAAACTATGACTTGGTTAATTTTATTATGTAGTGTGACCATTTCGTTCCGTTTAAAAGTTTCATAAATGCAAATGCTTTTACCGTGTAATTTCCGCACGTGTAAGTTCTGGTGGATAACCGGCTATCAATCCGTAGTATAGACCCGACAGTCCAGTTCGATGGGACAAAATGTCTTTCAAAGTAGTCATCGTCGTTCGGATAGTGTCCGGAAAAGAAAATCTTTCTCCTATAATTTCGGACACCTTACTGTTCCAGGTAATTCTGCAAAGAGTGACCAAACGAACTATAACGTTACATGTGTTAATACTGCCAGTTTCAACATTATAAGCCTCCAACGTTTTCCATGTCGTCGAAATAAAATAAATCATGTGAATGAATTATCCTGACAAGTTATACATCTGTTCATGGCCGCACAAGATGTTACCAAACGGATGAGATTGGAAATGAGGTCAACAATTTCTTGTGTAAAATACAAATAATCAAAAAAATATTCAATGTTACGATCTGGTCAAAGATGTGAAAAATAGTTAATCTGATGGAATACTTATTGTATACACAGTCAACGCCTCGTTGTGCGTCAGACACGTTATATTTGTAGTAATATCTTTGTCATAATTTTTATAAATTGATGTTATAATCTTTATAACTTGATGTTATAATATGTTTAACTTGATGTTATAATCTGTTTAACTTGATGTGGTAGTCTTTATAACTTAATGTTATAATCTTTACAATTGATTTGACAATCTCTACAACTAGTTGTGATAATTTGTGTAACCTGATTTGATAATCTTTATAACTCGATCTGATAATCTGAATAACTTGATATGATAATCTTCATAACATGATGTGATAACCATTATCGCTGATGTGACAGTCTGTATAATTGGATGTGATACTCTTTATTATTACTTGATAACATGATGTGATAATCTTTGTAACTGATGCGATAATCTGTATAGCTGGATGTGATAATCTGTATTATTACTTGATAACATGATGTGATAATCTTTGTAACTGATGCGATAATCTGTTAGGCTGGATGTCATAATCTGTATTATTACCTGATAACATGATGTGATAATCTTTGTAACTGTTGCGATAATCTGTATTGCTGGATGTGATAATCTGTATTATTACTTGATAACATGATGTGATAATCTGTATAGCTGGATGCGATAATCTGTATAGCTGGATGTGATAATCTGCATAACCTGATGTGATAGTTTTTATTACTTCATATGATTATCTTATAATTTAACATGAAGTTGAAGCTCGAAGCAAACACATAAATAATACATGAACACATTTCAAATCATTCTAAAAAAGATACAACGTTCTTTTTATTTTGTTGTTATTGTTATTGTCTTGCGTTAATTTCTTTTCTTTTTTTGGGGGGAGGGGTCGAAAATGTGTTTACTTTGAAGTGTGTAATCTATACTACTTTAGAAATAGATATTTGTAATTCAGATTTCTTGTAGAAAAGTTGCAATTTTTAACTATAATTACAATATTGGATTGCATCAGACAAGTTGTGTGAGAATAATTACGTTCACTTTATTCGCACTGTATTACTCAAATATCTTGAAAAGCGAGCCAAAATTGTGCTGTGTGCCTAGCAATCCTGTTATGGAATAGGGTAAATACGAAGCCCCTATTATATATTAGAGACTAGAGCGGTTTACATTAAATAAATTACATCCAATGACATATTAATCTTTGTATTTTAATTTAATGTAATTTTTGTAAATATCAATATATAGACTTTGCTATGTAAAGAATCAAATTTAACGAATGACCACTCATTTTACACGTATTCATAAAAACATCGAAACCAAGTTATATGCATTTGGAGATACATCATAAAACATAGAAAAAATAGAAACCAGCAATATAAAGGTATAAATCATTTTATTACAGGATCTAAATATAAGTGATCGTGAGGTCACGTGAGATGTCACAGAACAACACATTTTATAGGTCAAGGATAAGTTCGTATTGTCAGTTATAGTACAAGGATAGAGGCTGGTCATCTGAAGAAGAAAATATATATATATATATATATATATATATATATATATATATATATATAAACAACACCAACACGTAGAATGTGTATATATACATCCAGAAAACATTTCTTTTAAAGTGTTGGTATAAAGCAATTTGATATACCAATAATAATGGTATATCAAATTGTGATCCGCGAATGGCGCAATAATACGCATATATAAACATTCTCGCGACCGTCTGCGGTTGACTCTAGATCAGTGATGAATTTCCACACTTCGATCATTAGTGAAGTATGAAAATAACGATAAATAGTATTAATAATCCCCCTTTTGTAAATGAATTCAATAGAGTACACATTTACTTCGCAATGTATTCTGTTCCCCCTCCCCTCGCATGAATAACAGACAATTACGCAGAAATGTGGAGTAAGAGAGAAAAGGAATTTGAGTTGGATTCAAGCCTTGATATAGAAATTACACCAAGTATCCTTCAATAATATGGTTCGTCGTAATTATATGTGTGCACGTTCCTTGGGATTTATCAACAGTGTTTATCAATAATACAAAGTTGTAAACCATGTTGACATTATACGGTAAATTTCTAGGTTGTGTGGTACATATATCACCATGTCCGAGAAATTCTGCGTGTCGGGTAATTCTGCGCAACGATACGTCATTTCTTTAAACATTGGATCACGTGTTATTTTTGATTAAAAAAATCCGTTCTGTATAAAGACAGAACGATCGTACTTCAATTAAAAAATGTGATATTCATTAAGTGTACAAAAATACTCCACATTTCGACTCGAGATACATATGAAAATGTGATTTCTAAATGTCAACATGAAAACCCACTCCATGACGTTCTTGAACCGGTAACCCAGAAAATCCTATTTTCTATGTATCTTTTAGAATTATACAAATAAATACATTATGTAAAAGATTGAAATGTATACCTTAACAAAATTCTGCACCTTAATCCAAGTTTCCAATTTGTAAGAAGCTGTTCCATACGTACAAAATCGTCTGCTGCCCAACGTATCAACCTGCCGCTAGAACGGGATTCTCAAGCAATTCCCCGGCGTATAGTCTGTTACTAAATTCTTTAGTATTTTTCCCCATAAACAAGACGTTGTAAACACATTACATCCTACCCTTTGTTGGTTCTCTTCCACATAACAGCTTATTTTTTATAAAATGTTGAACTTTACTAACTTTTTTTACTAGATCGGGTTAGAATGCTTAATATATCTTGCCATTTATTGGCATTGTTACGTTGAATTTTGTAAAACTAGCTATAAACCTGACCTAATTACTCAACTGAACTGCTGACAGAAGCAGTCTAAAGTTATGTATTTCATTTCTATAGCCAGATGGATAAGCATTACATCTTTTCAAAGATGTGCTCAGAATGTTCCGACATATCACGAGTTATGAATACAAGGGGGTGGTATCACGTGTATTCAACAGTAATACTATTTTGAACATATTATTTTGGTGACAATTGCCTCTTTTCAAATGGTAAGCATTGCAGTATTTTATTTTCGTCAATTGGTCGAATTCGGTATGAAGTGTTGCTTCAATATTGGAGACGGAAACTGTGGTATCGTAGTTTACTTACTAGTTCTAACTAATAACTGCTCCCCTTAGAAGCTGCAATAGGTAGGGACTACTCCCGGAGGCAGGGGTCGCCGCGATCCATCATGGAAGCTTATTGATGTGTATTCAGAACGTGTGTGAATAAATACTGTTTGTTTAACAACTTGAGACTCCCACGTTTTCATGACATAGTGTCAGATGTGACCTCAGACGATTCAGTGAGTAAAAATGTCGAAATTCCAGGCACCGGAGAGCTTTAACTTTGGGAAGCCGTGGAGTAGCCAGATTGGAAACAGCGTTTCGCTAGCTTTAGGATCGCCACCAAACTAAATAAGGAAGATGAGGCAGTTCAAGTAAGTTCACTAATATATCCAATGGGGAAAGAAGCAGGACAAATATTTAAATCGTTTGAGTCTGCTAACGACGAAGATGCCGATAATTCTTCTGTCACGTGATTTGCGTGGATGGCATACTCCCCAGTCCAGGAAAGATTGCCGCAGTGTAGGAGCTACCTGCTCCATTAAATATCAGTGAGCTTCGTCGCACCATGGGCATGATCAACTACCTTGGTAGATTTCTCCCAGACTTGTCTACAATAATGCGACCAATTATGGACCTGCTGAAATCAGACACAGGCTGGTATTGGGGCCCAGACTAGGATTACGCCTTCACGAAAGTCAAGGAGATGCTGAGATAAACACCAGTCTTAGCATTGTATGACCCTGGCAAGTTAACAGTTGTCAATGCTGATGCCAGCTGTTATGGAATTGATGGGGCAATATTCCAACAATATGAAGAGAAACTCAAGCCAGTTGCCTTTTTTTCCAGAACACTCACCCCTGCAGAGGAAAAATATGCACAGATAGAGAAGGAGTGCCTTGCATGTGTGTGGGCCTGTGAGAAGTTTTCACGATATCTTGTTCGACTGGACTCGTACCTTTAGTGCCACTGATCAACACACATGATTTAGATAAAGCTCAGTTGAGGTGTCAACGACTGTTGATGTGGTTGAGAAGCTTCATTTCAAAGGCAGAGTATGTAGCTAGGAAGCTTTTAATAGTTACAGACAACCTTTCTCAGAGCCATCTCCTGGGACAGGAAGCCACGTACGAAGTGGAAATGGATGTTTTTATAGAGTCATTGGAGGCATGCAGGCCAAATTCCGATATGAAATTAGAACAAATAAAAGAAGGTTACAGTAGTGACCACCAGCTGCATAGTGCATTGACTTTTACCAGAAATGGATGGCCAGATAAGAAAAATCGCTGTCCCCTAGATGCACATCCATAATTTTCTGTACGCAGTGAACTCTCAATTCACCTATTTCTCTTCAGGGACAGAGTTATCATACCTACAGTCTTAAGGCCCGGAATTCTTGATAACATTCACGAGGGTCATCAGGGATTAGCCAAATGCCGTGAGAGAGCCCAAAGTTGTGTATGGTGGCCTGGAATCGCGAGAAGATCAAAGACAAAATAGAGACATATGAATTTTGTCAGATTAGGAAGCCAGCACAGAGCATGGAACCATTGAAAACAACCTCTCTACCAGATAAACCATGACAGAAAATTGCAGTCGATATTTGTGAAGCCAAAAAAGAAAGATACCTGGTAGCTATTGACTACTTTTCGCGCTATTGTGAAATTATGCATCTAACAAATCAACCTCCTAGTAGGTAACTGGAAAGCTAAAGAGCACATTTAAGGAGTGTAGAGGATTTTCGTTTGTGTCATCCCACGATGTCTCTGGACTTATGAATGATGATAAAAGTTAAGTCAAACCGACCACAGGATGAGAGAGAGAGAGAGATCAGTGGTACTGTTAATAAAGCAGAATAATGACTTAGATCAACTGTAAATGTATTAAAATATTTTAATTACCTCTTCTTGGTTCGTCATTTCGCTTAGTTTCTATTCCACGTTAATTTTCATGCGCCGATACGTGATGGCTAAGCATTCATGTGAATAGCGTAGCTAACCAAGCATTTGTAGTTTGTAGTGCTCTATTTTCATCACTAAAACCATCTTTCATGTTTAAAGCAAAAGTGTGTATTATATTGATTTAATCAATGTAAACGAAAAAAAAGAAACTAAAATAGAAAACAGTCAACTCTTAAATATGCAAAGTGATTGTGAATAGTCACAAAAAGCATAAAACTACATTTTGTAGAGGACACACTCGGGTGATGTGAGGAATTCATTCATTCGGTCAATACACAGCTGCCAGTAGTAAAACTTAACTCTCGGCAATCCTCGTTTCCTTTTAATTAAACAGTTATACATCTCGTGGTGTATCATTGATGCAGCGTAATACTGTGTGTGTGTGTGCTGGTGTGTGTGTGTGTGTGTGTGTGTGTGTCTGTGAGCGTATGTCTGTGCGTGTGTGTGCATTGTTTGAAATACGTTGGACTTTGCACCAGACTCACAATGTAAGTGAAACATTCATGGAAAATATGAATCTAAAGGTGAAAGGTAAAGGTCACAGAATAATTTGATTGTAGCTGTTAGTGTAAATATTTTGGATGGTTTCAGAAGTGTGTTTTTCTATTGTTGTTGTTCTCGGCTTTGGTCTATACGGAAAAGATAAAACATATTTCCTGTTGACTGTACAAAATGTCTAAATAGCACGGTGCGGGCTGATAGTATGTAACTACTACCATAGTTATGTCGTTGCAGGCGAAACAATAAACTATGCGCATTTCATTTGCGCATTATAATCATACTATGTGATTATAAATGCTCTTTTTACTCTTACAAAGAAAGCAAACTAGTGCCAGGAGGTAGCATTATGAATGTTAACATCAATTAAAATAGCAATTAATATATCAGCCCTTGGAAAGAATTACGAGACCATTTAACAGAGCTGATTTGCAATGCTAATCTTTAAGACCCTCATCGAACAAATCACCATTTAGTTTAAATTTAACGAAACGAAAGATGGTTGTCATAACCCGACCCTAATTATAACTTCTAGCTGAAGTTTTACGCTCCAGTTTTGTGTTTAGCAAAACATTAGTGATCATTTATGACGGATTTGTTGACACGTATATGACTTAAAATAGTCATAATCACTCAGACTGAATCCTAAACGCCTGTTTCTTCTCTAGGACATTTCACTTTGCAGATATTTGATATCATTACCGATGCCATTGGTAATTAGGGTTGTGCTGTTAAACTGGAGAAAAGAGTATATACATGATTTTGGAACTATTTCGACAAATATCAGTACATTGTCATAATTTAAAACGATACTTCATTGCTCGTCGCTTTGTTCATTTCCCTCGGGTCATAATTTTTCGAATGGCTGAGCACATGGGTTTTTTTAAGAAGTATTATAATATTTTGAAAAATCGTAAATTTTGTAAACAATCTATACATGTTTTCAGTTGATGTTCTTTGAATATAAGCAAAGAAAATAATAAAAAACGTACTAATAGCTTCATTGTATTGATTTGAACACCTTAAATTTTGTATTATTTAGAAATTCCGTCTACATACGTTTTTGACACGGTTCGCTAGGTTGATTTTCTTATTTGGATATAAAAATATATGTGATGGCAGCAAAATCTATAATAATTAAGACATGTCGTGATTAAAAGAATAAGATGGCGTTGCTAATAAGGTAGAACATGTGGATATTTGAATAACCCCGCTTGAAAATTATCCCATAGATGATATATTTCACTGAGACACGTGTCATCATTGAAATCGATGTTCATACTAGAGTCATGCTTCTATCATTGAAACATGTTTGTACCAGAGACACGTGTCAATTATTGAAATGGATGTTCGTGCCAGAGACACGTGTCTATCATTGAAATGGATGTTTGTACCAGAGACACATGTGTCTATCAATGAAATGGATGTTCGTGCCAGAGACACGTGTAAATCATTGAAACGGATGTCCGTACCAGAGATACGTGTCTATCATTGAAATGGATGTTCGTACCAGAGACACGTGTATATCAATGAAACTGATGTTCATACCAGAGACACGTGTCTATCATTGAAACGGATGTTCTTACCACAGACACGTGTCTCTTTGTACATATAAACAGATTAGTAAATTTCATAATGCAAATAAAGGCCGACTTGAATTGCAGCAAATTACGCACGAAAAACATTACACACAGTCCCTTGTGGGCATTGAAAGTGAATAAAGCTAAATACATAGGTTCATAAAGTTATTGTAAGAACGGGGATAATGATTGTTTAAAAAAGTCACTTACTCGTTTTTTGTCTCACTTCTGAAGACTGCTAGCAAAGTAGCAGTGAAGCCTTTAGTTACTGACCCAATGCTAAAAAGCGTATGTTCGTTTACTGGTCTCTCTGTATCAATATCCGCCAGTCCAAATCCCTTAGTCCAGCTTTGATTGCCGCTGACAACCGCCAAGGTGAGGCCTGGAACCTGGTGGCAGCTCATTATTTTGTTGATGAACATTTCAATATCCTTTTCTGTATCAGATTCAAATACAAGGGCTTGTAAAACCCCAAGTAACATCATAAAAACACAATTTATCAATCTTGGATGCATCGGTCTTGCAAGTTGTATTTTCTATAACCGGACAAAAGATGATTCACCTATCTCTACAGTAAGGTGTCACAGCAAGGACACAAACCTTTTGAAATAGTTCACTACGGTTCGTTCACTGCAAAGTCAAAAGTTTATGTGCCGTGAAATTTCCTAGACAGTAAGCAGTTAACTGTACGATAATGCACGGTATTTTCTGACAGTAAATTAATAAGATGATAACATCACCAACTCAGATGAGTTTCGGCGATAACCTAAACATTTTATTCGTCCCGCATCGAGCAGATTTACCTTTGGATAACCTCTTTCTGCGGACCCAAGTAAACAATTTAACACCAGCCATGTCAATAAAGTTTATTGGCATTACCGAGTAGCAGTGAACGACGGCACAATACGTAAAATCGTGTTAACAAATTTCCGTGTCATGTGAAACCGTCTTTTTGTTGCTTGCCTATATAAATACAGGACGACCATTTTATCATTGGTCATTGTTATTTAAAGCGTATACTGTACCAACTTCACTAAAACAAATCATCCGTGATTTTTCATACTTCGGGTGCGAGTGGTTTTTAATTATATCGCAATACATTTTTCCATGTGCAGTCGATTTGAATTAAAAATTTTTAGCTATTGACTTTTAAAGTTGAACTATTTTGCTTTTATTTAAATTTTGAATACTAATCCACGCGAAAATCACTTGAAGTCGAAAGCAACAGTTCTATGACTTAAAGCATTCAGTATGTGTCATGTGGACTTTGTTGTTTGGGGTAAAGGGGACTTCGTTGTCTGGGGTAAACACTATAGGTTCATTCACATTTTCTCTGTCACAATGTATGTATGGGCAAATTGAATGTACCTTTTTGATGGTCCATGCATGTTCTAAATACCGTTGGTTCTACTACTATTACTACTGATGCTGCTACTACACTACTACCACTACTACTACTACTATGAAATCGGAAGGGAATCTACATAGTATTTTATTGCAATTTGTATATTACATCTGAAATAAAACAAACGTTTTGGGGTACTCATTTCTGTGTCATCATTGTCTTTGGATTTTATGTTGACAAAGAGGGAAGACCCACATCGAACACGTAAATTTGGAATCGATGCTAAATATAAATAAGTCCTTCTTTTTTTCTTTCAGCAATAAAGAATCTGTAAAGCACGGTGTCAATTTCTGTAGCGCCTCTCCCTGGAGTTTGTATTAACATTTCATTATTGTGAATATAGAACAATCAAATCCATGGTGCTATTTGGAATCAAAATTAAAACTTTTTAAAGGTGTTTATTTCATTTTGATCGACAAAACTACAATGAAATTGAAATTTCAACAGCACCACAAGGATATTTCCTAAAGTATAGGATTTATAAGAGACACGAGCACGAAAAGAATATATAATAAACGCAGGGTATGTGCCGTTTGTATTTGCGTCTCCGTATGTAGCTTTGTTGGAATTTGGAGATTATTTGTTGAATATGGGGAGTCAGTGTTGATGGGATGTTTTTTTTTAGCCCCAGTGGTTGGCTAAATTCTATGAGCGGGCATGGCGGTGCGTTCGCGGAACTTTACGGTAGAATGCATTTGTTTTGCAAAGTGGACCCTACCTGATTTCTTAATATAGGGAATGGTGTGTATATTCTTAGGTATACGGATTTTCTTTCCATTAGGTTGGTGTGTCGTGTTATATATTGCTTGGCGTGAGGTACTAATATCTGGCTCGAAAAGGTTTGTTATTGTCATACAAATGTGAAACAAGAGAAGAACCATGCAAGTGTAGAATAGTGTTTTGCGCGGTGTGATCTTTAGGTGATTAGATAAAAAATAATGTGTTCGCATTTGCGCGTTTGATACTTTTCACTTAGCAATGACTGTTGTCTTGAGGTCCTTAGAAATAAGGAAACCATTGTTACGTATATTTGATTTAATTTATATTTGATTTCAGTTGTGTTTGATTTGATTTGTTTGTGGGTTTTGGAATCATTTTATTTTTTTTACATGTCAATCTAATGTTTCTATTTTTGACTCAGTTCCTGGCCTTGATTGAGGGTCAAGTAAACAACTTTTTCTAGGAGTAAAATGATTGGTTCTTATTAAGAACATACAGGAGCTATGTGATTTTACATGCAAACATCATCACGTCATCTGCTATTTCACAATGAGGCATTTCCGAAAATGCGAAATACTTAGTATTAATAGTGATGTTTTTAGAGAGAGAGAGACTTCATAGTCAGGGCTTTTAAACACTTGATGTCAAGTTTTCCTTTTTTGTGAACAGTATTGAAGATTTTGAGTTTTTTAATTATATGTTCATTTTTCTTCAGATTACTTCTACTCTAAAAGATTAATTAGTGTCTCTGGAAATATTATTGTATTCATACAAATTTCTTGAACAAGGACATTTCTTGAAACTTTTATTTGGATTTCCAAGACCAGAGTCTTAAATTAAAGTGCTTCTACAAGGAACTGGAGACTTCAGCACCGTACAGGTTAAAGCATACGTCATCGCCTTCCATCATGGATTCTTTGTCGTGAATCGAACTTGGAATCATTATAACATTTCAATATTAGACCTTAAAAAACTGTATTCGTGGATTATTCTTGCATTGTTTTTTAATCTGATTCTGGAAACCGTAAGTTCTCATATTTGTTCACTTTTACAATATTTTTCCAGGGAAATAAATTGTTATATTTTTCAAAGCTTGTTTTCACTCTTTCTTGTGTTACTGTTTATTCGAGCCTAAAAACGTTACAGCATGGACTATCAATCCACGCTCAAGCAGGAATGTAATATGCTCGTCATGAGACCCCTGCTGTGTAACAATATGATCGACATCATGATAGATCATGATATGGAGAACAGCTTCCATTGCAAGCCCAAAGCAGAAGCAGAAGAGTAAGGAAAAGAAAGGCTGCTGCTCTATATTTTGGATAGTAATGAGAAAAAAATGATATGTAAAAGAATGGTCTAAATATTTTGGTAATTCGTGCATAACTTGTTGGAAACTTCCAGACATAAAATTTGACCTTGGATCAAATTGAACAAATTTGGAAAGGCCAATTATTTTTTTTATAAATATTATCAAAGCTTATACTATGGTTTTGGTTTTCTCAAAGTAATTGCGACTGGAAATCTTGTGGACTCATAAATTACGGTCAGCAAGTATTTGTTACCTGGTGTTAGGAAAGTGACGAACACAGTCTACCAGTAATATGTTCATAGTTTGTCAAATGCATGAATAGGTTGCAGATGAGCCTTGGATATCTTTTGATTGGGTTTTCCGAGCATTTGACAAGTGTACAAGATCTACAGCATTTACAAACATCAATTTTAATTTTTGGCCGATACAAATTATTCAAGATCTTGTGATAAGTTATATGGACACCTAAATGACTAGCCAAGAGAGTGTCATAAGCTACACTAAGAACTTCCTGTCAATATGACTTCGGAAAAAAACAATTTGATTACAAACTGTTACTTGTGTAGCTTTAAGTTCATTAATAGCGCACTGAAACAAATGGTAGATATCAGGATCGACTTCCTCTTCGACAATGCGTGTGTGACTTTTGTCACACTGAGTAGGATAAAGAGAATGACTGTGAACTATGGATTACTGTGATCAATACCTTTTGACTGATCCATACCAGGAACAAACGTGACCTCATCATAGTCGGACCAACAGATGTGTCATCTAAAGGAATAATGTCCTCATTAACCCAGTTTAATTGAACCTGTGACGCCATTAGTTGAGAAAGCGGGAATTTAGTTGAATACACTTTGAAGATAAATCCAAACAAAAAGCAATTTTAGTATAAAAAAGATCCTGATATAACATAAATATAATAGATTTACAAGTAAATGATACGTCTCAATATTTTGTGCTGAATTAGGTCTTCTTGTAAATCGATAAAATATTGAAACGAACCGACTAATGTTAATTATCCCACTAATTCCCAGCTTAGACTTGTTAACATCAGTATTATGGCGTTGTTAGCAAAACGTATTATTTCACTGAGAGAAGGAAATTTAAGTGTCTTCGTGAAAAATCTGCCTGAATCAATTACATCGGGGAAACAGAGACTCTGGTATTTCGCTTGCATTTATCAAAGACGTCAACACAAATTCAATATAAAAAGTTAGAAATCTGGCGATGAAATGAGTGGAGACCTTATTATGATCGGAAAACGAATCCACTTGATTCAAGAGCCCATTTATGATGATGATGAGGATGAGGAGGAGAAGGAGGAGGATGTAGCAAAGCAATATGGGGATATAAAAATCGAAGATATCAAGGTCGTGATTTGTAACATCATATTGCCAAGAACTGCAACAGTGAAGGAGCCATCAAAACCAGTACCTTATGGATAATATCTATCACATGCAGATCTTAACAGGTTTTATCCCAGTCATCTCATTGGACTTTCTGGTAGATCCAGATATTGTTTCTTTTAAGTGTACACGTATGTTATCACATGGGAGTCTCTTAGTATTTGATTAGTAGCATAAAGACAATCACCGGAAGTAGATCAAAATATTATTGAAGTTAAAACGTTGGAATCTGTATATTCTTTTTTAGGATTAGATCCCAATAACAAGATACTTAATCCTTTTCCGGTTGCATGCTCGTTTCAGATTAAGAAGGACGTAAGAATAGAGATACACTGGATAAATGTTGCGAAGGAAGGGGTATTAACATTCTTTAGCGCATGCGTTTAAGATTTGTTGTTATACATAAGTGATGGATTCTGACCACGTGACGAGGTTACTGAATTTACAGTGTGATGTTGGATCGCCTGACCACTGATGCCAACATCACTAGTAATTTCACTTGTTGGTGCAAATATACGTAAAAACGGCGTTAACAAATCATTGTACATACGGAAAAATAATTTCGTTAAGATTCAAATATAAATCACCAGTTGCGACCACGCGTGTGTTCTAATGTACTCGAATCCATCTTGGAATCAATGCATTATCACGGTGAAAAGCTCACCATTGAACGCGCAGCAAGGCATGAAAACACTCAGGCATTGTTCCTACAGCGATGAAGTGGAGTTCGGCTAGAAATCCACCCAGATGCATTTTCCGTTGATTATGTTGTACCAACATTAACCCAGTCAAGAAGAGAATAATCTTCAGGATTATTTAATAAGGATAGTCTAAACAAAATGTTGGGCGAAGACGTAAGCGATCGTTTTAGAAACTGTTCAATGGTATAATCAGTATGGTTTTATTTGAACATTATACCAGGACCCAAGAACGCTCAATCCCTGGCAATTGCTGTGATTGTGTAATAGTTGTACCAGTAAAAAGAAAACGTTGATTAGAAATGCGTGTGCACGTTGCACTTGAAGAAGACTAGTCATTCGAATAATTATACTTTGCAATAACATTATTAATAGAAGAACTATGGTGATAGACCCCCAGTATTACGGACAGGAAAAAAAATCGAAGCGGAACTACATGTGTGAGATGAAATCATCAGGAGAACAGAGCTACTCTTGAAATACAAAAGCGTGTGTGTGGTTGAAGATGCTATCTGTGTAATCGCCGTTGCAACCACCATTGGTCTGGGTGTGGTGGAAATCGCAACCGCAGCGACTACCATAGCAGCACCAATCGGAAGTGTTGCCGGGCTATTTCGATAGTTACCGGCGTGGAAAGTAATGCTACAGAATAATTTCGATACGATTTCATTCACGAATGTTCATCGATTTAGAACTTTTCGCTGGGGCACAAAGCAATCTTATTGCAATCGGTACACTATATATAGTTAGCAATGGCGGTATTCGAGACCGTGTTTGGCGGAAATGTAAAACCACCGACGAGTACGTGCACATATACGGAACCGAGGAATTCGCAACCCCAAATAGGTAACTGAGTTACAGAAAGTGAAAAATAATTATCTGATTGCAATTGTATGCTATTCAACACGCTAGCAGATTTTGCTGCGCAAAATAGGTAACGCGAACAAAGATTATCCAGCTTGCTTACAAAGATTTTCCACAATTACACCGCGTATGCAAAGGATATCTGTACATGTGATGTCAGCGTTTTGACGGTGTCGCCGCACATAATCCCAATGCACGCGTGAAAATACACTCGCTTAAGACGCGCGGGTCAAATTTTATAAAATCATGGGGTACAGAAAAGCCTTCGACGTGTTTCAACTACTGGAATTTAAACCACCCACTGTGATACTACCTTTTATTCTTGTTTTCTTAAATGTACAATAAAATTAAAGAATATTTTCAATAGAAAAGTCCCTGGTTTAACAGTCAATAAGTGTGTTAAGGTGAAATCATGTCTTGCTTACAATGGTAACAATTCTATGGGGAGTCAAAATATCAATCAAATATTTCACATTTTTAGAATTATAAATGAGGCCAGAATGAAAGCAGAATAAAATATGAATATCACCAACAGTGCAACACCATACCAACAAATACTTGACATAAAAGGGCATATTCAGTAAAGCATCAGCAAATATATCTCCCCTAAAACACATATGTTTGGAACGGACAAGTTAAGAAAACCTTAATCCATCTAAGTCACGTGTTCTTTGTTTTCTTTCTAAAGGGAAGATTTGTGTTTAATGAATCTCACATTGACCAGAGGTTGCTTTAATATCTAAAACTTTACAGGAAATTATATTTTGATTGAGATTAAATTTTAATGACTACGATTATACTTCCGAAATCTCTTTGGAATAAATGGCTTCTCACTTCATAAGGGTCTTGGATGTCTATAATCTTTTCTTATATTCAAAGTGTTCTCATATAGCTCCAACTAAATCTATTAAATGAGAAATTGGAATGCACTTTTGTGAAACGGAGATACGTCGTGTCTATAAACATTTGCATGACTGATAATTTCTGGTGATCTCTGAATCGCTTCACCCTGAACATCAACCTCGAAACCGTCAAGAGTGTATATAGCACCAGATGCTTTAACGTCTTGTACACTGGACAACAGAAGCACCAACATTGAATTGTAGCTCTGATATCTGGTGAAACGTAAATTTAAAGCAACCGTATCTGGTTGGACGTAAGTTTGAAGCCATGTAAACGTAAATTAAAAGCTCTGTTATCAAGTGGAACGTGAGTTTAAAGCTCCTGTAGATCTGTCATCTCGTGGTAGCGTGAGTTTTTAAGCCATAGTAGAAAATCGTCGGTATAAATCAAAAGCAATCTTCTGCAAAATGGATACAAACGTATTACTTAAAGTCGCTCTCTACACAAATACCAAGGTAGAAATGTGGTAGAATATAAATTGGTTATTCTTGTTTGACAATGTGTTCACATGTATGCGTATTGGTAGATCCATTCGAGTTCACAAAATTGTGTTGCACTTGCATCTGATTACAGATTTTCTTTTCTTTAACGTCTTTATAGTTATTTGCTACTTTCTGTATGAAACCAAATTTGTTACTGTATTTGGTTTCTAAGGAAAAGAGTGGCTGGCATTTTATTCATAGCAGTATGAGGTTACTCATTCATCATTTCAACGACACATCCGAATGAGTACAACTACCAAAAGAGCGTAAAACCCGAATGAGTACAACGACCGAATGAGTGCAAGAACCGAATGAGTACAACTACCGAAAGAGTAAAAAACCCGAATTAATACAATCACCGAAAGAGTGAAAAACCCAAATGAGTACAACCACCGAATGAGTACAAGAACAGAATGAGTACAACTACCGAAAGAGTGCAAAATCCGAATGAGTACAATCACCGAATAAGCACAAGGTCAGAAAGAGTACTAAATTTACTTTGACAATGTTTAAATCATGTGAGCTTAACGCGTGCCCTTAATGTATTAACGATAGCAGAGTTCCAACTTTAACTTAGATCTATCCAAAGTGAGGACAAATTTAAATTCTTATGCTTAGATCTACTGGCGCACAATTCTCGTATTTGTAGTCAGCTTAGTTGGGTTTGTGCGTTAGTTTGATGTTTTACTGCACTTCAAAGAATGTACATTATTTAGTGCCGACGCAACTGGTGAAAAGTGAGCCCAAAGCCACACTAATGTAGCCGACCTGGGTTGACCGTAGGATTCAACACCCACTTTATGATCGCTTCAGGGCCGGCCTGAGGTCGATTCGACCGATTTTGATCAAATAAGGCCCTGTGCTCACAGGGCCCTGCTTGTTAGTAATGTGTAAAACGATATCTATAAAGAGATAGTAATTTTAAAGCGATGGAAGAAAATTTTAAGTTCAATATCAGATCATATTTGTTTAGAACTTTATTTCTAAATGCCGTGCGCCCAGTGGACCCCGCGTGTAAAGCCAGGGGGATGCGCCAAAATGATAAAAAAAATAGAGCTCCGCGTATGCGTAGGCCGTTCCTGTATCGCTTTTCCGGCAATTTAACCACTGAAACACCTTAGCCCCTAGTGCCACTAATAGCATCTTAAGACATGCATGAGGGCACATAAGGCATATTCTACGTCGTCAAGCTCCCATAAGTTGCCCTGGGTTTATTATACACCCCGAACCCTCAGAAGGGCGCATTGGGCCTATTATACCTATCAAAGTGCGAAAGGTTAGGACTTTCACGCATGGGGCTTATTCTACATACCTGGTAATAACTAATCAGAAGTCATACCTGGTAATAACTAATTAGAAAGCATACCTGAAATAATGAGCCAGAAGTCGTAACTGGTAATAACCGATCAGGAGTTATGTTTATTAAGAACTATTCAGAAATACAACTTATACTAACCAGTCAGAGGTCATACATGGTAATAACTAATCAAATCTTATGCATGGTATAAATAATCAGTCAGAAGGTATGTCTGTAAATAACCAATCAGAAGTCAGTATTTATTTTAAAAGGTGAAAGAGTGTTGAGAGAAATCTGTGATGTTGTGTATAAACACATTAATTTTTCCACTTTGTTGATTCGAACAAAAATTCTTAGAAGATATTTTGAGCAAAAAATAGTTATATATATATATATATATATATATATATATATATATATATATATATATATATATATATATATATATATATATATATTTGTGTGTGTGTGTTCTCTAATCTTATTAAATAATAATCATCCCAAGGTAGATAACGCATAGTATTATAATAGAATTAACATGACGTAATTTGCTGTTGGAACTTGTGACTGGTATTCGATTATTAAAATGCCAATCTCTAATGAAAGGAATAGGAGCATCTGTTGTCCAATTGAAACCGGTGATGCTCGTCTCATTAACGTCAAAATCAATGGGAAACGTTGTCTCATTGTTGTCATTACGATTGATTAGCACAATTTCCCACGGTTCTGTGACTTCGAGCTTGAATTTGTTTGTTTTGTTCGTAGGATGTAGTTGTTGTTGTTGTGGGGTTTAACGCCATTTTTCAGCACGATAGGCTATACATGGCGGCCAGTATTAATGGTGGAGGAAGAACCCGGAAAACCCCGGAAAGAACCACCGACCCACGAGAAGCTACTGGCAGGCTTTCTCACATGCCCACATTGGCTGAATCTTAGACTCGAACCGCCGCAGACAGAGGTGAGATGGCAGTGATCCGTAACGAAGAGCGCTTTAGACCACTCGGCCACTCGGGGCCCCTCGTAGGATGTAGGATACCACAAATTCTATTGCAATGAAACCTCAACAAGTCCTCATCTCGAGTTATTTGGACATTAGGAAACACGTGACTCCCGTAGTTCCCAACATAACGATTTAGGATTACATCAAATGGATGATGTAGGTCATCATTGGAAACAGGACGAACTGTCGAATTCTTCCACTTTCCTGGAAAACTGCAGGCGGTTGTGGCATTAAGCCAAGGCACCTCCCCAAGTAAAATGTCGGAAATATAAAAGAAGATGGTTCGAAGGGCATCTGCTGCAAGATTGGTCACTGACGGCCCATTAACACTGGCGAAGATTCCAATACCCATATCAGGGTATACCCATAGAAGAGAGATATATGCAAATATGACACCATTATGCCAGACTTTCCTGTAACCTATAAATAAATAAATAAATAAATAAATATTATTTAACGCCTGTTATTAAGTGACCCGAGTCGCTTGTATCAATGAAAAATTAAAAAATCGCCAGCAACTTTCGCCTGTAAGTCAAAAATAGCGCCACTTTGAAAATTCTTTCGCCTTGCTACCTGACTGAAATAGAAACCTAATGATGAGCTTTCTCCATACAGAATCATGTGTGCACAAATCGCATGAAAGAAAATGCAAACTTCTATTTCAGGTAATGTCATAATTAAGGGTAAACTGTGAACAATGAAATGAGAAATGAATTTTAAAATGTTCAGATTAAAGACTCTTTTGGGAATACAAATGTATGCGTCTTCAAAATCAATCGTGTTTCGATCTAAAATGTTCATATTCACCTGTAAAATATAATTTCTTGCTTAGTATATTACTGGTAATAGACGTAATTCCTTTGACATCAGAATTTCCTTGATAGTCAAAACATAACAGAAATGCGAACTGCCTCTTTTTTATTATATCGCTATTTGTTACCTCTGTAAGAGCCAGTAAACCAGCCGTATCCATACCCCACTTGAACTTCGTCAACTGGGAAAATCGGTTTCCGTAAGTTATACCATTCCTCTATGCTGCCAGATAGATGGTTGTATGTGCCGAACGTTTCGCTCAGAAGTTTCTCCTCTACAACTTGTCGTCCTGAATGATCTCTGCCTTTCTGGAGCAGAAACCTCACAAATTTCGCCATGTCTTCTGCATTTGACAAAATGGCCCCGGCCGGCTCAAACGGGTGAATCCTGAGACAAATCAAAATCGGTTTTGAAGTTTAAACACTATAAATGGTTTTCTTTTTTTTTTTTCTTTTTTTTTTTTTTTTTTTTTTATACAGTGATAGGTCCAGATCATATTCTTTTACATCAAAATCCACGAGATGAGCTGTCGTTTGTTTAAATTTTACCATTTATCTCATGCATGCCTATCCATGAAAATGGGACCTTTATTTATATGAACAATGGTTGTTCTGTATTCATGAATTTGCTATGTACTACATTATATGGTCATGTGACCCAAAATTTGGAAGCATAACGGGTTCATTCTGACCATCTCTGCTATTTCTACGAGAAAGAAAGTATGCCTCGGATGTATGTCGCCGGAACTTTGTTGCAAATAAGAAACCGCTGTTTAATTTGTTCGATGAATCTGCAACTTCTCGGTCGAGCCTACTTTTGTAAATAGCCGAGATGGTCCAAACAGCTACAATTGATATACAATTGGGGTATAAACCGTGTGATTAACCTCGAATTCGTGAGTGAACGATTAGAAAGCTACCCGAATGATAATATACCTAATATGACGTATCAAATAACGATCTTTTACGAAAAGATAAATATTTCCATTTTGCAGGCTGTGGCTGATGATATTCTATGTAAAAATTGACATCACATCAAATGTAAAAATAGTAGGTGGAAAAGGTCATAGGTTATATGTGACCTATAGTCCTGGACAGGACATCAGCTATATTGTGGTGAGAAAATATCCGAATGTATTATGCAAGAAAAAACTGAAAGAATAACCGTGCAGCTCACATCTCTCAGTCAGGATTTTTCGCTGTTTGAACAGCCAGTCAGTTTTATCGTACACATGCATCTGGTGTTCGATCTATGAGATTGTACATAGTGGGGTTCAGTATCGGATAAAGGTAAATGATGTGAAATAAGTTCAAAGATAAATGGAGAAATAAAATGCAAAATATATTTTGAAAATAGGCAATGGATTTTAATCTCTAAAGTATGTAAATTACGAAAAAACTTTAATTCATGCATTTCTTTCACTTAAGGATCGCTGCAAATAATCTTTAAATTTTCTAAATTTAGTAATTAACTTTAGCCAGCTATTTTTTTTTACCTGCGGATGTGTCTTCGTATACAAAAATAATGAACGTTCCATTGGGTATCGTATGTCCGGATATTATGAAATGGCATATCGATTGGAACATCGTAAGGCCAATGCATAAAAAGGAAAAGGTGTGCATGAACCCATAAACACTCAGACGTCCTGCCGATTTTTCGTCGTTCACAAATAAATGCCAACCAAAGTTCTGATTTAGAGCATTTCAACGGCTGAGCTATCCAGGTAGGTAGTTTTGTTTTTAAAAAAAATGTTTCTTTCCTTCCTGACAGTTTCTCATTATTATTTGTACTTTTCATAGAAAGTATAGAATTTGAGAGATAACAGGTGGATATTCGGAGTGAAAGGCGGATCTATCATCGCTCAGCATTGTATGTAGCCTGGATAAGTTAAGAATAAAGTGTTTCTACACAAGAATGAGTACGTTTGACATCTTAACCCTTCCATTTTATGACTCCTAAGAGCCAAATTAACTTTTACAAACAATATATATCAACGTTTTCCTTCCATTAGACCGAAAAAAAGCTTGATAATGCCTGTTAAATGATGCAATAGAAAAATAGAACAATTCACGAAATTCACACTAGTGTTAGTAAGGTCTAATATATTTTGAAACAGGTGAAGTACAACCGACGCTGGGATATTTTAAACAATTCAAAATAATTTGAACACTATTCATCCACCCCCAAAACAAATCAAATTCAAAGTCCGCTGGTAAGAAAACAATAAATATAAATACGCCAAACGTGAGATGAAATAGCAAATGTATTACATTTACTGTCACGCTCCAATAAAAAGCTAGTTTGTGCTCAAATAAAACGTGAGGCTCCAGAGACGAATTTACAAAACTTTGCCTTGAAAATAACGTCGACAGTTTTCATATTGTGCAATTGAATAGAACAATATTAAAATATACTTATGTTGGCTTCATCTACAATATATCATGCCTTACTTCTTACTTTTGCCAGAATCAAAATTTAAATTGCATACACGGAGAAGAAGTATCTCGTTTTAGGGGGCAACTATTGTCCCTTAACCGGATCCTGTTTCATTCTGCGTACACGGGATTCCACTGAATTAAAATATTTGGATTAATAAGTACTTATTATTCAAATTAAGTAAGGAGTTAAATATTTATATTTGTCTTATAATTATCATACTGTGTCATTGTGTGGGTGGTCAAAACGAAACAAACAGATAATAACTTCTAACTACACTAATAATCTTTTTAAGCAGTCATTATAAATAATAATTAATCCAGATATGTATTTTAAGAAGTGCCCAACTGTTACGTGTGTCTGTATTCTGAGTATCATCAATTTTATTTACTAACTTAATCAAGCTTTTATTTAAGTCAGTTGGGTCTATGACAGTTATATTTTAAATTCCTTAATTCAGTGGTTGGCTAGCACTATAGTGAAGTACATGTATACTTCGTTGTAGGAATTCATTCATAAGCCAAGGCCGATTGTTATAGTAAAATCAACAACTATGTCGGTCTGGTATGTCATGCTTTATTTGAATGGAGGTCATGTCAACGTAGCATATATCTTGGGAGTACATTAGTACTATGGAAATATCGCGAGCACTCAGACGTTGATTGGATAATAAATAAAAAATGAATATTGACGACCAATGTATTTTGAAAGGAAATAATACGATTAATGGTTTCATAATATTTTAATGACTAAGATTATGTCACTTGAAGCGTGTTTAGGAACCATATAATGAGAATACACACATCATGTGCTGTATTCTTCAGTTATATGCAGCTTTCATAGAATTCATTGAAAGGACGTAATTTATTTTTACGTTGAATGCAGCAGAGTGGAAATTTTTTTTATTTAAGCAGTCAGTACTTATCTTATTATGTGAATTTATTCAAAGACATCAGCGATATTCTACGTTCACGGGATTCCACTGAATTAAACGATTTGGATTAATAACTGTGACAATTCAGTAGTGCTAGCACGGCAGCACATAAGCACTTTAGAACCTTCATTCAGTTTCGAGATTAGTGAGAAATTGATAGTGCAAATTAGGATTATATTCTACGAATTCATACTATACAAGTTACTTTTAATTCTTCAATTTTTTAAAAAAGCAAATTTATATTTTGAAAAGCGATTGTTGGTTTTACCTTGTGTTGTTACTGTAGTTTAAGCCCCTAGACATAACACCCACCTCCAACCGTCACAAAATGTTAGGCATTAGGCATTTATCGTTTACGACAGTAGACATTCTTAAAGTGTAAGTTTCCTAACTTCTAGAATCAGATTCACCTGTCATCAACTGATACTCTGGAATCTCCTGACTTTGACAATTACCGTACTCATGTTGTGGTCGAATTTACTGAATGTTCCGTTTCCACAATTCAGGTAAGTAAACATTAGTATTTTCGTACCTTTTCTCAGTCTTCAAGTATTTCAGCACTGTTGTATTCGTTTCTTATCAATACTTGCATGCTGCCAGCCATGAGTTCGAATCCAAATGAACCATCAAACTGACGTAGCTCCGAGGTCAACTTTATAAGTGATAGACTTTGACGACAAAATCTAACCACTAAATACAAGAAATGTTTCTAAATCTCACAAACACTATAAAAATGGGAAGAAATTAAATTTTTCATCCAAATGTAATCTTAAAGTGGAAATAAATATTAGTTTATCATCTGCCACAAAGCACCGTAACTATAAAGACAAATGACTCACGTGTAAAGTGATTCTGTGCCAATGATAAGTTGTCCATTCTTTAGTACATACGGTTTAGCTATGTTGTCTGCAACAACTTGGGATGGTTTCTCCAAGAAAGTTGTGTGCGTCATATTTAATGGCTGCAGTAGTTTTGTTTTGGTCAGGTTTTCCCATGAATCCGTACCAAGAATCTCAGCCACGTGACCAGCCAACATGTACATGGCATTGTTATAGTAAAAGTCATCACGGAAGGATTTTATTTCGGGAACAAACTGCAACCTCCTTCAAAAAAATAAAATAAATAACCTTTTTAAGGTGGATGTTTGTGTTTTAACGGCACTTCAAACACAATATTGGTTACATCATTCCGATGAAATCGGAGCTAAGTGTCTTTCCAGAAGAACGAGAAAATTTATTTAATTTTCAGCTTTTGAAGCATCGTTGAAAATGGCGAAAATTAAAACATTTTGAAGATATTTTGAAACAGCATCTATAAATATCCAGGAGAGCAAATACAAAGACGTCTTCTCTGTAAAACCGGAATGGTTACTGTCGTTACGTGTGAGTCGCTTAAATTTTACATATGTAATTGGCTAATTTGAAACTGAACATGAATTTTTATGACTTTCTGATGACGTTTTGAAAACTAGAATATGTTAAACTTGCTCGTTCTAGTGGTAGTTTGAATGAACTCCAATGTATAGGCTAGCTGCTTGCGTGCTCATTTGAAGTCATGTGGTAATACTACGATAATATACGGGGCCCCTTGAGCCCCAGGGAGTCTGCCTGTGAAATCAGATGATAACATATGGAGCCCCTTGAGTATCGGGTGCTCTGTCTGTGAAATCAGACCATAATATACGGGGCCCCTTTGGGTTTCAGGTGCCCTGGTGACGTTGCCCATTTCTCCCTATGGGTATTCCGGCCCTGCCAAAGTGCATGGTGTAATGATCAAAACGAGCACCTTCACCTTCAAAAGGATTTAAAACAAACACGCTTCAATTCTTTTCACAACAGCGCAGGTTACGAATTTGCCTTGTTGCTATAAATATAATTTACTCACGAGCATTGCCATATTACCTATGGACAATCAGAACAAAACTGGCGTGTACACATTGTGATGTTTATGTTGAAACTATACATTATACTCAGTGAACTCTTACTCTGATCATGTCAATGTGCACCAAAAAAAAAAAATTTGAAAAGGTAATTTCGCTCAGAGAACATCAATCATTTAGATCTACTTATTGTAACTTAGCAACCATGTTACAATGTTTGTCCGTAGCGTTTAAGACACTGCTGACATGGGGCTATTTATAATCATGAGGTCATTGCGCGTGACATAACTTCCGCCTAATTCGTAACCTGCCCTATTGACATGTGACTTAAAATTGCTTGATGAAATATTTGCTTTAAATTTTATAAGCGTTTACAATTTTATTTAAAGTTCATTAATTTGTTTATTACAAAATATATGAGTACAGTACTAGAAAACATGACAGCATAGTTGACTTTGTTATTAATGTGAAAATTCGTTCCGTTTGAGATTAAATTTTTTTACCGTGTGATTTCTGCACGTGTAAGTTCTGATGGATAACCGGATAACATTCCATAGTCTAGCCCAGACAGCCCAGTCCGATGGGACAGAATGTCTCTCAAAGTAGTCATCGTCGTTCGGACATTGTCAGGAAATGAAAATCCTTCTCCTAGGATATCAGATACCTTACTGTTCCAGGTCATTCTGCAGAGAGTGAGTAAAATGTACAGTTACTTTGTGCATGTTAATTCTACCAGTATGAAAATGTACAGACCACAAACCCATTGTCTATATCATCATAATGAACTTCTGTTACGAGTCTGCATGTAAATAATTTAATTTCTACATCTGTTCATGGTTTCACAAGAGATTATTAACTTGCGGAAAATTCATAAGCAAGTACAAAACAAGCCCCAGAACACTCCATCTTCCATTTAACACCTTAAATGGTAAAAAAAAATCGCAAAACTAATGCCATTATCTTGCTAAACACAGTCAAAGCTTCAGTGTTACTCCGAAACGTTACATTTGTAGAAGCATCTACAAGAAAATAGCAATGACACATCGGTTCTATACAAGCAAAAAAAATAATTTCTTTCTCGTCTCCAAAAGTGATTACATATGTTACTCGAGTATGATATTATACCTACTTTCCCCTTGTTGAGCAAATACATGTCAGAACATGTCTTATAAGAAATCCTAATACAGATGCAAAATAGCTTTCTTCTTGAAAGCTGTTTAGTAATAAATTATACACGTAACGGACGTTAAAATCCTAACACTGACTGGAAAATTCAGCTTAAAGATCTCTAAATGCATCTAGGATGAATAGATAAAATGGACATACGTATTTAATTAACGTCTGTTTATCGTACTGTAATTGCTTTTTCTTTGAAAAGAAACGTAAATTAGGTGTCTGGAGGGTCTTAACCATAGGGTAAATGAATTCTAGCAGTAAAAATATTAGCATCCGTCAAACACAATTATAAATTAGTAAATCATCCCAATTTAATACGAAAAAAGATCACGATTATTTTTTAGAAGAAAATAGGTACTGCAACATTATTCCTTCATCTGCAATATCGATGAGCAGTTTTGTGTTTAGGACCAAACAAATGGTGATACTTTATATAGTTTTTTTTGCACGTGCATGGTATAAACATAGTCATAAATACTAAAATCGAAACTTTAAGGCTGTTTTATTTGTTAAGAAGACGATCGATCATATTTCTTCTTGTAGATGTTTGATCTCCATTACATAGGATTTGGGCACTAAACGTTGTGCAGAGAAGTAGCGAAAAAAATCTGGAATTATTTCGACAATGACCGTATATTGTCACAATTTAAAAAGGAAACCACTGATACTTCATTGTTCATAATTTTGTTCACTTCACGTGTGGCATAATTTTTAAGAATAGCTGAGTAAATGTTAATTAGGAAATAATATCACGTGTGAACAGTCGTAAGAGTTTGAAAAGGTACATGTTTCCTGTTGATGTTGTTTCATATAAAGGTAATGAACAATGAACATAAATCAAAGATATAATAATAGCTTCATCATACTGATTTTGACACCTACAAATCAGTATGGATAAGCAATTAAATTATATCCACATACGTTTTGGATTCCAAGGGGGTGGAGGGCAATTAGAACATAAAACTATCAGTGACGAAGTTTAAATCTTTGGAATGTCTCGACCGGGGTTCGAACCCGCAATTTCCCGCGTCATGAGGCGGATGCTCTAACCACTTATGCTCTCCATCACAAAATATATAATAGCTGAGTCATATCTTAATAGAAAATAAGTTAGCTTTGCTTATAAGCAGAAAATGTGTATCTTTAAATTATTTGACATGAAAATACGCCGCTAAACGATGCCTCATCCACTGATAGTGTTTTGTGGATCTTGGAAGTGAATTTAGTATACTTTAATTCAGGGAGTTATTGTAAAAACACAAATAATGTTGATTGAAGACAAAAAAATATTACTTACTTATTCTGAGTCCCACTTATAAGCGCTGATAGCAACGTAGCAGTGAAGCCTTTAGTTACTGACCCAATGTTAAAAAGCGTATGTTCGTTTACTGGTCTCTCTGTATCAATATCCGCCAGTCCAAAACCTTTGGTCCAGCTTTGATTGCCGCTGACAACCGCCAAGGTGAGGCCTGGAACCTGGTGGCAGCTCATTGTTTCGTTAATGAACATTTCAATATCCTTTTCTGTATCAGATTCAAATACAAGGGCTTGTAAAACCCCAAGTAACATCATAAAAACACAATTTATCCATCTTGGATGCATCGGTCTTGCAAGTTGTATTTTCTATAACCGGACAAAAGATGATCCACCTATCTCAACCGGAAGGTGTCACAGCAAGGACACAAACTTTTTGAAATAGTTCAACTATGGTTCGTTCACTGCAAAGTCAAAAGTTTATGTGCCGTGAAATTTCCTCGACAGTAAGCAGTTAAGTGTACGATAATGCACGGTATATTCTGACAGTATATTAATAAGATAATAACATCACCAACTCAGATGAGTTTCGGCGATAACCTAAATATTTTACTCGTCCTGCATCGAGCTTATTTACCTTTGGATAACCTCTTTCTGCGGACCCAAGTAAACAACTTAACACCAGCTATGTGAATAAAGTTTATTGGCATTACCGAGTAGCAATGAACGACGGCACAATACGTAAAAGCATGTTAAAATTTTTTCCGTGTCATGTGAAACCGTCTTTTTGTTGCTTGCCTATATAAATACAGGACGACCATTTTATCATTGGTCATTGTTATTTAAAGCGTATACTGTACCAACTTCACTAAAACAACTCATCCGTGATTTTTCATACTTCGGGTGCGAGTGGTTTTTAATTATATCACAATACATTTTTCCATGTGCAGTCGATTTGAATTATAATTGTTTAGCTATTGACTTTTAAGGTTCAACTGTTTTGCTTTTATTTAAATTTTGAATACTAATCCACGCGAAAATCACTTAAGTCGAAAGCAACAGTTCTATGACTTAAAGCATTCAGCATGTGTCAAGGGGACTTCGTTGTTTGGGGTAAAGGGGACTTTTTTGTCTGGGGTAAACACTATAGGTTCATTTACATTTTCTTTGTCACGATGTATGTATGGGCAAATTGAATGTACCTCTTTGATGGTCCATGCATGTTTTAAATACCGTTGGTTCCACTACTATTACTACTGCTGCTGCTACTACACTACTACTACTACAACGAAATCGGAAGGGAATCTACATAGTATTGTATTGCAACTCCTATATTACATATGAAATAAAACAAACGTCTTGGGGTACTCATTTCTGTGTCATCATTGTCTTTGGATTTTATGTTGGCAAAGAGGGAAGTCCCACATCGAACACGTAAATTTGGAATCGATGCTAAATATAAACCTTTTTTTTTTTTTGTCTTTCAACAATAAAGTATCTGTAAAGCACGGTGTCAATTTCTGCAGCGCCTCTCCCTAGAGTTTGTATTAACATTTCATTATTGTGAATATAGAACAATCAAATCCACAGTGCTATTTGGAACCAAAATTAAAGCTTTTTAAAGGTGTTTATTTCATTTTGATCGACAAAGCTTAAAATTTCAATAGCACCACAAGGACATTTCCTAAAGTATAGGATTTATAAGAGACACGAGCAGGCAAAGAATATATAATAAACGCAGGGTATGTGCCGTTTGTATTTGCGTCTCCGTATGTAGCTTTGTTGGAATTTGGTGATTATTTGTTGAATATGGAGAGTCAGTGTTGATGGGGTGTCTTTTCAGCCCCAGCGGTTGGCTAGCAGCAGAGTGGGTGAACAGACCACTTAACGCGTCACGTACGCTTTTTTAGACAAAAAAAATAGTGACCCTTCATAGAGGTCAATACCACGTCTACGATTATTGTTTGTCCCAAATAGAATTGTTGACAGGACCCTCTCTGCTGCTCAGTAATCCTGAGAATCATCATCTGAATCCTGGGAATCTTCATCTGAATCTTGGGAATCTTTTGTTTTGTTCTTCAAGTAATATTCAAGTTCTGATGGTGGTTTTTCTATTTTTGGATTTATGTTCTTTCTTTTTCTGTAATATATCATTAAGCTTCGATATCGATCTCCACCGCAATTTTTACAAATCTGATATAATCCTCTAACGCCGTTGTTACATCCAACAGATCTTCGTGAACCAGCATGAGGATTTTTCTTTAAAATATAATTATGTCTCCTGCAATATTCTCCACGGCATCTTTTGTTGCATTTATCTGTTGTTCCTTGAATTAACCACGCACAATTGTTCATTATATTAATGATATCTGTTTAATTAAATTTATTAATTTATCATCACCCCTTCTGCTGATGTCAATTAAAAAATTGTTATATTAAAAATAATGGTACATCCAGAATCTCATACTGCAAGAATAGCACGAGAACGATTAGAAGCAATTAAAAAATTTCTTCCTGTCAGAGACTCATTTAGAAAAAATCTACAAGCGCAGCAAGAAGCACAAGTTGAGTACGAAGAAGAAACTAAAAAACTGTTTAAACCCGTCACTGCAGCTACTGAAAAGGTTACAGCTGTCATCAAAGAAGATCTTCCGGTATCAAAACAAACAGCAGAACAAACTGAAAAAATAGCAAGAAGAACTAAACAGACAAAGAAGATTTTACGAGATCTTCCAGCTGATATAGCTGCGGCTCAGCCTCCACCTGTTGGTGAGGAAATACTTGAAAGTATTGGAAAACTTCGTACTGAAGTCGCCGACGTGCAAAAAGAACATGCACCTGAACCCGAACTAGTAGAAAAAAACGTAGAATTGATTGCAAAATTCAAAGAAGGAGTTGTTGAAGAAATTAGAAATACTAAAAGAGAACAATTACCCGAAAAAATATTAAATAGTATGTTTAATAAATCTGATATTTTAAAACCCCGTCATGAAAAAGTAAATGATGATAATCTTATTAAATATATATATCGCGTATATTACAACAAAAACAAGCTAGAGGTCCAGAATATAAAAATCTTAATAAAGAAATAAAAAAACTTAGAGAGAGACTGAAACAACCTAGAACAAGAACAACTCTCCCAGTATCAACTTCCTCCACCTCTGCAACAAATAGAACAACAACAATCTTCTTCACCGCTGTCAAAATTTAAAAAGCTATTTAGAACAACACCATCTAAGAAATCAGAAGAAGGAGCAACGGGAAGTGGTCTGGGAGATGATTTTGTTTGTCCTGATAATATCATTATTGATGTGTCACGGTTAGAAGTTCTCATAGGAGGAAAACGTGCCGGAAATAATTCACCAGAAATAATTAATGAAGCATCTGATATTTGTCGGCGATTATTTCAAGGTGGTATCATGGATATCTGAGTTTACCGAGAACTTATCGATGAACTTGTTGATGACTAGTTGTTAAATAAATGGCAAATTAAAAAAGATGATCATACATAATAATCATCGTAAACCCGTACAGGTCAGAGCGGTAAACTCACGATTACCAATCTACAGAGCTACTTACAGAGATGGACTTGGTGATGTTATTCAGGGATTATTTACAAGGATAGCTCCAAAAGCAGTACCTGTTGCAAAACAATTATCGATGAAAGCTATCGATATTGTTCGTGAAAAAGCTCCTGGAGCAATTGTCAATGTTGCTGGTAAGGCGTTCTCGGCGATCAAAGATAGACTAGCACGATTATTGCGACGAAAACGACAACCACCAGTGAAACTGGCAAGTACTGAAGTGATGCCCGCAGACGTAAGTAAAATAATAAATCAGGCTGCAAATCAAAAACTAGCGGAATTATCTAAAGAGGCAGAAAGAAGTATAACATCAAATTTGATAGCAGATCAAGGACCCAATCAGGCTGCAAATAAAAAACTAGCGGAATTATCTGAAGAAGCAGAAAAAAATATAACAGCAAATTTAATAGCAGGAAGCGGTCTTCGTCGACGATGATTTAGATCATCATTTGGAAAAATGGTAATTATAATAAAATGTTCAACCGCGAATCAGACCCAGCATTTGATATGGAGGCACCTGTCCTTAAGTATGAATCTGTACGTGATTATCAATTTTATTCCTATGACGCAAGACAACCAAATCAGCGGGGGAGAATCGAATTACAGGTTCATGATACAAGTAGATATTTCTTGCCCGCTGAGGCGTTTATTGAAGTAGAAAGTAGACTTGTAACGAATGTTGCAGCTAATACGCCATATGCTGCTAATTTGCGTGTTGGTTTTGTCAACAACGGAATTATGGCATTGTTTGATAGCGCCACATACATGATTGATGGAAAAAATATCGAATCGATTCAGAAGGATGTTGACGTTGCTACAACAATAATTGGTCTAGCGAGATATTCTGACAACTTTACAAGATCAGCCGGTCCAACAATGATGTTTGCTAAAGATATTACTAACCACGCTGATCATGTTCAGTATATTAAAATACGGACACCACGAGATACTGCATCTGATCCACAACCGGCTGACTTTGAGCACGCAGACAGACCAGGTGCTGCTTTTGATATTATAGGAAGTGTTAATGCGACTTACAACTTAGGGTTTGCAACACGCCGAGCAGCGTTGTCAGGAAATGATAGAAATTTTTCATGTGCAATTCCATTATCTCACATCTTTGGATTTTGCAGAAATGTTAGAAAGGTCATCTTTGGAGCTAAACACACAACTGTGCTCGTAAGAAAAGGTGATGATAATGATGCAATCTAGCGAGGTGCTGGTGTTGCTGATGGTAAAGTAAATATATCAAAACTTTCATTGTGGATGCCAGTAATGACTCCATCTATTGCTGAAGAACAAAAATTACTTTCTTTTATGGATTCAGGCGGTAAATCATTGCTATCATGGTTAACAGTAACCACAGATGCTATTCAAAGTAATGTTAATGGTTTATTTACATGGCATATAGCATCACAACAGGGTGTTTCTTCACCACGACATATTTTTATTGCGCTGCAAAATAATGACCGGACAAATAATCAAGAACATTCACATATGATATTTGACAATCTTGGAGTTAATGAAGTTTCCTTGCGAATAAATGGACATCAAGAACCAACTGAAGATATATTGTTAAATTTTGATCAAAATCACGTAGCGCGTGCATATCATCGCTTAATGTCATTCATGGGACGTGATCAAAATATAGATACTGGTTTGCAAATATCACAACTAGATTTTACAGGTCTATATCCTATTTATTATTTTTCGCTGGAACATCTTGATTTGTCCAAACAGTCTGTCGTTGATATACACTTTCGAGCTCGTGTTACTAACCCACCAGGTGCTGGTGCCTTCTACAGAGCAATCGCGGTCATACTCAGCGATAAAGCCATGTTACTTGAAGGTGGTAGTGGTCGAATGAGGGTCGTTGATGCACCAGTGGAAAATCTTTAATTATTCAGAAAAATATTATTTATATAAAAATGTCGTATAGTCATGTTAATGTTACTCTGACTCCCGGTCAGGTCAAAAAGCTTCAATCAAAAACCAACAGCAAATGCGGAACTAAAATATCACTAAAACGAGATCAGATAGGTGGTGGTCCAAACAAATTATCGTTGACAAATAATCAGATTAAACATTTCAATAAAGCCCTAGAATCAAAAACTGGAGTTCAATTACGTCTTTCTCCGAGCGCCATCAAAGACATGGTTAAAATAGGTGGTATATTTCCACTTCTCGCGGCTATTCCAGCGTTAATAGCTGCTGATGTTCCAGCCGTAGCAAAAGCAGCCGCGTTAGGTGCTGTTGGAACCGCTGCTGCAATGGCTCTAGAGAAAGCAACTGGAAATGGATACAAAAAAAGGGACGCGGCCTAAGATTACCGGGATCTCGCTGGGGAAGAGGTCGGAGGTTCCCACGTTAGATGTTCCAGCATCAAATTTTGATTTACTTGATGTTGCTAAAAAATTAAAAATAAAAGTCTTTAGAGGTGTTTTTATGCGAGATCAATTACCAAAACAACCAAACAAACTCGAAACAGGTATTATTAATCTCGACTCAAATTCAGGACCCGGTACTCATTGGGTATCATACACGGTTGATCCACGTGGAATCGTTTATTTTGATTCGTACGGGTTAGCTCCACCTGTTGAATTTATTAAGTATGTCGCACCACTTCACACAAGAACCTCTGGTTGTAAAGTTTGGTATTCAACGCTACCCACACAAACAATGACAGATCCGCCAATATGCGGCCGTGGGGTAATTAATGTACTCGAAGCTATATCAAAACCATCCAAACCGCCACATAAAGTCGTGCATGATTATACAACCAACCGATTCGTTGCGCGTAAAGCGTTTTAAACAGATCTTGGATCTTTAAAATATAATGGTTGATATTTTTGGAAGAAGATCTTCCCGCGTTAAGAGAAAATCCGGCGATGTTGATCCGTCGAAGTATGTGTCTAAAGATGAACTTGCTGATATCATGAATCTTGCTGGAGTTGATCCAGATGAGGTAGTTATTTTTCAAGATCGATATGGTAAACTAAAAACGAGCAATATCATATGGAATGATATAGTTCGACGAGTAGTCGGTGCAGTTACGGATAATATTCCTGTGTTTACTGACGGTGGTAGAATCAGAGATTCAAGTGTATCATTTACAACCATCAGAGATGAAATTTCAAGAAGCGTTGCTAATCGCGTGAAAAATACCGGTGACACAATGACAGGTGAACTTAGTATGACGAGTACTCGGTGCAGTTACGGATAATATTCCTGTGTTTACTGACGGTGGTAGAATCAGAGATTCAAGTGTATCATTTACAACCATCAGAGATGAAATTTCAAGAAGCGTTGCTAATCACGTGAAAAATACCGGTGACACAATGACAGGTGAACTTAGTATGAACGGAAATAAAATAGTAGTTTTAAGAGATCCAACACGACGAAGATGCAGCAACAAAAAAATACGTCGACACCGTAGATGGTAAATTATCCACGCTGCGGGCCGAGTATGACGTTCACGTGGGCGCTTTTGCAAGATTTCGCAGAAACCATCATAGAACCGCAGAAGAATTCTTCGGCACTCCGCACTCCGTTGACATGAAACTTTCTGATATCAAGACGAACATCGACACAACTAAAAAAACAATTGAAGATGTCGTAGCGGGGATTCCTGAGATCGTTAACAAAACCAGTCTGATTAAAATTCCCGGCGGGGTTACCCCCGCTGTTATTACCAACATCGTATACACAGTATCAGCGGGATTTTCAACATGGTCGCAGCAAAATAAAACTATCAAATATACCGCAACAGTCACTGGCGTGTACAGGCTGTCTGTGTTCAGTGTTACAAAATTTGAAATATTTACAACGTTTCCATGGCGCCATTCAACTGATAAGTTTTCCGGGGTTGTATCTGTTCTATTAAATAGCGGAATCGAAGAGGAATTTATTTTGGAAGCAGATGATAAGACATTAATCAGAACAGTTTACTGGTGGTGTTTGGAATTTGTAGCTAAAACACCTCAATTATTTACTGCATAAAAATATATGGACGGTGCACAATACAGATACAATCAAGCGCGTGAATGGCAGGCGGCGCTAAAAGATCAAGTCGAACAATATACGGTAAAAGTAAAAAAATATCGACGACGATTAGTTATCGTTGATGTGATTGTTTATTCAGTATCCGCTGTTGTTGCTGGAGCAGGTGTTATATTATCAGCGGTGTCAATGATGGCACCAGTAGCCGTAACTATTTGTATTTCAGCAGCAACAACGATTGCAGGTGTGCTCAATATCATCACAAAAAATATATGTACTTGCATGAATCAAAAATTATCCGATTACATGATAAGATTACATACAGCGACGGTCGCATACTCGAAGTTATCTTCGTTGTTATCAGCGAGTCTCAATGACGGAATTATATCTGATCTCGAGTTTTCAATGATGACTAAAATATACGACGAAGGCATCGGTATTAAAGATACAAGTATTAATAATGACAGAATTACTGCAGCAGATCGTGACTAATACAACTCCGTCAAAGATAACGATGATCTCGGTAAGTTCAACTAATCCTGAATTTAGTATTAATTTTCCTACTGCAATTCCAGTAAAAGAAATAGCATTAGCTCAATTACGGGTATATTACAGCTGGCCAAATATCAGATCAAAATCATTTAATGGTACACCAGCAAATAATTCGCTTGTATTTGCTAACAAGAACAAACCAGATGGTACTCCTGACTGGATAGATGTTGGAATACCCACTGGTAGTTATCAGATCGAACAAATCAATGAAGAATTTCAACGTAGAATAAAATCAATAACGGGAAAAGAAGCAAAAATATCAATAACGTTCATGAACCGACGCTGTCCTTGACGGTTGAGATACATTCTCCTGATTATGCCGTTGATATCTATCAATCCACGATAAGATCCGTACTAGGTTGGCCAGATGTTCCCCCGGTGTATGAAGGACCACCAGAACCAAAAAAATCTGATTTTACGTCAACAAATAGCTCTCGTCACGATATTGAAATGACAGATTTTTATTGGTGGTGGCGTGGATTTCGAAATTGGGATATTAGTTTGGATGATTTAATTGGTTATGGTGGTGATATATTTTCAGGTTTACCAGAAGGAAAACTTCGTCTTCATATTAATGAAGACGAAATTAAAAAAACTGTTGACAGTTCCAATCTTGATCATAAAAATCAACTAAATAAACTGCGTGAACGCCTCACTGAGTATCTTTTCGACATAACATCCCACTAGACACGAGGGGAAATTATGAAACAAATAGAAATTCTGAATTATATCACAGAAGCTATAGAACGCAATCACAACAAATTATAGATCTAATTTTAAAATCATCTCCCGCTGCAAAAAAGTTTTTAATTGATAAATATAAAATCAAGGAATCTGATATTGCAACGTTCAAATTTCCCGATTATGACCCGGACGCTCGGAGAAAATCTGTCAATGATGTCATTGATGAATATTTTCCTAAAATACTCGATGCATGGAGAAAACTAGCACCACCTCCAACTGTTTTAAGATATAATAATGATCCACATGGCGGCGGCAGACACATATCTCCGGGAATCGTTAATATAACCAGCACGATCGTGGTCAATCTGGTTTGTGACGTAGTCGATGGCAGCTATCAAATAGACCTCGGAAAATCAATTCAGGCTCAACAAGGATATATTTTATATACATTTACACCACACGTTCCCCCTGGAAGTTCAATCGTGCAAGAACCAACTAATCCTGTGTATCTGCGGTGTCACAATAATATGTTAACACGAATAAATTTTAAGCTCACAGACCACCTTAATCGCTTAATTGACATGCGTGGAGAAGAGCTTGTGATAAATATGTATGTGAAATCTTAATTAATCCAGTAAATATTATATAATGTACCAGCACGTGATTGTTTTTATACATGACAAAGAAGCACTTGAAAACGCCATCAGAATAGTGCTTTCACAAAACACAGAGCAATTTAGCGTTAATTTAGTTATTGATGAATACGGAAGCGAGGATTTCTTATTAACACAAGAACAGTTAGATGAGCTCCGCCGAGAACATATTATCGAGATCATCTGTAACAGAGATCAGATTCTAAATTATGCACACTCCTGTATTAAACTCGATCAACTTAAAAAAATAATATTTCAGAATAAATAAATATAATCACTGATGGGATAAATTACACAAATTAATAAATTTTGTACAATCTGAAATAATTCTGAAATGAATCAATCTGATGAGGTAATTGGTACTGAAAATTATACAAATCAATCAGTTTGCTAATTCTGATGGGGTGGTTGCTACTCAAAAGTATACAAATCAATCAGTGTGCTAATTCTGATGGGGTGGTTGGTACTTAAAAGTATAGAAATCAATCAGTTTTACCAAAAAATACTACAAAAAAAATATTTTATTATTATTCTGAAATATTTTATTATTTATGTAAATTAATTAATTTATTAATTCTGATTGGGTGATTGCTACTTAAAAGTATGCAAATCAATTAATTTATTCATTCTGATGGGGTGGTTGCTACTCAAAAGTATACAAATTAATCAGTTTTCCAAAAAATATTTTATTTTTTTATGTAAATTAATTCTGATGTGATATACAGTGAGGGAAATTATACTACTACTCAGGGTTGCTTTGGTCGTTACCGCTGACATAATTTTTCTTAAGTATCTTATGCGGGTACTGATTGTTTTTTTTTTGTTTCGTATTCGCTGGATAATCCCGACCTGATCTTTTCTACTGCAACAGAAAGAGGAATAAATTCATTTACTTGATCATCTTTCACCATAGCCAGTGACTGAAACATAGCTGCCTGAATCCGCTTTATGAACTTATATTGAGATGATAGAACATACTTATTTTCATTTTTAAGTTCTTCTAACGTTTCAAAATCAGATATTATTTTTTCAGGATTTATTTCATCAGATATATTAATTCCGTTTTCTTCTATTTTTTTAATAGCAGAAATAATGTCTTTGATATTTTCATGGTTCATCATATAATATATAAATCTTTAAAATAAAAAAAATTATCCCTAGAACCCCTATCGAGTCTTTAGCGAGTTAGTCGGGAAGTTTCAATGAAGAGCCCCTATCGAGTCTTTAGCGAGCTCAGATTATGGATGATTATGGATGACGAGCCCCTATCGAGTCTTTAGCGAGCTCAGATTATGAATGAAGGACGGCACAAACATATATTATGAAATGAACTTATTTTCGAGTTTTTTAGCAAGTTCATTAAGTATGAAATGAAATATATATAATGAATAATTGAATAAAAGACGGCACAAACATATACGCTCAGCAAAATCCCACCCACAATAATCAAGCTCGTGGATGATACGAAAAATATGTATCAACCACCGGTTGATATGGTGGTTCAGTTTTGCTGAGCGGGGGGAAATCGCAATTATGCGCACACCACCGACATGTTGTCAGCCATGGGGATTCGATCCTGGACCGCGAGCGTCACAGTCCAATACGATACCGATTGAGCCATCAAATCTTGTTACAAACATATGTTTCGAAAGTTAATATATATCTAATAATCATTGAAAAGGAACTAATTTCGAATATATTTACTCAAAATACAATTGTGAATTCAAGAAATAAGTTTATATGATATATTCTCACCAAACAAAGCTGAATTAAGGAATTTCCTATTTATTATACCACGCCATCTATGATAGAACATCCGGTCCAGATCATCTAATTGCTAGATTTTTCCATCCTTCCTATAAAATAACTGCTAGATTTTTCCATCCTTCCTATGACTATTACGAGATTTTCCATCCTCTCTATGACTGTTTAATGGAGAAATATATATTACGAGATTTCCCACTCGTAAATCTGTATCATAGTCAAGGGAGTATTTAGTTGTTAATATTACTCGATACAAAAATAACCACACATACGCATAAATACATAATCACACATACGTACACAATCTCGCATTATATTTCTGCACTGAACAAGGAAAATGCAACTGATTTTTAATTCCAAACACTATATACACGTATTTCTGTAATCGAGTAAATACATGCAGGATCCCTGTGCTGTACTGTAGATCTAAAATTAACCCGCCACGATCGATACAGACTAGACGCTGGATTCTGCACTCAGTAAGCTGGAATATACATGTCGGTTTTCTGTAGGTTAGATGTAATGTCTATGTGTTGCGCTGTTCTAAATGTTTTACGAAAAGAACAGAAAAATACACGAACTGTATATTTTTGTAAGTTAGAAATCATAAATCCTTTCTGTAATGCATACTGTTCAACTTGCTCTACCAGGCATCACAGACCTTGGATGCTGTATATGATTATGACAATATACCGAGGATCATAAAATTACTTCCCTTTCATGAGTCAAAAAATAAGTAGTATAATAATGACAATTTCTGACCCAAAAAATAAATATAATTCGAGTTGGTGATGATAGTTAATAATACTGAAAGGTGATTTTCTGCTTATATTTTTTTGAGAAAGCAGTTTTATGCATATTTTCTGCTACATTTTGTACTGAATATGAGTGAATATCAAAGTATTTCGCAGCAGAACATATGGAACGAAATATAATTACTTCGCCAGTTTCTGTGTTTGTAGAATTTACTACCCTCTTTCGATTGTTTTACATCTTCCAGTATTATCACATGCAGAGTTCACGCTTTGCGTGACAACACGAAGGTTGGATAAACTATTATTTTGAGGATCCCGTCAACATGATCGATCCACTAGACCATCTTTGATCACTCCGAAGAAACATTCGTAGATGAAACGATGACAATGATAATGTTTCTTCCCAACAGTAAACATTAGATAACCAGTATTAGTAACAAAACCAACCGGTTTTTTTAACCTACAATTTCTGATGACACCATTACGATCTGATTCATAGTTTGTTATTGTGGGATGTGGGACAAATATATTTTGCTCCATATATGCAATAATATTATTTGTTTGAATCATTGTTTGTCTGAAATCTTGATATATAATCCTCCACGGATTTTATAGCGTTTTCACTATTATTATTTTTTTTGTCATAATATCTTTTAAGTTCTCTGAACCGTTTTCCACCGCACTTTCCACATAATTCTGTTTTTCCTCGCACTCCAATACCACATCGCAGACACGGTATTGGTCCTAGACTTCCTCGCCGTATATTTTGTAAGTGCATCCAACAAAATTCACCTCTACAGGATTTGTTGCATCGATTTATTGAACCGATCATGAGCCATCTGCATTGAGACATTGTATATATATAATATTCTTTATTTAAATATTTGTTTTAATTATATGAATGAGTTTGAGAGAATATCCCAAACTAGGCCTGTTAAATACAAATTCAACCTCGACAGATTATCTCCAGACTTGCCAGTACGAGATCTGGTTGATCCGAAAAATAAAAGTTTGATCAATAAAATTCACGACGCCAAGAAAGAATTTTACACGGATGGTGCATCTCATACATGGTCAACGTTCAAGATTATACGCAATACTGTCAAGGACGCTACAATGAATGGCAAGCGAGCGGCAACTATCATTAGCTACATCGCTGAATACGAGGGCAATCAAACATATTTCTTTAGAGTAAAATTTATTGTACTAACAGAAACAGGTAGTTGGATTATCCGTGACAAATATGATCCTGTCCTTGGTAATAATAGAATCGCCATATTAAGTAAAAATTCCAGACCGGGTCTGTTGACGGGTATTGACAAACCGTATTATGAGCGAGCGTATCCTGTAACAGCGGTTATTTATGGAATCTATGAGATAAATAAAAAAACATAACGTTGATAAACTGACACCCATGAAATTTTTAAGGTTAAATTGTGTAGCCGAACGAGTAATATAACACTTTACAAACGCGATGCGTGGAAACGGATTAACTGATTTAAGACGTGAAAAAATAAACTCGTGGGCTGATTCAGTTAAGGATACCGGTGCTACAATAAAAGATGTTGCTGAGTTAGGAAAACTATTAAAATTTCCAATAACCGTAGCGACAATAACGGGAGAAATACTGTATGAATCAAAATATAAATCAAAAGGAGCTTCAATAAATATTATTGATCATAACGCGCACGCATGGACCAGCGCAGTAACAATATTTCCACGTGATCGAACTGTTAGATTTTACCCACCCACCCCCCAGATATGAATATGCTTGATTTTATCAACGAAATAAGTAAAAACGATCCTGTATCGGTATGGTTATTTAAAAGTAATGAAGAAGGTGGATTTGTTCAGTTTGTTAGACCAAACGGTGAAATATATCGAACAGAATTTCTCCATGACGAGATGAAAAATCTCGCGGAGAAGTTTTCCAAGTACAAGCACGCGGAAAATACTGACAAATTACTAACTAATTGCTTTACTGTTCCATCTGTTGCGGCTCATTTCGCTAGAGAAAGAAATTCATGGAAACCAACACGATTTGATTTACTCGAGGACGTACGCGCAAGTTGCGTTGAATACGGACACGGCGGATTGTGGAATACCAAATATAATTACAACGATGTTATTTCGGTTGATATGGTTGCATATTATCCGGGAAGTTTTCTAGGATACGGAGATTGTTCTGTGTACTTTAAAAGATTTGGTCACCCTACAAACGAGATGACGCGAGTGGCAATTAATGGACCATTTCCTGATTTTGATCTGACTGGATTCGCTTGTGTTGAATCATTCGAGTTTAATGAAAATCTCCACCAAATTTGTTATGTTTGGTTTGGCAGACATTTTTGTGAAAAACGTTGGGCACCTATAGTTTTATTACACTATATGCTAGATTGTGCGGTACTGACATCGTTGGTGGTTAGTGAGGCAATTATATCATATCATGCACAGACCGAAGTTTGGTTGCCCATGTCAGATTCTATCAGTATTGATGAAATTATTAGCGAGTTTAAGGAAAAATGTCCTGGTGTTTCCGAAGATGATATTATCAGAGAAGCTCCTAAAATTCTCGAGATTAAACTCAAAACCGCAAAAGATCTCGGTAGAAAAATTATAGGTAAATTTACTCAAGGTGGTGCATATGATCATAAAAGACATCACGCACGATTAATTCTAGATGATGCCGAGTACGATTTTATAATCGATGATACAACAGCGAGAAATATATTTGTAAATCGAGAAAGTGTTTATTTATCCGACGGAACAAAATTGGATACGATCGTTAGTTACATAAATGATGTATCCCCACAGTATACTCATCTAAGATCTTCCATGTTGGCTTATGTTTCTATAAATTTAGTATCGATGATTAATAGATTTCCTGAGACCGCAGTCAGAGTCGCAACAGATTCATTTTATATTTCGAGTAAATATTTAGAGTCTGTTATGAATTTTACAAGTAATGATGAACGATGGAGTTCGTGGAGAATAAAAAAGGAAATATTACACAATTATACAGAATCAGCAGATGTTCCGATGAGACATTTTTATCGTAAGGGTAATAAAATATCAGAAATGTCGAAAGCGCTGCCGGTGAGTGATCCAATAACTAGATATAAGACAGTATATCTCAATGGACCTGGTGGATGCGGCAAAACGACTCGAGCAATTAATGTTTTTAGAAATTCAGATATGATCGTGCTGACACCCACACATAGACTTGCACGGGAGATGAAACAACGGCAAGTACAATCGTGCACGTATCATAGTTTCTTTCGGTGGCGCGGGGATACATGGACTCCTGAACGAATGGGAGAAAAATATATACCTAAAATAATTATTTGGGACGAGATATGCACGGTGTCATTGGATACATTAAAAATGTTTCTTGATTGGTTGCTGACGAAACATACCACTATAATAACGTGTGGCGATCATGGTCAACCGCCGCCTTTTGTTGGACCATCTCCACATGATTGGTTAAAAAATTTCGTTGATTATTACGAAGAAATAGACGATGATCATAGAGCTCTCGATGAAAATTTAAAGGAATTAAAAAAATTAATCAGATTACAATCAAACAAAATTCAGTGTGAAATAATGCGCGGAGTAATCTCAAAGACCTAAATGAGTGATTTTTTAAATTTATGGAGACCCAACGATTTTTAGCAAGCAGAAAAATAATCAGAGACGCTTTACAACAGCAGTTATTTCAACTACATAAAGAAAAATATTCAGAATTACCCATACCGTTGTGTTATAGACCATCAGATACACGAAAACAGAATATTAATGTTGATATTCCAGGGCAGACTGAAAAACAGAATCTCGTATTAAATGGTATTGTCGCCGTTGATATCAGTGTGGTCGAAGATGCATTACGCGCTGACAAATTTCTATGGGTGTTGGGATACGCTATGACGATCGACTCGTCTCAGGGATTAACTATTTCTGACACACGAGTCTGGATTGTAGACGATCACATCGAGTGGTCAAATTTAGCCTATTTAGCGGTATCGAGGGTCAGAAAAATATCTCAATTACGGAGAATTATAATTCCTGAAATCGTTAATAAATTCAACGTCATCGATGATGATATAATAAGAAAAAAATTAATCGGATACAAACAATCTGATAAAAAAAATAAACGCGACTTTGATCTTGATGCTGAATTTATTATTGAGTTAAAACAACAGCAAAATAATCATTGTGCAAGTTGTAATTGTATAATGTTATGGCGGTATTCGAGTAATGATTCAAGACAATTTACCATAGATAGAAAAGATAATAGTCGCGGTCATACACGAGAAAATGTGATGTTGACCTGTCTTGAGTGTAATCGACGTAGAGAAGCTAGTTAAGTGATCGCGGCGGTAGTTGTGTATCCTCGGGAATTATTTGTAATTGTTCACGTGTAAATCCACGTTGAGGAGCAGCCGAATCTAATCTATAGATTGCAGGTCTACCTGAGGATCTTGTCACGGTGGATATTTTGTGTGTGGTAACACTCCAAATAGGATCAGTCGCTCTCGCTTTACCACCTTCAAGTTCACCCGGTTCATATAAATATCTAACTGTAACATCACCTAATACTTTTTGTTTTTCAGTACTTTTTCGTTGTGTTGGTATATATTTTTTTGTAATTGCATTAATGGGTTTCATGTTGGTTGTTCGTGTAATCTCATTATTTAATGCAGCTATCACGCTTGGTAATCTTGCAACCCATTCGCGAGATCTTTTATCTTGAATAAATTCCTTAGCGTATTGATATCCAAATAACTGCTCAGCAAGTGTTCGATTAAATCGCTCAACAATTGCCTGATCACAATGAATTGCAGTATGTCCTCGTCGTATTTTGATATTATGTTGTTTCATCAGCGATGATACTGGACCAAGAAATTCCTTACCAGGATCAACCTGTAGTAGCTGTGGCCATCGCAGACCACCTTGTGGTCCGAGTCCTCGTTGATAAATTCGTTCAAACGCATCGGCTACTTCAGATGATGTTTTCGTTGATAGCGGCTCTGCCTCTTTATATCTACTTGCAACATCAACTACAGTTAACGCGTACTTGTACGTTTTTCCACGCACAGTATCGTGTGGTAAAAACAGAATATCAGCTTGATGAACTTCATTAGGAACACTAACATCGAAATACGCGTACTGAATTCGTTTCGATGGTGGTAGATAAATTTGCCATATTGCCTGTTTGGATAACCACGCTTTAGCAGTAGAATGTTTAACCGCTGCTGCATCAGCGAGTTTATCAATTGCTGCTTTGCCTCTCCAATATCCTCTTGGTGAATAATAAATTAATTCCATTATATATTATCAGACCCAAACACTAATTTACCTTTCATCGCGGATCTTACTAACCAATTAGCTAATGATTCTCTGATATTTTTATTTTTTATGGAATTTAATGCATGAATTAATTTCACATCTGCAATATGCCTATCTTATAGATTTTTACTCTTATAAGCTACATCATGAACATGACAAGCTTTATCAATAGCATTTACTAGTTCCTCGCCTGGTTTTGGTTGATCCTGATTATCGAGCCTGATATCGAGTCGAGTACCAGGACCGCAATAATTATATCCTGGTAGATGTTTTTCTCCTGGGTATTTAGCCCATGGAGTACCCGGAAACTTAGACATCAAATTAGCAATATCACCACCACGCTTATTAGGTAAAAATGAACATTTCTTTCTACCGCACACAGAACATTTTCCACCATACGCTATTTTTTTATTTTTTGTTATAACTGTAGCTAAATCAGTAGTCGGAGTTTTAACTCTACAGCGTAAACAATATAAATTCATGTTATAATATATATGGATATAATTGATTTCTCAGCGACAAGAAAACGAGAACCTGTTAAGCATCATCCTGCGCTACCGAATTCCATCAGAATGATTATCATAGGACCATCTGGATCGGGTAAGACGCAGTTATTACTTAATCTGATAATGAGATGGTTGAAATGGGATAAATTATATTTAGTAGCACCATCCGTTGATGATCAACGATGTTATAAAGTATTAAAAGATTTTAACGAAAATGCAAGATTACTGGACGAAGATAATGATGTCATAGAGTTTATAACAGATATTGATGAAGCACCGTCCGTTGATGTTTTAGACGGATTTATTAATAATTTAGTTGTGTGTCATGATGTGATGCTGGATAAACAATCAAATCCAGCCAGAACATTTTCTCGCGGCAGACATAAAAATACAGATGTGATCTATGTTACTCAGCGGTATAAACAAATTCCGAAAGTGATCAGAGACAAATGTAATATTTTAGTTGTGTTTAATGGCGTAGACACACACACGCTGCGAAATAGTCATCAAACCTGGTGCAGCGGTGACATGGATATAATTAAATTCAGAAATTTCTTCTCACGAGCGCAAGCTACTCCGCATGGATTTATAACAATAAATTTGCACGATCCTAGAACAAGATATCGTGTGGGTCTTGATAAAATATTTGGATAAATTAATAAATTTAATTAAACAGATATCATTAATATAATGAACAATTGTGCGTGGTTAATTCAAGGAACAACAGATAAATGCAACAAAAGATGCCGTGGAGAATATTGCAGGAGACATAATTATATTTTAAAGAAAAATCCTCATGCTGGTTCACGAAGATGTGTTGGATGTAACAACGGCGTTAGAGGATTATATTAGATTTGTAAAAATTGCGGTGGAGATCGATATCGAAACTTAATGATATATTACAGAAAAAGAAAGAACATAAATCCAAAAATAGAAAAACCACCATCAGAACTTGAATATTACTTGAAGAACAAAACAAAAGATTCCCAAGATTCAGATGAAGATTCCCAGGATCCAGATGATGATTCCCAGGATTATTGAGCAGCAGAGAGGGTCCTGTCTACAATTCTGTTTGGGACAAACAATAATCGTAGACGTGGTATTGACCTCTATGAAGGGTCACTATTTTTTTTGTCTAAAAAATCGTACTTGACGCGTTAAGTGGTCTGTTCACCCTCTCTGCTGCTTGGATAAATTCTATAAGCGGGCATGGTGATGTGCTGCGTTCGCGGAACTTTACGGTAGCGTGCATTTGTTTTGCAAAGTGGATCCTACCTGATTTCTTAACATAAGGAATGGTGTGTATATTCTTAGGTATACGTGTTTTCTTTCCTTTAGGTTGGTGTGCCGTGTTATCTATTGCTTAGCGTGAGGTACTAATATCTGGCTCGAAAAGGCTTGCTATTGTCATACAAATGTGAAACAAGAGAAAAACCATGCAAGTGTAGAATTAGTGTTTTGCGCGGTCTTTAGGTGATTAGAGAAAAAATAATGTATTCGCATTTGCGCGTTTGATACCTTTCACTTGACATTGCATGTTGTCTTGAGGTCCTTGGAAATAAGGAAAGCATTTTCTTACGTATATTTGATTTAATTTATATTTGATTTAAGTTGTGTTTGATTTGATTTGATTGTGGGTTTTGGAATCTTTTTATTATCTTTACATGTCAATGTAATGTAATTTTGTTTACTAGGAATTCGATATTTTCCAGAAAATTCAGTTTGATCTGACTTTTTCCTTAGATACCTAATAATAGAAACACTAGTTTCTATTTTTGACTCAGTTCCTGGCATTGATTGAGGGTCAAGTAAACAACTTTTTTTGGAGTAAAATGATTGGTTCTTATCAAGAATATACAGGAGCTATGTGAGTTTTACATGTAAACATGATCACGTCATCCTCTATTTCACAATGAGGCATTTCCGAAAATGCGAAATACTTGGTATTAATAGTGATGTTTTAGAGAGAGAGAGAGAGAGATACCTCATAGTCCGGGCTTTTAAACACTTGACGTCAAGTTGTTTTCTTCTTTTGTGACCAGTATTGAAGATTTTGAGTTTTTGACGTTTTGAGTTATACGTTCATTTTTCTTCAGATTACTTCTACTCTAAAAGATTAATTAGTGTCTGGAAATATTATTGTATTCATACAACATTCTTGAACAAGGACATTTCTTGAAAATCTTATTTGGATTTCCAAGACCAGTATCTTAAATTAAAGTGCTTCTACAAGGAACTGGAGACTTCAGCACAGTACATGTTACAGCATACGTCATCGCCTTCCATCATGGATTCTTTGTCGTGAATCGAATTTGGAATCATTATAACATTACAATATTAGAACTTCAAAAATTGTATTCGTGGATTATTCTTGCATTATTTTTTTAATCTGATTCTGGAAACCGTAAGTTCTCATATTTGTTTACTTTTACAATATTTTTCCAGGGAAATAAATTATTTGTTATATAGCAGCAGAGGGGGCGAATCCCACAACTTTTAGAAGCCTCCATACGCCGAAATAAACCCTTTATAAAACGTGTTGACGTTGTTAACGCAATTGTCGCGGCGTTTTTTGTTGTCGTCGTCGTCAGAAGGGGCGCCGCCTACAACTTCCAAACGCCGAAATAAAACCGCGAGGGTGCTTCGTTGTAAACGTAATTGTCGCCGTTTTTGCTGCGTGCTGTTGTCGTCGCCCCCTCTGCTGCTCTCCAGCTGAAAATTGTATCTAACCCAACTCGAGGATATAAATTAAAAATTACTTATATTAAATAATGGTACACTCAGAATCTTACACAGCCAGGTTGTCTAGGGAACGAGCAGAAGCACTTAGCAAATATATCCCGGTGAAGGAAAAGTTTAAAAAGGATGTGCAGTTGCAACAACAAGCACAAGTTGAGTATGCAAATGAAGTAAAGGAATTATTTCAGCCCGTCACTGAAAAGGTTTTAACTGCTATTAAGGACCCCGAAGAAAAAAGAAGTCTTATTCAAGTATTGCGAGAAGAATCCGCGCTGCAACCTGCTAGACGAAAAATAATTGATCTCAAATCAAGATTTACCCCCGAGGGTATAAAAAAAGATTGAGGAATCAGCAGCTGTTCACAGTAGAAAGTATAATTTTGGTAGGTTTGCTGCCGAAAATTATCAGCGTAGAGATCAATATTTAAAACCCGAGCATGTTAAAAGTGCAAAGAAAGATACTTGGGGTGACTGGTTATATAAAATAGCTACAAACAACTACACCATAGATAAAGAAGATATTGATTTTTTTGTTAATGGGTTGAGAGAATATTATAGAGAACAAGAAGAACAGCAAGAGCAGCAAAAAATAACGCGTCGGCAGCAACTGGAGGAAAAAGAAGAACAGCAAAAGATAATACGAGAGCAAAAACAACAAGAGAAAAAGTTAGCACAAGCGCCAAAACAACCAGCAAGGAAACATCAACCTTCTCCGCAGCCACTAGAAGAAAAAGACCTTTCACTTTCTGCGCCGTTGCAACAGACAAAGAAAAAGAAACGAGGAAGACCTAAAAAAAACATAAGATACAATAGTAGTGCCGCACGTGGATGCACCTGATTCATCTCCGTCGTCACCACGGCCTGAAACTACATCCATAGGCAGACCGCCCATCTACATGCTGGATTCAACTGTTTCGCAGCCAGCAACTTCTGATCTGACGTCAAATGAAGACACATATACGTCTGATCCACTGTTTGGTCCGTTGCAACCTTCTGCTGGTTCAGATGGTGTACTTGTTCCTCAGCAATCCTTTTCAAAACCATCACAGCCTGAAAAACCATCAGGTAAAAAATCTCAACCTATTCTTACTTCTGCCTTGCGCGGGCAGCAAGCGTCGTCACCTCTTCAAAGGTATAGCAAAACGGCTGAAACTCTTCTTTCTAAAAACAAGCCGCCAGAACAACCACCACCTACTGGCAGTGGTTTTGGAATTCCTTGCCCTGATAATATTTTCAATGATGTGTCTCGGCTAGAAGTTCTCATCGGAGGAAGACGTGCCGGAAACAACTCACCGGAAATAATTAATGAGGCCTCTGATATTTGCCAGAAATTATTTCAAGGTGGTATCATGGATGCTCACATATATCAAGAACTCGTCGATGAGCTCGTTGATAGTGACTAGTATCACCGCGATTAGACACATGACAATAGCATAACATGGTCATATATAACAGACATACAACTGAGCAAGTCAGAGCAGTAAACTCACGATTACCAATCTATAGAGCAACTTACGGAGACGGACTTGGCGATACAGCTCAGCGATTATTTGCAGGATTGGCACCAAAGTTGGGTCCTCTTGCAAAACAACTATCTATGAAAGTCATTAATATTGTTGGTGAAAAAGCTCCTGGTGCAATTGTTGGCGCTGCTGGCAAAGCACTCTCGGCAATCACAGAAAGACTAACGCGACTGATGAGACGCAAACCGGTGAAATTACCAACCACCGAAACCATGCCCGCGGAGCACACAGTTATGCTTCACAGAAAAGGCCACGACAATAATGCGATCTGGCGAGGAGCTGGCGCTGCTGATGCTGGTATGGTAACAATAACAAAACTTTCACTGTGGATGCCAGTGCTAACTCCATCGGTCACAGAAGAGTCGCGACTGCTTTCTTTTATGAATCAAGGGGGTAAATCATTGATGTCATGGCTTACAGTGACCACAGACGCCGTCTCAAGTCGAGTCAGGGATGTGTTTACTTGGCATATAGCATCACAACAAGAAGTTTCTGCTCCAAGACATATCTTTATTGCGCTGCAGGATGTTTCCCGGACAAATAACCAACTAAAGTCCCATATGATATTTGACAAACTTGACGTTACTGAGGTTTCGCTGAGAATAAACGGTCAATAAAAAGCATCCGAAGATATATCACTGAGTTATGCAAATAATCATGTGGCGCGCACATATCATCGCTGGCTGACATTCTTGGCGCGTAACCTAAATATAGATACTGGCACACAAATATCACAACTTGATTTAACAAACTTGTATCCCATTTATTACTTTTCGCTGGAGCATCTTGACTTGTCCAAGCAGTCTGTTGTTGATATTCACTTCCGAGCTCGTGTCGGTGCGTTACCAGTCCCTGATCCTGCTCATGCAGCTGTTCACGGTGACTAGAGCAATCGCGGTCATACTTTCCGACAAAGCAATGTTGCTTGAAGGTATTAGTGGTCGAATGAGAGTCGTTGATGCGCCAGTAGAAAACTTGTAACAATTAGATCAATCGCGTTTATTATAAAAATGTCATACATTCACGTTAATGTCACTCTGACTCCTGGTCAGGCCAAGAAATTACAATCGAAGAACGCGAGCACATGCAGGACAAAAATAACACTAAAACACGATCAAATCGCTAATGGCGGTCCAAACAAACTGTGATTGACTAAAACACAACTTAATCATTTCAATAAGGCGAAGCAAGCGAAAACTGGGACTCAGCTTGATTTCTCTCCTGCAGCTGTCAAGAACATGGTTAAAACCGGCGGTATATTTCCTCTTCTCGCGGAAATACCAGCAATGATACCAGCTGTTGCTAAAGCCGCCGCTTTAGAAGCTGCTGAAATGGCACTGAAAAAGGCGACAGTAAAAGGATACAAAAAAAGTGACGCGGGTTAAGACTTCCAGGAACTCCGCCCTCATGGTACCCAAAACGGTTCTAAGTATTTTTACTCCGATGTCCAATTTTGATTTGCTCGATGCTGCTAAACAATTACATATAAAAAATTTCAGAGGTGTCTTTATGCGAGATCAATTACCACAACAACCGAATAATCCAGAAACGGGAATTATTAATCTTGATAACAGCGATGGTCCAGGAACTCACTGGGTTGCTTACGAGATCGATCCACGTGGAATTATCTATTTTGATTCGTATGGGTTACCACCGCCAGTTGAATTCCTCTAATACACAAAAGACATTCCCGCGCCAGTTTGGTACTCAACACTGCCAACACAAACACTGACCGATCCTCCGATATGTGGCCAACAAGTATTAAATGTTCATGATGCGATATTAGCGTCAACCAAACCACCTCGTAAAGTTGTGCACGAGTATACCACGGGTCGATTTAAACAGTTTCCTATCAAATAATGGTTGATATTTATGGAAGATCTCTTCTCAACAGAAAAGTGAAGCGCACCGACGTGGATTTATCAAAATATGCGACCAAAGATGAAATTGATAATCTTTTAAGTTTGACCGGGATAGACCCAGATGAGGTTGTTATTTTTCAGGACCGACACGGAAAACTAAAACCCAGTGATATCAAATGGCATGAAATAAGTCGTAGGGTTATTGGAGCTACTCCGGGTAACATCCCTGTGTTCACTGACAGCGGAAAAATTAGAGATTCGCTGTTATCGATTGCGGCGCTGCGAGATGATATGCAGAAAGTTGCAGTAAAAAAGACCGGTGATACAATGACAGGTGAACTCAGCGTGAACGGCAACAAAATAGTGGTTTTAAGGGATCCAACATCCCCGGAAGATGCCGCGAACAAACAATATGTTGACGCCATTGACGGTAAACTAACCACGTTGCGGGCCGAGTATGATGTTCATGTAAACGCGTTTGCAAGACTTCGAAGAAACTTTCAAAAAACCGATGATGCCACGGATAAGTTCTTTGGAACTCCTCCCGTCATCGACATGAAACTTTCTGCTATCAAAACTAACACTGACACCGTCAAACAAACACAGCAGGATATCGTAGCGGGGATTCCTGATATCGTTAACAAAACCAGTTTGATTAAAATCCCATCCGGAGTTACTCCCGGGCATATTACCAACATAGTATACACAGTATCATCTGGATTTGCAACATGGTCTCGACAAAATAATACTATCAAATATACAGCAACAGTCATTGGAGTATACAAGCTGTCTGTGTTCAGCGCCGCTAAATTTGAAATCTTCACAACGTATCCCTGGAGACATTCCAATGACAAGTTTTCCGGGGTTGTAACTATTTTATTAAATAGCGGAACCCAAGAAACATTTATACAAGCGGCGTGTAACCATGTTAGACACAATAGTATATTCGGTGTCAGCGTTAGTTGCATCTACGGGAGTATTATTATCAGCGCTAACACCAGTGGCAACAGCAATCACAGCTACCGCTGTGGACACAATTACAGTTTCAACATCAACGACAATTGCAGGAGTTGCTAATATTATCGCGAAAAAAATATCCTCGTGCGCGCTAACAAAATTGCACGAGTATGAAAAGTTAAACAGCGCGGCCACGAGCACCTACTCGAAATTGTCGTCGCTGATATCATCCAGTCTTGATGATACAACAATATCAGATTCCGAATTCGCCGAAATGGCAAAGATGTATGAAGACTACACCCGTCATTTGAAGCGACAAAAGATAAATAACAATGTCAGCGACATCGACGGAATTACTTCAACAGATAGTCGCAAATACAAGCCCAGCGCGAACATCTTTGTTAACAGTAACCTCAACTAAGCCAGAATTCAGTATTAATTTTTCAACTGCGATTCCAGTAAGCGAGATCGCGTTGGCACAAATGCGAGTATATCACAGTTGGCCCAATATCAGATCAAAATCGTTTGGAGGATTGCCAGCGAATAATTCGTTTGTGTTTGCATATAAAAATAAACCCGATGGTACACCAGACTGTAACGTCATTGGGTTACCAACCGGGTCTTATCAAATCGAAGAAATCAAAGAGGAATTACAACGTCGAATAAAAAATATTACAACAAAGGAATCCAAAATAGCACTAACTGTTCATGAGCCAACGCTGTCTTCTGCCATTGAAATAAACACCCCAGACTACGCCGTGGATATATATCAGAGTTCGATCAGAACAGTGTTAGGATGGCCTGAAGTTGCTCCACCGGCGCCACCAATACCACCAGCGCCTAAAGAGTCTGATTCTGTCACTGACAGTAAGTCATATCATGAAATTACACCATCATACAAACAACTTCTGGATGGTATAAAAAAATCAAAGTTGGATAGTAAGCTAGCCTTCGACGACAAGGACCGTATTGATTGGTATTTTACTTATGAACGACCTCCCAACGAAGTAGCTTTTGGTTTCGGTATTGGCCTAAAAGATATTATTGAATATTTTAGAGAAATTAAGAAGTTACATAAAACACAACTACAGAGGCTACGGCAACTTTTCCAAGAACACCTTTTTGATATAACAAGTTCACGCAGCGAAATCATCACGCGGATTGAGATATTAAATGAGCTTGCCGCCGACGTGGAATATATTAACCAGCGAGTAATCGAGGCAACAATTGATTACACTCATGACATAGATCGCTATAAACAACAATTTCTAGTCCATTATTTACTGACAGAAGCCACGTTGCCGAATTTTAAATTTCCCGGGTATAATGCAACCGAACTAAGAAAATCCGTCAATAATATCATAGACGAGTTCTTTCCTGATATACTTGCATGGCACGCGCGGACACTACCGGTGCCAACTATCCTCAGACAGAACAACAGCGTAACCGGAGAAGGCAGGCATGTATCCCCGGGCATCGTAAACATAACTGAAGTGGTTGCGGTCAATCTTGTGTGTGATGTCATTGATGGCAGTACAGCACGGACACGACAGTATCAAATCAAGCCCAGCAAGGATTTATTCTTTATTCATTTACTCCGAAAGATGTACCACCTGGATTTCTAATCGTGCAAGAGCCGATCAATCCGGTCTATCTACGATGTCATAATCCGTGGCTGACCAGAATAAATTTCGCGCTGACAGACCAGCGTGGCCATCTTCTTGATTTTCGAGGTGAAACACTACATATTAGTCTGCTATTGAAAACCTAGGGATTTTTCAGTGAAAAATTAATTTTATTTTATATTTCTGCAACGCTGGCAAATTCACTGTAATTTACAGGGTAATTACTAGCAAAAATCACAGAAATCGACCAATTTGCTAATTTGGAAAGGTAATTTACTAGTAAAAATCACAGAAATCGACCAATTTCTCAATTTTGATAGGGTATTTACCAGTAAAAATCATGCGAATTTAGTAAAAAGCAAAAAAAATATATTTTTTTACTGATAATTAATCAAGCAATTATTATATAAATGTATCACCGTGTAAACTTTTCATACATAATAAAGAACTTCTTGATGAAGCTATCAGAAAAGTTACCCCGGAAAAAATGAATACGGCAACGACGATTTTATACTGACTGATACGCAACTACAGCAACTAGCAAAAGATCATACTGTGATCGCGCATTGCTGTATACATCAAATCCTCTAGTATATACGCGTATTTAGATCTTAGATTTATGAATATGTACCACCACATAAATGTTTTCATGTATGACAAACAAGCGCTCGAGCAAGCAGTTAGGGCTGCATTTGCACAAGAAGAAATTAACGTTAAATTCATTATTGACGAATACGGAGACGACGACTTCTTACTAGCACAGCAACAGTTAGACAGTCTCAGACGCGAGCATATTATTTCAATTGTATGCGACAGAGATCAAATTCTCAATTATGCACACTCCTGCATTAGACCCCACCGACTAAGGAAAATACTATCTCCTTGATGAAATCAAGGCTGATGCAAGTAAAAAAAAGTGATATATTTTTTTTACTTTCAATTTCACTTCCAAGTACTAGACTTTGTCAAGGTGAGGTATTTACTTCCTTGATTTCGTCATCCTTGACTTCGTCAGCGGACATACAATCCTTTAATCTCCTTACACGAGTATTCATTATTTTTTTGTTTCATACTCTTGAGATAATTTCAACCTAATCTTTTCAATTGCACGAGACAATGAAACAAATTCATTTATGTGTGCTTCTTCTACTGTAGCCAGCGATTTATACAAATTATTCTGAATTCTTTTTATAAATCGATACTGAGCAGGAAGAATATAACGCCCTGCGCATTTAGCTTCATGTAGTGATTCAAAATCAGACATAATTGTTTCAGAATTTAGTGATATATTAAATCCGCGCTCTTCTAATTTTTTAATAGCAGCAATCACATCATTGATATTTTCATATTGATATTTTTTTAATAGCAGCAATCACATCATTGATATTTTCGTAATTCATATATATAATATTATATATTTAAAAGAAAAAAATGGACACCACATCTCCTTAAGTCTCTAGCTTATGCTACCAAACTCAAGAGCGGAAACACAACCCCCATGTGAACCCCTAACCTGTCAAATAACAGTCTAGAGAGCCCAGAGGGTGTGTTTGCGAAAGACGAGACATTCCCCGTGTTGAGCCTCTAGCTTACCCAAATGATATGCTAGCAGGTTCATATAGGGACAGTACAACATATAGTTGTAAAGCTTCCAAAATGCCACAGCATCTTAGCAAGCTTACAGTAGGACATATTATTTACACTATTATACATAATATTTACATGTATTTACATTTGTAAAGCTTCTAAAGTGCCACCGCATCTTAACAAGCTTACAGTAGGATATAGTATTTACACTATTATACATTTGTAAAGCTTCTAAAGTGCCACCGCATCTTAGCAAGCTTACAGTAGGACAGTACAACATATAGTATTATACATGTATTTACAGTAGGATATATAGTATTTACACTATTACACATAGTATTTACATGTATTTACAGTAGTAACTAAGGACGGCACAGACAGATACGGGGTTATATTCTACGCCCAACAAAGTTGCACACCCTCCCCCAAAATCAATCCCGCGGAGTGGCAAAATGTCACCTCGTCAGGGTGATAACGCGGAAAGTTGTGCAACTTTGTTGGGTTTCGAAACCCCGTACATAATTCGGACGTTATAGTATATAAACCGACTGATACTTGGAAATTCAAAAATAGCTCACTCGGTTTTTCGTATTTGTTTTCTTAAATATAATCGCAGAAAAAATACAGATGAACCATAAAACCAAACGAATATAATAAAACAAGGATTGTATCTGTGAAAAAAAAAATATTATTTATTGTACGCCCGCCCGTGATGATAGTTTTTGATAAAGTCACCTTGACGAAGTCAAAGGGGAAGTAATTGGAGACCGTGTTACCTGTACACGGAGAACTGTTTACCCGTTTGTAGTACATATCGTTAACAAATTCTGAACTGAATTTAAATTCTGAATCTGAAAAATACCTGTACTTGTAAACGCGGAAGTGTTATAGACTGTACAAAATAATAATTATATACCGCTCTGGATATTGCACAATCTCAAGGAGTGTTGCGCAACACTTCCTGATGAAATCACCTTGACAAGGGGAAATAATTGTATCATTGACTTTTACACAGTCGCTGTAGAGCTTTCTCCATCTACATAAGAAAATATGATCCGGCTATCAAGCTTGAACGAAAATGATGATTTGATTATATTTTCTGCAACACGTTGAACAGAACGCGAGTTAATACCGAAATACTTGGCAGCTGAGTTCATCGATTGAAATATTTTCTCTTCACGGGTACTTATGCTAAAAGATCTGACAGCTCTTCTTGCAACGCTCTTAAATTTACCAGTACCTCCTGGTGCAGAATTTTCACTCTGCGTGATGCCTTGTAGATTAGATAATCTATTATTAAGTCTTTGTCCATCAATGTGATCAATTACAAGACCGTCTTCGATCTTCCCCAAGAAACACTCGAACACGAACCTGTGATTATAATAGCTTTCATCCCCAGTTTTGAATCTAAAATAACAGAAGTATTAACAACACCAACTGGTTTTCTCAACCTGCAATGTATGACTATTTCCTCACGATTCGCTTCGTAATTCTTAATGATAGGATGTGAGACAAATTCTTAGCTCATTTATATAATAATATATTTGTCTAATTTATAATTTGTCTGAAAACTTAGTTAAATAATCGCGCTCACATTTCAGCGCAACATCATTATTTTTTTTTGTTATAATATCGCTTAAGTTCACGGTATCTTTTTCCTGCGCAACTTGCACATAAATGTGTTTTACCCCTGACCCCAACACCACATCGCAGGCAGGGTATTGGCCCTAAACTCCCCCTTCGGACGCTTTGGGAATGGTTTCCGCAGAATTCTTTTCTGCAGGATTTGTTACGAGGAATTACGGATCCTACTTGAAGCCACTTGCATTTATTTATTATACAATATTTTCTTATTTAAATGTTTGTCTTAAATATAATATGGAGGAGTTGGAAAGATTATCTGGCATCGGGAAAGCTTCCAGATTCGATCTTGACAGACTAACCCCTGACTCGCGGAGACGGGCCCTGACTGATCTGTTCGATATTATCAGGAATGCCAAAAAAGAATTCCGCGACGACGGTGCATCTCACGTGTGGTCGTCATTTAAAATCATACGCGATATTGACAGAGTCAATGTCGCTGACACTGTCAAGGACCCTACAATGAATGATGCACGAGCGAAAACAATTACTGATTATTCTTTGATGAACAGAAATATTTTTTCAACATAAAATTTATTGTGCAAGCAGATTCCGATACGTGGATTATCCGTGACAAAAATGACCCTGTCCTTGCTAATGGAAAAACCGTTCTGTTAAGTAAAGATTCCAAACAAGGAATGCTGACTGCGATTGATGAACCATATTACGCTCGAGCGTATCCTGTGACCGCGGTCATTTATGGAATCTATCCGATAAAAAAAACAAAAATCAATAAACTCACCCCGATGAGATTGTCAAGGTTGAATTGTGTAGCCGAGCGAGTAATGGAACATTTAAAAAATGCAATGCGTGGAAACGGTCTAACTGCGTTAAGACGTTCCAAGATAGCAGCGTGGGCTGAGCGAGTCAAGGATACAGGAGCATCAATAAACGATGTTGCCGAGCTAGAAAAGCATTAAGATTTCCCATAACCGTAACAACGATAACAGAGGAAGTATTATACAAATCGAAATATAATCGATACGGAGCTCCAATAAATATCATTGATCATAACGCTCACGCTTGGACTAACGCAGTTACGATATTTCCGCGGGATCGTGTTGTGAAATATTATCAGGGAAATATATTTGATTTTATTAAACAAATAAGTAAAAACGACCCTGTGTCGATGTGGTTGTTTAAAAGTTCCGAAGATGGCAAGTATGATCAATTTGTAAAACCCAGCGGTGAATTATACCGGACGGAATCTCTGCAACAACAAATGAAAAAACTCGCAGAGAAATATTCAGAAAACACTGAGCAGTTATTAACTAATTGTTTTACAGTTTCTAGTGTTGCTGCTCACACCGCTAGAGAAAGAAATTCGTGGAGGCCAACCCGAAGTGAGTTTCTCGAAGACATACAATTGAATTGTGTCGAGTATGGACACTGCGGTTTGTGGAATACCGAGCATGACCACAGCGAGATGATTTCCGTGGATATGATTGCATGTTATCCGGGAAGCTTCCTCGGGATGGGCGAGTGTAACGAATACTTTAAAAAATTTGGACATCCCACGAACTCGATGACACGAGTTGCTATAAACGGTCCTTTACCCAATTTTCCCCTGACAGGATTTGCTCATGTGACGTCGTTTGAATTTGCTAAAGAGCTTCATCCGTGCTGTTATGTTTGGTTTCGCAGACACTTTAGTGAAAAGCGTTGGGCACCAATAGTGCTATTGCAATATATGTTTGACAGCCGAATACTGGTATTGCTGACTGTCAGTGAAGCAATTATATCATATCGACCGCAGACTTTGGTTTGGTTACCAACACCGGAGTGTATCAGTCTCGATGAAGTCATTGAAGAATATGCACAAGAGTGTTCAAATACTCCCATGGATGTCATTATCGGTGAGGCTCCTAAAGTTCTTAAGATTAAACTCAGCAATAGTGAAAAAACAACAAAAGATCTTGGTAGAAGAATAATCGGTAAATTTACTCAAGGTGGCGCATATGATCATAAACTACATCACTCACGATTGATTATCGAAGACGCTGAATTAAATTTTATAATTGCTGATGCCACTGCGATAAATATATTTTGTAATCGGGAGGACGCGCTCTTGTCCGACGGGGGAAAGTTAGGCACAATTGTAAGTTATATTAATGGAGAATAGCCTCAATACACACATTTAAGATCTTCGATGCTGGCTTATGTTTCTATAAATTTGCTATCAATGATAAATCGATTTCCCAACACTGCAGTTAGAGTTGCAACGGATTCATTTTATATCAATAAAAGATATTCAGAATCACTGGCTCGTTTTACAAGCAACGATGAATCCTGGAGTTCGCGGAGAATAAAAAAGGAAATGTTACATGGATATTGTGAATCCGCTGATGTTGCTATCAAAGATAATTATTGCAAATCAGAATTATCAGAAATGTCGAATGCACCATCTGTGTATGATCCAATCACCAGATACAAAACTGTTTATTTGATCGGACCGGGTGGGTCTGGTAAGACAACTCGAGCGATTGAATTATTTCGAAATTCAGATATGATTGTATTAACACCTACACACAGACTTGCCAGACAGATGAAACAACGAGGAGTTAATTCTTGCACTTATCACGGCTTTTTCAAATACAGCGGCGGTGTATGGACTCCAGATCGAATGGGAACAAAATATATTCCTGAGAAAGTAATCTGGGACGAAATAGACACAGTGTCGTTAGATATATTAAAATTGTTCCTGGATTGGCTGCTAACAAAGAATACAGCTGTGATAATGTGCGGCGATCACGGTCAGCCACCACCCTGTGTTGGTCCATCTCCGCATTTATGGTTAAAAGATTTTGTTGATTATTATGAAGAAGTATCTGATGATCATAGAGCACTTGATGCAACGCTGAAGGTATTTAGAACATTAATCAGATTACAACCAAATAAAATTCAATGTGAAATCATGCGCGAAATGATTCCTGAAACTTCAATGAGCGACTTTTGGAAAACATGGAAACCAGACGATTTGATACTGGCAAGTAGAAAGATAGTTAGAGACACACTTCAACAGCAGTTATTTCAATTACAACAAGAAGAGTTTCCAATGTTGCCAACGCCGCTGTGTTATAGACCAGCTGATACGCGGTTACAGAATATAGATGTTGATATTCCTGGACAGACCGAGAAACAGAAATTAGTATTGAATGATGTTGTGCTAGTTGATGTCAATGTTGTCAAAGATGCACTGCGCATGAGTAAATCCCCGTGGACGCTAGGATACGCAATGACAATTCATTCATCTCAGGGACTAACTATCAGTGATACAACTGTCTGGATCGTTGATGATCGAATCGAGTGGTCAAACTTGGTTTACTTGGCTGTGTCCAGAGTCAGAAGAATATCTCAACTGCGAAGAATTGTCTTGGAAGAGTCAAACGCTGATAGCGATGAGAACAACAGTGACATAATAAGAAAAAAATTAGCCGGTTACAAACAGAGTGACAAAAAAAATAATCGCGATTTCGACCTTGATGTTGAATTTATTAACGCGTTAAAACAACAGCAGAATAATCACTGCGCGAGCTGTAATTGTATAATGTTATGGCAGTATTGGAATAAACACCCAAAACAATTTACGGTAGACAGAAAAGATAACAATCTTGGTCATACACGCGATAATGTGATGCTGACCTGTCTTGAATGTAATCGACGTAGAGGCGCCAGCGCCTTGGGTGCTAGTTAAGTGATCGGGGTGGTAATTGTGTGTCCTCGGAAATTACTTGTAATTGCTCACGTGTGAATCCACGTTGAGGAGCAGTTGAATCCAGCCTGTAGATTGCTGGTCTACCAGTGGATCTAGTTATGTTAGATATCTTGTGTGCGGTAATACTCCAGATAGGATCAGTCGCTCTTTTTTTACCACCTTCAAGTTCACCTGGTTCATATAAATATCTCACAGTGACATCACCCAGCGCTGGCTGTGCCGAGAAACCACGTCGTTGTACAGGTATATGTTTTTTAGTGACCGCGATGGCAGGTTTCATGTTGGTTGTTCGAGTAATTTCATTATTTAGCGCAGCTATCATGCTTGGTAATCTTGCCACCCATTCGCATGATCTCGTATCCTGAATGAATTCCTTCGCGTACTGATATCCAAATAACCGCTCAGCAAGTGTTCGATTAAATCGCTCAACAATTGCCTGATCACGATGAATTGCAGTATGTCCTCGCCTGATGGCGACATTATGTCAACGACGATACTGAGCGTTGAAATTCTTTGCCAGGATCAACTTGTAGCAGCTGTGGCCATCGCAGACCACCTTGTGGTCCAGGTCCTCGTTGATAAATTCGTTCAAACGCAGAAGCAACCTCAGATGCTGTTTTAGTCGCTAACGGTTCCTCATCTTTGTATCTACTTGCAACATCAACTACAGTTAACGCGTACTTGTATGTTCGGCAACGAATGGTATCATGTGGCAGAAATAATATATCAGCTTGATGAATTTCATTTGGCACACTAACATCAAAATGTGCAAAGTGAATTTGTTTAGGCGGTGGTTGGTAAATTTGCCATATTGCTTGTTGGGATAACCAATTCTTAGCAGTATCACGTGTAACCGCTGCTGCGTTGGCAAGCTTGCCGATTGCTGCGCTACCTCTCCAGTATCCTCTTGGGGAATAATAAATTGACTCCATTATAATTAATTACCAGCGCCTAATACAAGCTTAGATTTCATCGCAGATTTTATTAACCAGCTAGCTAACTTTTCTTTAAAAGATTTATCAGTGATGGCATTTAACGCGTGAATTAATTTCACATCCGCGAGATGTTTATGCTGTAGATCCTTACTTCGGTAAGCTACATCATGGACATGGCATGCGCTATCGATAGCATTTATCGGATACTCACCTGGATTGGGCTGATTTAGGGCATCAAACCTGATATCAAGTCGGGTTCCAGAACCACAGTAATTATATCCTGGAAGATGTTTTTCTCCTGGATATTTAGCCCACGGAGCTCCTGGTAACTTTGTTAACTTGGCTGCGATATCACCTCCTTTTTATTTTTACTTGACTTTGATTTTGGCGCTGACTTTGATTTTGGCGCTGACTTTGGTTTCGGCGCTGACTTTGGTTTCGGCGCTCCACCTGACGGAATAAATTTAAACTTTTTTGTGCCGCATCGTTCACACTTGCCTGTAAGCGCTTGTCGATTATTTTTTGTTGCAGTGGTTGTTATGTCTGCAGTTGAGGTACGTGTTTTACATTTCACACAATATAAATCCTTATTATTTTATAATATATCTAATGGAGATCACTCACTTTTCTGCTACAAAACGACGACAGCCAATTAAGCATAACTCGGTGCTACCAAATTCAATTCGAATGATAATTATAGGCCCATCTGGGAGTGGTAAGACGCAGTTGTTACTTAATTTAATAATGAAGTGGATGAAGTGGGATAAGTTGTATTTGGTGGCTCCATCTGTGAACGATCAAGGATGCTACAGCGTGTTAAAAGATTTTAACGAGAATGCAAAATCGATAAGAGGCGGCGATGATGTTGTTGAATTTATTACTGACATCGATGAAGCACCAAGTATTGATGATATTGACAGGAGCATCAATAATTTAGTCGTATACGACGATGTGATGTTGGACAAACAATCAAATCCTGCCAGGATATTTTCACGCGGCAGACATAAAAACACTGATGTGATTTATGTAACCCAGCGATATACACAAATCCCAAAAGTGATCAGGGACGACTGTAACATTCTTGCGCTGTTCAACGGCGTTGACACACACACGCTACGAAATATACATCAAACTTGGTGCAGCGGCGATATGGATATAAATAAGTTTAAACATTTCTTTAGTCGTGCCCAGGCAAAACCACATGGATTTGTAACGATAAATTTACATGATCCTCGAACACGGTATCGAGTTGGGTTAGATACAATTTTCAGCTAGAGAGCAGCAGAGGGGGCGACAACAACAGCACGCAGCAATAACGGCGACAATTACGTTTACAACGAAGCACCCTCGCGGTTTTATTTCGGCGTTTGGAAGTTGTAGGCGGCGCCCCTTCTGACGACGACGACAACAAAAACGCCGCGACAATTGCGTTTACAATGTCAACGCGTTTTATAAAGGGTTTATTTCGACGTTTGGAGGCTTCTAAAAGTTGTGAGATTCGCCCCCGCTGCTGCTTATATTTTTCAAATCGAGCCTAAAATCGTAACAGCATGGACTATCAATCCAAGCTCAGGCAGGAGTGTAATATGCTCGTCATGAGACCCCTGGTGTGTAACAATATGATCGACATCATGATATATCATGATATAGAGAACAGCTTCCATTGCACGCCCAAAGCAGAAGCAGAAGAGTAAGGAAAAGAAAGGTTGCTGCTCTATTTTTTTTTTTGGATAATAATGAGAGAAAAAAATGAGATGTAAAGGAATGGTCTAAATATTTTGGTAATTCGTGCATAACTTGTTGGAAACTTCCAGACATAAAATTTGACCCTGGATCAAATTGAACAATTTTGGAAAGGCCAAATATTTTTTTATAAATATTATCAAAGCTTACACTATGGTTTTAGTATTCTCAAAGTAATTGCGACTGGAAATCTTGTGGACTCATAAATTAGGGTCAGCAAGTATTGGTTACCTGGTGTTAGTCTCCCAGTAATATGTTCATAGTTCATCAAATGCATGAATAGGTTGCAGATGAGCATTGGATATCTTTTGATTGGGTTTTCCGACCATTGGACAAGTGTACAAGATCTACAGCATTTACAAACATCAATTTTAATTTTTGGCCGATACAAATTATTCAAGATCTTGTGATAAGTTATATGGACACCTAAATGACTAGCCAAGAGAGTGTCATGAGCTACACTAAGAATTTCCTGTCAATATGACTTCGGAAAAAAACAATTTGATTACAAACTGTTACTTGTGTAGCTTTAAGTTCATTAATAGCGCACTGAAACAAATGGTAGATATCAGGATCGACTTCCTCTTCGACAATGCGTGTGTGCCTGTTGTCTCACTGAGTAGGATAAAGAGAATGACTTTGAACTATGGATTACTGTTATCAATACCTTTTGACTGATCCATACCAGGAACAAACGTGACCTCATCATAGTCGGACCAATAAATGTGTCATCTAAAGGAATAATGTCCTCGTTAACCCAGTTTAATTAAACCTGTGACGCCATTAGTTGAGAAAGAGGGCATTTCGTTGAATACACTTTGAAGATAAATCCAAACAAAAAGCAATTTTAGTATAAAAAAAAGATCCTGATATAACATGAATATAATAGATTTGCAAGTACATGATACGTCTCAATATTTTGTGCTGAATGAGGTCTTCTTGTAAATCGATGAAATACTGAAACGAACCGACTAATGCTAATTATCCCACTAATTCCCAGCTTAGACTTGTTAACATCGGTATTATGGCGCAGTTAGCAGAACGTATTATTTCACTTAGAGAAAGAAATTTAAGTGACTTCGTGAAAAACCTGCCTGAATCAATTACATCGGGGAAATAGAGACTCTGGTATTTCGCTTGCATTTATCAAAGACGTCAATACAAATTCAATATCAAAAGTTAGAAAATCTGGTGATGAAATGAGTGGAGACCTTATTATGACCGGAAATTGAATTCACTTGATTCAAGAGCCCATTGATGATGATGAGGAGGAGGAGTAGGAGGAGGATGTAGCAAAGCAATATGGGGATATAAAAATCGAAGATATCAAGGTCGTGATTGGTAACATCAAATTACCAATATCTGCAACAGTGAAGGAGCCATCAAAACCAGTACCTTATGGATAATATCTATCACATGCAGATCTTAACAGATTTTATCCCAGTGATCTCTTTGGACTTTCTGGTAGATCCAGATATTGTTTCTTTGAAGTGTACACGTATGTTATCACATGGGAGTCTCTTAGTATTTGATTAGTAGCATAAAGACAATCACCGGAAGTAGATCAAAATATTATTGAAGTTGAAACATTGGAATCTGTATATTCTTTTTCAGGATTAGATCCCAATAACAAGAGAATCCCTTCTCGGTTGCATACTCGTTTCAGATTAAGAACGATATAAGAATAGAGATACACTGAATAAATGTCGCGAAGGAAGGGGTATTAACATTCTTTAGCGCATGCGTTTAAGATTTGTTATTATATATAAGTGATGGATTCTGACCACGTGACGAGGTTGCTGAATATACAGCTGTGATGCTGGATCGCCTGACCAGTGATGCCAACATCACTAGTGATTTCACTTGTCGATTCAAATATACGTAAAAACGGTGTAAACAGATCATTCTACATACGGAAAAATAACTTCGTTAAGATTCAAATAGGAATCACCAGTTGCGACCACCCATGTGTTCTAATGTACTCGAATCCATCTTGGAATCAATGCATTAGCACGGTGAAAAGCTCACCACTGAATGCGCAGCAAGGCATGAAAACACTCAGGCTTTGTTCTTACAGCGATGAAGTGGAGTTTGGCTACAAATCCACCCCAGTTACATTTCCAGTTGATTATGTTGTACCAACATTAACCCAGTCAAGAACAGAATAATCTCCAGGATATAAGGATACTCTAAACAAAATGTTGGGCGAAGACGTGAGCGATCGTTTCAGAAACTGTTCAATGGTATAATCAGTATGGTTTCATTTGAACATTATACCAGGACCCAAGAACGCTCAATCCCTGGAAATTTCTATGATTGTGTAATAGTTATACCAGTAAAAAAAAACGTTGATTAGAAATGCGTGTGCACGTTGCACTCGAAGAAGACTAGTCATTCGAATAATTATAATTTGCAATAACATTATTAATAGAAGAACTATGGTGACAGACCCCCAGTATTACGGACAGGAAAAAAAATCGAAGCGGAACTACATGTGTGAGATGAAATCATCAGGAGAACAGAACTACTCTTGAAATACAAAAGCGTGTGTGTGGTTGAAGATGCTATCTGTGTAATCGACGTTGCAACCACCATTGGTCTGGGTGTGTTGGAAATCGCAACCGCAGCGACTACTATAGCAGCACCAATCGGAAGTGTTGCCGGGCTATTTCGATAGTTACCGGCATAGAAAGTAGTGCTGCAGAATAATTTCGATACGATTTCATTCACGAATGTTCATCGATTCAGAACTTTTCGCTGGGGCACAAAGCAATCTTATTGCAATCAGTACACTCTATATAGTTAGCAATGGCGGTATTCGAGACCGTGTTTGGCGGAAATGTAAGACCACCGACGATTACGTGCACATATACGGAACCGAGGAATTCGCAACCCAAAATAGGTAACTGAGTTACATAAAGTGGAAATTAATTAACTGATTGCAATTGTATGCTATTCAACACGCTAGGTAACGTGAACAAAGATTATCCAGCTTGCTTGCAAAGATTTTCCACAATTACACCGCGTATGCAAAGGTATCTGTACATGTGATGGCAGCGTTTTGACGGTGTCGCCGCACATAATCCCAATGCACGCGTAAAAATACACTAGCTTAAGACGCGCGGGTCAAATTTTATAAAATCATGGGGTACAGAAAAGCCTTCGACGTGTTTCAACTACCGGAATTTAAACCACCCACTGTGATACTACCTTTTATTCTTGTTTTCTTAAATGTACAATAAAATTAAAGAATATTTTCAATAGAAAAGTCCCTGGTTTAACAGTCAATAAGTGTGTACAGGAGAAATCTTGTCTTGCTTACAATGGTAACAATTCTATGGGGAGTCAAAATATCAATCAAATATTTCACATTTTTAGAATTACAAATGAGGCCGGAATCAAATCAGAAATAAAATATGAATATCACCAACAGTGCAACACCATACCAAAAAAATACTTGACATAAAAGAGCATATTCAGTAAAGCATCAGCAAATGTATCTCCCCTAAAACACATATGTTTGGAACGGACAAGTCAAGAAAACCTTAGGGCGTCTAGGTCACGTGTTCTTTATTTTCTTTATAATAGGAAGATTTGTGTTTAATGAATCTCACATTGACCAGAGGTTGTTTTAATATCTAAAACTTTACAGAAAATTATATTTTGATTGAGATTAAATTTTAATGACTACTATTATACTTCCGAAATCTCTTTGGAATAAATGGCTTCTCACTTCAATAGGGTCTTGGATGTCTATAATCTTTTCTTTTATTCAAAGTGTTCTCATATAGCTCCAACTGAATCTATTAAATGAGAAATTGGAATGCACTTTTGTGAAACGGAGATACGTCGTGTCTATAAACATTTGCATGACTGATAATTTCTTGGTGATCTCTGAATCGCTTCACCCTGAACATCAACCTCGAAACCGTCAGGAGTGTGTATAGCACCAGATACTTTAACGTCTTGTACACTGGACATAAAATAAACAGAAGCACCAACATTGAATTGTAGCTCTGATACCTGATGAAACATAAATTTAAAGCAACCGTATCTGGTTGGACGTAAGTTTGAAGCCATGTAAACGTAAATTAAAAGCTCTGGTATCAAGTGGAACGTGAGTTTAAAGCTCCTGTAGATCTGTCATCTCGTGGTAGCGTGAGTTTTTAAGCTATGGTAGAAAATCGTCGGTATAAATCAAAAGCAATCTTCTGCAAAATGGATACAAACGTATTACTTAAAGTCGCTCTCTACACAAATACCAAGGTAGAAATGTGGTAGAATATAAATTGGTTATTCTTGTTTGACAATGTTTTCATATGTATGCCTATACGTAGATCGATTCGAGTTCACAAAATTGTGTTGCACTTACATCTGATTACAGATTTTGTTTTCTTTAACGTCTTTATAGTTATTTGCTACTTTCTGTATGAAACCAAATTTCTCACTCTATTTGGTTTCTAAGGAAAAGAGTGGCTGGCATTTTATTCATAGAAGTATGAGGCTACTCATTCATCATTTCAACGACACAACCGAATGGGTACAACTACCAAAAGAGCGTAAAACCCGAATGAGTACAACGACCAAATGAGTGCAAGAACCGAATGAGTACAACTACCGAAAGAGTAAAAAACCCGAATGAATACAATCACCGAAAGAGTGAAAAACCCAAATGAGTACAACCACCGAATGAGTGCAAGAACAGAATGAGTACAACTACCGAAAGAGTGCAAAATCCGAATGAGTACAATCACCGAATAAGCACAAGGTCAGAAAGAGTACTAAATTTACTTTGACAATGTTTAATTCATGTGAGCTTAACGCGTTCCCTTACTGTATTAACGATAACAGAGTTCCAACTTTAACTTAGATCTATCCAAAGTGAGGACAAATTTAAATTCTTATGCTTAGATCTACTGGCGCACAATTCTCGTATTTGTAGTCAGCTTAGTTGGGTTTGTGCTTTAGTTTGATGTTTTACTCCACTTCAAAGAATGTACATTATTTAGTGCCGACGCAATTGGTGAAAAGTGAGCCCAAAGTCAGACTAATGTAGCCGACCTGGGTTGACCGTAGGATTCAATACCCACTTTATGATCGTTTTAAGGCCGGCCTGAGGCCGATTGGACCGATTTTGATCCAATAAGGCCCTGTGCTCACAGGGCCCTGCTTGTTAGTAATTTTTTAAACTTTATCTATAGAGAGAAAGTTTTTTGAAAGCGATGGAAGAAAATTTTAAGTTCAATATCAGATCAAATTTGTTTAAAACTGTATTTCCAAATGCCGCGCGCCCAGTGGACCCCGCGTGTAAAGCCAGAAGTTCTGCCAAAATGGTTAAAAAAATAGGGCCCCGCGTATGCTTAGGCCGTTCCTGGATCGCTTTTCCGGCACGTTAACCATTGAAACACCGTAGACCCTACTGCCACTAATCGCCTCTTAAGACATGCATGAGGGCACATAAGGCATATTCTAAGTCGTCAAGCTCCCATAAGTTGCCCTGGGTTATATATATATATATATATATATATATATATATATATATATATATATATATATATATATACATACATACATGTGTGTGTGTGTGTTCTCTAATCTTATTAAATAATAATCATTCCAAGGTAGATAACGCATAGTATCATAATAAAATTAACATAACGTAATTTGCTGTTGGAACTTGTGACTGGTATTCGATTATTAAAATGCCAATCTCTAATGAAAGGAATAGGAGCATCTGTTGTCCAGTTGAAACCGGTGATGCTCGTCTCATTAACGTCAAAATCAACGGGAAACATTGTTGTCTCATTGTTGCCATTACGATTGCTTAGCACAATTTCCCACGGTTCTGTGACTTCGAGCTTGAATTTGTTTGTCTTGTTCGTAGGATGTAAGATACCACAAATTCTATTGCAATGAAATCTCAACAAGTCCTCATCTCGAGTTATTTGGACATTAGGAAACACGTGACTCCCGTAGTTCCCAACATAACGATTCAGGATTACATCAAATGGATGATGTAGGTCATCATTGGAAACAGGACGAACTGTTGAATTCTTCCACTTTCCTGGAAAACTGCAGGCGGTTGTGGCATTAAGCCAAGGCTCCTCTCCAAGTAAAATGTCGGAAATATAAAAGAAGATGGTTCGAAGGGCATCTGCTGCAAGATTGGTCACTGACGGCCCATTAACACTGGCGAAGATTCCAATACCCATATCAGGGTATACCCATAGAAGAGAGATATATGCAAATAAGCCACCACTATGCCAGACTTTCCTGTAACCTATAAATAAATAAATAAATAAATAAATATTATTTAAGTCCCCGTATTAAGTGGCCCGAGTCGCTTATATCAATGAAAAATTAAAAAGTCGCCAACAACTTTCGTCTGTAAGTAAAAAATACCGCCACTTTGAAAATTCTTTCGCCTTGCTACCTGACTGCAGTGGCGTCACTAGGGTTGGTGTCACCCAGTGCGGTAACTCATGATGTCACCCCCATGGACCTCCTTCCTGCACAAAAATTCTAAATTTTTATAGACAGTCATGTACAGTAACTCATGGTGTCAGCCCAATGGAACACTTCCTGCACAAAAGTCGAAAATTTTTAGACAGTCATTTGGGTGTCACCCCCTCTGATGGTGTCACCCGGTGCGGTCCGCACCCCCCGCACCCCCCCCCCCAGTGACGCCACTGCCTGACTGAAATAGAAACATAATGATGAGCTTTCTCCATATGGAATCATACTGATAGCATGCTTAAACGTTTCTTTTATGTGTGCACAAATCACACGAAAGAAAATGCAAACTTCTGTTTCAGGTAATGTCATAATTAAGGGTAAACTGTGAACAATGAAATGAGAAATGAATTAAAAAATGTCCAGCTTAAAGAATCTTTTGGGAATATAAATGTATGCGTCTTCAAAATCAATCGTGTTTCGATCTAAAACTTTCATATTCACCTTTAAAATATAATTTCATGCTTAGTATATTACTGATAATAGACGAAATTACTTTGACATCAAAATTTCCCTGATAGTCAAAACATAACAGAAATGCGAACTGCCTCTTTTTTATTATATCACTATTTGTTACCTCTGTAAGAACCAGTAATCCAGCCGTATCCATACCCCACTTGAACTTCGTCAACTGGGAAAATCGGTTTCCGTAAGTTATACCGTTCATCTATGTTGCCAGAAAGATGGTTGTATGTGCCGAACGTTTCGCTCAGAAGTTTCTCCTCCACAACTTGTCGTCCTGAATGATCTCTGCCTTTCTGGAGCAGAAACCTCACAAATTTCGCCATGTCTTCTGCGTTTGACAAAATGGCCCCGGCCGGCTCAGACGGGTGAATCCTGAGACAAATCAAAATCGGTTTGGAAGTTTAAACATTATAAATGTGGTTTTTTTTATTTGTTTTTTTTTATACAGTGATAGATCTAGATCATATTCTTTTATATCAAAATCCACGAGATGAGCTGTCGTTTGCTTAAATTTTACCATTTATCTCATGCATGCCTATCCATGAAAATGGGACCTTTATTTTTTATGAACAATGGTTGTTCTGGAGTCATGAATTTGCTATGTACTACCTTGTATGGTCATGTGACCCAAAATTTGGAAGCATAACGGGTTCATTCTGACCATCTCTGCTATTTCTACAAGAAAGAATGTATGACTCGGATGTATGTCCGAGAAGTAATTTACAGAAAAATCCCATTTTGATCGCCGGAACTTTCTTTGCAAATAAGAAACTGCTGTTTAATTTGTTCGATGAATCTGTAACTTCTCGGTCGAGACTACTTTTGTAAATAGCCGAGATGGTCCAAACAGTAGCAACTGATATACAACCGAAGTATAAACCGTGTGATTAACCTCGAAATCGTGAGTGAACGATTAGGTTATGTTATGAAAGCTACCCGAATGATAATATACCTAATCTGACGTATCAAGTAAAGATCTTTTACGAAAAGATAAATATTATTTCCATTTTTCAGGCTGTGGCTGATGATATTCTATGCAAAAATGACAACACACCAAATTTTAAAAAAGTAGGTGGAAAAGGTTATAGGTTCTATGTGACCTATAGTCCTGGACAGGACATCGGCTATATTGTGGTGAGAAAATATCAATATGTATTATTCCATAAAAACTGAAAGAATAACCGTGCAGTTGACATCTCTCAGTCGGCATTTTTCAATGATTGAACAGCCAGTCAGTTTCATCGTATACATGCATCTGGTGTTCGATCTATGAGATTGCACGTAGTTGGTTCAATATCAAATATTGGTAAATGGTGTGAAAAATAAGTTCGAAGATAAATGGAGAAAAATATCCCCAAAAAATGCAAAATATATTTTGAAAATAGGCAACGGTATTTATTGTCTAAGTATGTAAATTACAAAAAAAAAATTCATGCATTTCTTTCACTTAAGGATCGCTGCAAATAATCTTTAAATTTTCTAAATTTAGCAATTAACTTTAGCCGTCTATTTTTTTTTTACATGCTGAAATGTCTTCGTATAGAAGAAAAAAATGAACGTTCCATTGGGTATCGCATGTTCGGATATTTTGAAATCGCATATCGATTGAAACATCGTTCGGCCAATGCATAAAAAGGAAAAGGTGTGCGTGAACCCATACACACTCAAAATTCCTGCCGATTTTTCGTCGTTCACAAACAAATGCCACACAAATTTCTGATTTAGAGCATTTCAACTGCCGAGCTATCGACGTAGGTAGTTTTGTATAATCAAAAACTTGCCTCTTTCCTTCCTCACACTTTCTCTTTATTATTTCTATTTTGCTCAGAAAGTCTAGTATTTGAGAGATTACAGGTGGATATTCGGAGTGAAAGGCGAGATCTATCATCGCTCAGCATTGTATGTAGTCTGGATAAGTTAAGAATAGAGTGTTTCTACACAAGAATGAGTGCGTTTTACATCTTAACCCTTCCATTTTATGACTCCTAAGAGCCAAATCAACGTTTTCCTTCCATTAGACCGAAAAAAAAAACTTGATAAATCCTGTTAAATGGTGCAATAGAAAAATAGAACAATTCACGAAATTCACACTAGTGTTAGTAAGGTCTAATATATTTTGCAACAGGTGAAGTACAACCGACGCTGGGATATTTTAAACAGTTGAATAATATTTTGAACACTACTCCTCCACCCCCAAAAACAAATGAAATTAAAAGTCTGCTGGTAAGAAAATAATTTTAAAAATAAATATAAATAATCCCAACGTAAGATGAAATAGCAAATGTATTACATTTACTGTCACGCTCCAATAAAAAGCTCTTTCGTGCTCAAATAAAACGTGAGACTCCAGAGACAAATTTACAAAACTTTGCCTTGAAAATAACGTCGTCAGTTTTCATATTGTGCAGTTAATAGAACAATATTAAAATATACTTATGTTGGCTTCATCTACAATATATCGTGCCTTACTTCTTATTTTTTCCAAAATCAAAATTTGAATTGCACACACGGAGAAGATGCGTGTCGTTTTAGGGGGCTACTAGTGTCCCTTAATCGGATTCTGTTTCATTCTGCATACACGGGATTCCACTGAATTAAAAGATTTGGATTAATAAATACTTATTATTCAAATTAAGTAAGGAGTTAACTATTTATATTTGTCCTATAATTATCATACTTTGTCATTGTCAGTGGTCAAAACGAAACAAACAAATAATAACTTCTAACTACACTAATAATATTTTCTAGCAGTCATTTTAAACAATAATTAAAACAAATATGTATTTTAAGAAGTGCCCAACTGTTACGTGTATCTGTATTCTGCGTATCATCAATTTAATTTACTAACTTAATCAAGCTTTTATTTAAGTCAGTTGGGTCTATGACAGTTATATTTTAAATTCCTTAATTCAAGTGGTTGTCTAGCACAATAGTGAAGTACATGTATACTTCGTTGTAGGAATTCATTCATAAGCCAAGGCCGATTGTTATGGTGAAATCAACAACTATGTCGGTTTGGTATGTCATGCTTTATTTAAATGGAAATCATGTCAACGTAGCATATATCTTGGGAGTACATTAGTACTATGGAAATATCGCGAGCACTCAGACGTTGATTGGATAATAAATATAAAAAATTATATTGACGACCAACGTATTTTGAAAGGGAATAATACGATTAATTGTTTCATAATATTTTAGTGACTCAGATTATGTTATTTGAAGCGTGTGTAGGAACTATATAATGAGAATACACGCATCACGTGTTGTATTCATCAGTTATATGCAGCTTTCATAGAAGTCATTGAAAGGACGTGATTTATTTGTTCGTTGAATTTAGCAGAATGGAAAATCTTTTTTATTTAAGCAGTCAGTACTTATCTGATTATGTGACATCAGCGATATTCTACGTTCACGGGATTCCACTGAATTAAACGATTTGGATTAATAACTGTGATAATTCATTGGTGTTAGCACGGCAGCACATAAGCACTGTATAACCTTCATTCCGTTTCGAGATCAGTGAGAAATTGATAGTGCAAATTAGGATTATATTCTACGAATTCATACTCTACAAGTTACTTTTAATTCTTCAATTTGTTTTGTTTTTCTTAAATTTTCAAGCAAATTTATATTTTGAAAAGCGATTGTTGGTTTTACCTTGTATTGTTATTGTAGTTTAAGCCCCTAGACATAAAACCCGCCTCCAACCGTTACAAAATGTTAGGCATTAGGCATTTATCGTTTATGATTGTATCCATTCTTAAAGTGTGAGTCTCCTAACTTCTAGAATCAGATCCACCTGTCATCAACTGATACCCTGGAATCTCCTGACTTTGACAATTACCGTACTCATGTTGTGGTCGAATTTACTGAATGTTCCGTTTCCACAATTCAGGTAAGTAAACATTAGTATTTGCGTACCTTTTTCAGTCTTCAAGTATTTGAGCACTGTTGTATTCGTTTGTTATCAATTCTTGCATGCTGTCAACCATGAGTTTGAATCCAAATGAACCATCAAAATGACGTACCTCCGAGGTCAGCTTTATAAGTGAGAGACTTTGACGACAAAAATATCCACTAAATACAAGAAATTTTTCTAAATCTCACAAACACTATAAAAATGAGAAGAAATGAAAAATTTTCATCCAAATGTAATCTTAAAGTGGAAATAAATATTAGATTATTATCTGCCACAAAGCACCGTAACTATAAAGACAAATGACTCACGTGTAAAGTGATTCTGTGCCATTGATAAGTTGTCCATTCTTTAGTGCATACGGCTTAGCTATGCTGTCTGCAACAACTTGGGATGGTTTCTCCAAGAACGTTGTCTGCGTCATATTTAGTGGCTGCAGAAGTTTTGTTTTGATCAGGTTTTCCCATGAATCCTTACCAAGAATCTCAGCCACGTGACCAGCCAACATGTACATGATATTGTTATAGTAAAAGTCATCACGGAAGGATTTTACTTCGGGAACAAACTGCAACCTCCTTCAAATAAATAAATAAATAAATCACCGTTTTAAGGTGGATGTTTCTATTTTAACGGCACTTCAAACACATTATTGGTTACATCATTCCGATGAAATTGGAGCTAAGTGTCTTTCCAGAAGAACAAGAAAATTTATTTAATTTTCAGTTTTTGAAGCATCGCTGAAAATGGCGAAAGTTAAAACATTTTGAAGATATTTTAAAACAGCACCTATAAATATCCATGAGAGCAAATACAAAGACGTCTTCTAACCGGAATAGTTACTGTTGTTACGTGTGAGTCACTTAAATTTTACATGTGTAAGGGGCTAATTTGAAACTGAACATGAATTTTTATGACTTTCTGATGACGTTTTGGAAACTGGAAAATGTTAAACTTGCTCGTTCTAGTAATAGTTTGAATGAACTTCAAAGTATAGGCTAGTTGCTTGCGTGTTCATTTGAAGTCATGTGGTAATAATACGATGATATACGGGGCCCCTTGAGCCCCAGGGAGTCTGCCTGTGAAATCAGATGATAACATATGGGGCCCCTTGAGTCTCGGGTGCTCTGATGACGTTGCCCATTTTTCCCTATGGGTATTCCGGCCCTGCCAAAGTGCATGGTGTAATGATCAAAACAAGCACCTTCACCTTCAAAAGAATTTAAAACAACACGCTTCAGTTCTTTTCACAATAGCGTAGGTTACGAATTCGCCTTGTTGCTATAAATATAATTTACTCACGAGCACTGCCATATTGCCTATGGACAATCAGAACAAAACTGACGTGTACACATTGTGATGTTTACGTTGAAACTATACAATATACTTTGTGAACTCTTACTCTGATCATGTCAATGTGCACCGCAAAAAAAAAAAAAGCTGAAAAGGTAATTTCGCTCAGAGAACATCAATCATTTAGATCTACTTATTGTAACTTAAAAACCATGGTACAATGTTTGTCCGTAGCGTTTAAGACACTGCTGACATGGGGCTATTTATAATCATGAGGTCATTGCGCGTGACATAACTTCCGCCTAATTCGTAACCTGCCCTATTGACATGTGACTTAAAATTGCTTGATGAAATATTTGCTTTAAATTTTATAAGCGTTTACAATTTGATTTAAAGTTTATTAATGTGTTTATTACAAAATATGTGAGTACAGTACTAGAAAACATGAAGCATAGTTGACTTTATTATGTAATGTGAAAATTCGTTCCGTTTGGGATTAAAAACTTTTACCGTGTCATTTCTGCACGTGTAAGTTCTGATGGATAACCGGATATCATTCCATAGTCTAGCCCAGACAGCCCAGTCCGATGGGACAGAATGTCTCTCAAAGTAGTCATCGTCGTTCGGACATTGTCAGGAAATGAAAATCCTTCTCCTAGGATATCAGATACCTTACTGTTCCAGGTCATTCTGCAGAGAGTGAGCAAAATGTACAGTTACTTTGTGCATGTTAATTCTACCAGTATGAAAATTTACAGACCACAAATCCATTGTCTATATCATCATAATGAACTTCTGTTACGAGTCTGCATGTAAATAATTTAATTTCTACACCTGTTCATGGTTTCACAAGAGATTATTAACTTGCGGAAAATTCATAAGCAAGTACAAAACAAGCCCCAGAATACTCCATCTTCCATTTAACACCTTAAATGGTAACAAAAATCGCAAAACTAATGCCAGTATCTTGCTACACACAGTCAAAGCTTCATTGTTAATCCGAAATGTTACATTTGTAGTGGCATCTATAAGAAAATAGCAATGACACATCGGTTCTATACGTGCCACACACACACAAAAATAATTTCTTTCTCGTCTCCAAAAGCGATTACATATGTTACTCGAGTATGATATTATACCTACTTTCTCCTTTTTGAGCAAATACATGTCAGAACATGTCTTATAAGAAATGCTAACACAGATACAAAATAGCTTTCTTCTTGAAAGCTGTTTAGTAATAGATTATACACGTAACGGACGTTAAAATCCTAACACTGACTGGAAAATTCAGCTTAAAGATCTCTAAATGCATCTAGGATGCATAGATAAAATATACATTTTATTTAATTAGCGCCTGTATATCATACTCTAATTGCTTTATATTTGAAACGAAACGTAAATTAGGTGTCTGGAGGGTCTTAACCATAGGGTAAATGAATTCTAGCAGTAATAATATTACCATCTGTCAAACACAATTATAAATTAGTAAATCATCCCAATTTAATACGAAAAAAGATCATGATTATTTTTTAGAAGATTATACGGTCAATTTGCAATGTTATTCCTTCATCTGCAAAATCGCTGAGCAGTGTAAATTTATATGAACCTAAAGATGGCTCTGGTAACCGGTCTCTATTATAAATTTTAGTTGACGTTTTACACTCGAGTTTTGTGTTTAGCACCAAACAAATGGTGATACTTTATATCCATTGTTTGCACGTGCTTGGTTTAAACACTCATAAATACTAAAATCGAAACTTTAAGGCTTTTTTATTTGTGCACAAGACGATCGATCATATTTCTTCTTGTAGATGTTTGACCTCCATTGCATAGGATTTGGGCACTAAACGTTGTGCAAAGAAGTTGGGGAAAAAATCTGGATTTATTTCGACAATGACCGTATATTGTCACAATTTAAAAAGGAAACCACTGATACTTCATTGTTCATAATTTTGTTCACTTCACTTGTGGCATAATTTTAAGAATAACCGAGTAAATGTTAATTAGGAAATAATATCACGTGTGAACAGTCGTAAGAGTTTGAAAAGGTACATGTTTCCTGTTGATGTTGTTTCATATAAAGGTAATGAACAATGAACATAAATCAAAGATATAATAATAGCTTCATCACATTGATTTTGACACCTACAAATCAGTATGGGTAAGCAATTAAATTATATCCACATACGTTTTGGATTCAAAGAGGGTGGAGGGCAATTAGAACATAAAACTATCAGTGACGAAGTTTAAATCTTTGGAATGTCTCAACCGGGGTTCGAACCCGCAAATTCCCGCGTCATGAGGCGGATGCTCTAACCACTTATGCTCTCCATGACAAAATATATAATAGCTCAGTCATATCATAATAGAAAATAAGTTAGCTTTGCTAATAAGCAGAAAATGTGTATCTTTAAATTATTTGACATGAAAATACGCCGCTAAACGATGCCTCATACACTGATTGTGTTTTGTGGATCTTGGAAGTGAATTTAGCATACTTTAATTCAGGGAGTTATTGTAGAAACACAAATAATGTTGATTGAAGAAAAAAATATTACTTACTCGTTTTGAGTCCGACTTATAAGCGCTGATAGCAACGTAGCAGTGAAGCCTTTAGTTATTGACCCAATGTTAAAAAGCGTATGTTCGTTGACTTGTCTCTCTGTATCTATATCCGCCATTCCAAATCCCTTAGTCCAGCTTTGATTGCCGCTGACAACCGCCAAAGTGAGGCCTGGAACCTGGCGGCAGCTCATCGTAACGTTGATAAACATTTCAATATCTCTTTCTAAATGAGACTCAAATACAAGGCCTTCTAAAACCCCAAGTATCGTCAGAAAAATATACAATGTATCCATCATGGATGCAACAGCCATGCAAGTTGCAGGTTTTTGTTTTGTATTGTGGGATTTTGTTTTCTCAATATAGCATGGCGACCGATTAACGACCTATCTCAAGTTGAGGGTGTCACAAGAAGGACAAACAACTTTTGAAGTAGTTAAACTGAGATTATTACGCAGCAAAATCAAACGTACCATCCAGTTGCACCTGACAGTGTAATTAGTTAACTGATATACGGCATCTGCTGATATGAAGGCCAGTTATTTTATATTTATGACAGTAACATACAAAAATGATAGCATCACCCACTCAAATGAGCTTTGGCGATACCCTAGACATTTTTCCCATCTCATATCTCGCGAATTTACTTTCATTTACCCTCGTTCTGCGGACGCATGTAAACAATCTGACAGCTGTACTGTACCATCATATATCATGTGGATTATGTTTATTGGTTAATCTGAAGCCAACACTCCTAAGAGCAGCAATGAACGATAGTATCACAGTTTGTTCAGAATAATATTTACATTTTCCGCACCATGTAAAACCATATATTTTTGTCTACCTATGCAAATGCCGTTAGACATCGTTAACTAAAAGCCCATGTAACAGTAGCTTCCGTTGAATAAGTCTTGCGTAAGGTTCCATATTTCGGGGGCGAGTGCTTTTTAATTATCTAACAAAGTCTTTTTCCACGTGCAATGGATCAAAATCAGAATTTTTCAGTTATTGTTTTTAAAACACGATACTATTTCATTGCTTTTCGAGAATTTGAAACTACTTTTGCTTTTATGGAGAAAAATAAAGAATTATATTCTACTCAACGCCAAAATCACGTGAAGTGAGGTCACAAGCGGAAAATTATAGGTTTATTGTATTTGCCACGGAATAGGGGAAAAAAATAACATGGTGACGCATTAGAACGTTTATATGTGATGGGTTTCGTTGATGCACACATCGATGAAAAGACTGTTTTGATTTTGCTTTAACCTTAACTAATAATAACAGAGTAATAGATGCATCTCGTTGATCGTTCGTAGCGGTACACCCATATTTCATGATGTGCACGGGTACTTTACCTTTGGATCTTGCACGTGATTTTAATTTTTTTTAGTATTTATAGGAAACATATGCTATAAGCAGGCACAATGGTTCCGAGATCTTGTCAGGAAGTGTCTACTTTACAGACAGTTAGCACAGCCATAGGGGTGAGTACTAGTTTACTTTACAGTATTACTAAGTTTTATCGTATTCATACTTCAAAAGTCTCGGCTGGATGTACTATTTCAGCTTTTATATTTGATGTTTGGAATTATGTAAATTATACCGAATTTGGGATGAGAAGAATAGTCCGCTTGCTGTTTAATATTTATCCTGCAGTAGAGATTTCAATTTTGTAATTTAACTGGCTCTTTGCAGTAATTATAAGTGTGCATTTCTTTTATAACTGGGGTATGACTGATCGAATGCAAATATTTTATTTTTTAGTATTGACGTTTATTCAGTATTATAGGCTAGCCAGTTGTTTTTTTTATATCTGACAGTATGAGAGCGTTCCTAGCAAAGGGGCGACGTAGCTGGAAGCATGGCCACAGTGTATGAAAAAGGGCACATTGAGTGACAGCGTAGCCTCCTAGTTGGCAACAAGGCATCATAGATGGCAAAAGGGCAGCATTTTTGGCGACAGAGCAACATATTCGGCGGCAAAGCAACAATTTTGGCAACAGAGCAACAGAGCTGGCAACATGGTGGCATGACCGGAAGGAGGCTGATGGAGCCAAACGATGGTTCGTTTAAAGGATGTGAATTTTAACTATGTTTTTAGCATATTGAACTTTGAATTTGAAATATTTACAGTGCATGTGGTTTAATGTGGTTTTCATTATAAACATATTCATGGTATGGTGAATGCGAAACTAGTTGGTTGTATATGACAACGTCAGTATCATATCATTTGATGAAGTTTTGCATATATTCACTGGAAGGTCTAGCTTCATCTTTTGTTTGAATGTCATGGTTTTGTCGTGTCCTAGTTTTAAGTCGCATGAAGATTATTCCTCTTTCATTTCTTTATCTTTGTTTTATATTTCACTGTTGTATTACTATTTATAGTGAGGGTTTGTTGAGATTCTCGTACTTCAATATCATAAACATTTCCTTCGGACACATTGATTTCGGTGTTTTCGATTAATCCATTCCGAGTCGGTTTCAATCTTGCTACAATATTCAACACGGGAACACATGATTTCGTTCTCCCATGATACAAATCCAATTTCATACTAAATTTTGTGTGATTTTCGTATGGACATGTTGTAGGTACGCCGTATGTTCCTCTTGGGTGTCGCATGCATACTTCAAATACGGGATAGTATGAGTAGGCTTTCCTTTCCCTAACTACTAACTAGGGACATCGCGAGTTTGCTCCGGCCGCGGCGATGAGGGTGAGGCGTCCCTTTCGGCACCGTCTACTCGGAAAATAAAATACTGCAAACTTCGCGAAATGGTCCGTATCCCCTGTCTCTCAACACAATTAGTACTACTAAATCGTAAATGAATCTATCTAGTACGTTAATGCAACTCGTATTTGACATCAAAGTGATAACAAAATACTTGAGGTATTCATTTTCTATGAAAGCAAAAGACCTAGGTATTCGTTTTGTCGATCATCATTGTGTTATATTCAAAATGTCATTACAAAAAGGGAAAATTGAAAATCAAACACGTAAAGTTTGAATTGAATCAAAACACGTACAAGGTTTCATTCTTTCTAAAATATTGTCTTAATAGCACGATAGTATTTTCAATATAAAGCATAAAGTACCGGTCTCATAAGTTGTTGTCCCCTAAATTGTTATTATGGAACAAACAAAACTTGAGAGCTATTTAGGATGTGGAATTAACGATATTTAAAGGTGTTTTTGTCTCGTAATTCCCAACAAAACGATACTCAAAATGAAACTTAAACTCCACCACAAACTTGTTTCCTAATTCACGATAACTTTAAGAGATCTCAGTTTTGTGATGGAAAGACGCGGTCAAAACTGTAATAGATCATGATGCAGCGAATAATGCAGAATGTACTCTCAGAGTATGAACACGGGAAAAGGGAAGGCAATGTTGTTTTTCTATGTTTGTTTTTAATCTGTACATGAACAAAGAAAACAAAAATATGAAAAGAATAGACATAATATTTTTAATTTACATTCAGCTGCTATTATTTATATTTCAGTCATATTGTGAGATTGAATATACTACGTGATTGAGGGCTTTGGATGGAGTGGTAAGCAAAATGTTTACTAAAATTTGAGTTCAAATCATAACCTTATTTACAAGTTGGTGGAATTTACTCACACACACAGGATTTGGTAAACAAACAGTTCACCCCTGTCTTAACATCAGTCTCTGGAATCCATTTGTTATCCGAGTTTATGACATAGTCTGTACACTTTAAATATAGAGTGTACAGTTTATTTTGTTATATATTTAACAACACGTTAACGTATCATTTTATGTGATAATGATTGGTCCAAATAAGACCATGAAATTCTTTCGCAGTATCCTCTTTACTGACTGGCTGCGATTGTTGGAACATTTTCTTTACCCCTCCACCCACCTTTAATATATTTTTGTTTTTACTGATGCTGTTAATATTTTGACGGCCGTTTTCCAAATAAGGGAATTGGAGAAAACATCACGTTTTTCTGAATATGTCTAATTTACTCCAAATGGGCTGGTTACACCATGTATTTTCTATCATGCGCTGACAAAAAGGTGTTAAACCCCGAACAACAACAACAAATAAACCTATGGGAATTGGTCAATTGATAGCGTGTGTGAGGGGAGGGATGGGCGTAGCGCTGTAACATGGAATCCGCCATATATACAAGAGTGGTTTGAATGTTAGCTCTAGAAGCAAATAAACTGACCTCTGTTAATAAAAGAATGTGGACGCAAGCCGGTCTCCCAACTGACAAAGCTAGGCCTATCAAATTACATTATTTTTATGTGGTAACATAGCTCAAATGATCTATAGGAGAAGTCATATACTAGTAGTTCATGTATGCGCATTTACTTATTTTAAATGAAATATGAATTGTTTTAAAATTTAAAACTAATTTTGTTAACCGAAGTCTATTCAATCCCGATTATTGAATGCTCTGCACCTTAAATGTCATCAAGAAAGTTTCAGACGAATATTATCGATCACTATGGACCGTTACAATGGTGGCCGGGTACCAATACAGGTAGAGAAAAGAGCACGTCGAGTCTAATCGTCACAGTATAGGGTAGTACGATTTTGTTTATCAGCATACGTAGCTTTTATTGTGACATCACGGCGCGCGAAATTCAGTCCGGACTGTACTGGATCCAGCCTCTAAGCTGTTTTTGTCCAAAAATGGCCACGTACTTTAACATTAATTTTTGCAGTAGGTACTTCTCGGGGCGTGTAAATAACAACTTTCCAAAGGAATATGGGTGCACGAGGATTTAAAATAAAGCGAATAATTGCCATTTAAAGGTGAGTTGACTCAAATTCTAAAAAATGGCATCCATTACTTACATAATTGAGGTCAAACGTATACATGACTTTTACTATAATGTTTCTGGCGTGATGCAATTCCGACTGTCTCCTTTTCAAAATCAACTAACACAAATACCTGTTCACAAATACATTACAGTAAATATCGAACTTCTTCATCCATTGATTATCCTTTCATATGAATATCCATCCACTTCCAGTCCTAAACGTGATATACATGACTCGGAATTTCCATCCACATTCTATGTTGAAAACTGTGTTTTCTGAGTCGAATATTCCATTTATTCTGAAGGAAAGTTGATCTTTGAATTCTAATTTGTAAAAGAATATCTGCTTTTAACTTTACTGGTTGTAAAACTGCTAAAGTATCGACAAGAGTTTGGGACTATTTTTTACGCGCAACAAAAGAAAGGTACATCGTCTGAGATAGAATAAACGAAATTATCTCTTCTTATTTCTATTCTCATTAAAATAAAAACAGTCATAAACAGAATCTTAAATGGGTAATGATTTAAAATTAAATTTAGGAAACTCGTTGAATAATGTCTAGCTTTTGCTCGCCAAGGCTCGCTAAAGCTGGACATTATTCAACTCGTTTTGGAAATTCAATATTAAATCATTACCCATTTGAGATGATCTATTTACGGTTGTGTTCATATATAATTAGAGAAGAATTGTTTATTTAAATCGTTCGTTTGGAATTACTAAACACTCATTCACATTAGGATTAACACATTATTTTAAGTACTGAGAACTCATTCAAAAAACATTCTGGACTGCAACCTTGTGATACATCAGGACATTCACGACTACTGAAGCATCAATACTGTTGGTAAATCAGGACATTCAAGAATGTTTGTACAGGATTTTCGAGACTGTTGGTAGATCAGGACATTCAAAAGTGTTTGTACATCAGGATTTTCGAGACTGTTGGTAGATCGGGACATTCAAAACTGTTTGTACATCAGGATTTTCGAGACTGTTGGTAGATCGAGACATTCAAAAGTGTTTGTACATCAGGATTTTCGAGACTGTTGGTAGATCGGGACATTCAAAACTGTTTGTACATCAGGATTTTCGAGACTGTTGGTAGATCGAGACATTCAAAAGTGTTTGTACATCAGGATTTTCGAGACTGTTGGTAGATCGGGACATTCAAAACTGTTTGTACATCAGGATTTTCGAGACTGTTGGTAGATCGAGACATTCAAAAATGTTTGTACATCAGGATTTTCGAGACTGTTGGTAGATCGGGACATTCAAAACTGTTTGTACATCAGGATTTTCGAGACTGTTGGTAGATCGAGACATTCAAAAATGTTTGTACATCAGGATTTTCGAGACTGTTGGTAGATCGGGACATTCAAAACTGTTTGTACATCAGGATTTTCGAGACTGTTGGTAGATCGAGACATTCAAAAATGTTTGTACATCAGGATTTTCGAGACTGTTAGTAGATCGGGACATTCAAAACTGTTTGTACATCAGGATTTTCGAGACTGTTGGTAGATCGGGACATTCAAAACTGTTGGTACATCTGGACATTCAAGACTATTGAAATTCATCCTGAACATTCTATACTTTTTTAACTTGTGATAGGGCATTTAATATTATTTGGGATTTAATTCACAATAATGTAAGTGTCTCTTAAATTTTCACTTTATGACTTAGATAATAGTTGATTTTACTAAACTTACTCTGTCTGCGTGGGTTCGAGTCTCTGATTCGGCCAATGTGGGTATGTGAGAAAGCTTGCCAGTAGCTTCTCGTGGGTAGGTGGTTCTTTCCGGGATTTTCCCGGGTTCTTCCTCAACCATTAATACTGGCCGCCATGTATAGCCTATCGTGTGCTGAAAAATGGCGTTAAACCCCACAACAGCAACAACAACTAAACTTACTGGTTTCGCTTCTTTCTGTTAACATAGTTTATGTACTAGCGTCGTAAGACTACGAAGTGAAATTGCAAACCACGAATTGATGATTGAAATTACTCTACCAAAGTGGATTGACAACCACTGACTAACAAAGAGTCACGATCTTCAGAAACGAAATATTATATAAATAACAAATACTTTATTTGACTACTAGAATAGGTAAGTTAAACTACATATCTGGGTCAATAGATTAGAAGTAGCAGTTAACAAAGGGATCCGTTGATTTCAATAGTGTGTGTGTGTGTGTGTGTGTGTGTTAAACAACGGCACATAATGAAACAGTTGCAACACTTCTGTCTCTGATTTATTGGCATGATCATAGCGCACGGAAATGTGTTCAAGCATACAATGACGCTGCATCCATTAAAGATCGAAAATGGGATTGTACTCGAAAAATACATTTTAGTGACATAGACAGATGGATGAAAAGCGTGACTGATTGCTTGATCGATTGCTTTAATGGCAAAACATGTCTTTTTTCTGGATGATTACTACATCAGTCCATGTTATCAAATATATGCGCAAAGTACAAATTCGTGTGTCAGGCAAAATTATTGGCTCGGATTGTGTTCATGATCCAGTCAATATAGTGTGATACTCGCACATAGACACTTGGGAAGGTACCATTTGGGTCCTTAGTACCACATCCTTTAATAGTCCAGGAGGCGACACCTGCTAGTAGGCCTTCACACACCATGGGGCCACCACTGTCACCCTGGAAACCAGAAATGTTGACGTTTACCATTAAACAGACAAAGTGAAGCTCAGTTAATATGACGAAATTTAACTTGTTTTCCTTTGCTACATAGAGTGGATATACTATTAGGACCATCTCGACTACGTCTACAACATGACTGACTGAAAAGTTATGGATGAAAAAGAACTAGTTCGATGCTTTCGCAACTGCTCGATCAATCCTTGTTTCCGAAATGGCCGAGATGGTTCGAATGGCAGCCATAGATTTGAGGAATGATCGGCAAGGTTGACCTCGACGATGCAATTGGACCAAAATTATTCACATGAGCCAGCTGCAGATTAATTGTGTATGTGAGTTCCACTGATCGAGAACTTGAATATTTTATGTTTATTTGGAGAGCAAGTCAGTGCTGAAGCAGGTAACACAAGTAAAGATGTAGAAACTGAATCAAGGAACTGAAATAAAATGTTTATTAGTTATGAGTAATGTAAATCTGATTAAAATCAGATCTCCGCTGTTATACATGAAGATCTGACAGAGACCCTTTACGGTTCTGGTAACCTATGTTATTTCCATATACGCTAATTTTATCAACCAATCAGATGAAGTCTAATAACTTACCGTTTGGAGACAGAGCACTGTGAATGAAGAGCATGAATGTATAACTAACGATTCGATTCACTTTCGGATTTTTGTAAGTTGCATTTCCATGGCTAATTCAAAGGTCACCAGAACATGACCCTTAAGCGGTCGTCGTCAGATCTTAACGTAAGTCAGAGGAGATCAGATTTTAATAAGATTGTGGGTAATGTATACATGTAAAAAGATAAGAAATCCGACATGTAAAATTAATCAATCGGATACTTGAATTTGCATGCGTTTTGGTTGTTTTAACTACTCTGCATATTGACAAGTTTATAGGGAACTGACTGCAATCACTCTGCCAGATTGGATCGACTAACTTGACTAGTAAGGATGAATACTCTAAAGATACGAGCCATTAGATAGATACAAAAAATAGTGTTTTCGTTATATCTGTTGTCACCAGCATTGATTGGAGTCATTGCTTTATTAATATTTTTACGGGAATCATTACTTGATTCACGTTTTAATGGGAATTGTTACTTCATTCACTTTTTGGTGGGAATCATTACTAGATTCACGTCTTGCTGGACATTATTACTTGATTAACATTTTGCTGGGAATCATCACTTGATTCACATTGTGCTAGGCGTTATTACTTTATTAACATTTTGCTGTGAATCATTACTTAATTAACATGACTAACATTTCGCTGGACACCATTACTTAATTAAAATTTTGCTGGGAATTGTCACTTAATTACCATTTCGCTAGGGGATCATTACTTGATTTTTATTTTGCTTGAAATTATTACCTGATTTACATTTTACTGGGATTACTTGATTCACATTTAGCCAGGCTTAAACTGGTCACCGGTCAATCGAGAGAGAGACAGAGAGACAAAGACTGAGACAGAGAAAGACTCACATTACAAACACTTATATTTGGAGCAAAGCCACATATATGAGATGGGACAATAATGGCGTCACGGTTTCTCCTCCACATAGCACTACATTGGCGATTGGTAATAACAGGTATATTTGCTTCACTCAGGACCATGGAATCACGGGTTCGCTCTGCAGAAGAGATGACTGAAGTATAAAATGTATGTGCGAATTACATCTAAACGACAAGTGTATTGGAAGAACAGAATTGTGGTATGTGTTAATATTAAAATAGCTACTGTATGATGTAGTTGTTTTTTTTTTTTTAATTGGAGGCAGCAATTTGTGGACTGAAGGTTTGGTATTTCTTGTTCAGATAGAAACAATACTTGAAGACTCAATTTTGTCTCGCTTTATTTGAGAATTACAAGCCCGGAAATGTTTAAGGTTTGTTTAATTGATACATATAATAGGAAATACCCAAGATACCAATATATTATGCTATTTTCATGCCAATGATTTTATTTTGTCAAGTTAAGAATACAGAATTATAATCACAAGCAACCGATACAGCAAAATAACGGACAATGTCCTGTAGGTTACAACACAATAGCTCAATTTAAGTTAACTGTTTCTTCAATTTCTAAACAAAACATGCAGTTGCGATCATATGCCCTGATTTTAAGATGATTATTATTCAGAATGCAACACTTTTTGTTTAACATCTTGTTACTTGTGTCCGTACAGTTTATGGTTGTTGAGCAATCATAAGGCATTATCTGAATGGATTCTGGCGGCCGTATTTTGAGGAAATATTAGGCAATAGCCGAATATACCATGGTGGCCATATTTGGAGGACAAATAAGGCATTATCCGAATAGACCCTGGTGGTCATATCTGGAAAACAAATAAGGCATTATCCGAATAGACCCTGGTGATCATATTTCGAGAACAAATAAGGCATTATTCGAATAGACCTGGTGGTCATATCTGGAGGACAAATAAGGCATTATCTGACAATGGCGGCCATATTTGGCGGACAAATGAGGAATTTTACAGCTAACTTATAATGCATGTATGATAACTGATGTAAATTCTTTGAATATTAAAACGATATTAAAGATTAGAGTGATATTATGAAATATGCTAAATATTATAAAATTAACAGGTGTGACTGGCAGGTGAAATTTAATACCAGACCAGTGGCGTAACAACTGCCCAAACAAACCCTGCAACTGCGTGTGGGGTGGGGGCCCCAAATTCCCATCAAACACGTTTTTTAATTGGGAGGGGGCCCCAGCATTGTCTTTTAAGTTGGAGGGCAGCATTATTTTGCAACGTCATAGCGCCAGTATATTACCTGTCACTGTGAATTTGCACTTGTTAAGACTTTGGACTACTATTTACTAAATCACATGACTGAAAAAGACGTTTTGTTAGTCACACTCTGTTTGTAATTGTTAGGTAACTTATTTCCACCTACTCGAGCAATCGCGTATACCAGCTTTTCTCTGTTCAGCTACCGATCTGGTTTGAGCATTGACTTTCATTACGAAGACGAACACCATATAAGACACGATGTAATGGAATTGTGGTATCTACCGGAAATACATTTCTAGCCCGAACATGAAACTATGCGAGGCTTCTAATGTACATTTTACTTGATTACTGATAGTCTTGGTTCCGAGTCATTTAGTTGACTTATGAAGTCTTTAAGGCGATCTCCCTCGCAGCCGAGATCTTCCGCGCTCATGGCACGGTACTCCTTAATCATCTGTCTTTCTGTAGCCATTTTGTTATACTAATAGAAAGTGATACCTTGTCTCGATTCACTAACAATTGACAGATGTTACACGTTTCTAACCAAATACTTACCTGTTAACACCACTAACTTCGCTCAGGTAAGATAATTTGCTCAATATTTGCTTCAAAATTACTGCTAGTAATTAAAAATCTACCAAGCATGCAAATATCAAAATATAACATACACAAGATGAAAAATCATAAAATTCAAAATACACAGGATGGAAAATATCTCACACTGTTCACTAATACTTCCTAACAAATAAAACATTAGGTCGTAAGGATAATATTTTTGTCTAATTCATATCTAGGACGAAGCGCCCATTGTGAAGTTCTATGTGACTCACTGTTATGCGTTGGGGTGGGGTGCTCCCAATATTTATTTGAATTACTGTGGAATTCCCACCCTGGCTCGTTTTTGTAGGAAGTGAAATTAGTGATAGAGAGAGATACAGCTCCGAGCCCCCAGTCAGCAATACCGACAATTAAATTATTAAGAACACATGGGTGAAATCCAAAAGAATAACAATTTAATACAAAATTAAACGATATTAAGTTCTCAACCAATCTGCTTCCTCTCGACCATGTGACAACCTATTTCATCACGTGATTTTAGTGTGAGATGGCTTTCCCCTGTACTTGGTTTCTACTCATCTGTGTTTACTACGCCAATTGCTTCCCTCCTTTCGGCGTTCTCCGATTCTTCTTGTCCTCTTCCCCTTTCGTCTTCTTTTCTCCTCATCCTTTTCTTTCTCTCTTTCTCCTTCAACGAGGCTTGTTTCCCGCCTACTTCTATTCTCTATTTCTCCTTCAACGGAGCTTGTTCTCCGCCTACTTCTATCCTGTCTCTCTGAGACTCGGGACTTGACTATTCTGTCCCCAAAAGCTTCCTTTACGAAGCTTTCTGTCCTTAGAATGTACTAAGAGTTTTCCCGCCAAATCACGAGTGGCTCCCTCGGAGTGAGTATATTCTGCTTTACCAGTACGACGGCTTACAAATCACTAATTCGTTATCAGTCCGAATGACTATTAAGTTCTGGGTCGAATTGATGGCCCCACCCTTCCTCAGTTCTGATTGGATATCTATTCTACTCCCAGTCGGTCCAACTTAACAGACGAGCCTCAGGCCATCTGTCAAAGCGGGGAGATTTACAATAGCATTGAGGGTCCTTTGTTCTTAGAACAAAGCTTCTAACATCAATATGCTAGTGTTAACACCTAACGGGGGGGGGGGGGTCTTGTACAAACAAATCGCCGTAACAGTGCAGGGTCGACATACTCATTGCGCTAACCCATTTCTTTGTTCCTAACTTACGTAATCGCGGGCAGGCAAACGTGACATACGCACAATTGATCACCTTACTGAGATAGAACTGAGCTCTTGTATTGTAATTATTGTGTTACATGGAGACTAAGCAAAATGCAACAGGCGTTACATTTTTTTTTCATACGCATTGGGTTTTCCGTACACCGCATGTAGCGAACATCACGATGTCATGTGACGTGGACTGCCATAATGATCATTGTGCAGTCGACCAAGCCGTATGACTGCCAGTACCAGTAACCTGATGGTTATCAAACTTTCCATATAGAAAGAACAGTTGAGATTGGTGCTATTAATAGAGAAGACACTTCCTATATATTCCTGAGATACATACTAAGAAAATGACTTATTTGTTTGTGTACGTTTCACTTCTTTTATAACCTCTTTTACCGCATGTAGTTCGGTAAATATTAATGCGCCGAAAGTTTATATCATGGAGTATTACCTGTCCTTCCTTCTTAGCACCCTTCTTGGCGCTAAATAATCTTACAGTGCTTGCTAATGCGCCGTATAACCACAGGTAATCAATCAATTAATACCCCTATAATGTCTAAAGATAATGATAAGTACTTGCAATCAGCTCATTGTTCTTAATAAACCTTACATTACAAACTGCTCAGATCAGACATAAGACCAACTGAATAATTTAGACGAAGATTCTTCGTTCAGTTTTATTGGATGTTACGATTGCTACTGATCGTAAATGTTAAACAAAGTACATCCCAGTAGGGTAATGACTGAATGTGACATTGTACCTGTATATACCTGTATTTATAGCCATTTCTCCACAATCAGAATACCATCCCCCACCCACCGGTACTGAATTTTAAATTACCAATAGCCCTTAAAGCTTTATACTGTAAATTAATCTACTACTAAAGGCGGTGTCTTATGACATATGACATTTAAATGTGGTGACACTTTATAACATACGTTACCCAGAACCTTCTCGTTCTGCTTTGAAAACAAATTTATAATAACCATTCTGCCATCCACTGCTTTATGAAGCTGTAGATTAGCCTCGTTTTGAAATGTGTGTCCCTTTCAACCACTCCAAAGTAATTCAACATATGAAGTTGCAAAATTCGAAATATGAGATGCAATTTTCAACAACAACAATTTGGCTCAACGTGCGAGATTATAATTCTCGACATATGATATTGAAATTTAAATTACAACTTTCTTGGACCAACTTTTGTCCGCTCCAGAGCGACGCATTGGTCCTCACCACACTGATGTTGCACTCTTGTCGCTTTGATAATAATGATAATAATAATAATAATAATAATAATAATAATAATAATAATAATAATAATGTTGTTGTAGGGTTTAACGCCATTTTTCAGCACACGATAGGCTATACATGGCAGCCAGTATTAATGGTGGAGGAAGAACCCTGGAAATCCCCAGAAAGAACCACCGACCCTCGAGAAGCTACTGGCAAGCTTTCTCACATACTCACATTGGCCGAATCCGAGACTCGAACCCACGCAGACAGAGGTGAGATGGCAGTGATCCGTAACGGAGAGCGCTTTAGACCACTCGGCCAATCGAGGCCCCAATAATAATAATAATAATAATAATAATAAGATGATGATGATGATGATGATGATGATGAAGAGCAGCAAGAAGAAGAAGAAAGCAAGTATGTGGAGTGAGAATAGGTGCAAACTATTCATAACCTGTATTGGTGGACTTTCTTGACCGTTTCATCATACTGAGGATGCCAGAGATCGTGGGTTCGATCCCCGGCCGAGTCACACCAAAGACTTACAAAAATGGTACTAACATCTGCCTCGCTTGGCACTCAGCATTAAGAGGTTAGTGTTAGGACTGGTTGGTCTGGTGTCAGGATAATGTGAATGGGTGGGACATCATGCTACATGTCTGCGGCATGATGCCCCAGTGCTAGACATCACTATACACTGCCACACTGCAGACATCATAGCGATATGAATAAAAATTGTTAAAGCTACGTTAAAAATCCAAATCACACACACACACACATTCATCTTACTTCATATCTTACATAAAAGGCTATGACAATTACAAGTAAGGGTTTACATAATGGCTTTAGTCAATGTTGAAATTGAAGAAACTAAGCAGTCGAAGATGGGTACTTTCCCAATTGTGTCCCCCACCCCACCCCCCAACATATCTCAACCATTTTTGAAGAAGGAAAGAAACAATCTTTGGAACAAAGATTCAAGTCGTTTCCAAAACGAAAGAAAAAATCCAGAGATATCTCTGAGCGCTCTACGGATGAAAATAGCTATTGCTGTTACTGTGTTCTTTCTCTATGTGTTTCAGCGATGAGCAAAGATGGGATATAGGAACTAACATTTCTACTTTTGCCGTCACAAATGACTGAGCAGCAGCGGTGGTTTAGTGCTTAGACTCGTGTAAAAACGGTTCGTGTTGGAAACCTAGCTGACTCGGCACAGTGTACCATTGCATGTGATGATGTGCCGTTAAATAACAATCATTCAATCAATCATTGACACAACGAAGAGATGAACGGAGTTTGCGACGAGGCAACTCTTTGATGCAAAACATAAATGCGTTCATATGGCTCAGATTCTTTCGGCATTATGATAGAATTGACGTAAAAATGATGGATTGTTTCAATCAGTCATTCACAACTATCCAACAGGTTTATGGAGTTTGCGATGAGACGACACGTTGAGGCAAAACAAATGCGTTTATATGACACAGATTATTTTGATAATATGATAGAATGGAGGGAACATTGGTTCGTTTATGCAAAGGTAAGGTTCCACGAGTAATATGAGCCATAGTAAAGTTTAAATTTTATTTTTAAAAATATAAAAATCGAACTTAAATTAGGCATGTTTGATTATAAAACTCATAACAAATTTAGTTTAAATCAATAAGGTCATTCAAACGTTTCTAAACGGACTTTGGAACGCACGCAGCAGAAGAAAACGGTAAACATATTGCCCCCACCCCTACATAGAATATGACTTAGACATATTAATTTTTTTTTAGAAAGAATTAGAGATGAAATAGATATAAGGTGCACAATACCTCTATTTCCCCAGCCAGTAATAGTACAGGATTTTCCAGCAAATGTTGACTGGCCTCCGTACAATGCAATTGGAATGATACCTGTAGTAATGGCCGACCGATCCAACTTTACAAGGGCAACATCGTTTGAAAACGTACCAGGAGTAAGCTGGAAGAGGGGATGCTGCAGCAGAATTTGTAATTTTTAAATGTGTGTACTGACCTCTATGAGACGCAACCAATTACAAGTATAGACCAAATCTGATGATGTGTAAAGCGCTGGTAGATGAAGATCTACGCTAAGAGCTTATCATCATTAAATGGATCAAACAACGCGAATTCTGATCTTTTAACGCATTGTGCGAAGAATAATATCTGTATCTGAACTTGCTCACCCCTCTCTCTCTCTCTCTCTCTCTCTCTCTCTTTATATATATATATATATATATATATATATATATATATATATATATATATATATATATATATATATATATATATATATATATATATATATAATTGGTTAGGGCTAGGTTAACGGTCGTTTCAATCAAAGCAAGCCTTTTACTTCAGGGCAAAATTAAAATACTACAATAACAAAACAGACACCTAAGGTAACATAAAATACAACTTCTAAAGCATCGATTTCGTAAAGCAAAACCTAACTATTCTACATATCAACTGAAGAAAAGCAAACAAAGTATAACTTTGGGTGAGAAAAGGGGGCTTTAGAAAGATCTAACTACTTTGATGACATTCATTAAGTGCAATGAAAGTCTAGAACAATATAAATTAATGTGAAACAAATGATGAAAATAGTAAACACTGACTGGTGAATACAAAAGATAGCGTTGAAATGCTCTATGGGCATTATATCCTCCTGTAGTAATCCACAAGCAAAAGAAAGTACTCAACACCACAGATTCTATCAAAGGTTAATTTTCCTAGTACTACTCTAGTAATCATTGTGCACCTGGAGGTACTCAAGACCAAAAGATTCGATCACATGGTGTGTTTTCTAGTACAACTGTAGCAATCCATAGACAGTTTTGAGGTACTCACGAAGAAAGATCCTATCACAGAGTATATTTTTTAATTATAATAATCCATATGCACATTAAGGTAGTCACCACCAAAGGTTCTATCACAAGGTTTGTTTTTATTACCACTGTGGCAATTTATAGGCACATGGTGGTGCTTCCGAACAAAAGATTCTACCACAAGATGTGTTTTCTAGAACTACTGTAGTAATCTAACGGCAAATTGAGGTCATCACAACCAAAAGATTCTATCACAGGGTGTTTCTGGTATTACTGTAGTAATCTATAGGTACATGGAGGTACTCACAACCAAAAGATTCTATCACAGGGTATGTTTTCTGGTACAACTGTAGTAATCTGTATGCAATTGAAGTACTCACCACCAAAGATTCTATCGCAGGGTGTGTTTCCTAATACAACTGTAATAATCTATAGGCAAATTGAGGTCATTACGACCAAAACATTCTATCACAGGGTACGTTTTTATTACTAATGTAGTAATCTACAGGCAAATTGAGGTCATTACGACCAAAAGATTCTATCACAGGGTACGTTTTTATTACTACTGTAGTAATCTACAGGCAAATTGAGGTCATTACGAGAAAAAGATTCTATCACAGGGTACGTTTTTATTACTATTGAGATATTCAAAAGGCAAATTGAGGTACTCATCACAAAATAATCTATAACAGGGTATGTTTTATTACTACTGTAGTAATTCTATAGGTACATGGTGGTGCTCCCAAACAAAAGATTATATCACAGAATGTGTTTTCAAGTACCACTGTAGTAATCTATAGGCAAATTGGGGTCATCACGACCAAAAGATTCTAACACAAGATGTTTCTAATACTACTGTAGTCATCTATTGGCACATGGAAGTACTTACGACCAAAATATTATATCGCAGGTTGTTTTTATTACTACTGTAGTAATCTATAGGCACATGGAGGCACTCCCAATCAAAATATTCTATCATAGGATGTGTTTTCTAGTACTACTGTAGTTATCTATAAGCAAATTGAGGTCATCACGACCAAACGATTATATAACAGGGTGTTTTATGATACTACTGTAGTAATCTATAGGAACATTAAGGTACTCACCACCCAGGATTCTATCACAGAGTATGTTTTCTCATAAGGATCTTCTCTTGTTAAGTCGTAGTCACCCATTACAACTCGCATGCTTGGCGTTGTTCTGGATATTTTTAATTAAAAATAAGTTTTCATTTTAATGCAATGAACGAATTTAAATTTACTGCATACACGGTATTGATCAATCGAATTTGCCTGAAAATTTACACCATTTATGAATAATTTTATATAAGCAAAAACATCAAAAATTACTATTATGTAATAACTTTCGACGTTTCAGTATTCTCTGGGACGGATATTATTTCCTAAAGCATGCGTTTATGCGTGTGTGCATGAGTATATGCGCACGCACGAGCACATCACAGCTTGCATTTAGGCAAGCACAAGGACGATAGGCTCGACGGTTATGTATATATGTTGTTGGCAGGTGAACAACCGTACAGTATGTATTTCGAGTGATGCAAAAGTTCGATACTTACACGTTGTTCACACAGTGAGCAGCTGTAAGAACCCATCTGGCGGCAATAAGAGAGCCGCCGCACTTATGTCTGAACGCGCGCGATCCTCGTCTCACTCGCAGAGACGCTTGGTGGGGATGGGCGTTCAGATGGTCTTCGTGATTGGTGGGAATCCTTGAGAGCGTGTTAGCAGAAGAACGTACCATCGGTCTAAACAGCCTCCGAGCATCTAGCCTGTGTACCTGAAAGATTACAAATAAAAAACAATATGTTATTGTGTTTGTGTTTTCCTGAAGGGACGTAAAGGTTTGATTTTTAAATAAAACTGTCTTCAAGCTACAAGTCACCGAAATTGTCCATAATTTGATCACTAGAAAGGTGTCCATAAAACCCTGCTTCCCTTGTCGTTAAGATAGATCTGTGCTATCCGTGGTTTATTCCGCAGAGACAAAGTCACAAAATGAACATAGGTTAACCCTCAGTCAAAAGTAGATGAAAACATATAAAACATCGTTAAAAAAATAGAAATCACGGGAGTCCACCGTAAATTGAACCTTTGTATGCAGTGCCGGATTAAACCCTGTGGAGGCCCTTATACAGTCGAAATCTTGGGGCCCCCTCGCAAATTATCCCCTAATACGTTTTATCAATATTATTTTGATCCGTTGTCGCGGGGCCCCTAGGCCGGTGCCTACTCTGCTTATTTTAGTAATCTGGCACTGGTCGTATGACATATATATGCACAACCTCATTACAGTTTTGTCGTATTTTTACTACCGCAATACAGTTTTATGGCATATGCATGAACTACCTCAATACAGTTTTATGTCATATGCATACACTACCTCAATACATTTTTATCACGTATATGCACTACCTCAGAAGTGTTATGACATATGCATGCATTACCTAAATACAGTTTTATGACATATGCATGCACTACCTCAATACAATTTTATGACATATGCATGCACTACCTCAATACAAGTTTATGACATGTGTGCACTACATCAACACAGTTTTATGACATATACATGCACTACCTCAATAAAGTTTTATGACATATGCATGCACTACCTCAATACATTTTTATCACGTATATGCACTACCTAAATACAGTTTTATGACATATGCATGCACTACCTCAATACAATTTTATCACGTATATGCACTACCTCAGTACAGTGTTATGACTTATGCATGCACTACCTCAATAAAGTTTTATGTTATATGCATGCACTACCTCAATACATTTTTATCACGTATATGCACTACCTCAGTACAGTGTTATGAAATATGCATGCACTACCTCAATAAAGTTTTGTTATATGCATGCACTACCTCAATACATTTTTATCACGTATATGCACTACCTCAGTACAGTGTTATGACATATGCATGCACCACCTAAATACAGTTTTATGACATCTGCGTGCACTACCTCAATACAATTTTATGACATGTGTGCACTACATCAACATAGTTTTATGACATATCCATGCACTACCTCAATAAAGTTTTATCACGTATATGCACTACCTCAACACAGTTTTATGACATGCATGCACTACCTCAATACGGTTTTATGATATACACATGTACTACCTCGATACAGTTGTATGAAATAATAATAATAATAATAATATGGATTTAGTACAGCATTTAATCTTTAGAAGCTCAAAGCGCTTTATAATATTAGACAACACAATTTAACACATGTAAAACGACAAGATAACAAATTACAAAACAAAACCATGCTGATAATAATTAAGGAAGTAAACATTATTAAGTCTTTAAGTCTGTTCTTGTAGTCGAAATAGGTGAGTTTTATTAGCACCCTTGAATGAGGACACAATATAATTCTATCTAAGATCTATGGGCAATTCGTTCAACGTAGCTGGGCCTCAGTACGCAAAAAGCAAACGTTGTCCACATGACTTCGTTTTAACAGTGGGAACAATGATAATGCGAGTGTCGGAAGTGGGACGTAAGTTTCTAGAATGGAGTATACACATGGGTGAGGTCAGAGAGGTATATTGGACTAGGGCCAGTCAAAGAAATGTAGCATAGTGAACAGAGTTTGTGTTTGAATCTGGATCGAGCGGGTAACCAGTGAAGGTCACTTGGCAGAGGGGAGGTGTGCTCAGTTCTTCATTTATTCTACGGATAGTCCGCACAACTGTATGTTGAACTTTTTGAAGTTTCCGTAGTAGATAATACGACAAGACAGACAGAAGTGAATTACAATAGTCCAGTCTTGAAAGTACTAAGTAACACGCAATTGTTTTAGTGGCATCAACCGAAGGAAAATTGTGGATAGAGCTGATGCTTCTCAGCTCCATATATGCAGCCTACATATATTCATGACATGTTGGTGTAGTAAGAGAGTACTGCCATTATTAACACCTAGGTTTCGTGCTGACTGTGTGAATTTAATGTTGGTATTGCTGATATTTATTGTTTGAGGTAAAGTATGTGAATGAGAAAGTATCTGCGTGGTGATCAAGATGGCTTCAGATTTATCAACTTTCATCTGCAGCTTGTTACGTGTTATCCATGACTTCACATCGGAAATGCACCTCTCAACGCCTTGGATGGTAGCCTCGACTTCAGCAGGACAGCTAGATTTGTATATTTGAGTGTCATCAGCGTACATTTGGTGAGACACCGGATGTCCATCTATGACATTTGACAAGCGACTAGGTGTATGGAATGAAGGGAACTAGTCTGAGAACAAAGCATTGAGGAACTCCAAAACATAGATCAACTAGGCTGGAATGTTTTCCGTTTACGGATATAATTTTTGTCCTGTTCACTGAGTAGGACTTGAACCATATTAAAGTTGTATCGTGAATACCAAATAAATGCTGGAGACGGTGAAGTAATATATCGTGGTCTAATGGTCAAATGCCTCAAACAAGACAAGGAGGGTGAGGACTGTAATCCTACAACTATCCAAAGCAGAAAGAAGATCAATAACTATTTTCAGAAGGGCTGTTTCGGTACTTTGGCGAGGACGATATGTAGACTGTACATTGCTAAAAAGACTATTTGAATTCAGATGAGATACAAGTTTAAATAGAACAACTTTTCATATAATTCATTTAAATGAATGAGAGTTTAGAAACAGATCGGTAGATCTTTAAATCGTTCGGGTCAAGTGTCGGTTTCTTTAACAGAGGCTTAACAATCTCAGTTTTTTTTTTTAAATTATGGGATTCCGCAGAGGAGAAAGAAGTATCGATAACATCGGTTAGTGAAGGTACTATTGAATCTAGTCACTCAAATAGCAATGATGTTGGAATCGGATCGAGTTCACGTGATTTTGGGGCGCTCTTCATCATAGTTAAATGTACCAAATCCATAGAAGCGGGTTCAAATGACGTATGGTGACGATGTACCAACTGAATTTGTGTTATCAAGCTTATCTCTAAAACTGAACATTGTCACGGACGAAATTCACAAACAGGTCCGGAAGTTCGAGCAAAGAGAAGGTCGTTAGAAGTGGTGCACAGTGATCCTTCACGTTAGATTGTTAGCAATCTCAAAGAGTCCTTTGCAGCTGGAACTTTCAGTGACCTTAGTACTGTAGTACGCTGATTTTGCTGCGTGAACTATATTTGAAACATTCTCCTTAGCAGCTTTGTAGATCTGCTTATAAATAGTGAGACCGAAGGGAAGCCAAATCCTCCAATCTTTTCTGCGTTCTCTTTTAGTTGTGTGAAGCTTGTCCCAAACAGTACTATACCATGGGGAACACTTTTAAATTGATACTCTGCGTTTGGTTGCTGGGGCATGTTTGTCAAGCAATAAACGCAAGCACCTGTACTGCTGTAAGAGATAACGAAGGTGTTAGGGTTCCTTGGCTGTCATGCACTGGTTGGGTTTCTCTTAGTAGCAAACAGAGATGGATGGTTAGGGACTGATACCACGAGATGGCATGCGACGCAGAAGCGACCTGATGCAAGTTAGTGGGACACCAACGAAGACTGTAGTATATTATCGTTATGTCTATGAAGGATCCAGTCTAAATGTGGCCGTGTTTATGCACTACCTGAATCAAGTTTTATGACATATACATGCACTATCACAGTACAAAAGCACTTCTAGTAAGAGCAGACAATGTTACATCTAACAAACATTTCAAACTGACTGGACTGAAAAGTAAAGATGTTTCAAACAAGTTCATTTTGCGATCTCGTCCGTTGGTATCAAGATAAATAGAACAATATATCACTCACCCCATGATCAAAGAACAGGTTAATACCATTTGCTTGGGTATTTTTTGAGCTGTTGTTGTCCGTTGTCAAAAGACGACTGGTTATGATGACTCGTCTGCGATCACCGTCTATAGCGCTATCTGGCGGTTGCTGCGATGGTCGATTCCTCAGGACAGTCTGTCGTACAATATGCCCTTTGAGATAGATTCAATTGGAACATCTCAGCCAATTCCGACAAAAGTTCAAATTGTGCATGAGTGCAGTAAATACATGTACTTATTCTATTTTCTTTATTGGGAATTACTTTAACGCATTTTTAATGTGAATATACACTAGTGAAGAAATTTGTTATGTTACTATTTTTCATCGTTTGAAGTAATAAATAAATCATACGCATCACGTGCAAATTGTCCCAAAACAAACACGAAGGGCAAAGATCTACAGGCTCCATCATCCCTTGATCTCACAAAACCATTTTTTGTCAGCAACAACTGACACTTCACGAGTATGATTTAATTTTCTTAAGATAATTCTTAATTAAATTGTTTCTCATCTATCCAAAGAAAACTAGGTTTTTATAGTTTTTAGACTCACTTTCTGCTGCATGACAATTTTCCGGATAGGAGTCTCATAGTTTCTATTCAAAGTAGCCAGTCAGAAGTGTTCAAGATTGAGCGTGCTTTCAAACCTGAACGGACTAGAGAAACGCAGTCATCGCATCATAATTTCAGTTCGTAGTTGATCCTGTCAAAAACACGTGTGATAGTTAATCCTGTTAATTACAGGTGTGGAAAAATGTCTGCACGGAATTTAAATGGAAAATTTGTCAGATAAATATAAAATAAGACGGAAACTGCAACTTGATTTTCCGATGGTCAGATTAAACCTTCCAAAGGACGTATAAAAACGGGAATAAGTAAATTTTCTTTGTGGCTAAATCTGAGCCCGGTTTCACTACACATCTTCCTCAACTTTATGCTTTTTGATATCTTTCTTGTATTAAGTGGTTTAAGTGAGTTTTTCACCGAACTTCAATCAGGTATGAAGGATTACAGTACAGTCCTAACATCCTTAATTCTTCTTTTTTATTTCTAATGAAAAAATTAGCATTTCTACTAAACATGTATTTTAAGAATAAACGGACATCACTGCGTATCTTATAAATTAAAAAAGCCATTTTTAGATATTGTATTTATGTCTATCTGTTACTAACAGCCTCGTATTGTCGTAAATATCATAACGAAATTGATGCAAAAAAATATCAGTTTGAAGAAAACGTTTGAGAAATGTTGTGAAAAGTAGTCCAGGACATCGCTTAAGGAGCACCACAATAGTACCCCATATAAAAAAATTCACATACTTATATGTTTACAAATAAATCAGTGACTGTTTATACAACATAACTGAGTGGACAGGGTGATTATTAATGCATACAAATCCAACTAAAGATCACAAATGAATACAGTTCTTATTTTGTATAATCTTAAAGACACTCTCTCTCTCTCTCTCTCTCTCTCTCTCTCTCTCTCTCTCTCTCTCTGACACACACATATATACACACACACAAACACACACACACACACACACACACACACATACACGGGGTAATCGAAATATCAAGAGGGGTAACTTGTGCCGAGTTCGATCATTCGTTCGTTAGCAGAGTGGTACAGTAGTGTTTTGATGGTCACTTTAGACGAATCGACAATTCTTAATGAAAACACAGATGGGGGGTGGGGGTTCGCCTCAGTTGCCACCATTTATCAATTCTGAGATTTTTCTTACACTGCAGTTTACATCATGAGCACTACGCATACCTTAATCTAACGGATTAGCCCTTCCAAAGGGACTGCGTATTTACAGCTGCAATAAATTACGTATGGTAGAAAGATCCTCTCATAAACAGATTGTTTCAATTTAATTCCGCGCCATGAAGGATTATGGTGAAAGCTGGATTTATGGGCTAGTCTTGTCTTTCTCTAGATCTCAATTCAATTTAATAGCCAGTGATGCTGCTTATGTCTGAGTTTTGACAGCCATGCACTACAAACGCCCATCCTAGGCCTCTCTCTCAATCTCTCTCTTCATATATATATATATATATATATATATATATATATATATATATATATATATATATATATATATATATATATATATATATATAGCTGTTGTTGTTGTTCTAGGGTTTAACGCCATTTTTCAGCAAAAGATAGGCTAAACATGGCGGCCAGTATAACTGATACAAGATACAAATCGTTTAGCTCACTCAATCATTTTTAACTACTTCATTTGTCACTAGTTTTTTTTTTGTGACTCTAACGATTGCTATCAAGCAGTCATAAAGACTATTAATACTGTTTAATTATGGTTTTTAACCCCGACTTCCGGGCCTTGAAAAATCTTTCTTTTCACTTCTACAGTATTAAACGCAGGGGCTGACGTGGGGGAAAATCTACCATATTGGCTGAATTCAAGGTAGAGCTCTGAATATATCTCCGGTATCGAATTGGTTTTTAAAATCTAAATAGCGTCGTATGCAGAGTAACAGTAGCCGATGCCGCGAGTATTATTTACTTCAAAATGAACTTTCAGTGAATCATAGTGGGTCATTAGTCAGAGTGCCCGACTTGTAACACGAATAGTGAGGGTTCGAATCCTGCTCAGACATGACCCAGCCGTTTGCTGGTATGACTTTTGTGCAAGTTTACTCCAGTGCCTTTATGGAAATTTCTTTTTAAAAGTACTTGTCATTGTTAGTGTTTTCCATTTGTAATGAATATTCATTATGAATTGGATACTGTACAGTATGTCGATGCAATGATACGGCGGGAGTTATAACGAATTTTCACTTTTAAAGATGACAGATCCGTATATGATACGAATAGAAGCAAGACCGCTGACTGTGTACTGGTTAGACCATGAAGAAACTGTTACTGCAATTAAATAACAAGAGTCCTTTCAAGCTATTTACGTTCTCATAACTGAAAGAAATTCCAGCAATCCAAGATATGATCATGTCTTCATTTTAACTGATGAGTATTGAAACTATCTTTAATATTTTCTTCAGCGTTAACAATATTTTCAAGTTAGCTACTGTGATGGTCATACTGGCCGTCAACTTGACAACAATTTCATTTACGACCATAAAGACCTCATAAAAGGACAGCTCCGGTGGCCTAGTTGTTAGAGCGTCAGCCTCGGATGCGGGAGGTCACAGGTTCGAACCCCGGCCGAGTCAGACCCAAGATTTACAAACATTGTACTAACAGCTGCCTAGCTAGACGCTTAGCATTAAGATGCTAGTATTAGGACTAGTCGACCTGATGTCAGGATAATGTGACTGGATGGGACATCATGTGACCCAGTGCTAGACATCACAATTATCTGGCATACTGCAAACACCGTAGCGATATGACAAACAAATTAAAAAAGCTACTTTAAAAATCTAAACCAGAAATACACACAAACACACACACATCATAAAAAGTCTTCTGGTGGAAACCCCATGTTAATACGGCTTTCCATTTTTGAGCAGTAATAATATATATAAAAAATTCAAGATGGATGTTATGGTGGTCATATTCGATATCAGACTAAGAATTCAGAAATGTTTCACCTACTTATATCAGGCGAATTGCATTTACCTTAATACACAATTTTAATTATTTATTCCTGTGTTTTTAAACTGTGAAACGTTATGTATAGCAAATATATCCTGGAAAGATTTGTTTATTTCGATAGCTTGGATATATTACATCACGCGAAAGTTTGTGCTGCTTCCGACGTATCAAAGTTCTATCATGCTTACCAATGTTGAAAAGAGTTTTACATAGTTTTTCAATCCATTTTGCAGGTAATAACCTAGATGAGATTCATGGAATGCAGTGTTATGTATGAAAACGATGGTATACTGATGCAGATGTCTAGTGCATGTGGCGAGACAGGAGAACCCTAGTAAATTAAGATAAAAAATATTGGCACAATATATTAATATTTGAGAACGATGCATGGGCCCCACTCTAATGTGAGCTGGTTACATAATGAGTGTAGTGTAAACAATGTAGGTAAAAGAGTTACGCCTAGCAGTCTGAAAAGAGTGGCCCTGGAATTGATTTCACTCACTGCCATTATCTTAATGTATTTTACGAATGCTTGATTATCGGAAAGCACAATTAAAGATAAGTAGAAGCTTTTGTAACGTTCAACATAGATTATTTCATGATTAAGGAACTAATTCAGCTTTAAAAATCTATGATATGTGAACTCTTGTTTTTCATTCAAGGAGAGAATCAAATATTTCTTCCAAGTGAAGAACATTATTTTACATAGACAAAGAACGCCCAAGAGACACAATGCGTGTTTGATAGAGTCTTGCGTCTTCGAGCAGTAGACGCACATATCCAACAAACTTTACCGTTCCATATTAACAAAAAATTTAGGTTGAATATGGTGACTGGTGAAGAAGATAAAATCCATTTCCAAAACGTTAAAACAATCATAACGTTGATGCTGCTAATGCCTACAATACGGACTATATAATATGATTGGGTGGGATATCATGCTACATGTCTGCGGCATGATGTCCCAGTGCTAGACATCACTATAAACTGCCACACCGCATACATCGAAGCAATATGACTGAAAAATTGTTAAAGCTATGTCAAGAATCCAACACACACACACACACACACACACACACACACACTATCGAGCCTGCACACGTCATAATTAGATTTCAAACAACGTGTAAATAATTGAATGTATGCTAAAAAAAAAGTATGATATATAGGGTCATAAATCAGCCCTGTATCTTCATGATTCACATTCTTAAATAGGTTTGAAAATTTAAAATTTCATTCATATAAGTTTCAGTGCATGGTTTATGCAGCAAATCTAATTTCATGCCATTCTTAAATTTAAGCAGAATCAGATTTAATTGTAATGTCAGCCATTTTGGCTCTATATACGGCTTTACGGCAATGATCTTGTTTATTATTTGCTTTGTAAGGAAAGAATGAAAGACAAAGAAAATATATGGCTTAACGATGTACAAAGGAATTGAATTCCAGACTATTGTTGGACAAACAAACATTGTTGATCTTAAATAAATCTTAATTTTCCAGTGGGACGTGAGTTATTATTGTCGCGCGGTCATAGTGTTTACTCATAATGACGTAGATGATCATAGTGTTTACTCATAATGACGTAGATGGTCATAATGTTTACTCATAATGACGTAGACCTCTAATTCCGTGATAGCCTTGATAGCCTATATATTTCAATGGCAGCATGTTCAAGGACCCAGTGTATCGAATGGGAATATCTCACTTACATACACTATGAGATATCCACTTCATCACAACTTCTTCTTTTCACTTTATGGTCTCGCATATAAATGTCAGGTCTTATGTATCACTTTTTCAAAAGTAGCGGCGGCGGTGGAAGAAAGGTGAATATTACCAATGTCCGTTACATTTTTATGAAAGTCATATACCGTCTTCCTTCGCTCCTGTATTCCACTGAAACTTTGGTGTGTGTGTGTGTGTGTGTGTGTGTGTGTGTGATATTTGGATTTTTAACGTGGCTTTAACAACTTGTTCAGTCATACTGCTTCGATGTATGTGGTGTGGTAGTTTATAGTAACGTCTAGCATTGTGGCATCATGCCATAGACATACAGCATGATGTTCTACCCAGTCACATTAGGCTGACACCAGGCCGACCAGTCCTAACACTAACCTCTTAATGATGAGCGCTTAGCGAAGCAGATGTTAGTACCATTTTTATAAGTCTATGGTATGACTAGGCCGTGTTTCAAACTCGCGAGCTCCCGCATCCGAGGCGGTCGCTCTATATTGATATTTTGTACTCTTTAAGTAAAGGCGACGTAATTAAATCAGTATCTGAATTGAAAAGGGACTGAAAGATATAAGTTGGTAGAAATATGTAAAATAAATAAAATATAGGCGAAAGATGTAAATTTCAAGGAGTTGGAAGGAATAAGAAAGAATCCAGAAACTTAATGATATGTATAGGGTTTAAAAGTACATAAGCAACATACGGGATATAAAGAATCAAGAAAAAAGCACGCAGTAAAATGGCCGATTACAACGGATGATTCCGTTAAATAAAGCTAGTAGACTTACAAGTGGATATTGAAAAGTCAAGTCTTACCTCTTGTTGTATCAATCACAAAAAGTAAAATTAGGCAGATTACTTTCATTTTCCAGTTAGTGACACATGAAAGGTCCTTCCTTCAGTCGCCCTAACACAAAGAGGGCTTAGGATTACGAGCAAAACAAAAATAAGGATTCCGATAAGTACTGCGAAACAGCGGCGTGATTGATGACACTACACGTTTCATAGCCCTCATTTGTTATTTAGTTGTACAACTTCATCATTAGCGCTTGTCATTATATGTATTAAGAAACTACACAATTAAGACAAATTCGTTTTTTTTTTGTTTTTTTTTTTTTGCATATGGATGGCTACACGCCCAGGATATTTTGATTGAAACATGGACAACGTAGGGAGTGTGCGATCGCTTCGCACTTCTCTGGTGCCAGGTTCGATGCTCTGTCTCAGAATGTGCAAGTATTGTGATCGCTATCCACGGTCAGTATTTTGGGTCGTGTCCGCCGGTTTCTCTTCCTGCACGGCCACAGCTAACACAGCGTCGTGATGTTGGAGAGAATGGAAAACACGTTCAAGACCTGAGTAACATTAATCAATATTAAAGTAATGATCATGAGGGGGACGGGGGGAGTATTTAATTTATTGAAATTGTCTTTGTTGAGATAATGTAGCCCGCTGGCCAAAATTACATAATAAATGTAACATTAATAAATAATAAACACCTGAGTAAAAATAATATACATAAACGTATAAGGAACCATATCATTATTCGTCAGAGTTTGTGCATTGCAAGATTCTTGGTGTTTTATTTCTATAGCTATGATCGCAGAATAAAATTTACGTTTACAACTACTTTGCAGGGCGGATAAACAAATAGTAACAAGCAGGTAAAAGAGATAGAGAGAAAAAAGAAATATGCATAAACAAATAATGAATTATGTCATTATTATTTGTCATTTGTTTACATTACTGGAATTCTGAAGTACCTTTCTATGACGAAATGCCTATATAAGAAATTTAAATGCCGAGTTCAATATACGTTTGTTTCTGCTGTACAGTGCAGATAAAGCTTATCCTCTAAATGGTTAAATATTTACGTAAATACAGTTAACGAAACAGTTTAAAAACTCTAAAATCGCAAACAAAATTGATAATCTTTTCAATATCACTTTTATGAAAGAGATATATTCTATTGTGGTATGGAGTGTAATTGCATCAACCCATATTGTGGTATGGAGTGTAATTGTATCTACCCATATTGTGGTATGGAGTGTAATTGTATCTACCCATATTTCGGTATGGAGTGTAATTGTATCTACACATAGTGTGGTATGGAGTGTAATTGTATCTACCCATAGTGTGGTATGGAGTGTAATTGTATCAACCCGTATTGTGGTATGGAATGTAATTGTAACAACCCATATTGTGGTATGGAGTGTGATGGTATCTACCCATATTGTGGTATGGGGTGTAATTGTATCAACCCATATTGTGGTATGGAGTGTAATTGTATCTACCCATACTGACATCATTCAGATAACTGACCCTAAACTCGCAAAATAAGCTAAGATACAACGAGATTTATATATATATATATATATATATATATATATATATATATATATATATATATATATTGTTCTCGCCCAAAAAGTTGAACTTAATCACTTTATTCACTCTCTGTCTATTTATTGTTTGTATTTTAGGTGTGTGTAGTGTATAATTGTATCTGAACTGTAATCCAGAGAGAACCACGTGACCAACGATGCCCTCAATGCCATTGAAAACTCCCCTCTCATGACCGAACTGGATGAGAAACCTACTGTAGCCGAACTAAAGAAGGCCTTAGAGAAACTGTCCTTAGGTAAAGCCCCAGGGAAGGCTGGCCTCCCAGCAGAAATCATCAAGTGTGCTGCAGCGTGCTGCTCACACAGCTGCATGACCTCCTCCGCCAGTGCTGAGATGAGGGTGCATTGCCTCAGGACATGAGAGACGCCAACATCGTAACACTGTACAAGAACAAGGGCGACAAAAGCGACTGCAACAACTACAAAGGCATATCTCTTCTCAGCATCGCGGGTAAAGTCTCGCACGCGTCATCCTAAACAGAATGCAGACGCTTGCTGACAAAGTGTATCCAGAGTCGCAGTGCAAGTTCCGCGCAGAGAGGTCCACAATCGACACGATCATCTCCGTCAGGCAACTGCAGGAGCAAGGAAGAGAACAACAGAGACCCCTCTTCCTGGACATAGACCTCGCCAAGGCGTTCGATCTGATCAGCAGAGACGGATTCTTCACAATCCTGGCGAAAATTGGATGCCCCCCAAAACTGCTAAGCATGATCCAGTCCTTCCACGATGACATGAAAGGCACAGTGCAATACGATGGCTCACCGCCCGACCCCTTTGACATCCACAGCGAAGTGAAACAGGGCTGCGTCCTTGCCCCCACGCTCTTATGTATCTTCTTCGCTGTCCTACTCAAGCACGCCTTTGGGACGTCCACAGAAGGGATCTACCTGCACACGCGATCAGACGGCAGATTGTTCAACCTGGCACGACTGAAAGCAAAGGGCAATGTGTGTGAAGCAACTATCAGGGACATACTCTTCGCAGACGATGCTGCTCTAGCCACTCACACAGAAGCTGAGCTACAGCGCCTGATGGACCGCTTTGCTAAAGCATGCGACGAGTTTGGGCTGATCATCAGCCTAAAGAAACCAACGTGGTGGCTCAGGACGCGGACCCCGAAGCATCATCATCAACAACTACGAACTTGAAGTAGTCAGTCAGTTCACATACCTCGGCTCTACCATCACCAACAACATCTCGCAGAGTGTGGAACAACAGCATGGAACACTACGATCTCCGCGAACCGTGCCTGCGTGCTACAAACTCTCCTGTACGCCAGTGAAACCTGGACTCTATGCGCCTAACAAGAGAAATGACTGAGCGCCTTTCACATGAGATGCCTCCGACGCATACTCGGGATCACCTGGATCAATCGAGTAACAAATAACGAGGTGCTTGAATGTGCCAAGATTCCCAGCATAGTCACACTCCTCCGCCAACTTCGCAACAGATGGCTGGGCCATGTACGTCGGATGGATGACGGACAGGTCCCCAAAGACATTCTTTATTCGAAACTTGCCTCTGGCAGAAGGTCGAATGGACGGCCACATCTTCGCTTCAAGGATGTCTGCAAACGCGACATGAAAGCCCCTGACATCGATGTCAACACTTGGAAAGAGCTTGTTCTAGACAGGTCCAGCTGGAGACATGCTCTGATCACTGGTCTGAAAGCCGGCGAGGACAAGCTGCGCTTGCTAGCTGATTAAACGCGATCGCAGAGAAAGAAGCAGCTCCAACGCACACCAGACTCAACCTTTAAGTTCAGAAAGTGCAGCAAGGACTGCCACTCCCGTGTTTGGCTACATAGCCACAGCAGACTCTGCACAATCACCAACCGGTACATCCCTCATGGGCGCACTTCCATAGTCTCTAGAGACTCACGGATGCCAACCACTTGTATCTCACCCAATTCGGAAAAATGCAATAATGATTATTTGTATGTATATTACTTCTTATAAATACGATATTCTTTTGTTACACACTATAACATGTGTTTGTATCGCATAATGTATGGATATGTATTATGGTTTAGTGGCCTATAAAATTCAAAACGTTTTCCTAACAGTACGAGGAAAACAGGCTCTTCGTCAGGGGAGAACAAAATACATATAAAACAAAAACTTAACGCAAAATTGACGAAAATGCTGGATTCCTACATATTAGAATCAATTGGGGAAATTTACAACAAGAGATATAACACAAAGCTGTGCAAAAAAAATCGACGAGCGGAGTTTTGTGTCTATCACAGCGAAGCAGTGTGGTTTGACCTAATTATAAGTCGTGAACAAAGGACGGAAACAGCATGGGGAGAGATCAACTCCATCTACTGGATTTGGTCAATTAATTATTTTCCCGCAGATTTATGAAAGGAGGTTCCGAAGGACGGATGTTAAGATAATTTATGTGTCGGAATAATAATAATAATAATGAGGAAAATAAAATTTTAAAAAATTTAATTACTTGGGTACATATTAGCGCAAAAATTTGGGTCGGGTAAAAAAAACTGATAACTGGCTGTAATTTTGATCAGACTGCAACGGGAAGGTCTGATCGTTTTGTGTTTTTTTTTTTCTTCTTTCATTTAGGCCAAACTTCCAATGAGTTTTCAAATATAGTATCCAGTATCGTTCCTTACTTGTGCATTATGTGTCTCTCCACGTCTGGTTAGATTACATTTCGAGGGACTCTGCTTAATTTCTGTTCTAGGTGTAGTGGTTGGCAACTTTCTCGTCGATTTTGTTGTTAAACTGGCTTTTATGATTAATCAGTGGTTTCGCCAACATAATGAATGGTACAGATCTTGCATGTCAGAAGATAGATTGTACAATTGACACGACATTCTAACTTCCGATTTATCGGGTAGTTAACTCCTGTTGTCGAATTTCTAAAAATTTAGTCTCTGGGACATGTTTGCAAATTAGACAACGCTTGTCTTTGCAATGATATGTGCCTGAGTCTGTGATCTTGTTTTTAGTTGTATTGGCACGTACCAGATGGTTCTTGAGATTTTTAAGTCTAAGGTACGAAACCATAGGAAATTCTTTAATATTTCTCTACTGAACGTCTTAAGCCCATCTCTTATAAACTGATGCTTGTGAACGTTGTTGTTGTTGTTGTTGTAGGGTTTAACGCCATTTTTCAGCACACAATAGGCTATACATGGCGGCCGGTATTAATGGTGGAGGAAGAACCCGGGAAAACCTCAGAAAGAACTACCGACCCACGAGAAGCTACTGGCAAGCTTTCTCACATACCCACATTGGCTGAATCTGAGACTCGAACCCACGCAGACAAAGGTGAGATGGCAGTGATCCGTAACGGAGAGCTTTTTAGACTACTCGGCCACTCGGGGCCCCCTTGTGGCCGTTGTATTTGCATATTAAAACAAATTCTTGGAAGACTAATGTAGGACGTTTTGTGCATTTTCAACCAGTTTTATATTGGCTACATAACGTAAGCTGATTTAAGAATGTTCTTCCCTAATTACCGATAGTAAATCTGTACAACGAGCTTTTCAGGAAGATGTCCACCTTACGGACATCTTTCTGAACAAACACAATGCCCATAAGGCAAAATATCTTACAGCAGGCTCTGCCCAACCAAACTTGGAAATGACCGTATGAAAAAGACAAACACTAATAACATAGTAAAATTGTTTACTGTAGATTTTGCAAATTTCGCTACATAATTACATATTCTTTCATGTACACTCTAAATATCAAACGCTTTACAAATGCCGTTCGGGGCCCCGAGTGGCCTAAAGCGCTCTCCGTTACGGATCAATGCCATCTCACCTCTGTCTGCGTGGGTTCGAGTCTCAGATTCAGCCAATGTGGGTATGTGAGAAAGCTTGTCAGTAGCTTCTTATGAGTCGGTGGTTCTTTCAGGGGTTTTCCCGGGTTCTTCCTTCACCATTAATACTGGCCGCCATGTATGGCCTATCGTGTGCTGAAAAATGGCGTTAAACCCTACTACAACAACAATTAATACCGTTCAGTTCCATTGTATCGGACAGGCATTATCTTAGCACAAACAAAATTTCAAACATTATGTCTACTGGTAAATTTCCAGACCTGACCAACTTAGCTTCGACTGAGAACGATACCTTTATTGAAACCGGACTTGTAGGCATTTGCATCAAATAGCACATGGAAAGAATACTTATATTCCTTCTTGAGAAGTGCAGTCTGTTGTTATATTGTTGGCAATGGCACTTTCAAAGCAAACCATGGAATAGCAGCGAGGAATCCCACACCACACTGGTATTTCATACATGGATACATGCAGCCAGGAAAAAAGACTGAAAAACGTACCTTAAAACAGACCATAACACTGAAATTACAAAACAAAACCACACTGAAAGGAATATTGCAAGGTGAACTGAGCACGTGAAGCACGAGCAAAAATGGCGGCAACGAGGAAAGAACTGAAGGACATAGCAAAAATTTTCCAAATCAAGAGAATTGAAACTAGCGAGGTAAACTTCATTGAATGCGCTTGGTGAAACACGAGATATAGACATGTCCAATATACCGCGAGATAGAATACCTGGAACAGCAGCGGTGATGGTTGCATTGAAAGTACAGAACCCAGATTATACTAGAAACTTGTACTCAGTTAACCCCAATGGATATAAAAGATATATAATCAGGCCTAGAGGAAAACAACCATTTCAGCCGTATGGAGAGATAGACATAGGGAAAGAGAAAGCTATAATAAGAAAACCAACACCCATATTAAGGAAAGTGAAGAAACGAACTGGAAACTATGTCTGTCAGAGTTTCCTCTAGAAATCCCACTGGAAGCTGTATTAGAACTATTCGGGAAAAAATCAACATCAAAGTGATTTCATCTAGATTGGCGACTATCCCCCAAACAGCAATCTGCAATGGGATGCAAATACTAGAAATTGAGAAAAACAAAATGAAAGACATAAAGAGAGCATTTTTTATAATGGGTTTATTGGCTAAATCTTGGTATAAAGGATGTATCTACGAAAGAAAATGCAATAGATGTGGAAATACAGGACAGACATACACCTTTCAAATGTCCAACAAATAAATTAGTACAAGCAGAGACTAGAGACCCCCGAGTCATGAAGCGACGACAGCATCAACAGCAGCAGCAACAACAACAACAAAATCAGAATTACCAGCAACCTGAAGTTAAACAAAGCACTAACCAACAAGAAAAAGAAGTGAGACAACAACAACAACAATAATAAACAAGACCAAATCAACCTGAACAGCACCAAGAAATGTAGGAGCAGGAAATAAAATTAACAAATTTGAAAAGTTCCACAACAGTACAATCAATTATGACGGGAAAATAAAACGCTGATCCACAACAACAAGATGTGAGACACCAACAACAGGGAAAGAAGAAAGAAATGCAAGAACAGGAAGAACAATGCCCAAGACCACAACCAAGAGTACACAAACAGCAATAAAAAGAGAACAGGAAGAACAATGCCCAAGACCACAACCAAGAGTACACAAACAGCAATAAAAAGAGAATCAAGGGACAAAAAGCAAGAACAAAAACAAGAAAAGGCAACATTAATAAAAATGAAAACTCCGACAAAAGCACAATCACCAATGAGGATAAAGATAAAGATAGAGATAGAAGTAGAAGAAAGGAAAAAAGAAGGAAACTAAGAGAGGAAGTAGAATACGAATACTTATTTATGCACCATGACGAATGCCTAGGAGAGAAAATTGATTAAGTTTATATTAAAAAATATATTTAAAAAAATACCACAAAAATATTTAAAAATTAAATATTTAAATTCTTTTTATAAAAAAATATATAAAAAATAAATTTAAAAAAATGGAATTTTCCCCCCATATTTTTTCAAATAAAATACAAAGCTATTATATACACAAAACTATAGCACATACAAATTATAATAGTAGGGCAGGAGGGTTTCTTCAAATGGTCTAGAAAGATCAAACGGTGACTTTCCCTCCAAAAAAAAGTGAAAAGAATACCAGCCCTAGATGTATAACATGAAGCTGTTTTTCATTTTTGATTCCCAAAATACCATTTCTCGTACTTCCCTATGTACACTCCTTTGCGGAAAACCACATTTATGTAATCAACACTTGTACCTGGTGAACTTAATGATTGCAGGTCTCGGTGATGTATTACTGTTAAATATATGTGCCCTTTCAACCGAGATCTCCGAATAATGAATCTTCAGTTCCTATGAAATATATGACAAGATTTGTCTCTGATGCTTTGCCATTCCTCACCTTTGAATTATTTCAGGCCACAGAAGTTTAAATTCTTCCCCGTTCACGTTTAAATCCAAATTGTTGAGTCTTTGTCAACTCATCAATATTTCGTTCCAGTTTTTATTTTCCTAACAAATTTCATTTCTGTAATGTTATCTGATCGAAAGTTTGTTCACAACTTGAAAACTGAGCATCTATAAATTACACATGGTTTATAATGTAAACATGACTGTCATGGCATTATCTGAGACGGAAAGTCAATGAGTAACAGCATCGGTCACTTCACACTCAGGACAGCCATCTGATGCCTTGTGAGTGAGCTCCCCTTGTGAGGAGTCCTGTATCAGCAGCATCGTGTCCACTGCTCGTTTCTGACCATGACTGAATTGATTGTTGTACATTTAATTCCAGGTTGCTTGGGATTGTGCAGCGCAATGTCCAAGGTAGATCTGTGTCGGAATATACATTACAGTCACCCTCTTACTTTCCTTTCCTGTTACTTCAACGCCCGTTCTGACTAGGCCCAGAGTTCACCTCAAATGAACTAGACACCACCAGTAACAGAAACAAACCTAGTTCAATTGTTTGTGGCATATTTCCTGGATTCAGCACTCTCACAATTTCTATGTCCTTGACTGGATGGGTCAAATAACCAATTCCTGTCCTCCCTAACACCAGGCTCACAAACACCGTAAACAAGAACACGAAGAATTTGAGTAAATTCAAGCATCATTATTTCACGCTACCTCCAGGTAGCACGTTATAATCTTTGTCAATGTACTGGCTATTCTGATTTATATTTTTTATTTAGTAAGCTCAGACATTAAATAAAGCAAATACAAGAAATCAGTTAACATATTAGCTCTCTGCGCAAACAATATGGACGTTTTAAATGAGAAGTGGGAAATGTAGCTGTGACGAGACATAACTTTCTTATTTAGTTACAACATTCTTTATATTAATCAAATTTGAAATAATAAGCTGTAAGAAAGGTTTATGAATAACAACAATATCACTAGCTTCTCTTGTTTTCTTTTCTGTTCATTTTTTGTGTGTAATTGTTTGAACAATTGAGGTAAACTTGAATGGACGTGGCTGGTAGTGGATCACTTGCAAGACTTGCTCCTTTCCAGGAAATGACAGTTTTTCTATTTTCTAGGTTGAATCTCGCAGAAATCATTATCATCGTGGAAGATTCAACTTGTTGTCTTACATAAGGGTCCTTACTAGAGGGAAAAGATCTCAAAACTTGAGTCAGATTCCTCATTTTATTATAAAGAGGACCCAGCCATTGTCCATGACGTCAGACAGAACCTCTTCCAAAAGGTAGCGAGTTCCTTCAGCTGTCCTTCCTTTTTCCATGGAAAAGAATGGGGCCCCGCGAACTATCTTACTGGACCTTTGCGGCACCATTTTAGGTCCAAATACGGAATAAGAGATCTGAATTTAGGGTGTTCTTTTGACTGAGACTGCATGACTTTGAATGAACTTCGCTGATGGATCCTGAGGACGGTCGGGATGATTTCGCGTTTTGGTAACTTTCAGCATTACAGAACTGGATGAAAGGGAACGTTGTTGCTGACCTCTCAAATCCGGAGAAGCCATGGCAAGAATGAGCCGTCCGAAGAGGATATTTGCCTCAAGAGAAGCAGCCTGCAAAAGATTATGTATGTGTACCGGTAAGACCTTGTAAGTGTCTAAAGCAGGATCGCAGTGGAGGTGGAGACGTTTCACCGATAATGTAATGGCCATGAACAAGGGATGGATGCCGAGATGTCTAGGCCACTTTTTATAACAAACGATGAATGGTATTTAGACACTGCGATTCCATCTTCAATTTGTTGAAAATGCTGCCAACAAAAGGTCAGAATGTGAGGCTTTGATTACTGATGACGTAGAGTTTACTTCAAAACCTTCCAGCCTTTGGATAAGCTCCGTAATCATAGCCATTGGAGGAAGCAACGGGAGATCAGGTCGATCAGGTAGCCCCATAGAGTTTCTCCAAGCTTACGAGAATTCTAGTGACCTTGAAGCCTGAAAGTATACGGCATGTATCACTGGGCAAACGATGTTAAATCTCGTTAACCACTTTGTCAAAATACCAGATCTCATCCTGTGCTGAAGCTTTGACCTACAGTTGAGTTGCGAACCACAAGGTAGGAGGTGCCACCTCCGCTTGCTCTGTATTAAACTCTGTAGACTCCAAAAATCATCTCGTGGAGCAAATGAACTTCTCCTTGAGGGAGACTGTGACGGATGATGAGAGCGACCCTCAAACCTCCTAGGATGATTTGAAAAAGTTCCTTCCTTTTTGACACAACTTCGTAGTATTAAGATGTTGGTCCGTGGTCTGCAGCATTGACCTCACCACAAAGGGACCAAGGCCATAAAAACAATGGATGCAACAAGATTAAAGGTCAGTCACTTCACGTGTGGATTTAGTAGGATTATATCTAAGGGGTGATACCGATCCGAGTCCTTTCCTAAACTGGACACTGTACACCAAATCTAAATTCCAAGCAGGATTCATCAGTAGTTTAGAGGTGGGTTTATCCCTACCGCTATCCCCTTACCGAAAGGGTTACAACGACCGGTTACTGATTCTCAAAGACCCGTGACAGGTGCCCAGTCAGGCGACTATGTTCTGAAGGAAGCATATCTCCCTCCTACTGAAAATGAGGCTGATCCTCCCTAGCGGGTAGGCGCAACTCGCTACCTTACCTGTGGAAATGGAGGTGGCGATTTACTCTCCATCCGTTTATTACCTTCTTTAGGAGGGAACCGCTGAACACTCCAAATACACCTTAGTACTAGTTTTTGTTACCTGAAGGAACAAAAGAAAGAAAATCCTGAAAATTCTAATACAACGATGGTTCCATCTGGCATCTCTTGTACGTTTGTCTGCCAGCCGTCGGAAAGAGAACATCGTTGGAGCTCGAGAAGTTGTAGAAAAGAGAGGAGATGAATATCTGCTGTCACCAAATATACAAGTCAAGTCGAATGAATCCCCAATTGAAGCCCAAGAGTACAAGAGCAGAAGTGGCCAGGCCAAGGGGCTAAAGTGATGACTGGACTTCAGGCACTATAGTCACCGAGAACACTTTGTAAGAGGACACATGGGTTAGAGGGCTGGTTTAAGGAGAGTAGGCATGGTTATGACAGCTGGTAGATGGAGGTGAAGAAACCACCTGCAACCACCCCGAACAGAAGTCACCAGGGACAAGCTGCTCCGAACTTTTCTGACTGTATGGAGTTTCCAATTGGGCTTCAAAAGCCCCTTTCGATTATACAAATTAATTATATATTATTAGTAATGTTGTTGGTAGTTTTGAAGCGAACTATATTTTTTTAAAATGGTAGAAAATGTGATGGTTGTAGACATATATACAAATATAGCAGATACCTTACATACATAACGGAAATCATCCCCATAAATGTATTATAAAGTATGATTTTAGTGAAACAAATGACATATGATGACTACAACAAAAATTAATTAAATAAGTTATATTTATAGCATGGCCACTCCGTGATAGATGTAATCAAATAACATTTGTTTAAAACTATTTCATATATATATATATATATATATATATATATATATATATATATATATATATATATATTTATATTTATACCGAACTTTAGTTTCCTTGGACATTAGTAGACGTGTAGACAAATGGGGCACCTGGTAGACACCAGACACCTGTACATATTGGGCCCCTTGATACTTTGGACACCTTCTAGCAGTCTCGTAAAGTATATTGTACACATAATGTTAGGTAAACAAAATGTTAAGTGGGGATCATACAAAATTATTACGTAGCAAACATCTGAAAAACAATTTCAAATGCGTTATTTTATGACGTTGAAATAGTATTACATCTGTTTTATAAAATCATAATAGTATATTTCATGTGTTGTTTTCTATATTTTAAATCAACAAATTATCAGTGTCCTGAAAAATGTAACTGATGTTCTTTTTATAAAGATCTAGTATAAATAAATATAAAAGAATTGGAAGAATAGTTTAACTGTGGCACTGTCAGCGACAGTAAACATTGCGGAAATAATTAAGTAAACAGAAGATGGAACAGAAAAAACTGGAAAAATGCAAATTGTTAAAAAGGAAATAAACCGTGGTATTGTTTTCAATTCCATAGTAAACAATACAAATATCAAAGATATTTTGAAGAAGAAAAAAAATGGTCTTCTTTGTTAAAGGAAATCATTCATATATTCAATAAGAGGATTAGTGCCGCTAATAAGTCTAAACTCGCGGTATCTCGTGTGATTTATTATATTCAAGTCTTGAGAGAAAAAGAGAGAGAAACAATATTATATGCAAGCGGTCCAGTTTTTGAACGGATTGTAGGGACGTGTTGATGTAAATTCATAATATCCGAGCATGGATTAAATACTTACATGGGATGTGTTTTGTACATTTCTCTATGTGTGTGTGTGTGAATAGGATTTTTAACGTAGCTTTAACAATTTTTCAGTCATATCGCTGGGATGTCTGCATTGTGGCAGTTTATAATGATGTCTAGAACTGGGGCATCATGCCACAGACCTGTAGCATGATGTCCCACCCAGTCACATTATCCTGACACCAGGCCGACCAGTCCTAACACTAACCTCTTAATGCCGAGCGCCTAGCGAGGTAGCTGTTAGTACCATTTTTGTAAGTCTCTGGTATGACTCGGCCGGGTTTCGAACCCACCACCTCTCGCTTCCGAGGAGGATGTTCTAACCACTAGGCCACCGGAGCGGTCGTACATTTCTGATTTTTTCTTTCAAACAAAGATATAGACGCAATGACAATAACAAAATAGATCAAATACGCAATGGCATAGTAACTTTCAGAACTGAGATAAAGATTTTGAAAATTATTAGCACGAATAAAGAATTCACATACTACAATCTCTCTCTCTCTCTCTCTCTCTCACACACACACACACACACATACACACACACACACCAATTAATCAAAAGTTTATTATAATAAATGTTTTGATAAATATAGACATCAAATTCGCTATATTCTATGATAAGTGAATAAACATACTATTGTAGACATAACCTTTGGTAAAATATCACGGTAAAAACTGGTATTACTTGTAAACATTAAAATACGACTAACTAACATAAAATGAACTAAAACATTACTCACATCTTTGTAATTTTACTAAATCTTTTACCATACTTTGACTTCTTTCACAAATTTTGTCCTTTGAGAGAGTCATTTCAAAATACTACTGTAAACCAGATGCGAAAGATATAACAGCTATTCATCCGAAATACTAACATAGGCTTTTGTGACCGTTCTGTGCCCAAGTCTTCTCTTTAATCTTACTGCGGGCGTGGTCATAATTCTGAATGTCCTAAATTCGTTTTTCCTCAACGTTTCGTCTGTTTAGGACACCTCTCCTTGTGTACGCTTTGCAGTTCCATTTCATTATGTCATCGACTTGGGCTTTAAAATCAGCCTCCCCAAATAATTCCTTTATCTAATTTCTGCAAGACCTTGCAAATTTGCTGAAAACCACAAATTTCTTTGCGCGAAATGTCATCTGGACTGCTACCTCGTAAAATGCTAGCACATTCATTTTCCCGCCAAACAGTTTTCGCTTGCTCTATCCAAGTCCATCTCCGTTTCTCCTCCTATTGCTTGACTCAAATAAATCAAAAGCGTTAGAAATGAAAACCAGTTGCATCGTCTCTGGTACGTTTTCAGTTTTCAGATGAGGAACAATTTGTAACTTTCCTGTTAGTATAAAGCATCGTAATTTGTTATATGTGGCACAGATGCGACATTTGGCCCGACCCCCCTGTTATTCCCCGATAGGGTGGGTAACATTTGTGTCCCTCCCCTTCCCTGTTATTCAACAAGAGGGTGGGGGCATTTTGCCCAGAAGGCCCACACACACACACACACACACACGTTATTCCGATTTAAATTTCAGTGCACAGAGAATTTTATGTTTCTAAAAATGTAAACAATGTGACCTTTTTCAAGTTCATGCTAAAATTATAGTTTTGTTTGTGACGGTGGTTCGAGATGGTCAAATTTGTAACTTTTAAAGAGTTCTAGTTTAAAGGATTTTTCGAAGCCAAATGTAAGCCCCATAAAGTCTTCCATATTTTAAACTGCCGGTCCCACATCGCCAGACATGTTAATCCTACTCAAACCCTCAAACATCAGTACGTCCTTCCCTCCAACCTCTGCGCCTTATTTGAAGTGCTGGTGACTGATGTATACCGTGACCGTAGTCCAGTCATCATTTTAACTCATTGCCTTGCTGCTTCTAAGACCGGGCTCCGACTAACTTGCTGCTTCTAAGACCGGGCTCCGACTAACTTGCTGCTACTAAGATCGGGTTAGGTTGACTGTTCACTGCGCAGAATTAGTGTGCATGGCAGGTAGTCTCAAACTTCCTCACGCACTGAAGCGCGATGTTGGAGAAGGTTTATCTTATACTGCTATGGAAATGTTTTGGGAGATTTTCATTAGAAAACAATAAAAATGCTATCTCAGCAGGATATTATAGATGATGTGGACATTGAGAGAAAGTCTGAAAACAGTTTTGATGTTGCTCAAGACATGTTAGATAATGAAAATGAGGACAACACCAATTCAAGGCTGGATTTAAACTTATTAAAGATGGATGATATGGGAAAACTGAAGGGAAATGTGAGAAACATTGAAAGTGTCACTGATGAAAATGAGGACAACATCAATTCAAGGCCGGATTTAAACTTATCAGAGATGGATGATATGGGGAAACCGAAGGGAAATGTGAGTAACATTGAAAGTGTCACTGATGCTGATACCAAAGATGATACCAATGATGATGCTCTATATGTTTCACAGACATCGCAAGCAGAACAAGATTCAGATGTAGACGAAATTAATGAAGGCATATGCATGCAAATCAAAACCAAATTTGGAAATCTTAATAGAAGTGCCTTCAAAAAAAGATTGAAATCGAACACTTGATGTCAAAGGTCTCAGGGATTCTAGGCAAGCTCTCTTTGATCTAGCAAAAAGGAAGAGATATGATTGTCCTGATGGTCGATTAGTAGAACGTTTACCTCGAACAAATAGTGCTCCTGTGGAGGATAAGTTATCGGAAGATATTTATATGAAGATATTTATATTATATTCCATTTCATTGAAGGAGAAAATAATTACAGTGACATGAAAGCATGTATATCTAAATGGGCATTGAAACATGATTATGAAACAAGATCATTCCAGCGTATAAACTCCATTCGCAGTGATTGTATATCACAAAGTCCGAAAGCTCCGGTCAATGATAACGCCTTACAAAGAACTCATGAAGATGCTGATAGAATGAGCACAATATTTGCGCAGATAGCGATAATGAATGATAAGTTTGAAGAAAAATTCTCCAGACTGGAAAACCAGTTAGGTGATACTATCACACAGACAGAAAATGAGGTCCTAAAATTAAAGTAAGACTTAGTGGAAACTACGAAGAAACTCGAAGAGGCGAACTCTCATATAGAACAACTGAAATTAAAGGAAGAAAAACTAATCAATGATAACAGAGGAATGTATTTCCGGATGTCATCAATGGCAACCCCGAAAAATGAGATTAAAGAATTATCTTCTCATGTATATCAACATCTAGATGTGATCATGAAAAAGATTAACTGTATCGAGGAAAAGTTAGACACAATTTGTACAAGACACAAACTTTTATACAATCAGTCTAACAAAGGAAGTGGTAGAAACGTAGACTTGCAAATGAAAGAAAATCATGGAAATCATGAACTATCAGCATACAAGGAGAGTAGACATGTTATATCTCCATTTATTGACCAAGAAAATGTAATACATGGACAAAAAGAAATACACAAAGAGCATGCTACAGCTCTTCCAGCAAATTTGCCTGGAAATGGTTCCGCAATGTTTACATTGAAAGATTTCACTGGTCAACAGTGAAATCATTACTGACTTGAAAAGGCCCTAATCTGTAGTATTTTGGTGTGCCGAACACGAATATAACCGTGAAAAATTTGTATTGGCTCTCGTTTTGAAGATATTCATATACCTCATTTTCTATGTTTCACTGTGTAAATTTCTCCAGTAGGACTGCAGCAACATCCGGAATAATGATGTAACATTGCATAATACCATCATGCTCACATCATCCACAGTTGATTGCATCATTTTCTGATGCAATGCAATACTAATGCCATGCGGCTGCTGAAGTAAGTTGACGTCAGCAGTGTACTATACATGTGTAGGCCTATTATACTAATGCCAGGCGGCTGCTGAAGCTGACGTAAGCAGTGTACTATATAAAGCCCAATCAGATAGGTTCAGCATTTAAAATATTTTAGACGTTGTGCGAGACAGTTCAAGCTACTGTTACATAAAACTTATTATTTTATCCATTTACGTACAATAAAGAACAGTAATGCCTCGAAAGTGTGTTAATACCGCGGACAATTTTTGCTATATTTGTGGGGAAGTGACATTTGCCAACCAGAAGAAAAGTATCAATTCTCAAGTGAAGAAGGCATATCATCTTTACTTCGGATGCAAGGTTGGTGACCAAGACAAGCCTTGGGCTCCGCATATATGCTGTGCTACATGTACAACACAGCTTTCACAGTGGTTGAATTGCAAAAGGTCATCAATGCCGTTTGCAGTCCCAATGGTGTGGAGAGAGCCAAGCAACCACCTAAATGACTGTTACTTCTGCTTGGTTCCTCCTCTTTCCGGCGGAATAACGAAGCGAAAGAAGTCGAGAATAGTCTACCCAAACATTCCGTCTGCATTGAGACCAGTTCCACATGGTGAGGGACTTCCTATTCCAGAACCTCCAGCAGAATATTCTCTTGATTCATCTGACGAAGACAAAGGTGAGTCGACCTGTTCTTCTCCTGGTCCATCAGCATGCAGTGATCCAGATTTTCACTGTGGTGCATCATCAACCCCACACAGAATAACACAGGAAGAACTAAATGACCTGATTCGTGATTTGGACTTATCAAAGAACAAGGCAGAATTGCTAGGATCAAGACTCCAACAATGGAATCTTCTAGAAGAAGATGTCACAATTACTGCATATCGAAAGCGCCACCAGCAATTGGAGCCTTTCTTCAGAAAGGAAAGTAATCTGATATTCTGTTCCGATATTGAGGGCCTCATGAATGCTTTAAAAATCACTCATGACCCACAAGAATGGAGACTATTTGTGGACTCTTCGAAACTGAGTCTCAAGGCTGTGCTTTTGCACAATGGAAACATTCTTCCATCTATTCCAGTAGCGTATGCTGTCCACATGAAAGAGACATACGATAACTTAAGGCAGCTACTGAATTCCATTGAGTATAACAAGTACAGCTGGCACCTCTGTGGTGATTTGAAGGTAGTTGCCCTTTTAATGGGACTGCAGCAAGGATATACAAAATACATGTGTTTCTTATGCGAGTGGGATAGCCGAGCAAGGGAAATGCACTACATGAGGAAGGAATGGACTCACAGGCAGAATGTAGCCATTGGAGAGAAGAATATCCAACACCCAGCTCTGGTTGAGGCTCAGAAAATCTTGCTACCACCCCTTCACATCAAACTAGGTTTGATGAAGAACTTCGTGAAAGCCATTGACCGGACTTTGCCAGCATTCCGATACCTGCATGAAAAATTCCCTCGACTCAGCGAAGCAAAGATTAAAGAGGGAGTTTTTGTGGGTCCTCAGATTCGAGAGCTTTTCAAAGATGACCGGTTCAACAACTTGCTGGAAGGTGACGCGAAACAAGCATGGAATGCTTTTCGCCTAGTTTCTACAAACTTCCTCGGAAATGTTAGGGCAGAAAACTATAAGGAACTAGTAGAAGACATGTTGATGAAGTATAAGAAACTTGGCTGCAATATGTCTCTAAAGATTCACTTCCTTCATTCCCATTTGGATTTCTTTCCTAGCAACTGTGGTATTGTTAGTGATGAACACGGCGAACGTTTTCATCAAGATATCGCAACAATGGAACAAAGATACCAGGGAAAATGGTCCACTACAATGCTGGCTGACTACTGCTGGACACTCCTCAGAGATGCTCCCGAACAGCTGTACAAGAGACAGGCGAAGAAATCTAAGATGTAGTCAATGACTTGATTTTTTATAGGTAGGCTATTACAGTTGACCTTTTACTATTGGAATGCATTTCGTTATGTAAACATTAATTTCTTGCAGATTACAAAAAGCTAGAGCCAATTTTGCAATTTGACTGTCATATTCGTGTTCAGCACATAAAAATTGATAAGAATTGACTAATTTTATTTCAGTAACATGACTTTTGTAAAAATTTGTTGTCCAGTGTTTCCCGCCACTTTCACGGAATGATCGGACTAACATAACGGAAAATGTGAGTCATAATCAGCGCACAGAAGTAACATCTAACAATGCAATTACATCAACCCACAATCAGCAAAAGAAATTAAGATATGAAGATAGAGCTAACATAAATATAAATGAAAACATAAATAAAGATCAAATAGGGCACAACAAATCACCAAATGATCAAAGAATGCTTCCGAATGACGAGGAGAGACAAAAAAAGAAAGATACATCGTACAGACATATTGAGACAATTATTACCAGACCCAATCAAAGGAATATAGAATCAGATGTGTTTGAACCAGTTGTAAGAAACAAAATAAGACGCATTCTGCTATCAAATGTCAAATCGAGAAAAAATATAGATGTAGTAAGGACAGCTATCGCAACTCAGTGCAAGGAGGAAGGTGTGACAGTAACATTCGTCCGCCTCATAAAGGAACGACCCCATTGGGATGGATCAAATATATATACATTTCGACTAAATGTACTGGATAAAGATTTTGAACTGATGATGAATAATGAATCATTTTGGAGTTCTGGAATAAAATGTAGGGAATGGATAACAAACAGAAAATGGAAAGAAGGATACTCACTTGATGAAACGCATGAGAATTACAAAATATATTCCTAATGAACATAGCCATATGACTAGTAATTGCTTCTTAATTATAATTATGCTCATTATTTCAACATGGAATGTACGTGGTATAATGTCTAGCACGCAGAAACTAATTGAATTGTTACCAGACACAGATATATTTGTTATCACTGAACACTGGCTTTGTACAAAGAATCTAATGTATTTAGATAAATTACATGATGATTTCAAAGTAGTTGCGCTATCTACTGAAGAGATACAACAATGCTATAGAGGTAGTGGCGGGGTTGCCGTATTTTATAGATCATCACTATGCAAAATAAGCACCTTACAAAATGAGTTCCCAAATAGTATGGCGGTGAAAATCTTAGTGAGAGACTTGGAACCTATAATTTTGATTGCAACCTACTTTCCCTCGACAACTAGAACTGATGATGCATATGACAAATTTTGTGAAAATGTTTTTGATGTGTATGATAGGTATTCTGCTGAAAATATATGCATAATTATAGGTGACATGAATGCAGATCTTGTGTGTAAAAATCCTTCAAGAAGAGATCTTGCTCTCGAAAAAAGAATAGAACAGAGAAACATAGTTGCTACGCTGGTGATAAAACCACATGAACATTATTACATCACGTATAGATCAAAAGACATGTCACGAACGTCCACACTTGATTATATATTAATACCTGAAATAATTAGAGGTGCTGTAAAAAGACACATAGTAAATGACAAAATTGATTTCTCAATATCGGATCACCTACCTATTACAGCGGCACTTGCAAAAGATATATTGAAGGAAAATAAAAACACATGTGTATCTCCAAGAATGAAATGGAACTTGGCAAATCCATTAGAAATGAGCATGTATAAATCTGATGTTAGTGCATTCTTGAATTTCACCTATGAGTGTAAAAAGGTAGAAGATATAGAAAAGTATAATGAATTGATAACTAAGAGTGTAATAACTGCATCAGACTGATATATTCCAAAGTCCGAATTCAAATCGCACTTGAAACCATATTGGAAGAAAAATGGGCTTGAAAAATTACATCAGAATATGAGAAAAGCGCGCGGAGAATGGATCAAAGCAGGACAAAATAGGAGCACAGAGTGTAACATTAAAAAAAGATACAAGGACGTGAAAATAAAGTTTAGAAAGAAACATAGGCTAGAGAAAAAGATATATAAAGAGTGCATATTTGAAGAGATAGAAAAGAGTGCAGAAATGGGAATAGACGAATTCTATGCAGTCATATGGGAAAATAGAAAAGATAAATCGGACATTGGTAATATTGCATTTCGAGGAGTCGAATCTAATACTTTGGATGAATGTGTCAGTCTATGGAAACTATATTTTTCTGAATTAAGTGGTACAACAGACGAGGAACATAATGATTGTGTCAAAATGAAGAATATGTACGAAGAAAGCAAACTAGAGACTGATAACATAAAATGTAATAATATTACAGAGGAAGAAGTGTTGCAGCATATCAAGTCTCTAAAAACAAAAAAATCACCAGGCATTGATTGCGTATCGAATGAGCACTTAAAGTATGGTGGAAAATATTTAATCAGACATTTAACTGCCCTTTTTAATTACATGATCCAGTATGAGTATTTACCTAATGTATATAGATGTGGGATGATTATACCGATATACAAACAAAATGGTAAAGATAAAAAGGATCCGGTGAATTATCGTGGTATAACATTGACATCTTGTTTGGGGAAATTGTTTGAAAAAATATTGATGACCAGAATTCAAAAATATTTAGACAAAATAAGCTTTCCACATCCTTATCAATTTGGATTTCGTAAGGAGGCTGGAGCTATCTCCGCTGCATTTACTCTTCAAGAATGTTTGATGTACTTTAATAATCATAACTCTATATGCTGTTTTCTGGATAACGAAAAGGCATTCGATAGACTGTGACATTGTGGACTACTAAAAAAACTAAAAATATTAGGAATTAATGCAAAAATATGGAGAATAATCTCCCATTCCTACACACAGTCAAGTGCTTGTGTAGCGTGTAGAGGATGTATATCGAACACATTTCCATTACGGAGAGGCGTTGGTCAAGGGCGTGTAATGTCGGCTTTTTTATTTCTCGTGTACATAAATGACCTATTGAATGAACTAGTATGACTAATTGCGGGATAACAGTGAATCAGATGAACATACCTGGCATGCTTTTGACAGACGACACTACTCTACTAAGCTCTACGCTGAATGGATTGCAAATACTCGTGAATACAGCTTATCAGTATGCACAGAAGTGGAAATTGAAATATAACTCTAACAAGAGTAATTGGATGATATTTAGTAAAAAAAAATGAAGTGTACTCATCAAATGGAATTACTCTAAAATCACAGAATATTCCTAGAGCAAAAAATGTGAAATATGCAGGAGTTACCTTTTCACAATCAATGAAAAATAATGATCGTATAGTCTATGCCTACAATAAAGCTAAACGTGTAACAAACTCACTATACTCAATTGGATTAAATGCAAATGGGATGAATCCTATAGTTTCTGTGAAAGTCTGGGAAAGAGTTATATTGCCGTCTGCTTTGTATGGCTCAGAACTCTGGTTTAATATGTCATATCAGGGCATTGAATCAATGGAGAAAATACAACGATATTTCGCCCAGAGAGTACAAGGTTTCCCTCAAAGATCGCCTATTGGATCTACGACATCATGCTTGGGGACGATATCAATGGAAGCTCGCATAGATAAGCAAAAACTCGTATTCTTTGCCCGCATGTGTAGAACATCAGCAAATTTAACTGCTAAAAAGATTTTCCTCTGGGCTGTTGGAAATTTGATTTTTGACCCCCAGCATAGCTACAACTCTTTTATATATGATATAAATACTGTACTCAAAAAGTATGATTTAGAAGACTATCTCAGCGACTTTATTTTCACTGGAAAATTTCCAAACAAAATAACATGGAAAAACTTAATTGGGACAAGAATACAGATATTTAAGGAGAGAAAACATGAAATGAGTATCAGAAATCCATCAGAGGAATTCGGTAGATTTCTAAAAATTAATCCAGGACTAAAAATGCATCATCTATGGAAAATAGCTTACACTGACTCAAGCAGAAAAATGGAATATGGGGCATTAATTCGTATTGAAGGAATGCAAACAAGACATGGACTGTGTCCCCTATGTGGCAAAATGAGTCATGACCGTATTTTGCATATTTCGATGAATTGTGCCTTAACCTCAGACGACAGAAACCACTTGATGGAAAGTCTATTTTCGTATATGCCTCCAGTGATTTACGGTGATTTCTGTGATCAGACCGATGATGTTATACTGATTATACTACTTGGTGGTTTAAATGATATATCAGAACGCTTAGAATTTGAGACATGGATAAATATGATCAGACTATCTACCAAGTATTTCATTAAGATAAAGGATATTATATATTCGATTCAATAGAGAACTCACTCAGAATATAAGGAAAGAAATACTTGTACTGGATTGCAAAGCGATTAGGAAACTAACTATTTTTGTTGTCAGGATACATTTTCAAATGTCCTATCGTATATATATATATATATATATATATATATATATATATATATATATATATATATATATATATATATATATAGTTTAGTAATGATTTTAATTTATTTATTCGTTTGCTATTGGAAATAATTTCAATAAGTAACGAATCCACTATTTTTGTGATTCTATGTATTTAAATGCATTTCTTTTTTGTCTTAAAATCTTCAGAAAATGGAGGAATAAAAGAATATCATCATCATCTCTCTCTCTCTCTCTCTCTCTCTCTCACGGTTGGCAAGCATGCTAGTGTCGACGGGTCTTGAGTTTTTCTTTTTGTGTATCTTACAATGAAAATGTATCTCGAGTGGGATAAAGAGCAACCACTCTACGTTATGCTCCTCGGTGGCCGCTGAAAAGAGAAGACCGACTAGAATCCTTGAGTTTCAGCGGAGATTACTGAAGCGTCATATACTTTTAATCAAATTGTTCCAGTTATCTAAATCGGACTATTCCCTGCTACTAGTTGTGTGTAAGCCACATATTTTAATTAATAACTCTCTAATCAGTCATATATTTATATATTCCTTTGTGAATTTAGAATTTTGTGTGCAAAGTGTACACGCGTTACTAAATAATGATTAAAAACTAGGTCTAAATGACCTCTTATATTTACTAAATAATGATTAAAAACTAGGTCTAAATGACCTCTTATATTTACTTAGGTAGAGATAGAGACTTATTTGAACGGTGGCATAATGGATCATGTGTGAATACACAACCAGTTATTATCGAGATGTGTTTTAAAGCTACAATGAAAGCCATGTAAATAAAGGGTAATTTTGATCAGTAGCCCTTAAAAAGGGACTGAGGTCCAACCTCTGGTGATGGGAACAAAAACTGCTTCGGGTGTTCGGGCGGCATGATTTTTGCTGCCTGATCCACTCCGTGTCCTGTTTGGGCGATTAATGTCCGCAATCAACATGTCTTCCCACTCTGGCCGCTGCGGATGAGTTGGGACTGCATGTTGTTGTGCACCTTGAACAGCTCACTGATCATCACAATTATTAGGGGAACTGGACTCGTGCCATATTTACCCTGCAGTGGCAGAAGTTTCCTGCTGTTTTAAAAACTTTGGTATTGTATGATCTATTTAACCGGCCCTCGCTGTTTATTTTTGGGTAGATTCTAGGATAGATTCTAGGATAGTCCCTAAGTCTTCATTAGGTTGTATAGCTGCCATGGGGTCGAGTAAATAGTACAATCATTCTCCGCTCGTCAGTCTGATCTGGTTGCAATTAATCCGACTGAGCAAGCGGTGGTCGGTTCACTTGTTTCTCGGTTTGTTTTGTTGTTGTTTCTGATGTTGTTGGTAGTACTATTGCTCTTGGCGTTGGGTCTCTTCCTTTCCTTTTGTTGTCTCCTGCCTTTTTTTAATCATTGTGTCTGTTAGTCTTTCTTAGCTTTGTTTCATCCTTGCCTCTTTTCTTTCCCCTATTAGAAGTTAAGCTCTCTATCGTTGCTTTTGATGGTGGGGAAGGGGGTTGTTCCTCAACTGCAATCGTTGTTGATAGAGGCGATGAAATTCTTGGCGGTAGAGCTATAAGTGTCTGTGTACTGGCGGCGGGAGAGCTTTGTGACAGTCAGGTCTGCAACGGTCATTCCCTCTATTATCCCTACTGATGACCTCTCTGTCCCGGTCGTCTTTGGGAGCTGCTTCTCCAATACTGTTTGCTTGCATTATCTTCCTATATTAACAATAAGGTGGTTCATTTTGACTGAGCTTCACCCTCATACGACATTCAGGCCTAAACCTCTTATCGCACTTAAAGCCTCGGTGGGAAATAATGCGTCCATCTTTGATTCACTTGCCTATTCGTACAGTTCACTGCTCTTTAAGTCGAAGACTTTAGAGTGCTGGCTGAACGCACTGCTTTATATTCTACAGACGCGAACGTGAAGGCAAACACCTATTCGTGCATTACACAGAGAGGATATAATGAAGGTCAGGAGAAATCAAGTGGACTTAAGAACGAACCAGCCTCCTTAGGTAGTCAGAGAGAGAGAGAGAGAGAAACCATGACGAGTCATACCAAAGACTTATAAAAATTGTACTAGCACCTGCCTCAATTGGAGTTCAGCATTAAGATGTTAATGTTAGAACTGGTCAGCCTGGTGTCAGGATGTGACTGGCTGGGACATTCTCTGATATGTTTGCGGCATGATATTCCAGTGCTAGACATCGCTATAAACTGTCACATTGCAGATATCGTTGCGTTTTGACAGAAAAATTCTTAAAGCTACGTTAAAAATCCTATTCACACAGAGAGAGAGAGAGAGAGAGAGAGAAATGTACAAAACACATTAAAGTCCGAAATACATAAACACACACAAACACACACACACACACAGAACAAGTTATATTTTCAGTCAGTGTGCCCTGGTCAAGCTGACTTGCATAAATTTTATAACATTTCCACTTTAATGTACTTATATACGATGGCAAATTCATCTGATCAACTACATGAACAATAACGAAAGCTAAACTGTTTGTAAAATGATTTATTTATACTCACAAGTGATGGGTTTGTTAGCACTTATGTTATCCCTATTTCACCTTTAAATCTGCGACATGCTTAAAATGCTTGATAAGTGAACTTTTTGAGATTGAGGTCATTTACTTTTCTCCAATTGGGGTTGTCAAGCACTAAGTAAATATCAGTCTCCTGTATTTATCACAAGAATAATAGCTCATAAATACCACTTGTGGATCCTTCATTTTTGGTACGTCGATTATGCTTGAACAAATTCTCCAGGTAGGTTAAGCATTACAGGAGATTTTTATATCCAAATGCACCTGTCAAAGATATCTCACGAGTTATAATTATGACAATTAACACCTACTCATCTTAAAATCAACGACATGCATCAAAACAATCTTTGAACAGCCGATTGTTTAAGTCACCAAGTTCAAAAACTGCAAGACAAGGACCTGAAAGTTGGCAAATGCCACATGCATATTACACATTATTATAATTAAAATGTAACTGGCAAGTTAATTATAAATAGTTTTTCTTCATTTGTCAAAGCTTGCTTTAAATAGCAAATATTCACATCATCTCGTTCTGGGACACGAATGTCCAGGTGGTCAAAAGCGCTCGCCTTCACCGATCACTGCCATCTCACTTCTGTCCGCGTGTGTTCGAGACTTGGGCTCGGCCAGTGCGGGTAAGAATGCTTTACAGTATCTTTCTGTGGGTTTAGTTGTTCTTACCAGGGTTTTCCCTGCTTCTTTCTATTCACCAGTCATACAGAATATAAAGCATTATGACTGGAGCACCCATTCTCCCCCTCATTCTCTCAATTTTTGGGATTTGTCAGTGGGCATGTACCTGGCAAACTTGAGCTTACCCTAACTAAAATTGAGTTTGTCCGGTGGGTCGGGCAAATGGATATGTAAATTCCTATAATAGGGGTATAGAAAAGTATCCCTCGATCATTTTTGGGGTTGGGGTGTTTGTTATTTTTAGTTACCAAGTTTTTTTTTAAAAATCATGTTTTTTTTAAAAAACAAAAACTTGTCATGGAGGTTGAAGAATGTATTTTTTGCGTGATATGTCATTCATACAGTGCCGATTAAACCGTGTGGAGGCCCTTAGGCAGTCGAAATCTTGGGGCCCCCTCCCCTCGCAAATTATCTCCTAATACGTTTTATCAATATTATTTTGATCCGTTGTCACGGGGCCCCTAGGACTGTGCCTACTCTGCCCATTTGGTAATCCGGCATTGCATGTATAGCACGTATGATATACCACTCGAAACAAAAAAAAAAACGTAAGTTCATTGAAAACACTTCACCAAGATACTTTTAAAAAAAAGTCACGGCCGCTAAAATGTGAAGTTTACAAGTCTGATGGAGCTATCTCCCTTACACCACTATACAATTTTAAACACCATACTGACAAAAATCAACAATGCTTACTACTCTCGATAAGGTTTTATTTGGGTTCTTATGAATATGCATTAAAAAAATTATATTACAAAAGAGCCAATGAAATAAGCTTCTATATATCAACGGAAGTAACATAAAAATCACTAAGTGACTGCTTTTAGATGAGAAAATCTTAGTGGCTCACTCAATCAACACGAAAAGTCGTTTTGGGTCAATCTTTTAAAGAAAATAATTTACTCAGGATTGAAGTGACTCTTTAAACAGGTCTATGCATATTCGTGTAAAACAAGAAAATCTTACAATTTATTATTTCATTAATAATAATAATAATAATAATAATGAGGACTTAATACAATGCCTAATCTGTATACGCTCTAAGCCCTTTACAATATCAGATAACACATCAGGATATCTGCAAAGACAAGGCTGCAAAAACAAATAGGACCTACCGTCACATTTCAAACAAGAACAATGCTGAAAATAATTAAGTCAAGGAAAGATTGTGAAGTCCTAAACATTTTCTTACGGTCGATTTAAACGAGCTTTAAGAGCACTCTTAAATGAGATCACACTGACTGTTAAGTTCAATAGGCAATTTGTTCTAGGTAGCTAGACTCTGGAAAGAAAAAAATCTAGTGTCGTAAGAGAAGCGCATGTTTCTGGAAGGGATGTACGAGTGTGTATTTTGGACTGAAGGCAGTGAGCTAAATATAGCTTATTTTGAGTCTGAATCTGGAGCAAGCCAATGAAAGGTACAAAATAGAGGGAGGAGTGCTCGGTTCTTGGTACTCAGAGGACGATCCGGGAAGCTATGTTTTTAAGTTTGTGTAGTAGATACTGGGACGAACCAGATAGAAAAAAATTATAATGGTCCAATCTAGAAAGTACTTATACAAAGTTTTGCTGGTGGCATCAACTGGAGAAGAAGAAAAAATTACGAATGCATCCTTGCATATGCTCATGACATGTTAGTGCAATGAAAAAGTACTGACACAAGGATTCATACTGATTGTATGAATTTAATAGTATTGTTGTTGCTGATACATGTTCTTTGAGGCAAGCGATGTTAATGAGAGAAAGTCTTTGTGCGGTTTTATCATCGTTTATGTGCAGCTAGTTTCATGTCATCCACGAGTTCACAGAAAAGCACCTACAATCCTTCGTTTGGATGAGTAGATTTGTATACTTGGATGTCATCAGCATACAACTGCGAGACACCGAATGTCGATAACAGAGGCTATATGTACATAATGAAGAGAACGGGTATGAGCGCATAACCATAACTAAAAAAACCAATCAATCAGTCTGTCTATCAAGGAATATGGAACACTGCCAGTGACCGAACTCTGAATCTCTACCAAGAATGCACTGATGGGACAATGTGAACACTATATGCCGCGTTCGCGTTTGTAACAAGGATCAAAATCTGAATACATCGATCGAAGAGCAGTCTGTTAGCTTTATGTAAGTCTGATGAGAAAATTTAATTACTGATGTCAATAACATAACTACATAAATATAGGCTTGAATTGTCCAGAACTTTCAATGAAACCATTAAATTAAGATCCGAATTCTTTTGAAACAGTTTTTCTTGATACTCGAATTATCATATACAACTGGAATTAACGTACTACGAGATTTAAAATATACAATGAAATTTGTTAAATTCCACTGAGCTAGTTTTAGGGAGATGTCCAACTAATTTCAAATATTTGTATCCCCAGCCTTGTCAAAGAGATTCAAGATGATATAGTTTGACAGAATAGTCACATCTGGTTTACTGCCAAAATATGAATCATCTGATTTGGTGTTGCAAACAAAAAAAGATTAATTTGAAACTGTTGAAATCAAACATTCCATGGACTAATTATGATAAACTATACAGTACATAATTAAGAAGAATTCTCATGCTGGTGTATGAGGAAACTACAACTTTTCACGCAATGCATGATACATATTATTGATTCCTTACCCTACGATTTTATCGAGACACAAATGCAACATGTATTTTCTGACATGAAATCCTGATACATTTGACTTGAATCCAAAAATTGTACCAAAACAAGTCACTTTCATGTAAATGTCAACTTGTCACATAACAAGAATAGACTAAGCAATATCATGTCAACTATCAACTTGTCACATAACAAGAAATACCATGGTACAGATATTACAGTCAACTGGCCACATAACAAGAATGGATTGAGTAATATCATGGTATCAGATATCACAATCAACTGTCAACTTGTCACATAAGAATGGATAAGCAACATCATGTTACAGATATTACAAGCAACTGTCAGCTTGTCATATAACAAAAATGGATTATGCAACAACATGGTACAGCTATTACAGTCAACTGTCAACTTGTCACATAACAAGAATGGATTATGCAATATCATGGTATAAATATTACTGTCAACTTGTCACATAAGAATGGATAGGCAACATCATGTTACAGATATTACAAGCAACTGTCAGCTTGTCATATAACAAAAATGGATTAAGCAATACCATGGTACATATATTACAGCCAACTGTCAACTTGTCACATAACAAAAATGGATGATGCAACATCATGGCACAGATATTACAATCAACTGTCAACTTGTTACATAACAAGAATGGATAAAGCAACACGTGGTATCATATATTACAGTCAACTTGTCTCATAACAAGAATGGATTATGCAATATCATGATATAAATATTACTGTCAACTTGTCACATAAGAATGGATAAGCAACATCATGTTACAGATATAACAAGCAACTGTCAGCTTGTCAAATAACAAAAATGGATGATGCAACATCATGGCACAGATATTAGTCAACTGTCAACTTGTTACATAACAAGAATGGATTAAGCATCATCACAGCACAGATATTACATTCTTACAAATATGGCTGCATTTAATGTAATCAACTGAGGCAAAGAAAGGAAGATATAATACCATACAGGAGTACAATTATCTCTGACAAGGGTTCAAAACATTGGTAAAGTTGAATTTTCTAAACATTTTACAGTTAGTAAAAAAATATCAGCAGCTCTTTTTCCTTTCAATTCCATTTACACACTATTTCCAGATTTGACGTCAACCCAGTGAAGGTCATGTTATTGCCAGAGTTGACATAATCACATGGAAGGTCATACTATTGCCGGATTTGACACCATCCCATTAAAGGTCGAGCTCTAGTGACTTATCAAGAAAGCTTGAACTGACCAATGAAATAAAATACTGGACAAATAGTTGAACTAAACATATACCATATATACTCGCTTACAAATCCTACTGCAAACTGCACACTCCCAGACCTTCTGTTGCATTATTTACTGGCAGATATGGCCTGAACTAATTGCTGGGAGTAACCAGTTGCACAAACAACAAAGACTCTGATCTGCAGGTGCATCATGCAACAACATATCTGGGTCTGTGTTGTTTGCATTCGGACTTGACTTGTAAGAAAGTATATATTACTGTACTCTCACACACGGTAGCCTTCTAGGTCCTTGAATGTTCTATTACTTGTAAGTTTAAGTGTGGTATCAGTGAATCCGGAAGGAAGCAGTGGGCAATTTTTTAAATTGTTGTTTGATAAGATATTTTGTGTGGCCACAGGTATAGTCAAACCTGCCTTAAAAGCACCCTGTATTAACCATCTTTCAAGATCTTGTAAAAGCTAAATTACCAGATTCATTAGAGACCAATATTTTACTTCCCAGGGGTGGCTACATAAACCAGGTTTGACCATATAAATTCACCATAAGGTTGTTGTCATTGTAGGGTCTAACGCCATTTTTCAGCACACGATAGGCTATATATGGCGGCCAGTATTAATGGTGGAGGAAGAACCCGGGAAAACCCCGGAAAGAACCACCGAAACACGAGAAGCTACTGGCAAGCTTTCTCACATACCCACATTAGCCGAATCCACCATAAGGTATCCCTCTACTGGTGTGTCAAAACAACATACAATGTCCAGCAATCTTCCTTGAGCAATATTTGAGAATTCAAGAATATTTTTAATGACCCAAAGAAAATAAAAAGATCAAAGTTCAAAATCCTGCAATTCTTTGGAAGACTGACACCCTGTTATGTAACAAGTTGACAGCTGACCCATGAGAGGATACTGTCAGATCCTGGAATAACCTGACAATCTTGAGCAGTAAGAAAATCAAATTTCACCCAAATAAACTGGTCTCTTCTGCAATTTTGACACTATCCATGGTCTCATTTCATTTAGAAAGAGGCAAATTTTTCAATTACTACTATAATGACAAAATGGTCAGATAAATATTGGGACAAGCACTCTACTGGCTAAAAAAAAGAATCTCCAAGAATCTAAGCTATGACTAGGTCTTTAGTTTAACTACCTAGTGATGAAATCATCTTTTATTCATGAGCAATAAAAAGAAACTTCAAACTGGCTGCTGTTGCAATGATACTGGATCCAATCAGCACTATTTTCAATCAGGACCAAGCAGCATAACCATCCATTCACAACAGTATTGATAACAAAATTTCCAAGATGGCCACCATGTTTTTGTTGTTCTAGGGTTTAACGCCATTTTTCAGCACACGATAGGCCAAACATGACAGCCAGTATTAATGGTGGAGAAAGAACCCGGGAAATCCCCGGAAAGAACCACCGGCCCTCGAGAAGCTACTGGCAAGCTTTCTCACATACCCACATTGGCCGAATCCGAGACTCGAACCTACGCAGACAGAGGTGAGATGGCAGTAATCCATAATGGAGAGCGCTTTAGACCACTTGTCCACTCGGGGCCCCATGGCCACCATGTGAGTAAACTGAATGTTAGGTCCAAATTATTTTAATCTGGTACAAGACAACACAGCATAAGAAGACTTCTGTTGTAAATCCCATAACAATATGACTTTCTGTTGTAAATCCCATGTCAATATGACTTCTCTTGTAAATCCCAAGTCAGTATGACTTTCTGTTGTAAACCCCATGTCAGTGTGACTGTCTGTTGTAAATCCCATGTCAATATGACTCTGTTGCAAATCCCATGTCAATATGACTTTCTGTTGTAAATCCAATGTCATTATGACTGTCTTATGACTGTCTGTTGTAAATCCCATGTCAATATGACTTTCTGTTGTAAATCCCATGTAAATATGACTTTCTGTTGTAAATCCCATGTCAATATGACTTTCTGTTGTAAATCCCATGTCAATATGACTGTCTGTTGTAAATCCCATGTCAATATGACTTTCTGTTGTAAATCCCATGTCAATATGACTGTCTGTTTTAAATCCACAGTCAATATGACTCTCTGTTTTAAATCCCATGTCAATATGACTATGTTGTAAATCCCATGTCATTATGACTTTCTGTTGTAAATCCAATGTCAATATGACTTTCTGTTGTAAATCCAATGTCAATATGACTGTCTGTTGTAAATCCCATGTCAATATGACTGTCTGTTGTAAATCCCATGTCAATATGACTTTCTGTTGTAAATCCCATGTCAATATGACTGTCTGTTGTAAATCCCATGTCAATATGACGTTTTGTTGTAAATCCCATGTCAGTATGACTTTCTGTTGTAAATCCCAAGTAGTAAGTAGGGATACACTTGCGTCAATGGGACTTATCATTAAAAACCACCCTGGGACATTCTAGCGTCAATGGGAAATTTAACATTACGGAAACCCCTGGGCTACTCTAGCGTCAAGGGGAATTTAACATGGGAATAAATCGTGGGACTGTTGAGCGTCAAGGGGAATTTAACAGGGTGGGACTGTCTAGCGTCAAGGGAAAATGGAACAGGGTCGGGACCCTATTTTAATATGGTCCCGACCTGATGGGTCAATGGAAATGGAACAGGCGAAAAAATTGAAACAGGGAGGGGTCTCTATTTTTTTTTAAAATTAAAAAAATAATATAAAAAGGGGTAGGCAATTGAAAGTCTATCTCTTTTCGAGAGACTGGAGTGGCCCTGAAAAGGGCCTTTGGGTTTATGTTAATATGCCCTTAACATAAAGGGCATCTGCGACATCTTCGTCTTAAACTTCGTCTAATGGTAGGTCCATAGATTAGCACTCTTTTGAGGCATCCTTGCCTCTCCACGTCAATCCTACGTATCCATAGGTTCGTGTCGATCCTATGGACAACTGTCCACTTGGATCGGACATATATGGGTATGTCCGTCCTGAACATCATCATTGACACAAGCGTAGAAGATTGCACATCGGTCCACATCTTGAGGTGCCGAGTAACAGGTGAAGGTATGCAGTGAACTGCACCTATTTGTAGGAAGAGAAAGGATTGAAACGGATTGAGTTCGTTGACCAATCCAAACACGCGTTACAAAATTCAGTCAGCCCACATCCAATCCGAAGAGAGCAGTCTGTGACGTCACGTAGTCTATATAGATTCGCTATCGCCTGTGCACAGTCAATCCATGCGACAGTTTTTCAACATGACGGAAACTCAGAAAACGATTAATTGGCGTGTACCGGCGGTGGAGACTACCCAAGGGAACCCGGACTTATTTCAGAAGAGGTGAATTGGGATTTTGTGGATTTTCTTACCTCGCAAGAATTTGTTCCGGAACCTTCGTCACCTTCATTACCGCACGTGGAGAATTTTAGACAGAGACAGAAAGAAGAATTGGAGAAATTTATACAACAGCAAAAGGAAGCGGAACAAGCTTTTCTCCTACAGCAACAGCAGCAAGAAGAAGATGTAAGAAAAAAAAACAAGAAGAAGAAGAAGCAGCAGCAAAGAAACAAGGGTGTGAAAATCAAACGGTCACGGTACTGTTAGACATTTTAGCGGAGTTAAGAAGTCTGAAACAAATGTATCAGACTTCTTTATTACGACCGAAGAGAATACGACCTTCCCGAGCTAAACACGCCAACCCTGTGACTAGGCCTACCATACCACCCTTAGTGATTTCAACCAAATCATTATCATCATCATCAACAGTACGCAGTCCAGAAGTAGGCCTTGGCCGTGGCAAAGGCTTAAGACAGTTAAAGTTGATTGCTTAAACTCACCCCTACACCAAAAAAAGGCCCTTTTCAGGGCCACCCACGTCTCTCGAAAAGAGATAGACTTTCAATTGCCAATAACTCAAAAGAACCATTTTACCCCTATAGTACGTGTGTATGAGTGTGTGAGTGTACGTTCTTATTTTAAAATCAAAACTCAAAGACTCTTACCTTTTTATACCTAATTTATTCTTTTATAAATGTTTACAATCCAATTCATAATTCACAATAGAGCACTTAAAAAAGTTCATAGACTTCTTCTTTCTCATTGTTTAGTCTCTCTTTTTCTTCAATTTCTTAACAGTCTTTTCCTCCTCTTCCTCCTTACTTTCTTCCCTTCTTCTTTTCTTCTCCTGTTTCTTTTTCTTCACCTGTCTGCTTTCTTCCTCCTCTTCTTCCTCTGAAGAATCCCTCTCTTCTGACTCCTCTTGTTTCTTTTTTGGGCAATCTGGAGACCAATGTCCTTTTTCTTGACAATAATAACAGGCATCTTGACTTTTGTCTTTTCTAACCCCTTTTTATCTTTTTTTACGGTCTGGACACTCTGAAGACCAATGCCCTTTCTTCTGACAGATATAGCAAGTATCTTGACTTTTATCTCGAAAGGAAGGAGAGTAGTCCGTCGGCTGGTCTGAAGAGAATTTTCTAATGACCCCTCGCAAAGCTCTGATGAAACGTTCCATCTGGGTAGTCTCTTCCATCGTTGTGCTCGGTTTGAGAGTGAAATGAATAGTGAAAGGACAAGACACACACCCTTTTACATACGCTGGTTTGCCATGACTATAAATTAGTCCATGGTGTTTAAACTTTAGTCATTTGACGTTTTGCTTTCAAGATGAAACGATCCAATTCATTTGAGAAGAAAGAAGACGAAAGTAAGAGGCAGAAACGTGATCTATCGCCTCGTACCAGGGCTGAAGTCTTGGCACAAATTCATGCCAGTGATTTTGAAGAGGACATGAGTGAACCAGAATCCAAACCCTCTAAACGAAGTTCACCACCCTTAGTCAACCCTGAAAAGTACTATTCCATTCGAGAGACCGAAAAGCGTCCCACTAGAAAATTTAGAACCACGGCTTACAAATACACGGTGAAGTTTAAAGATTTCAAGTCCGAAGTACCCTTGGAGAAAGCAGAAGGGTTCATCACCGAAATGTGGGATTCTTTGCTCACCACACTCAAGCGACAATGTCAACCCAAAGAAGACGATCGCTTGAGACTTTCCATACAACACGACGGCTTGAAATCCCCGGTTTGGATCGAGTTTAGCAGCCCTGCAGAATTGACCACTTCCAAAGTCATGGACAAGATTCAACACGTACAACAATCCAATGACCAGTTTGACATCACCGATGGAAAAGCCACACTGGACATGACCCACGTCTCTCCTCCTCAAGGGACTGGACGCAATAAGGTGTTATTGGTAGACAATCTTCGCAACACCAAAACAAGTCTCGTCCGAATTAACAACCCTCAAGACCAGATGTGTTTAGCCAGGGCCATCGTGGTGGGACGAACCTATGCAAACAAAAACGACACGGCAGAATGGAAAAGAGCCTGGAAAACTATTCAACAATGGGATCGAGCCAAACAACGAAACAAAGCAGAACTCCTGTTACAACAAGCCGGCTTGCCCAAAGACAAACCCTGTGGCATTCCTGAAATGAAAAAATTGCAAGATGTCCTAGCTCCACTCTACACCTTGAAAGTGCACCCTCAAGAAGTGCGTGGGCCTCTGTTGTTTCGAGGGACAGACTTTAACGATGGAAAATACATTCACCTTTATCATCACGATGACCATTTCGATACCATTAACACTTTCAACGCATTCCTGGGATACGGTTATTACTGTGAGAACTGTGACTATGGCTATAACAATCGAGAGCAACACAAGCATTGTGGATCGAAATGCTCAGGATGTTTGGCCTCTCCACCCTGTCTGAGCGAAGGACAAGAAAGAGTACATTGTCCTGCTTGTCTGCGCCCGTTTGTCAACCCTGCCTGTTACCAACAACATCTGAAGACGCAAGGTTCACAGCAGAAATGTGCTTGTCAACTGCTGAGATTGTGCCCTACCTGTGGACACGGCCTATGTACCAATACTGCCAAGGCACACGTATGTCGAAGAAAGAAAAAATTTCACATTTGTCACCACATCGTGGACTTGGAACACCAATACTACGTGCAAAAATACCAACCCAAGCCAGAGAAAGAGGATGGCTACAAGAAGAAGAAAGGCAATTTCATCTTTTTCGATTTCGAATGCATGCAAGAGACCGGCATTCACATTCCTAATTTCTGCGTGGCTCATCGAGCGTGCGAGAAGTGCATTCAAGAACCTATCGTGAGTCATTGCCTTCATTGCAGTAAGATTCCTGGAGGGCGTGAAAAAATCTTTCAAGGACCGAACACGCTAGCCGATTTCGCCCAATGGGTCTTAGACCCCATCGACAAGACGTGGAGCCAAGAGGACATCGAACGTTACGTAGATTGTCATCGCCATGCCACGTTGATGGCTCACAGTTTCTCCGGATACGATGGACAGTTTCTTCTCAGATACTATACGGAACATGGCACCGAACGCCCTAAAGTCACTTTTAACGGAGCCAAAATCATTTTCATGCAAGTGGGACAAGTGCAGTTGAAAGATTCGATGAGTTACTTGGCCATGCCTTTGAGTCGAATGCCTAAAACGTTTGGAATGACAGAAATGGCTAAAGGGTACTTTCCACACTTTTTCAATACGGAAGCCAATCAACACGCCGTTCTACCCCATTTGCCTGAGGCTCACTATTACAACCCCGACAACATGCGTACCGAACAACGAGAAGCTTTCTATCCTTGGTACCAGGCTCACGCCTCCGACCCTTTCGACTTTCAGGAAGAAATGCCAAAGTATTGTCGTTCCAACGTGGACATTTTACGGCGATGCTGTGGAAAATTTCGAGAACTGTTCATGGAACACGGAGGGGTCGATCCTTTGAAAGAAGCTTGCACCATTGCCAAAGCGTGTTCCTTAGTCTACCGACAACGATTCATGCCTGAAAACACCGTGGCTGTCATCAGTCCTCAAACGACCAACTATGTCAAACGTCAATACTCGATCAAAGCCCTACGCTGGTTACATTACTTGTGCGACAAGGAAGACAAATGGATTCAGCATGCCCGCAACGGAGGGGACGAAAAAACCATCGGAACGCATTCGGTCGATGGATGGGACTTAGAAAACCCCAAGATCGTGTACGAGTTTAACGGTTGCTTATTTCACGGATCCCCGTCTGCTACCCTGACCGCGGCACTAAAAATCAGTTTTTACAACAAACTATGGAAGACTTGTACCAGGCCACTTGTCAGCGACGCCTAAAGTTAGAACAGGAAGGATACCGAGTGGTGGAAATGTGGGAACACGAGTACGATCACCGTTTGAAAACCGATCCCGAGTTTAAACGCCTCGTGGAAAGTTACCAGTTCATGGACCCGCTGAACCCGAGGGATAGTTTGTACGGAGGAAGGACCAATGCCACCTGTTTGCTGTACCAAGCCGACGAAGAAAAAGGAGAAGAAATCAAATACTTGGACGTGTGTTCGCTGTATCCCTACGTATGCAAATATTGTCGCTTTCCTGCAGGACACCGACAGTTGTTCACTGAACACATCAACCTGAAAAACATTCGACAATACGAAGGCTTGATCAAGTGCAAAGTTTTGCCTCCCACGGACTTGTACCATCCCGTCTTACTTCACCATTGCCAAGGCAAACTGATGTTTCCTTTGTGCCGTACTTGTGCCGAAACGTAAAACCAAGATCAGCCTTGTCAGCACACCCAGGAAGAACGGGCCTTGACGGGAACCTGGGTCAGCGTAGAATTGTTCAAAGCTCTGGACATGGGATATCAACTGTTAGAAGTGTACGAAATTTGCCACTTTCCCAAGACACAACAATACGACAAAGGTGACCCCACGCAGAAAGGCATTTTCGCAGACTGCGTGGATGCCTTTTTGAAACTGAAGCAAGAAGCCAGTGGCTATCCTTCCTGGTGTCACCCTCCCGAAGACCAAAAGACATTCAAAGAGAAATACTGGGCACAAGAATGCATCACTTTAGACCACATCTAGAAAAACGAAGGCAGGCGATCGTTTGCCAAAGTGATGTTAAATTGCTTGTGGGGTAAAATGGCACAACGACCTTGTTTACCCAAGACGGAATATTTGACCGAACCTTCCCGCTATTTCCAGATGATTCACGACAAAACCAAATTCATCAAATACGTGGACGTCGTTCGCGAGGATTTGATCTTGGTCAATTACGAAGAAGATCTGGACTTTGTACAAGACGACCCCTTTGGAAATGTCATCATTGCGGCTTACGTGACAGCTCATGCTCGCTTAAAATTGTACGAAGCTTTAGAACTGTTAGGGGAACGCGTCCTGTACTTTGACACGGACAGTTGCATTTACATCCATCACCCGCGTCAACAGCACCCTGACATCGAAGAAGACCGTTTAAGAGCCTGGACAGACGAGCACCCCGACGACAAGATTCTAAGTTTCGTCAGTGGTGGTCCTAAAAATTACGGTTACGAATACCGGGACAAACAAGGAGAAGTGCACACGACGTGTAAAGTGAAAGGATTGACTCTGAATTATCATACCAGTCGAGTGGTGAACTTTGGCGTATTGAAAGAAACTTTGCAGTCTAGAGAAGATGAACACTTTAAAGTGACCACCTATCAACCCAAAAAGATTGTACGTTTACCCACTCACCACATCGTCAGTCCACCCTTGGAAAAAGTCTATCAAATCGTGCACCAGAAGCGAGTGCGACTTCCCAATCATTTTACCTTACTGTATGGACATGTTGGTATAAAACATTGGTTGTGAGAAGATAGCCACTCACCAGAACTATGACTTCGCCACAGCAAGAATCAAGTGAGAAATCCAATGAGAACTCCAAGTTCAAACCCTACCATTTTCCGGTCTTCTTACCTGACTATTGTGATTGTGCCCGTCGATTGGACACGTTTCAAGCATGGCCTACGGATAGGGAAGGATTACCTTCTTCGCATGTTTTAGCTAGAACAGGATTTGTCTACTTGGGACCTGAGACTGGATTGGGATATGAAGTACAGTGTTTCAGTTGTGGCCTGAATTTACGAATGGATCTATGTATCTATAAAGACTCAGCTATTCTGGAACATACTCGATGGTCTCCGCACTACCCTTACCTTTCTATGGCCTTTCCACCCATTACACTACGGTACAATTATGACGGTACCTTAGAGACGGTACCTTCCAAAACAAGACATAAAAAAGGAACGATGTACTACAAGCTTGAGACTGCATTGCGACTAGTATAAAAAGGGGGTTATGGTCAAGATCGATAGTTCATTGTGAATACCAAGACCAAGCGAACAAGGTGAATACTTTCAGGGAAACACAAAACAAGTTCAGACAGGCACAATTCAAGTTTGTGGCCTCTGAAGTGGAATGCGATTGTGAGCCTTGCGATGGGAACGATGATGTACGCTGTGACCTTAGCGATGCCGTAAAGCATCATGGGAACTTTGTTCTCACTACCCCATCATGGAAAGTGATGCTGTGCGTGTCAAACCTGAGGGATGCGAAAGCGATGCCACTCGTCCTCTTGGACACTTTACTGGGTTTCGTTTTAAAGGTGAATGTCCACCTTCACGTCTACCTCCCTACGGATGTCACCAAGCCCTGAGCAAATTCCTGTCCATGTCACCCAACCCTCATCGAAACGAACCTGTGAAAGACGAATATTCGTTTCCTGTGCGTTTGTCGGAATACTGCGACTTTGAAAATCGTCTTCAATCGTTCAAAGGAAAATGGCCTAAGTATCTGGGAGGACCGACCCCCCGAAGAATTAGCCAGAGCCGGATTTTTCTACTTGGGCGGAGGGAATAAAGTCAAGTGCTTCAGTTGCGGTGTGTCACTTCACCACTGGGAACCGCAAGATTCGGCCTACCTAGAACATGCTCGATGGTCACCGAATTGTCATTACTTACCCTTAGTGGGACCGAGACATTAAAGAAACTTACCATGTCGTTGAAGAAGAAGAAACCAGACTGGCTAGGAGTCAAATGTTGGACATCACCGAGACCAGTATTTAAACTTCATTTCAAAAACGAAATTGAATCATTACCTAAAGAACTGCAAGAGAAGATTTACAAAGAAGTTTGGCAGGGGCTTGCCAGAGTGAAATCTCAATGGCTGACTGTAGAACTTTTATGTCGAGAAATTCACAAGAGGAAAGTGAAAAAAGTCAACCAGTGTGTTAGATTTATCTGGGTCAAGTGTGCATTCATCCTATTATATCACTCTAAACCGTTTACATCAAAAGAGTTCAATGAGATTCTTGGACGTTACCCTGAGTGGCAGTGGTCAGAAATTACTCACTATGTGGATTACTTTTGCTCTAGGAGAAGATTGTGAATTGTACGGTCTGACCTATTCATGGATGCTTTACAAGACAACATTCGTGCTTTGCCTGTGGAGTTGAGAGAACGCATTTACCGAGAACTGGTCAAAATACAAGTCAAACGTAAAGAACAATTGCATCCGTTACGTCACCGGTGTTTGAACCACTGGTACCTGAATGCTATACAAGGACTGATTTAGTTGAAAGTGTTCCATTGGACAGACATTGATCAACGATCCCCTAGTTTTTAAAAGGATCGGTTTGCTATTGATGATTCTATCTACTACAATGTAAACTTACTGCATCGAATTCCAGAGGAAGAGTTAGCGAATTACCAACATCTTTTACACAATGTCAACTTAAAGAAAGAGGAAACTTCTGAACGAATTGTAATGTGTAAATTAGTGAGGAAACGATTTAAATTCGACACTGAAGTAAAACCATGTCTGTGCAAACGGTACATTTCTTGTGTCAGAAAGAGGATTTAGTATGACCTATTCATGGATACTTTACAAGCTTTGCCTGTGGAGTTGAGAGAACGCATTTACCGAGAGCTGGTCAAAATACAAGTGAAACGTAAACAACAGTTGCATCCGTTACGTCACCAGATCTTTAACCAATGGTACCTGAATGGTATAAAAGAACTGATTCGTCAGAAATTGTTTCAATGGTCAGACCTTGTTCAATACTTCCAGTCCCCCGATGACCCACGTGTTGATCATTTTGGTTACTTCGAGATTCACCTAGTGCAACGCATTGAGGAAGACAAGTTAAAGGATTGCCATCATATTTTACGTGGAATCTACTTAGAGGAAGAGAAAACTTCTAATCCAAGTTTGAAGTTTAGGTAACAGTTTGGAGCATTTAGATTCCAAACTGGAGAACGAAGATCTCTGGCTAGAAAGTACGTGTATTGTTTCCGAAACAAAGAGAGTATAAAAACGGGCTGCCATGCCACGACTTTTATCACATGTAATTGAACAGATTCCGTGGAAGGAACTCAATGAAAATATTCAAACCGTGGATCATTACCATCAATTATTACAAGAACTGTATCCAATCAATTTGGGTCGACAAGTGGTGTGTCTCTTAGTGACTTGTTTTCTGGGATTTCGTTTACCAGCCGATTCCTTGTGGACTCTTTACGAACAGTATTTACCACCCCATTCAACATGAAAGTGGTGCCTTTAAATGTTCACGAGAGACTCATTTTGCTCAAAGTCTTACGTTTTCATCTGGATACTTCTCGACCTCTACGGGAAAAAAAGATTCGTCAACTTTTAGCTACCCAAGACGTGTATGACGATGTGTGTGTAGATTGTGACTTACACCCCCATTGGACAGATGTCCGTGACTGGAAAAATGGGGGTTTTGAGGCTTGGACCCAAGAAGTGACCCAGTATGCACGAGAGTTGTGATCCTTCCTTTCATCGTCCAAAGAAAAATGTTACTTTTCAACCTGTGTTAGTGACGGTGCCAGAAGAAGAAGAACCCGTCACCCAGGACAGGACTGTCATGGACATGCCTGAAAGACCCTTTCGGGAGGACACTTGTGTGACCTTACCCCCTATAGAACTGGTCAGAACATTACCCAAAACATGTTGTACAGACACTTGTGTTTATTCCACGTTGATGATTTTGATGTGCCTTTTATCGTTGTACTTAAGCCTTTGGCTTTTATGTATTTTTGTCTTTCGTGTTGTTCATATTTAAAACATTCAATAAACGTGTCCTGAAAAAAGTATATAAACTCTTGTCTTGTTTGTTTTCGTGTCACAAGTGACATTCCTGACACTATGGCTACCTCTGCTGTCTCTGCTCCCTCTTCCTCCACTGTCAAAGTCATCGACGAACACTTAGATCGTGCCAGTTGGGAGGCTTTGTATCTTCGCCATCCCTTTAACATGCTCATTGCTGGACCTAGCGGTTCAGGCAAAACCGAATTCGTCAAACGTTTGATCGAACATAAACATCATTTGATCGATCGGCCACCTCAACGCATCGTGTGGTGTTACAAAGAGTGGCAATCGGCGTACAGCCTCTTGCGAGAAAGTCAAGGCGATTCCATCGTGTTTGTGGAAGGCATTCCTAAAGAAGACGACGGCATCGTCTCTGACTCCTGTCAAACCAATTTGGTCATTTTCGACGACATGTTAGGAGAAGACGAAGAAGAAATTAAACTGTGGTTTACGCGCAAAGGGCATCACCGTAATGCCAGTGTCGTTTACATCACCCAAAATTTGTTTCAACAAAGTAAAGTCCATCGTACCATCAGTCTCAATGTGCATTACGTGGTCTTGTTTAAAAGCCCTCGAGATAAATCGCAAGTGCAAGTCTTAGCCAAACAGTTAGGAACGCCTTGGCTGACTCAGGCGTACGACGATGACACTCAAACTAAACACGCTGATTTACTCGTCGATTTGAAACCTCCGAGGATTTGCGATTTCGTACCCACTTGTTTCACCACTGGTGCCAAGACGGAGGGCCTGTCCTGTACACGTCTGTCCTCGACTTAACTTCACTCAACAAAAAAATCTATAAAAACCTCAGACACATTTCGTCTGTCTCACACAGTTTGAACATGACGTCCCTTCAGTCGCATCTTCCCGTCAAATTGATTCGTGCCTTGTATGGCATCAGTCGAGAAAAAAATCCACAAATACGAGCTCGTGTCTTAGAAGCTAGTCTCAAAGAAGTCTTACGATGGCTCACGGTGACAGCACGTCAATTACTACAAGGGATCATTCAGATTCCTCATCAAACCAAACGCTTTTTTGATCGAAACAAAGTCGCTTTGACCCAACTGGCCGATCCCCGCATCGACACTCAAACCAAAAAACCAATCATTTTGAAACCTGGAGGGAGCGGTACTCTAGGAGGGGTCATCATTCGCTCTCTCTTAAGATGGGATCCTAATGCTCCCAAACTTCTCCCCAAGAAAAAAGTCAAACGAAGCTCCAAGAAGAAGAAAAAGAGCCTCGGTACCAAGGCCAAGTCCCCAAGGAGACCCGTGTCTCCAAGAGCTTCTCCAGTGGCGGGACCCTCCTCTTACCAGACACCACCCCGGAAGAAGAAAAGAAGCCCCCAGAAAAAGAAGCAGAGAAAAAGTCCCCAGAAAAAGAAAAGTCCACAGAAGAAAACTAGTCGCAAGAGAGGCACTTCAGCCAGGACGCAACCTTACACTCGCAAACCACGACCTGCAACGACGGTGACTGCGTCTCCGGCAACCTTAGGTTCATTCACTTCTCCGTTGATGACACCAAGAACTGAAGAGTACTTGGAGACGTAGATCACACCAAGAACTTCTCCGTTGATGACCCCAAGAACTTCCCCAGTGGCAGGACCCTCCAATTTAGTGGCAGTGGCCGCTGCTCACAAAGTACCTTCTCCCAAAATCAAAGTCCAAGAGAGATCGGGCATGTTACAAAGTTTACTGGATTTGTCCAAGCAAGAACTGGTTCGATTTAGTCCGTTGCGTACCCCTGCACGACGTGTCATGCCTGTCCTGAAGTTGATACGACGTAAAGACAATCAGTGGCGACGCGTTCCAGTATAAAAAAGGCCTGTGACCAAGTAGGGGTATCAGTGTTTTTTGGTGCTAAAGACTCAAAGATGTCACCCTCCAAAAATCATCCCTCTTCTAAAATCCAAGGAAAGAAAAGGAAAGGACTGCCTCCTCGTTTAGTCAAACATGGGGACATGTTATCTGTAGTCTCTAAAGCTTATCCACCCCTACGAAAAAAACTCATTCAATCAGCCTCCAAAGAGGTCATCGATACCGTGTGCGAATGTTGTTTGAACGTCTTGAAAGGCACGATCCCTTTGTCCAAACACCAGAAACAATGCTTAGGCAAACATCGTCACGTTCTTCGCCAAATGTTTCAAAAGAAAATCCCCATTTGTCAAAAGAAGAAGATGTTGGTCCAACGTGGAGGCATTTTACCCCTCTTGTTAGGCCCATTGCTGAAAGGAGTCTTGGGAACCATGTTGGGACGACTGGTGGGAGCAAGATAAAAGGGACCTCTGAAGTCCCAAGATCTCAGAGTCGACCCCCTGACAACCCCATGGAAGGACGAAAACTAGCTTTAGTGTCTTACAAACGATGGATGTAATACCATCGTTGGCAAGAACAACGCACCCCGCATTTACCTCCCAATCCCAATTTGAGCGAGATGTCCCAGTTACAACACGAGATGTCCCAGTTACAACACGAATTGCAGTCCTTGATGGATCGCCAAGATTTGTCCGAAACAGAAAAATCGCAAAAGTACGGTCAACTCTTGCAACGACTGCAACTCTTTCACCAGAAAGCCTCAGACGAAACAGCTCTTCCCACTCTAAAAGATTTTAAGACCTTGATGAAAAGTCCAGCACCATCACCAGTACCACCACCACCACTACCAGTGACCAAGATAGAAAAAGGAGAAGAAGCAGAAGGGTTTCAAACTCCACCAGAAAAAGTACGCAAGTGAACAACACCACCTACCTCCAGAATTGGATCGATTAAAAAGATGATGACCACCCCTTCTTCATCACAAGAGAAAAAGAAAGTGAAGACAGAAGTGATGACAGAAGTGAAACAAGAACCGATATCCCCTGTTCCGACATCCTCCTACTCGACACCTATTGCCGGTCGCACACGCAAAGCATTGCAATCCAAGAAAATATCCCAAGAGAAAAAGGGTAGCATCCTCCAAGAGTGGGTCTTACTAACAAACAAACACAAAAAAATGGAAAAAGTGTTAGCCAGCATTTACTACGATCCCTCCCATCCTGCAGGTTACGCAGGAGTTCAGAAATTGACTGAAAAGTCTCCGTTTACCTCAAGTGCAACGACGGTTACAAGAACAAGCTACCTACACTTTACACAAACCCATTCGACGCAGATCTTCCAGAAGTCGCACCCGGGTGGAAGGCATCGATCATCAATGGCAAACCGATTTAGCCGATGTCTCTCATTTGGCCAGCTACAATCGTGGCTACAAATATTTGTTCTGTGTCATCGACGTCTTTTCCAAATTTGCCTGGGTCGTACCCTTGACTTCCAAATCGATCAGCGAGTTAGTGCGAGCCCTGCAACGGGTGTTGAAACAAAGCGGTCGTCACCCTCTTCGATGGCAAACGGACAAAGGCACCGGATTTCTGAACCAAGCGTTCCAAAAAGAATTAAAGAAACGTGACATTCATTTTTTTACCACCGAGAATCCCGAAACCAAAGCCAGCATCGTGGAGCGTTTTCAACGCACTTTGAAAGAACGCATGTGGAAATATTTTACGCATCACCACACTCTGAAGTACATCGACATCTTACCGCACCTGGTGCAAGCATACAACCAATCTTACTATCGAAGCATCGGACGTGCCCTGCAAAAGGTGACTCCCGACCACGAAGTGTTGATGTTTGAGCGCCTGTTTGGTACGTCCCCGACGAGGGATGCCCCCAAGAAAAGTGGAGTGTTGGCCGTAGAAGATTGGGTACGCATTGGCAAAACCAAACGCACTTTCGACAAAGGTTACTTACCTAACTGGACTACCGAATTGTTTCGTGACATGGACGAGTGCATGGCCGTCATCCTGCCGTCTATAAATTAGAAGACATGAACGGAGAAGTGCCCAAAGGAACGTTTTATTTGCCCCAGTTACAACGTGTCACCAAAAAAGAAGATGACGTGTACGACATCGAAAGCATTCTCGAACGTAGAACCCGTAAAGTGGGCAAACGACGTGTCAAAGAAGTCAAAGTACGTTGGAAAGGATATCCACCCAGTTTTGATTCTTAGATCGACGCTTCGCAAGTCATCGACTATAAGAAGAAGTGAGCATCATGTCCTTTCACACAGACGCAGCTACGTCGACCACTCCTTCACCCAGTTCTTCTCTGCAAGATTTACAAAAACAACCCTTGTGGGTGTGGTGTGGAGAACGTGTGCCTAAAACGCAAATCGTCTTTTTCTGCCAAATTTTCGTGGTGTATTGTGTCATCGGGGCAGCCATTGCCAAGTTGAGTTTGCAACAAGGAGACAAACAATTATGGGCCATTTTATTGAGCAGTTGCATCGGTTACCTGCTTCCCAATCCCTCCTTGAAATTCTCTTCGAACGGGAACAACGGGAACCTTGTGTCCAGTGCCAGTGTCAGCCACCACTCCAACAACAGCAACAATCCCATTTTGAGCGGAGACACTCCTCTGACGTCCAGTAACCCCTCGGACAGCCACAGAACTCTGGAATTATGAGTCACACTAACTAATTTTACTTAACCTTACCCAGTGACAGTCCATGGAGGTGTTTCCCAAGAACACGTTGTGCTGTTACACGGCCAAATTACCTCAGACCATCCCATTAGATCACGAAGCCCATTGGGAAGTGGCTTTAGTAGAAATCATTCACCCAACCCAAGTCCTCAATGTCCTTCCCAATCAAACCTTTTTTGATGTGGAAGTTCATGACGAGCAAATGCAACAGTATTTGGATACCCATGGCAAATATAACATAAAACCCCCTGGCACACAAAATCAAAAGTACACCACCTATCACTTGTTCATTCCCCCAGGCTATTATTTTAGTGATGAACATTTGGTAAGCACCATAGCCTCCAGGTTTAAAGTCGTGTTTCTTAAAGCTTTGGAAAGTGTCAAAAAAAAAGTGTCACCATGGAATACCACAAAGCAGCTCGTCGCTTCTTGATGAAATTTGACGGGAGTAAAATCATGTCTTTTTTATTTTGTCCTGAATTGTTTGACATTTTGGGCGGAGACATGGACATGAGAATGGCCATAATCAAGAAAAACGAATTACCAATCATTTACGACAACGAGTCTTTTAGCAAGTTATTTCCGGTAGAACTGAACCAAGGACTGAATTTGGTCTTTGTGTACTCCGATGTGGTGGAGTACAACGTGGTGGGACACACCTCTGTGCCGTTATTGCGTGTCATTCCTTTCAAAGTGGATTCTGCCACGAACGCTGACGAGGAAGGTGGAAACACTTACCACGTTCACCGCGAATTTGTACATCCTCACTATTTGCCTGTCAGTAAGTCTTATTTGGACACGGTCAACATTGCTATAAAAGGAGATCTGGGACAAAATATTCCATTCACCAAAGGAAAAGTCACGGTGAAACTCCATTTTCGAAAACGGTTCTCTCACGACTCGTAAGTCATGTATCCAGTGTACCGAGGGGTTGCTCGACAGCGAGGACACGGTTTAGGAGATATGTTAAAATCGGCCTTTCTTTCGGTGGCCCCGGTGTTGAAACCGATGGTGACTTGAGGATTGCACGCCTTGAAAGATGCGGCATTGACGCAAGGCAAAGAATTTCTCCAAAATGTCATCATCGACAAACAAAACCCTAAAGAAGCCTTCATGAGGGCAGGCAAAAATGTCTTGCAGCAAACGGGCAAAGACCTTTTGGGCCGACGAGAAACACCTATAAATGCCCTGCACGCTACCGAGTCAGGCATTCAGCAAGGACAAGGCAGAAAGAGACGACGAAGAAAACACCCTTTCACCAGACTTCACACGTCTAAAGCTAGAAAGACAAAGAAAAGAAGAACCGGTCGAGACTTAGACGTTTTTGATTATTGAGAAACAGAAAAAAATGATGCACCGAGAGTCTTGCGTCTGTTCCAAGTCGGAACTGGATCTGTTTGCCATGCCCCCCACCATGATGACGATGCAAGAATCCCAGTGGGTGGAATTTCATCCCGTCTCCTCTTTGACGGATTCCGCTCCCATCGAGTTTGAAATCTAAGTACAGCCGAAGATTACATCGATCTGAATAGCAGTTACCTGTACTTGAAAGTGAAAGTGATCACAACGGACAACACCAATCCAGGAGGCGATGCTAGAGTAGCTCCTGTCAACAATTTCATGCATTCCTTGTTCAGCGAAGTTGACTTGTACTTAAATAACAAACTGGTCAGCAGCAGCATAGATACTTACCCATATCGTGCATACCTGGAAAATCTCTTGACGTACGGAAAAGAAGCCAAGAATACTCATCTGGATGCTTGCGTGGTATGGAAACCTGGCACGACAGGTGTAGCCACGTTCAACGACACAGTCATGACAGAAGATGACAATCCTCACAATGTGGGGTTTAACGACCGTCGTAAGAAAATTCTGCAAGGGCGAAGTTTAGAACTGATGGATCGTTTGCATTTGGACATGTGGTTACAAGAAAAGTATTTGCTCAACGGGGTGGATATCCGTCTGAGACTGAATCGTAGCAGTGCCACTTTCCATTTGATGGCCCATGCCAATGAATACAAAACTATCATTCAGAAGCCCGACTTTACCTGCGTCGTGTGGAAGTGTTACCTAAAGTGGGAAACGACGTCAGTCACACGTTGAGCAGACCGACCTCCGAGTATCCTATACGACGCGTAGAAGTGAAAACGTTCACCATTCCCGCTGGACAGCGATCTATGATCGAAGATCATCTGTTCCAAGGACAGTTACCCAAGCGTTTGATTGTTGGTATCGTCAGGAATCCAGCCTTCAACGGAACCCACGATCAAAATCCTTTTGAGTTTCAACATTACAAAGTGTCCAAGATCGAAGTCAGTCGCGACGGCAAGACCTTGTGTACCCGACCCTTTGAGCCTAACTTTAGTGTCGCGAAGAATTATTTGAGATCGTACTTGTCCCTGTACGAAGCCACGGGACAGTTAGGAACCAACACCAGTCACGGTATTTCGTACGACGATTATGCAGGAGGCTATGCTTTGTGGGGTTTTGATTTCACTCCAGACCAAGGCAGTGACGAGGGACATTTCCACCCTATAAAATCGGGTCAGATTTGTGTGGAACTTCAGTTTGCAAATCAACCTCCAGATCACACAATGAACGTCATCCTGTATACAGAATTTGATAATACGATAGAAATCAACAGTTTAAGAGAAGTTATTCTAGATTATTAGAAGCTATGGAAGACTGTTATCCCTCTTTACCTAGTGGAGAAACTTTGGACATGGAATGTGAAGAGACCGTGGAAGAAGAAGAATCTCAAGACGAAGAAGCCATCATGATGAAGTCGAGATGGCCAGAACAAGAAGCCCATTTAGTCTCCTGTTTTGCTACAGTCCTGACAGATATAATGAAAGAATTGATCAAGGAAGAGTGATATGGATGTCACAACGATCATCACAGTCAAATTCAACACGATAAATGTCTGATGCTGAGTCAAGAAGAAAAATTGGACGAATATCTGGACAAAGCTTGGGGTCACATCGAGATAGAATTCGTGTTGAATGAGTGGTATAAAGGCTTGGATAAACATTCTTCTCCTCCATTAACGTCTCTTGAGTGCCGTCGCATCGAATCTCTCTTGGACCAGAGTAAAAAGTCGGAGCCAAACGCCTTTTACTTGTCCGACATTTTCAAGCAAAAAGTCAGGATCGAATTGATCACTTATCATTACCTGTGAAAAAAAAAACAAACAAATCAATGGATACCTGGGAACTTTATTACCTTTTGAACCACAGTTCGTACACAGCTTCTTGGAATCCTGTCGTCTGTGCTAAAGATGAACTCCCTCATCGCAAACCTCAAGACCATCAAGCTTATGTGATCAACACAGACGACAGTCATTTCCCAGGAACCCAATGGGTAGTCGTCTACTTTCCTCAAGAAGGATGTGTGGAATATTTCGATTCGTATGGATTGCCCCCTTTGGAAGACAATATCATTGACTTTATGAGAAGAAATGCTCAGACCACACGATTCAATAATGTGAAATTACAAGGCATAGATTCCTTGGTGTGTGGACAATATTGTGTGTATTTTCTGCATCATCGCAGCCTGGGCTATTCCTTAGAACATTTAGTGACTCATTTTGATCCTCGTTCTTCTTCTAGAAACGATGTGAAAGTAGATCGATGGTTTTGTGACCATTATGCTTATCTTTTGTCTCAAGCTAGAAAACGTAGCGTCCATCAATGGCCTAATGACTTCCAACAGTGGAAATCACAATTTCATTCACAACGTTGTCAGTCTTGTCCAAAATAATGTGTTAGTTGAAAAAATGTTTGTGATTTAAAAAATGTTGGATGTTATATTGTTGGATTATTGTTAAAATGTTACAGTTGTTTGTTAGTGTTAAGTGATTTTGAATTTAAAAAAAATGTTGTTTTGAAGAAACAATGCCTTTGTCTTTTGTTTGGCTATAAGAATTTCGATTCATGCTCTTTGACTTCGTACTATCCCTCTCATGACACTCATTGAACGTTTCGGCTTGAAAACCGTAGAGGGATGTTTTCCTTCACGTCCGCGCTTTGGCTTTAAAAACCGGGGTAATTTCCAGTCTAACCATCCATTGTCGACTCATCCTCCTACGAAGATGTGCTCCAAACTAGCTAAGCTAAACGAAGCCTACGTCAATTTGCATAGGGTCAGACACAGTCTGATACCGAAGCCTGAAGAGACAGAGAATGTGAGAATGTTAAAAGTCACTGAAGACCTGATAGAAGAGCTCTTCAGAGAAGAAATGAACAGGGAGAAAGAAGAATGGACAGAGAAGTACAGACTTCAGAAACAGCAGAGAGAGCAGCAACAGCAACAACAACAGCAGCAGCAACCTGATCCTGACAGAGGCTTTGTCGACTGTCGTATCGACACCAAAGAGTTCTTCTTCTCTTTCCGAAGAAGCAGACCTAGCGTCAGAAAGGATAGCAGATTTGGGTTTCATTTTAATGCTTTGCGTGTGTGGATAGTAGATAATATGAAATGAGAAAAGTAGGGGATGTTTTCCTTCACGTACGCACGTTTTAAGTTATGATCTAGGCAAATAAATTTTGTGTCTTAGGGGGATGTTTTCCTTCACGTCCGCACTTTAACTATAAGAACCCTCAGTGTTCGTTATTCGCACCGTTCCACGGAATAAACAAAAAGAAGATGGAAGTGTCCCAATTGTTCAACAATTTAAGGAATGTTTATTTTTGGATGGTGGATGGGGAATATGGAGTTGAAAGGATTGAAAGAGATTGGAGGTTAAGAACAAGTCTGCACTACGTGAACGAACTAAAATTAGCCAGGGAGATGATAGAGGGATTAACTGAAGAAGAAGTGAAGAGATTGAGAGGGCTGATAAATCCCCCTTATGTCAGAGTGGGGACAATAAAAGAGGCCATGGAGAAGGTACAAGAAGTAAGAAGGTTTTTGGAAGAGATAGAACAAAGGTCAGAATGGCCCTTTGTCAAAAGGGGTGTTGAACAATTGAAAAAAGGGGAACAAGAGATGAGAAAGGTGATAGATGAAGAAGTGAAGAAAATAAAGGAGAGGTGGAGAAAAGAGAGGAAAGAAGAAGAAAATAGAAAGAAAAAGGAAGAACTAGAGAAACTGAACGTTAACTGGATGAAAATCCAGAACAAGTTCGAGCCATGGGTCACCCGGACTGGATACCGGAAAATGAAAAGAGAAAGAATGGCATTTTGGCAAAGATAAGGGGATGGATAAAGAAGTTAAGGAGTTAGAAGAAGAAAACCAAAGGCCCTTTTGAGGGCCACCCACGTCTCTCGAAAAGAGATAGACTTTCAATTGCCTACCCGTTTTTTTTTTAATTTTAAAAAAAAAAATCCCATGTTCAATTTCCCTTGACGCTAGACAGTCCCACCCTGTTCAATTTCCCTTGACGCTAGACGTCCCACCCTGTTCAATTCCCCTTGACGCTCAACAGTCCCACGATTTATTCCCATGTTAAATTCCCCTTGACGCTAGAGTATCCCAGGGGTTTCCGTAATGTTAAATTTCCCATTGACGCTAGAGTGTCCCAGGGTGGTTTTTAATGATAAGTCCCATTGACGCTAGGGTATCCCTACTTACTACTATCCCATGTCAATACGACTTTTTGTTGTAAATCCCATGTCAATATGACTATGTTGTAAATCCCATGTCAATATGACTTTCTGTTGTAAATCCCATGTCAATATGACTGTATGTTGTAAATCCCATGTCAATATAACTGTCTGTTGTAAATCCCATGTCAATATGACTTTTTGTTGTAAATCCCATGTCAATATGATTGTCTGTTGTAAACCCCATGTCAATATGACTTTCTGTTGTAAATCCCATGTCAATATAACTGTCTGCTGTAAATCCCATGTCAATATGACTTTTTGTTGTAAATCCCATGTCAATATGACTGTCTGTTGTAAATTCCATGTCAATATGACTTTCTGTTGTAAATCCCATGTCAATATGACTGTCTGTTGTAAATCCCATGTCAATATGACTTTTTGTTGTAAATCCCATGTCAATATGACTTTCTGTTGTAAATCCCATGTTAATATGACTTTCTGTTGTAAATCCCATGTGAATATGACTGTCTTTTGTAAATTCCATGTCATTATGACCTTTTGTTTTAAATCCCATGTCAATATGACTGTATGTTGTAAATCCCATGTCAATATGACTGTTTTAAATCCAGTCAATATGACTGTCTGTTTTAAATCCCATGTCAATATGACTCTGTTGTAAATCCCATGTAAATATGACTTTCTGTTGTAAATTCAATGTCAGTATGACTGTCTATTGTAAATCCCATGTAAATATGACTTTCTGTTGTAAATCCCATGTCAATATGACTTTCTGTTGTAAATCCCATGTCAATATGACCGTCTGTTGTAAATCCCATGTCAATATGACGTTCTGTTGTAAATCCCATGTCAATATGACTTTCTGTTGTAAACCCCATGTCAATATGACTTTCTGTTGTAAATCCCATGTCAATATGACTGTCTTTTGTAAATCCCATGTCAATATGACTTTTTGTTGTAAATCCCATGTCAATATGACTGTATGTTGTAAATCCCATGTCAATATGACTGTCTGTTGTAAATCCCATGTCAATATGACTGTCTGTTGTAAATCCCATGTCAATATGACTTTCTGTTGTAAATCCCATGTCAATATGACTTTTTGTTGTAAATCCCATGTCAATATGACTGTCTGTTGTAAATCCCATGTCAATATGACTCTCTTTTGTAAATCCCATGTCAATATGACTTTCTGTTGTAAATCCCATGTCAATATGACTTTTTGTTGTAAATCCCATGTCAATATGACTGTCTGTTGTAAATCCCATGTCAATATGACTCTCTTTTGTAAATCCCATGTCAATATGACATTCTGTTGAGGAAAAGTGGAGATTGCAAAATTCTGAGATGGTTGCATTGACAGCCTTATTTGATGTCATAAGGATACTATTTATATTAAGGACTAAGCAGATATCATAAGAAGTCTTTCGGTGAAAGTACCATGTACATATGACTGAACATCTTGGTAAAGTAGTGCCAAAAAGATTTTCAAGATGAATGCAATGATGGTTGTATTGGAGGTCAGATCAGCGCTTTCTGAACAATGGCAAATGTTTCACTCTGGAATCATTGTTCAATACTGGCTCCCCCTCCATGATTTCAATAGCTTCTCTTATTTTCCTCCTCAGGGTATTGTTCTCTCTGCCGAGTACTCTGATGCCATCCCAAGATATAATATGCCCTGATTCTCTGCAACTCCTGACAGGGATTTTCTGTTGGTGTACAAGTGTTCTTTGACTGATGTTTCAAGCTCCTAGGTTTCCCCCAATGTGGTTTTTCCATGATTATCACACTGGAGTTTACAGATCATGATTATCACACTGGATTATCATACTGGAGTTTACAGATCATGATTATCACACTGGATTATCACACTGGAGTTTACAGATGACTGAGCACTTCTTACTAAAAGGAGTTTGGATGTACTAAGATTGAGTGGATGGTGTTATATGGTTTGTGGATGTACTAAGATTGAGTGGATGGTGTTATATGGTTTGTGGATCACATTAGCTTCATGCATTCGGAAAACTTTTTGTAATCTTTCAGAGAGATCGCCAGTGTATGGTAAAAGGACAGTTATATATGTCTCCTTTCTCCTTCAGATGTTCCTCCCTTTTGCAGTAAACATCAACATCCAGTCTTTGAAACTGTTGGCCCTCAAAGCCTTCTTAATATGATCAACCTCCAACAACCAGTCTTCCTCAACACTAGTGATAAGGTCAAAAGCAAAGGAGTCATACCAGTAATCTTTTTTGCTACAGAAAAGTATCTACTGTATTCTTAGTTTCATTGACTGCAAATGGCTGTAGCAGGTAACAATATTCATTCTAAACATTAATGTTTTGATCAAGAAGCCTGAGGTTTAAACACAGCTGGTAAATCAATAGTTAAACAATCTAACCTGCCTGAAATGTAGCCTGCATTAAGCAATCACCTGTCTTAAATTTAGCCTGTATTAATCAATCACCTGTCTTGAGTTTAATTTTCAAAGTACCATGAAAACAAATAGCTAAGAAATTAATCTCTAATAAAACAAAAACAAATGTCTTTGGAGGCCTCTTCTCACTTGCTAGAGATGGCTGGTGAAACGTAAGTTTGACTGTATCTAGAATACAATTATCATCCAATCAAAAACAATGAATCTTCCATTTTTAAGCCATGATAAGCTTACACCATACTATGTCCTCACACTGTGTACTTTTGGGGATACATAAAAGTATTAGTTCACTACAGTCACACGTTTTTCTCACAGGGCAAAGACACAAACAAGAAAAGGATTAGGTATGTGAAAATATTCATTTCTTGTAAATGTTTAATTCATACTGTTGTAAAATAATACAGAAAATCTATGTGTGGAAAAAATTAATGAAATATAAAAACTGCAAATACAAATCTAACATACTTGTATATAAGATTATCTTTTGCTCTTTGGAGGCCAGTTTTAATAAGTGTTTTATTAATTTCAACAAAAAACACATAACAAAAATGGCTGATGCCCCCACCACTAACAGCCATAACATACATGTATGTACTACTAAAGTATTTTTACTTAAAAAAATGACCTCAACCTTTATTGATCTGACCTGATATTGGTTTGTACAAACTTAGTCAAAATCTTTAACTCCAGTCATGCTATGGTTCAAATTTTGATGCAAGCTAAAGTTCTACTCAGAATGAGGTAAATATATCAATATTACTCCAAACCACTTATGGCAAGTAAAACAATAGAAATCTTCATACAGCAAAATTTTACAATGAAAACTTGTTTGACATATATACACTATGTTTTTACATTGCACTGAAAGTACGCGCATTCAAATACAGTATATGTCTATTTAATGGATGCGCTATTAACCATACTTCACAATAAATCATTACATTAATACATGAATTTCACCTGGTAATCAACCATAAGTGACATTTTTCTATAAATATTCAACAACAGATGATCTAAAATATACATTTATAAAAATAAACACAATTTTGTGTTTGCAAATGTAAAATATTAGTGGAAATTCATCACATCCTAGTTCTGAAATATGACTTCCTCATGTAACTGATTTTCTAAGAAATTTAGCTACAGAATATGCAAACTCTGTTGTCAGTGAAAAGTAGCAATGACTTTTGTTTTAGTACAAAGCTGTTGTACAAATATTTCACTTCATTGATGTGAGTGCATTATAATACATATATGAAATTACTGTCACTCAAAGGGACTGGTGCTCTACTGGCCAAAACGAATTTTAGGAATTCAAAACAATACTATTTCTAATTTTTTTAACTTTTGCGTTGAAACCGTCTAATATTTTTTTGGGAATAACAGTTTAAAAGTAGCTGCTGTGGTAGCCATATTGGATACAAGTCCAGTGCCATTTTCATTTAGGACAAACCAGACATTATTAAACATCTGTGCAAGTCCCATGCGAATATACAGTATCAACCATTTGGGAGAAATAGTGATAACAAGATTTTCAATACAGCTGCTGTCACTGCCCTACTGAATTCAGTTCAGCACCATTTTCATTTAGGATCAAGCAAATATCATAACAATTCTACTAATGAAAGCCCCATGTTCATATTACCATCCATCTAGGAGTACCATTAACCAGATTTTAAAAAATGACCACTAGAGCTTAAACACTGATGGGTCAGATCAGCACCATTTGATTTACTGATAAAATCAACTAGATATTATCTCTTCGAGTGAAAACCAAATGTTGATACAACTTTTTATTGAGAAGTAGAGACAGACCTGTTCTATTGGAAAGCCAATATCAATATGACTCTCTGTTCAGAAGAAGAGATAACATGATTTTCAAGATAGCTTCCATGGTTGCAAGATAAGCAGAATTTTCAATTAGATATTATAAAAAGTCCTTTCTGGAAAATCCCATGTGAATACAACCATCCACCTAGAAGGAGGAGCAATAAAAACATTTTCAAGATAGTAATTATGGTGGCATTACTGGAGGTCAGGTCAGCAAATATTTACTTAGAACCAATAAGACATCATCAAGAAGCCTTCTGAAGAAAACGCCATGTTGCTATGACTTTTTATCAATGATCAGTGCAGTAAGCTGTGACACAGTAATAGGATTAGAACTGCTAATGTGTGCACAGCAAATGATTAACTTATTCTTGTAATCTTGGGGGCTTAAGGCCTAATGCAGATTCTTTTTAAAGCATTACAAGCAATAAAGGGATCAAAGGTGGTCCATGATGTTTTCTAAGTCTTTGATGGAAATTGGCGGACTCTTGATGGAGAGGAGATAAGATAACAAAGAAACTGATCATAAAAAAAAATAATTTTGGCAGAAACACTTATGTATTTTGATTATGTTGTCTTATTTAATTGTTACTGTTTTGTTCAAGATGTTTTTAGAGGAATATGCAAGGATAGCACTTACATAATTTGTTCAAATTCATGCCAAAATACCCAACCCAATCATGCACTTTCTCCCAATGCTAAGAAACCACAGACTTAGAAAGTTCAGCAATATTTGGATATCAGACTTTAAATGTTTGCAGGAGAGTGGAACAATTCTTGAGTTGGCATTGTGTGTTTATAAGGTATACATCTACAGTATTTCATAAACTATATGAAGTTTTCATGCATTTATTAAATTAAGTTCAACTCCATGATGAAATACAACAGTTAAAACTATATTACAAGAGAATTAATTTTAAAGTTGGGATAAATTATTCATAAAAGCATAAATACATAATGCATTTTTCCATAGTTAATTTCAAGTCTAAATCAATTGTTATTTTTCATTATTTTAAAGTGGTAAAACTTGCTGAATCTGAGCCATGAAGAGAATGAAGCCCATGTGAATGGGGCTCAGGATTGGATGTTAAGTTCAGGTCAGGAAGTTTTTTATGAAGGTGAACTTAACTTCTACAAGCATTAGAAAGCATTCAACAACCTTACAAACCAGTAACAAGAAAACTTACGTTTGTACTTCTTTGCAGGCTGAGCATCATTGTCTTTTCATTGCCACGTTCCGTTCGTTGCAAAATAATAAGTGATTCATGGGGAAATCTGGACCAGAAAACTATTGACAGCATATTAAGTGGGAAGCTCAATAATCACAATGAATGTTGTCAATGGTCACCAGATTGTAACAGCGATCTTGTAATGGAAAATGAAAATGCAATTGGATTTTATAGAAAAATTCTTTGTGGTGAACTATAAGACAAACAAGTTTTCCTATTTCATTATCTGACATTATACTTGTTTATATTAATTATTACAAAGTTTTCCATCAGAATCCGAATCAGATTCATGTTCAAAACCTGCTTTATTAAAATATTAACAAAATATATATTATGTAAAAGAAACGCACTTGTTTTGTTTTTAATCCCCTGAAAAGCACAAATAAATTTATTCTGATAAAAAATCTGGTTTAGAAACCAATCTGCTAATTCAAAATTTGTAAATCCACTGGTCTGAGATCCTGGTTCTGTCACATGTATTCCTTAATCAAATTACCTTTAAATATAACTAACCTGTGAACGTAACAGGCATACTGCACTGGATTTGAGCTGATATAACCAACAGCTGGTTGATCTTTCTGTTTAAATTCTGTGAGAAAAATACTTACATGGTACTAGTGTCTCCCCTTCAAAAACAAACTGATGTCTTGGATTTAATAGATAGCGTAAATCAAATACCATATATACTCGTGTGTAAGCCTGTTCCTGTACAAGCAGACCCCCCACCAAACTGAATAGGTATAAACACTAAAAAGTGCATGACCCGTGTATAAGGAAACCCACAACTCTGTGACATCAGGCGTTAAGTTCCAAATGCATTTATTCAGGCGAACTTATATTAACAAAAATTATTAAAAAGAAATGATATACACTTATTTGAAAAGTAATTTATTTAATTTTCTGATTTCATATTGTTTCTGCCTAATTTAGAATTGTGTATAACTTTATCGAAGGATGACAAGAATTAAGCATTGGCAAGTTACTGTACACACTACTTCTCCCTTTTGACTCTATTACTGTTTGTTTATGCATTATTGCATTGGACATTTTATATCAGTGCACCAGTAATTACATTTTTATTTTGCCTTGAAACTGTAAATACCTAATGTATTAAAATGTGATCCCAGTATGACAACACAACAAACAAAAATACGGTTTGATTCAATGCTCTCAATTAGGCAACAGAATGTATTTACGTAATGGTGCCACCGCATGTACATTGTAGCTTTAAACATGCACTGAATGAAGTACATCCCTTAGAGTCAAATCATAGGCGCCACTGCACTAAACTTAAACAATATCTCCATAATACTAAAAAGAAGATTCAGAAATAATGCTTCAAAAATTATGTTAATGCCATAAAAGCTGCGTTGTAGTTTGCTTTGATGTAAGTGACCTTACACCATACCTGTCAACTCTCACGCCAGGAGGGGAAGAAAAAAAACTACAGATTTTTAGGGTCGTTTCATGACTAGCTCCCAATTTCATATTTCCTGATTTTCGCATAGAACTCTCGATTATTATATTATGTCTTTGATTTTCATTTATCCTTAAAAAAAAGTCCTATATAAATAGATATATCCATAGAAGCCATGTTCTGTTGTATCACCTGTTAATATTGTTGTGACGAAATAATTACTTTACTAGAAAGAATATGCTTCTTCAGTAAAGTAGAATGTAAAGTTTAATCATTACAAGAATACAAAAATCTGAAAATAAACCAGAACAAAAAATAAACCACAACAATAAAACTGTCGACAATTAATTTCAATCCCAAGAATGATCACTATGAATGCTTTAACTCCATATGCTATAGTGCCATTTACACCAAAGAAACTTTCACGAGTGAACAACTGGCATTTTTATACTGTTTACACAAACGTTAATTACCATCATTAAATACATAACTCGCACCATATGTGTCATCAAAAGACTAATTCAGACTAAATATGTTTATTGTAAACAATACTAAATGCTTTACAAGTGACAATAAGGAAATAAGGTTGGATATACAAGGGGGAAAATAGTTGCCACATGTACAGTACCATGAGGCTGTCTATTTAGGTGCATTTTGGTTCACCAAAATTGGGAATCCTTTATTTGCCGATCAATTGCTGATGCTTGCATAACACACAGTAGTGTAGAACATGGGTTTCTCTGAATTATGACAGAGGGCCAGTTGTTTTCACAAAACAGTTGCATGCATCGATAAGCAGGATTAACTTTTAATTAGTTGCTTGTTTACATAAGACTAACCTTTAGCTATTGTGCAGTTTGGTCACAGTTGACCTGAATATGAAAATAAGGCATGTCCTGGAGGAAAATAAGGGGCGTCACAGGGGAAAATGACACATCCTTTGCAAATTTCATGCATATTGGACCCATAAGATTGGTCAATATTTAGTGAAACAAGGTTTTAAAAATGCCACCAAAAACCTCCTGATTTTTGGTCCCAACCTCCCTATTTTTTTATTCAGTCTCCCTACTTGGATTTTGAAAAGTTTACATGTATGTTTTACAACCCATTTTACAAAACTACGGTAATCACACTATTATTATGGAATGAAAGGCAATTACACATCAATGTACTGGTATAAGTTGCCAGTCTAAATACCCCCTTAACACAAACCAGTTTCTGAGTTTTAATAATAACTAGCCTGTATTGCTGTCTGAAAACAAATCAGACCAACTATCAACAAAGGAGACACCGAAACACAAAAACAGATTGATGATGATTAGTTGATTTTAATGTGAATTTTACCCCATATTATTACCACTCTTTGTGAACATACAAGTTATGCTGATTATGTGCCTTGTACAATGTGCGTACATTTTCATAGATATTACCTCAGTTTGTAGGATCGCTTATTTAATTGAAAATTGAAAATGAGTAACTTGTGAGCACATTATTCAACATAAAAGAAACAGCTATTAAGGACTAGCTGAAATGTTATCTGGAAGAATGCAATTTGGTCGAAACAATGAATAAAGCAAAATTTGCATCTAATATGTTTGGAAATAAATAAGGATTTAAGTGACGCTATGCATGCTTTGCACTGTGTAAGTACTATACATTGTAGTTCAGCCTGGTCTCCCAGGTAACTTCAACTGGACCGCAAATTATGAAGTCTATATTTACTTTATTTAATTTTGCGTTGGAGAAATCAGAAAATATGCACATGCAACATAATAACAAAATTAATTATTGTATTTTATAACAGTTTAATAAGTGTTGGGACACCGAAAATGATTTTTTTACATGCATATGCCTTAGGACACAGAAAAAATATTTTTTCATGTCCCAAGATTTACGGCCATTACAGAAGTCAACAAAACAACAAGTTTAGACAATGGACCTTGGATAAGCCGACCTCTCGTCCTCCAGGGCTTTTTTTTCTCTCTTAAAATATCTGGCTTATACAGGAGTATATACGATACAGGAATTATTATTAAATAACAAATAACATTTCATAAGGCCTCATAAGAAGTCTTTCAACGAAAAACCCAGCGTTGATATGACAATCTATACAGCAGAAGTCACAGTTACAAGATTTTCATGATGGCTAATGTGCTGGCCATATTGGATGTCTCAGCAGCACCTTTTTCATTATGACCAAAATAGACCTTGGGATGAATGTGTCAACAAACTTTCACGGCAATCCTTCAAGTAGCTTACGAGGAGTAGTGATAACAAACTTTTGCTAAATGAACAGATGGAGACTGAATAATGGACCACTGAAATAAGCCCATACGATCTGGTCTATGACCAGTAGAACTAAAAAAAATTATTCACCTATCAAACAAGATGCTGGCACATTTTTGCCAGTGCAAAATTTGTACTGTTATTAGGACTGCATCCGAACCCTATAAAAAAAAGTTAATTCACCATTTTTCAATGGATACCAATTTTGGGGAATTTTAATATTGCTACAAAGAATAAATCTGAAGACCCAGGAAACAGTGTTCTTTCTGTAATTTTGTGAGGCATTGTTATCCATGAATTAAATTTATAAACAAAACCATCAAATTTGATGTGGCTCTCTGATTAGTAAAATACAATTCCTATAAATCTGAATAATGAAAAACAGACAAAAAGACAGATCAAGACAAAATTAAATTGTGTGTGTGTGTGATTTGGATTTTTAATGCAGCTTTAACAATGTTTCAAAATTAAAGAGGGACAAAGACTGACAAAAAGAAAAATGACATTTTCATTCATATATGTATATATATATATATAAACTCCCTTACAGGAAGGCCCTTCATTATGAAATGATTAAAAGTCAGATATGGGACTGCTGTATATATCTAAACTTTGGTCAACAGTTTTGCATATGTGTTCCTCAGTTTAAGACAAAAGTGTCCCCACGATTCCATTTTGAAAATTTTATATATATATATATATATATATATATATATGGAAGATAGCCATAGCCAACATTCAATTGAAGACAGCCTCCACAACTGAGTTCTCAATTTCATAAAATGAATAAGACAGAAGTGCAATCAAACATTCACTGTTTGTTCTTTCTTTTCTTCTTTTCTCTTCAAAGCAAATTTAATTTCTGTGGCTAAATCTGCACCAGCCTTGGTTACTATTGCAAGATCTTTAGTATCATCAGTTATCTTTTTGAAAACCTTAGTCATTAAATTTCCTTCTTGTCCCTGAAAAGAGATAAGAAAATTTGCAAATCTGTAATCAATGACATACAAGTTTAAATTCAAGATCTTAATTCATCTTTGTTTCCATTATATACTCATAAATGATAGATCTCTATTTTAGATTCATACAATATTGGTCTCAATTATATACTCATAAAGATAGGTCTCAATTATACACTCATAAAAGATTGGTCTCCATTACATATTCATTCAAGAAAGATCTTAATTATTTACTCAAAATGTATGGTCATTGTATTGTTAAGAAGGAAATATACTTCATTACCCAAAAATAAATGGAATCTTATTTTTTGCCTGCCTTTTTTATTATAGAGATTATAGTTTTTAATATTCAAGCAGAAGGAGAACTGAGGTGCCATGAAATTTAAGGGCAGTCCTTCCTGATTCTACATATCATCTATGACAGCTATCCTTCCAAACCTTTGCAACTTACATGCATACAGATGAGTTTCAGGTAAAACCTATGTTATTATTGATACTGCTGCCATCGAGTGATACATACATCTTCCATATTTTAATGGACAAACTAGGCACCATAAGAACTCTGATGAAAATGCATGTCAAAATGACTTTCCATTTAAGAGGAACAGTGATAAGAAAATTTAAAGATGGCCTCAATGGGCATCAGATCAGCACCATTATAATGTAGGACCAACAAGATATTAAAAGAAATATTATGGTGAAAACCACATTTTGATACAACTTTCCAATTTGGAAGAGTTATGAAAATAAGATTTTCATATTTGAGATCAGATTCATCCAGTTCTGAACAACTACACATCATAAGCCTTCAAACAAAGGCATGGTGTTGATATGGCCAGCTGTTTTGGACTATTCATAGTACAAAATTTAAGATGACCATTGTGGTGGCCACATTGGGTCCAGATTGGCATCATTTTCATTAACAACCAAACAGATACCATAAGAAGTCTTCCAGTGAAAACCCCATTTTGATATAATCTTTCAATCTATAATAGTGATAACAAGTTTCTCAAGATGGTCAATGTGGCAGCCATATTGGACATGTAACTTTGGCAATGTTTTTATTTAGAACAAATAAATATCATAAGATATCTAATGGTGAAAACTCAACATTAATATGACATTTTGGTTCTGAAGGTGCAGCAATAACATTATTATCAGCAATAACATTATTATCAAGATGGCTGCTGTAGTGGCCATATCTGACATTAGATCAGCAACATTTTCATTCAGGACCAACTAGACATCATAAGTCTTTCAATGAAAACCTCATGCTGTCACAATCTTTCATCCTGGAATAGTGATAACAAGATTCTCAAGATGGCCACTGAGGCAGTCATGTTGGATGTACAAATGGCTCCATTTTCATTTAGGACCGACTAAACATCATAAGACGTCTTCTGATAAAAGCTCAATATCAACATAACTTTATGTGTTCTGGAAAAGTAGTGATAACAAGATCTCAAGATGGCTGCTGTGGCGGTCATACAGTACATCAGATCAGCACTCTTTTCATTCATTACCATCCAGACATCACAAGAAGCCTTTCTAGTGAAAACTTGATGTTGATATATCAAGAAGAGGAGTGACAAACTGGATTTTCAAAAAGGTAGCCAAATTAGATGTCAGATTGGCACCATTATGATGTAGTACCAACGAGACATCAGTAGAAGACTCATAGTGAAAACAACCTGTTGATATAACCATTGATTCAGGAGGGGTAGCGATAACAAAATTTTCAAGATGGCTATTAGACCATTGGATGAATGTGTGTGCAAAGGTTTCATGGCAATCCCCCAAGAAGTTAAGAAGGAATGGTGATAAGAAACTTGTGCTAACAGATGAAAACAAAACCAAACATCTCATAATTTCAAAAGATATAAAACAAAAAACCAATGAGCAAAATCTTTATTTTAGATATTTTTCCTGGTCTGGTAAAAGCACTCCCCCCCCCAATACTTTCTTCAGACTTTCTAGACATCATATGAATCTTGTATTCAGGAGGAGTAGTGATAAAGATTTTCAAGATTACTGCCATGGTGGATATATCTGTGGTCAGATCAGCATCATTTTCATTCAAGACTAGCTAGATATCATAATTAGTGTTTTTGTGAAAACCCCAGGTCACTTTGGCTTCATATTTAGGAGTAGCAATAACAAGATTTTCAAGATGGCTGCCATGGTGGCCATACATGATATCAGATCAGCACCACATTCGTTTAGTACCAACTAGACATCACACGAAGTCTTCTGGTGATAGCCAGATGGTGATATGACCTTCCATGTAGAAGAAGTAGCACTAAGATTTTCCAGATAGCAGCTGCGGTGGCAATTCTAGATACTGTATCAAATTTGTTATTTAAGACAAACAAGTCACCATAAAAAGTCTTACAGTGAAATAACCATGCAGATATGACTTTCTGTGCAGAAAAAGGAACAATAAGCAGATTTCATGATAAGCATAACAAGATTTCAAGATGGCCACTGTGACAGCCATATTGGATGTCCAGGCCAAACCATTTTCATTTAGCACTAACTAGACACCATAAAAAGGCTGCTGGCAAAACCCAATGTCAATATGGTTCTCTGTTCAGGAGGAATAGCAATAATAAGATTTTCAAGATGCCTGCCATAGCAGCCATATTGCACATCAGAACAGCAACATTTTCGTTTAAGATTAACTAGACATCATAAAAACAATCTTTCAGTGAAACCATCATTGTGATATGCCCATCCATTCAGCAGAAGTGGTATTATCAACAGTGTCAAGAAGGCAGCTGTGGCAGTCATACTGAATATCTGCACATCACCATTTTCATTTATGACCAACTAAACCATGAGATGAAAGTGTATGTAAAGTTACATTCCAGTAGTTTAGAAACAGTATAACACTAAGAGAATCAGACAACAGGTCATCCCATAATCTGTTCTGGTATCTAACCAGTAAACATCTATTCGTCAACTCTGAAACAGTTTTCATTTGTTTCAACACTGGAAGGTACGTGAAATTGGTCATTTATATTAACACAGCTGAGATGTCATTTGATGATACCCACTGCATGCTTGGTTGATGAAAGTATCTCAAAATAAACAAGAGATCCCCCCTTAAAAACCTTTAAGACTGAGCTAAATTAAGGTGTGGAGAGAGGAACTGATGGGCAGAAACACACAGATTCCAATGTCAAGTTTTTGCCAACCTAAATCACTTTTAAGAAGAGAATACATGTACAGTGTGACCCCACTATAGCGCGCTCCGTTATAACATGAATTTGGATATAACACAGTCGTGGTGTGGCTTCCAAAAATTTAATATACGTGTATTTTTCTTGTGCACAAGAAAAAATCTTTCTTAAAAAGTAAGAAAAAAAATGTAAAAAGTTTATTATCATTTTGGGGAAGAGATCACGTTGGAATAATACAAGACGATCATGGCTTGGCTAATGAAATTTTATATGTATTTTTACTCATACACGGAAAAGTATTTTTTTCTTCATAAAAGTACAAAAAATACTGCATAAAAAGTTTATTCTGGGATCGCACAGTTCTTCGCCAATGTCGCAAACTTGGATTGTTTTTCCTTATTGATTGCAAAACATACATTGTGGTGATTTTTCTTTCATTGGTGACATTGTTGACTGTTTAAACTTTTTATATATAACCATTGGTTTGGAGTGCAGAAATTCAGAGGCCCCATGAAAGGAAGCCGCAAACTGGATATAAAATGCACTGAAATGTATCTATTGTTACATAAACAAATTCTTTGTCTATATTGACAAACCATCTAAACAGTGCATTGTTATAATCATAATCCACCTATCTTGACATCTAGCAATGAGTTCTGTATGTTGTGAAATACCCGCTTTTTTGTTGACATTTCTGGTAATGGAGATCAGCCGGACGAGGCATTGTCTCGTAATATATCTCTCAATGGATTTTTGGCTGCTTGCTAGTAATTAATATATTTACAAAGACTGACATTTGTATGTGGATGGTAAGTAAAATTCCTCTTCTTTTCACTCAAAAATAGATCCTTCAGAACACTCACATTTTCTTTAATAATCCCTGTCATCAGAACACCTGTGTCTCTATCATCCGCTAACCATTGTTAATTTTCAGACGCATGCGTGGAAGGCAACATCATGCTGCTATCACAAATGTATGAAAAAAATTATTTAAAAATACATCTTATTTATTGGTTTATTCAATAGGCTTGGAGGGACAGTAACTAGAATAGTTCAAACGATGGCCAATTCCATTTTAAAAATGTACCCAGATACAATTAGTTGTTGAAATTTCAAAGGAAACATTCTCCAAAGCTGTTCTTTAGCGGTGACTTCAATAGCGTATGCACCCTTCATCAAAGAAAGCTGACTACAATCTTTCAAATAAGACCAAAGAACTTTTTTCCAAAGAAAGAAGTCAGTACCAAACTTAAATAAAAATGATGGAATCTGATAGATTTTTGCATTTTCCAACGTGACTGAACACGATAACTGTGCTGTGAAAGTTTCTTTCTTGTAGGGAAAAAGTGTATGTTTACAAACGCTACAAATGGCGACTTAAAACGCAAACTAACTTTTACCAACTTGGCACATGCAGATAAGTAAATGTGCTCCGTCATTTGTGACATGATTGTGCTACAGTTGTCCACTGAAATCAAACCAATATGACCTGTTACAAAATTAGTGAATATTTTAAAGCTGTGTGGTCGTCCATATTTTCGATGGAAGCACGTGTATTGTGGATTCAATGTATATGATGAGGTTCGCAGGTGAGTACATGGTGTTGATACTCTTCATGCTATATTTTAGACATTTATATATAAACTGGATTCACATATATGTACCAATTTGTGGTTCTCTATTATATATGTCTTCTCTGTTTTCACTACAGGTGTATCTCTCATTTAATATGCATCAATTTAAGATGCTAACTATGCCAATGAAGCACGTATTGTACCGCCCACATTTATTACCTACACACACCCACCTCCATTTTTTTTTTGTTGGGGGGGGAGTACAATTTCTTCACCTAACTGACCTGGTTGCTTATAACACAGTTGGGTCTATAACACAGTTGGGTCTATAACGCGGTCGGGTTCTATGGCTCCCAAGTACCGTGTTATAGTGGGGTCACACTGTATTTGCACTAAGAAACATGTAAATGTCTACTATTTCAATAAGGAATATAACACATTCAAGATAATATATGAATACAGTTAGTATCTGATGATGGTAGTGTAAATTTTGGGTGGGTTAGGTTGATGGCTGCCGTTTAGAAGTGAAAAGCTATAAAGATGCAATGGAGATGGGGAAAATCAGTTCCAAAATATACAATACTGTCATTTGAGAAGGGAGACTGTTATGGAAGACAACATTATATTAGAGTAACTTTGATGGCTTTCCGTCTAAACTCACCATGCTTTTCATCTACTGATTCCTCAACTCTCTCCTCACAAGACCCCACCCACCCCTGATCCAAGCCCCATAAACTGTCAACTCAAATCTATTTTAAAAAAGTGAAATAATATTTTCCAAAATATAATTTAACAAATGTCAAAAGAGAAGGAAAAAAATTTCCTCAACTCACCTGTGAACCAGTTGCTTTGATTGTAATTTTCACTACACATCCATCTTCCAACTCCTGTTTAATTTTGTTTACCTTTACAGACAAATCATGGTCATTTATTTTGTCTTTTATTACAAATACTTTTTCACTTTTGTCCTTTGATTTGCTCTGTTTGTCTTTCTTTCTTTCCTCCAGTAAGTCCTCAGGGGCAGTCATTTTATAGCATGCAAGTCTTTGATTAATGTTTGGATCATCAACTGTAGACTTCATTTGGAAAAGGACCATCTTCTTCTCTTCTGCAAATTTTCGGGCTTTAGTTATTGGCATTTTACCAATGAATAATCCTTGAGGATCGAAAACCTGCACCACTGAGACTTTTAATGGTGTTTTTATTACTTCCACAGCTTCTTCTTCATCAGATTTCGGTCTCTTCAAATGAATTTCAGAGGTAACAAAGGTTTGCCAATGATTGATTTTGTATGTGACTTCTTTGGTACTCCATATTTTGGCCAGCAAAACTCTTTCTGAGGTCCCAAGAAACATAAATCTGCATCCTAAAAAAGGGATAACAAGTGGTATCATATGTCGCTTGTGTTTCAGTGCTGTCCAAAGTGGGTTCGTTACAATGGCTTGTCTCATCCTGAAAATAAAAGATACTGATGACAGCACACATAAATGGAACTTTTGGCAATTCCAAATTAGCCTAACTGTTATTGTGCAACTATTAAATATAGGGTTCTGTCGTTACTGAAATGCAGCCCATCTATTAGGTTTATTGTTGTTGTTGTTGTAGGGTTTAATGCCATTTTTCACCACAAGATAGGCTATACATGGCGGCCAGTATTAATGGTGGAGGAAGAACCCGGAAAACCCCCGGAAAGAACCACTGACCCACGAGAAGCTACTGGCAAGCTTTCTCACATAACCACATTAGCCGAATCCAAGACTCGAACCGACACAAACAGAGGTGAGATCGCAGTGATCTGTAACAGTGAGCACTTTAGACCACTCGGCAACTCGGGGCCCCATCTATGAGGTTTGAAAGTGGCTTTAAGAATCATGAATTAATTTACGCAGATACAAAAATAAAATGTTCACTTATCAAGATTTTGATCTTTGACAAAAAATCAATGTGAAGCACATTTAATTATGTCCAACCAATGTATACTGCTAGATTAAAACAGGCATCTGTATACAGTTTGATTAAAAAATGCCAATGTATAGTCTGATTAACAACCACCAATCTATACACGTTGATTAAAAACAATCTAAATAGTGTGATTTTTTTTAAAACCAATGTATACAGGTTTGATTATAAACAGCCAATGTATACAGGGTTGATTAAAACAACCAATGATTACAGGGATGATTATAAACAGCCAATACATACAGGGTTGATTAAAAACAGCCAATGTATACAGTTTAATTAAAAACAGCCAATGTATACAGTTGGGTTAAAACAGCTTCAAGATACCAGAAACTTGAATAACCATTGGATACCAACATCATAATATTAGTTCCAGTGCAGGTGGTGTGTGTGTGTGATTTGGATTTTTAACATAGCTTTAACAATTTTTAAGTCATATCGCTACAATGTCTGCAGTGTGGCAGTTTATAGTGATGTCTAGCACTTGGGCATCATGCTGCAGAAATGTAGCATGATGTCCCACCCAGATATATTATCCTGACACCAGGCCGAATAGTCCTAACACTAACCTCTTAATGCTGAGCGCTTAGCGAGGCAAATGTTAGAACTATTTTTATAAGTCTCTGGTATGACTCGGCCAGGGATCAAACCCACAACCTCCCATATCTGAGGCGGACACTCTAACCACTAGATAACTAGAGTGGTTGCCAGTGCAGGTGGAGTACACTGTACTCCATATACACCAGAGTACCAAATACCCACTTACTCGTACTATTATGTTCTTGTATTGAAAAGAATTTGTACTTATGCTAATAAAACGATTTGATATGAAAAAGTATTCTGTTCTACATGTTGGAGTATAATATATTCTACAAACTTACCACATATACTTGCTTATAAGTCAAGATGAACTGCAAACAAAGACCCTAATCTGCCATCACATAATTCACTGGCAGATCAAGGTCTGTGCAGTCTACAGCTGGACTTGACTTAGAAGTACATACCATAAAAGTGTTTGAATTTTATCTCTCCAATTTAAATAAAAAATCAAATTAAAACAATCAATGACATGTTGAAAGATGAACAAAACAAAATTCAGAACAGAAAAAATGTATGGTTGGTTTGATTCATACAAATTATTGTTATTATCATTATTATTATTATTATTATTATTATTATTATGTTTGCTGTTGGTTGTTATAATTATGATGTGCAACACAATCCAAACCTTGGAGAAGAATTATGTGACAGCATAAAAAATAACCTACATATTAACATCAACATAGTTCCAAGTCGGCTGGAATTACTTAAATGTAAATTACAGAATCATACATCCAAAATAAAAGACAGGACCTACTTCAGCTTAGTAAGACCAAAGCAGGAATATGCACCCACCATCTGGAACCCCAAATAACAAAACTAAACCCAGATCAAGTAGATTTGAATAGATCCAAAGGAATGTAGCCCATAACCATACAATAAGTACCACCCTAACCAAACTTCCGTCATGATTAGTATCTTGCAATAGCAACTGTTGCAACAATGGTGCACCTACAAAGATATGACCTTATTAAATACAGTCCTGTATATCTTAGTAGCTGTACCAGGCATCTATCACCAAACCCCTGCATTTAATGAGGCATATCATAGGCACGTGTTACAGGGAGAAATAGCGCATCCTTTTACAAATTTCATGTCTTTCTGACACAGACATTTGGGTCCCTGAGAGCTCTGAATTGTACTTAAGTTGCCGAATACTCCATGTGCTGCAGCCCATTCTAAGTTTGAGGAAATCTTGCTGTAGGAAAGTTACTTCATCTTGCCAGTAAGAACACAAGATTTAATATCATACAGCTGCAGGAAATACAATGTGTGCAACAGCAATGACTCACTTTTTGTATAAATGGCATTGTGATGCTCATTTATGAATTTTCGGGACACACATGACTGATATGAAAATGATCTCCTGTTGCCTTATGATGTAAAAGTGTTCACTATATAAAATTATTGACAGCAATATCGATTTTAATCAGCACTATTTTATGACATTAGTATCGTACTTGAAAATACTGCATCACACAAGTACAAGTCAAAGTGCACACATGGGAAGATGACTTATTTTAGGTAAAGTGAGTAAGTGGGTTTTGTTTAATGGCAAACAATTGTCTGTATGGCATTACATGATTGAAAATGTTGCCTTCAGTTACATCTCATTTTCAACCAAGATTTTAAGTAACGCTAAACAATGAAGAAACATTTTTCATTTAAAAATACAACCTGATACTATATTAAAGAACTGTTCAAATACTGGTAAATTGTCTTCCATTTTTAGCATAGTTTAAAAAAAATTAAATGTTTCCAACAAAGAAATAATTTAACATTTCCCCCATTTCACAGCTGCTGTAACAAAACCAATTTGTTATTGGCTGTGCATACAGTCTACTGCCAGAAGCTAGTGTTTGTTGAAAAGAGGCTGTGAAAAGCATTTCTGACTTTAATTGCTCATAAATATTACTTATTATATATGTTCATATGCTCTTTTGAAAATAAAGACAGATTTGACATAAAATAATGTCTGTTAATTTTTAATTTCCTGTCATTTCTGAAAACTTTACATTCATGACAGATCAAAATGTGGTATTACTTTTCATATAAAACAAATTGAAATAGCTTTTTTTTCGTCATAAAACTATGGATGTCTGAGACAAACTAGTGTCTTCTGATTTCAAACCTGTATAAACTGTCTTTCTGTTTGTAAATATAATTTTAAAAATTTCATTTTTATCACTCCACTTTTATATGTGATGCATCTGTCAACCGGTCATGTGATGTTCAACTATTTGCCCTGTCATAATACTTCAGTAAATTAAATAAAAGATCTACAATGTGGGGTTATATTATATTTTGTTTGAATAAAGAATACTTAAATACCTTTATATATTCAACATTCGACAAATTTACAAATTCATAAACAAACTGTCCATGTCCATCCACTTTTGCCGTTATGTGAGTGAAATTCTGGGTTCTACTTTTACTGAAAACCCAAACTGTTGCATATGACTTCAGTTTGCACGCAGCACACATGCTCTCCTGTTATCAAAAACTATCATGTAACCTATCAGAGGTTGTTTACCTGCAAGCTGGTTATTTATGACTGACATCAAAACCAGCCTCATGTAACATTTACTGTCTGGAAGTGTTCAGCCATGTTACGTTTCTGGTCATAAACAGCTGTAATGTTAATAAACATAGCTGAAATTAAATTCCAATGTATCCTATTGACATGCCTGATGGTGGCCTTAATATTCACATTTGGTCTTTTTTGCAATACAATCAAACTTTTAATTTCTGACAAACCTGAATAAAAATCATGCAACATTAATGGAAGAAAACTGGCAGTCATAAAACTTGATTACTGTTTAGTGATTCTTGAGTATTTATATTTCAGGATGATAGCACTCACATGCACATAAACTGAAATGAATACCACATTTCCAGTTAAGGATTTTGCATAATTTGATTACTTCTAATTAACATATGTGTGTTATGAGTAACATTTATGGAACAGAATTGTTAGTCATAGTAACATGATTCTTGTCTATTGTCTTGGAAAGTTGTGTGGTGCAACTACTTCCGGCACCAAACTTGTCCACTGCTAGATCCCAAATATTATATGAATTTTAAAAAAGAAAAATAAAATTTTGTTTATCTGTCTTTGTTACATGGGTTTCATTTTCTATCCTAATAAAGTTTTAATACCAATTTAATGGAACATTAACAATTATGTATCTTTTGTTGTTTTGTGATAATTGCAAATGGTTACTAACATCTTACAAAATACAAATAGTGTAAATTCCTAATGTAATGTTTGAAGTTGTTACTTGATGGATTATGAGTACATGATAAATGGAGACATTTTATATACATCTGAATCATACAGATGCTGCTTATATTCATTAAGTAGTTGTAATAGATGTATGTTAATTATTATCCAGATAATAAAAGAAATCATTAGCTAAACATTTATTTTTCCATCCTGTTATGCAAATTACAAGTAAAAACACTTCTCAAGAAATTCCCAGGTTTACAGTCTATTTATAAATTCTTTAGTAATTTATTTTCCATAAATGAGATGTTGTAAACACATTACATCATGTTTGCTGTAGTTTCTCTTCAAAATAGCTTATTTTTATAAAATGTTGAACTCATTTTTTTTTACCAGATCAGTTTAGTTTACTTAATATCTCTTGCTATTTAATGGCATTGTAACACTGAATTTTGTAAAACCAGATGTGAAACTAACCTACTTCCTCGGCTGAAATGCTGACAGAAAGAGTCCAAAGTAATGTGTTTCATTTCCATAGCCCAATGCATTAACATTACATCTTTTCAAAGCCATGCGCAGCGTAAGCCGACATATCGCGAGTCATGAAAACACAGGGACAGTATCCCCTTGTGTCCAAAATTAGCATTATTTTGAACAGAATGATCTGGTGACAATTTCCGCTTCTCAAATGGTAAGCGATGCCATATTTTATTTTCGTTAATCCGTCGAATTTGGTATGCGTTTTGCGCCAATACTAGTGATAGAAACTTTAGCGGTGTATGTGCTTTACCTGGGCAACTGTTGAAATTTTTCGCTTTGATGCATGTTCGTGGCTTAAATTCTGCTTCAGTTGGAAGAAAACAAGATGTAAATTAGACTGGAAGTATCCTTGTGAGTCACACTTTCACTATCATTTGGACACTTGATTAAAATAAATGAATGCAACATAATTATCTTGTCTATATAGCACATCTATTAGCAGTATCGGGATCAAAATCTGACAGGTGGGGTGACGCTAATAGAACACTTGGGCCACTGACATGTATATAAAAAAGGAGGAGTGCATAAACAGATCAAGAACTGTAATTTCATCTACTATAAATTTAAATGCAAGAGAAAGTACTTGATTATCATTTGCTTTTCTTGCAAATTCTCTTATTTGGATATACCATCACACTGACGCCGACATCTTGAAATACTGACTGGTGTCTTGTTCTCAGCATTCGGAACAAAACATTACAGATTAACGTCACGCAACGTCTCCGACTTGTTTTCGCAATCGGAACTGATCTCGACTATTTCCATCAGAGCCTCCAGAGTTTGAATTAACCTCGGAAGTTCTTGTAGGAATACACGTCGATTTTACGGGTTTGGTGATTCGCCTCAGGCAGAACGTACGACTTCCAATTTAACAAGTTTCGATGTTTTTCAAAACCAGTCTTGCTATCTGCCCATGATTTGACAACGACAAGTTCCGAAAAGCATGTGCAAAAACACTTGCTAATTCGTTTTACGAAGAATATTACTTAGTTCAAATTATAATCAGGGCATATATTAGATGACATTAAGTCATAAAAATAAACAAAGTTGGGTGGGCGGGTGTTGAACTATTTGTTACTCTTAACATATAGACGTGACCTCTGGGGATTATGGTTAATCCATAGCCAAGCCGTTTCGTATCGAGCAGAAATTGGTCGTTTCGTACCCAAGGTGATGGTCAGATCGTACCCATTATTGCACAGGGTCAAATATACCGTATTGTCAAAGGTACCGCTCCCTCTCTAATTACGAACTTATCTTTTCCAGTCGTTCAAATCGAAAAATATTGCCATTTTCTTCGTTTTACTCAGTATTGACCATAACACGGTTGAAACTATTACAAATGTTTAGCCACTCAAATCAACTAGAAATTCGGCGATCTTTTAATAACGGGTTAAAAGCAGATGAAACTGTTACTTTATTAAGTCTGTCGTCTCCAGTGACCAATTCTGATGTTAACTACAACTTTTGTCGCCTCTAACTCCCTGGTACTCAAACTGTAGACACAAACTGTAATATTATCCGGACCGCCAAACCATTTGTATGTAGACTGCCAGCCGCAGCAACAAATTTGTGCTAAAGTTTGGACAATATCACCGATCACAGTAATCTATCAAGTAGTGACATAACTGAAATTCTCGTTTGAAATAACTGAAATTAGCGAGTTCAAATTTATTTTCATTGCTTGGCATAATCTTTTTTATTTTGTTATCCTCCCAAATATAATGCACATGAATACTCTCGGGGGGGGGGGATAAGTTTAACTTGGCACTGCATTTATATACTACCATGTCGGCCAATTCTGCGCGTCTGGTAATTCTGCGCAACGATACGTCATTTCTGTAGACATTGGATCACGTGTTATTTTAGGTTAAAAAAAAAAAAAAAAAAACACAACATTTGGTATCAAGAAAGAACGATCGCAATTTAATTAAGAAAAGGGATATTCATAAAGTGTATCAAAATATCCGGCATTTCGACTCGAAATGCATATGAAAATGTGATTTCTAAATGTGAACCTGAAGGCCCACTCTGCGACCTTTTTGAACCGGTAACCCTGAAAATCCTATTTACTATATATATGACAGAATCATACAAAAAATAAATACATTATATAAAAGATGGAAATGTATACCTTAAAAAATTCTGCATCTTAATCCAAGTTTCCATTTTTGCAAGAAGTTGTTCCACACTTACAAAATCGTCTGCTACCCAACGTGCCAACCTGCCGCTACAATATAAATTCTTAATAAATTCACTAACTACTCCGGTGGCCTAGTGGTTAGAGCGTCCGCCCCGGAAGCGGTCGTGTGTTCGATCACCGGCCGAGTCATATTAAAGACTTACAAAAATGGTACAAACAGCTGCCTCGCTTGGCGTTCAACATTATGAGGTTAGTGTTAGGACTGGTCGGCCTGGTGTCAGGATAATGTGATTGGGTGGGACATCATGAAACATCTATGCGTTATGATGCCTCAATGCTAGACATCACTATAAACTGTCAAACTGCAGACATCGTAGCAATATGACTGAAATTTTTTTAAAGCTACGTTAAAAATCCAAATCACACACAAATCACACAAGAAATTCACCGGCCTATAATCTGTTTATAAATTCTTTAGTAAATTTTTCCCCATCAGCAAGACTTTGTAAATACATTACATCCTATTCATTGTTGTTTCTCTTCCACATAATAGATTATTTTATTTATAAAATGTTGAACTTTACTATCTCTTTTACAAGATCGGTTTTGTTTGCTTAATATATCTTGCCATTGATTGGCATTATTACGATGAATTTTGTAAAACTAGCTATAAACCTGACATAATTACTCGACTGAAATGCTGACAGAAACAGTCCAAAGTAATGCATTTCATTTCTATTGCCCGATTAATGAATATTACATCTTTTCAACGCTGTGCGCAGAACAGGCGGATATATCCCCTGTGTCCAAAATTATTATTATTTTGAACAAAATATTCTGGTGATAATTGCCTCTTTTCAAATGGTAAACATTGCTGTATTTTATTTTCGTCAATCAGTTTTTGCTTTAATATTGAAGACGGAAAGCCCGAAAGCATTGTATATATATATATATATATATATATATATATATATATATATATATATATATATATATATATATATATATATATATTGCAGCAGCAGAGAGGGTGAAGAAACCTTTTGCTGAAACGTCTTTTTTGAAAAGCAAAGCTTCCTACGAAAACGAAAATAATAAGGTCACTAACGCAAAGCCTGTTTTTCAAAATTTGTATGTTTGTTTTGTTTACCCACCGGACATTTCACTGAGGTCGCATCCTCTCTCCTGCTATAATTAAATCATTATTTTATCAGTAATGACACCGGGTACGGAGTCTTACACGGCTAGATTAGCTAGAGAAAGATTAGAAGCAATCAAAATGCTTTTGCCTGTTTGTGATTCTCTTAGACAAAAACTTCAAGAACGTCAAGAATCACAAGTTGAATATGCACAAGGTACATACGAATTGTTTAAACCTATTACAAAAGTTGCTGAAAGAGTTGCAGAAGCTACTGACGGCATTCTTCCAGAAGTAAAACAAACTGCTGAGCAAACTGAAACGAAACCAAGAAGAACTAAACAAACAAAACAGATTTTAAGAGATCTTCCAATTGATATAGATGCTGCTCAACCTCCCCTATGGAGGAAGACATACTTGAAGGCATTGGCAAAGTTAGTACTGAAATAGCCGATGTAAAAACAAAAAGATCTTGCACCTAAATCTAATGTAAGAAAGGAAAATGTGGAATTGATAAATAAGTTTAAAGAAGGTTCTATTGTAGAACTTAAAAAAGTTAAAGCGAAAGATTTTACTCGTTTTGCATTTGATAAGTCATTTTCGAAAGTCTGAAATTTTAAAACCTAAGTATGTTAAAATAAATAATGATAGTTATTTGAAATGGCTATATCTTTTGTATTATGACAAACCCCAGGTTAAAAGTAATGATGTAGTGTATAATAAATACATTGACGACATGAATACATTTTGTTTGGAGTCACAACTTCAACAGCAACAACCACAATCTCCCCAGCAAGAACCTTCCTATCGACTTCCTCCACCGCAGCAACAAATAGAAAGACAAAAACAACTACAACCTCATCGACAACAATTACCAGACATAACTAATCTTAGAAATAAATTTACGTTTAGAAGTATTAACCTTATTACAAATTTGCCACGTGAAAAAGTAGTAAGTATTGCAGCACGTGAACATCGTCAAATATGTAAAATCTAAATATTTTCTTCATTGGAATAATGACGATGATTGGATTAAAGATGTATATATTTCATATATAGTAATAGACATGCAGAAGATGGTGACCCGTATTATCATGATTTTAAACGTGATGTAGAACTGAAAAAGAGACGAAAAGAAGAAGAATTTCATGACTTGTTTAGCCCAGGCGCTACTGGAAGTGGTTTTTCTTCCCTGACTTCGCCAGGAGGAAGTGGTTTTATTGCTTGTCCAAACAATATTCTTTCTGACGTAGATAGATTAGAAATTACAATTGGAGGAAAACGAGCTGGAAATAATTCGCCAGAATGAATGAATTAATGAAATCTCTGATATTTGTCGAAGATTATTTACAGGCGGTATTATGTACATTAATGTGTATCGGTCTCTTATCGATGAAATTGTTGATGATTACCACAGCGATCAAATAAATAAATAACAAATAAGATGAGTATACATAATGCTCAACGTGGACCGATCATGGTCAGAGTGTTAAATTCGCGACTACCAGCCTGTAAAGCGATCTACGGTGATGGACTCGGCGATGTTGTTCATGGTTTATTTGCGAGGATAGCTCCGACGGCAATACCGATTGCAAAACAACTAGGTATGAAAGCTATTGAAGCTGTTCGTGATAAAGCTATTGGTGCTGCTGGTAATGTTGCCGGTAAAGCATTTTCATCGGTTAAAGAAAGATTAGCTAGAATAGTATGAAAATACCCCACCAATAGTGAAATTACCCAGCACTGAGGTTATGCCTGCATATATCAGTAAAACAATTAATCGAGCTGCAAATGAAAGATTAGCAGTATTGGCTTTTAATTAAAAAAATCAGCAGAGTTGTCCAGCGAAGAAGTTGTCCCTGCAAAGTTGACTAATGAAATTATGCCGAGAAATACGAGTTTTATTTCAGGAGGATGTTTTCGCGTTAGACGATAACAATTATAATACAAATGTTCAAGCGTATGTCCGATCCCGCGTTCGATATGGATGCGCCAGTTCTCAAGAATGAATCTGTACGTGATTATCAGTATTACTCTTACGACGCACGACAACCAAATCAGCGTGGACGAGTTGAAATACATTTTCAAGAAACAAGCAGAAATTTCTTACCCGCTGAAGTATTTATTGAAGTAGAAGGTGAAATTACAAAAACAGATAATACTGAATATATGAAGCCGATGTTTGAGTTGGTTTTGTCAATAACGGCATCAGAGCGCTATTTGAGAGTACTACATATGTCATCGACGGAAGAAATATTGAATCAGTTCATAAGGACGTCTACGTTGCCACGACAATAATAGATCTAGCAATATATTCAGATGATTATACAAGATCAGCCGACCCGACAATGATGTTTTACAAACACGTTTCTGACCACCCTGACAGCAGACAGTATATTATGAGACGACCATTTATGTTGCAGGGTGATCGTAGAAGATTTTCATGCTCAATTCCACTATCTAACATCTTTGGATTTTATAGAAACGTTAGAAAAGTTATTTTTGGGGCTAAACGTACAATCGCATTTGTAAGACTACCGACGTTGATACAATTTGGCGACCTGCTGGTGATGCCAGTAAAGTAATACTAACAAAAATGTTCGTTGTGGATGCCGGTAATGACTCCAACGATCGCCGAAGAACGAAAACTACTTTCTTTTGTGGATTCAGGTGGTAAATCAGTTTAACAGTGACCACGGACCGGACAGTGTTCAAACTAGCATTAATGGTTTATTTACATGGCATATAGCATCACATCAGAGTGTTTCTGCACCACGACATATATTTGTTGCTTTTCAAGATTTTACATGAGTAAAAGCATAAACACGTAGTCATATGTTATTTGAAAGACTTAGAGTTAGTGACGTTTCCTTAAGAATAAACGGACATCAAGAACCAGCTGAGGATATATTATTGAATTTTGATCAAAATATGTAGCACGTGCATATCATCGTTTGATCACATTTATGGGACGCGATCAAAATGTAGATACTGGTTTGCAAATATCACAGGCTAAATTTTGCAAGTCTGTATCCGATCTATCACTTTTCGCTGGAGCATCTTGATTTATCCAGACAATCCGTCATTGATATTCACTTTCGAGCTCAAGTAACACAACCTCCTGTTGCCGTAGTTGGTCCACCAATTATTCATGGTGCTTACAGAGCAATCGCTGTTATACTCAGGATAAAGCAATGTTACTTGAAGGTGTTGTTGGACGAATTAGAGTTGTTGATGTTTCAGTAGAAAACATGCAATTAAATCGCTCACGATATTTATAATGTCATATCATCATGTTAGTGTTAGTCTGACTCCCGGTCAGATTTAAAAGCTTCAATCAAGTTCAGCAAAGAACTGCTGAATAAAAACAAGATTAGATCATAGGTGTTAAAAATAAATTATCGCTAACTGAACGTCAATTTAAACATTTCATCAGCCCCAAACAATTAAAATCAGGACTAAAACTCAATCTTTCTGCTGGTGCGGTTAAAGGCTCGATTAAACCAGGCGGTATATTTCCACTTCTTGCATCTCTACCAAGCGTTCATAGCCGCTGCAGTTCCAGCTGTAGCAAAAGCAGCTGCACTTGGTGCTGATGGAACTGCTGCTGGCATTGGCATTAAAGAAAGCAACAGAATAAGGATTTAAAAAAGGGGAAGGGGTCTAAGGTGACCAGTCTTATGTCACGTGTTTAGGCTGGAATAAACAGTAACACAAGAAAGGGTGAAAACAAGAAGCTTTGAAAAAAATACAATAATTCATTTCTCTGGAAAAATTCTGTAAAAATGAAAAATTATGAACTTACAGTTTTATGGAATCAAGTCCAAAAATAATCCAAGAATAATCCACGAATAAATTCATAATAACAAAATGTTCTACTGATTTCAAAATCGAATCCTGACGAAGAATCGAAGATGGAAGACGATGACGCATGCTGTAACCTGTAGTTTGAAGTCTATAGATCCGTGTAGAAACAAGGATTATCACTCCGGTTTTGGATATTTGAATATATTTTTTATAAAAAGCTGTCTTTGTTCAACAATTTTACACAGCTAGACGTATTTTCCAGAAAAAATGACAGAATTAATCATTTTGAATCCAAGTAATTTGAAATAATTCCAATCCAAGTAATTATAAATAACTCCAAACAGCACGACATACAACTTCCAGTGTAACAACACAGCTTCTACTGAGAATAACTCTACAAAACAGAGGTCATATCGTCTCCTAAAATGTAAACAAGGAGTCACGTGATCATCTTATCGAAGGTTGTAGAAGCCAAGTACCTGTTAAAGATCACGTCTACCCAGTGTGACCCTGACGACAACCAATCATTTTACTCTAAGAAATAAAAAATAAAAGAAATTGTTTACATCTTAAACACGAGGTCCCATCATGACCTCGTCAACAACCAATCATTTTAAAATAAAAAAGAACTTGTTTACGTGGTTCCTACAAATTTTTAATCAAGGTCAGGATCTAGATCAACACCTGGTGTTTATAAAACAAACAGTCAAGGTCAAACTATTTTCTGAAAAAAGTATCATCTCTAGTGAATAAATTTACATTACAATATCATGTAATGAAAAATAATTTTTAAAAAACTGACACACATTTAAATTGAAATAAATATATATTAAATCAGATACAATTAAATCAAATAATTAAATAAAATATACATAACAACCAGGAACTCCTTATCGATACGGAAAAGGTCTGAGACTGTCAGGAACACTTCGTTAATCTTTCCAATGTCAAATTGTGATTTACTTCATGCTGCTAATAAAATTAAATATAAAAAAATTTCAGATTTTTTTATACACCATCAATTACCCAAACAACAAAACAATACTGAAACAGGACGTATTAATCTTGATAATAGTTTTGGGCCTAGTACTCACTGGCTGCATATGCGTTTGATCCACGTGGATTTGTTTATTTTGATTTGTATCTTGTTCCAATATCATTGATATTACTCTGCGCTATCGTGATTAACTCTGATAATGATTTAGGATCTCTGATAACATCTAATCGTTTATTAATCGTTTCAATGTCTGCCATAGCTGTTTTAATATTGCCGATTTTTTTGTTAATTGCAGACAGTTTTAGGTCAGCAGTCAACGGATTTCCAAAGAATTCCTCTGCGATTTCATTATTTTTTCAAAAATGTCTACGAAGATTTATAAACATATTTACGTGAACTCATACTCAGCTCGCAGCGTTGTTAATTTACTGTATTATAGTTATTGTCTACATATGTTTTGTTGCGGTATTTTCATCAGATGTTGGATCTCTTAAAGCAACTATTTTATTTCCATTCATGCTGAGTTCACCTGACATTATATCATCGATAGATCGCAAACGATTAGCAACACTTTTCGCAATTTCATTTCTAATAGTTGCTATTGATAAACTTGAATCTGATTCTACCTCTGTAAGTAAATACTGGAATGTTATCCTCAGTAGCACCGAGAACTCTACGAACTATATATTTCCATTTAATGTTACTCGTCTTTAAAACACTGTATTTATCCTGAAAAATAACAACTTCTCGGTAAAATCCAGATAGGTTCATAATACTGACAAGTTCATCTTTAGTTGCGTAAGTTGACAAATCAATATCATCTTCTTTTTCTTGTCATTAATAGAAGATCTTCCATAAATATCTACCATTATACTTTAAGATCTGTTTAAAACGCTTAACGGCTACTTGTATACTCGTGCACGACTTTATGAGGTGGTGATGTTCATTTTGATATAGCGTCGAGTAATATACCCTACTATTATCTTTATTGGCGAGTTCGAATAACAAGTAATGTGTATGATCACTTGTCCTTATAACATCTGCTGTATGCACAACGGCTTCAATAGAACACTGACAGATTTTCATTTCCCTAAATAGAGCCTCTATTCCCTACTGGCAGCCTCACTGATTTGACCGCTTCTGTCCATTCTTGCCCTCAAACTGGTTTCAACCGGATAACCAAAGCGTTAAGAATGTTTAATTACTGTGCAAATAACACTGCATAGCCATATGGTTGTTGTGACAGTGCACATCGCAATTAATAAAAGGAAGAATTGTTGATTTAGCGGTGTTTATTGATAATGGAATATAGTAGAGTTGTAATACATGAGGATTATCCCAATCGTCAGGTAACTGAAAATAGTCTTTTTTCTCTTTGCAAAAGCTACACATAAAAACCACCCTGAATAAAACTGACAAAATTTTGTTTCATCTCTCTCTCTCACACTGTAAAAATACAAGTTGCACTTAATTTCTTGACAATGTGGACTCGTATCGTTGCGTACAATTTACTAATAAATAATACCTATAACTAGTACATGTTCAAACCATCTTAATCTTTTTGCCAACATTACACAACATAACAGCTACAATACATATGCTCTAAATGCAGACGAACTTGCACACTGAGACATAAAACTCTCTCTCTCTCTCACTAATAACAAATATCTTGCTGAGTACTTTTATTTTTATTGTAATTAGAATGAGACATAAATATACGTTTACTTTGTATGTTTGTACCATTAGGTTGTTGAGTAGCGTGTGTTCCAAAGAACTTGTTTAGGTACAATCCCTTTATTTTTCATACACGGTCAATACCACCAAATTATAATTATTTATTTTGCATATACTTTTTTGTAAACAAAAATTAATATTATTTTTTTGTATAAAAAATTACATGAAATAAGGTACATTTAATAACAATGTGACAAAACTATCTATTCCACAATTATTTTTTCCTGTAGGTATTCTAAAAAAAAAAAAAAAATTTTTATGAATTAAATATTGTTAGGACTGGTCACATAATAATCAATTGAATATTCACAAGTGTTGCATTTCACAAAATACAATATAATCTTGCTAAAATAACATTAATGTTTTAAATTTATTATTATTTTAAAAAGCATTTAAAAAAATTCGGATTTTTTATATATATTAATCATCATGTTATTGGTGGCCATGATGATTGCACATTATCATGATCAAAATCAATAGAACATGCGTTCTCTGACCCGCTGTTAGAGGCATGCCTTTAAAATCAAACAACATTATTCACCTGGTAATATAGAGCTTCAAACAACATTATTCACCTAGCAATAAAGAGATTCAAACAACATTACAGTGTGACCCCGCTATAGCGCACTCCGTTATAACGCGAATTCGGATATAACACGGTCATGGCATGGCTCCAGAAATTTCATATACAAATCCTTTTTCTTGTGAAGAAAAAAAGTCTTAAAAAGTATGAAAAAACCGTAAAAAGCTGTTTATCATTTTGGGGAAGAGATCGTGTATGAATAATACAAGACGATCATGGCCTGGCTCCTGAAATTTTATATCTATTTTTCTCGTACACGAAAAAGTATTTTTTTCTTCTTAAAAGTAAGAAGAAAAAAATGCATAAAAAGTTTATTCTGGAATCGCGTAGGTCTTCGCCAATATCGCAAACTTGGATTGATTTTCCTTATTGGCTGCAAAACATACCATGTGGCTTTTTTTTTATTTGTTGGCAACATTGTTGGCTGTTTAAACTTTTATATACAACCATTGCTTTGGAGTGCAGAAATTCAGAGGCCCTATGAAAGGAAGCCGCAAACTGAATACAAAATGCACTGAAATTTATATATTGTTACATAAACAAATTCTTTGTCCATACTGACAAACCATCTAAACAGTGCATTGTGATATCATAATCTGCTTATCCTGACATCTAGTATGAGTTCTGTATGCTGTGAAATATCCGCTTTTTTTCTGTTAACATTTCTGGTAATGGAGATCAACCGGTCGAGGCATTGTCTCATAATCTATCTTTCATTGGATTTTCAGCCACTCGCTAGTAATTAATATATTTACAAAGACTGACATTTGTATGTGGATGGTAAGTAAAACTCCTCTTCGTTTCACTCAGAATTAAATCCTTCAGAACGCTCACGTTTTCTGTAATAATCCCTGTCATCAGGACACCTGTGTCTCCATTGACCCTTTGTTAATTTTCAGACGCATACGTGAAAGGCAGCATCACGCTGCTACCACAAATGTTAAAAAAAAAATATATAAAAAATACATCTTACTTATTGATTTATTCAGTAGGCATGGAGGGACAGTAACTAGAATAGTCTAAACGACGGCCAATTCCTTTTTAAAAATGTACCCAGATAAAATAGTTTGCTGAAATTTCAAAGGAAACAGATTACCGCTGAAGCACCGACTGCTATGAAAACGTACTCAGCAAATGGAAAAATACCAGTCTCAATCATGCAATGCAGTTATTTGATGTTGCCGCCACAATAAGAAATGGGCATTTGTTTGGTTCTCCAAAGCTGTCCTTTAGCGGTGACTTCAATAGCGCATGCACCCTTCATCAAAGAAAGCCGACAACAACCTTTCAATAACAGCAAGGAACTTTTCTTCAAGGGAAGTCAGTACATGTACCAAACTTAAATAAAAGTGATGGAATCTGATGGATTTTTGCATTTTCCAACGTGACTGGAACACGTTAACTGTGCTGTGAAAGTTTCATTTTTGTAGGGAAAAAGTTTATGCTAACGGCGGCTTAAAGTGCAAACTAACCTTTACCGACTTGGAACGTACTTTAAAGTAAATGTGCTTCGTCATTTGTTACGTGATTGTGCTATATTTTTCCACTGAATTCAGACCAATATGACCTGTTACAAAATTAATGAATATTTTAAAGCTGTGCGTGTGCATATTTTCGATGGAATCACTTGTATTGTGGATTCAATGTATATGATGAGGTTCGCAGGTGAGTACACAGTGCTGATACTCTATTCATGCTATACATTAGACATTTATATATAAACAGGATTCACGTATATGTACCAATTCATGGTTCTCTAAATAAACTATTATATTATGTCTTCTCTGTTTTCACTACAGGTATATTTCTCATTTAATATATATTAATTCATAATGGTAACTGTGCCGACGAAGCACGTATTTTACCGCCTGCATTTATTACCCACACACACACCCAATTTTGTTTTTTTGGGGGGTACATTTTCTTCAGTTAACTGACTTGGTTGCATATAACACGGTTCGCTATATAATGTGGTTGGATTTTATGGCTCCTAACTACAGTGTTATAGCAGGGTCACACTGTATTCACCTGGCAATAAAGAGCTTCAAACAACATTATTCAACTGGCAATAAAGAGCTTCAAACAACATTATTCACCTGGCAATAAAGAGCTTCAAAGGCAATATAGAACTTCAAACATTACTATTCAATTGGCAATAAAGAGTTTCAAACAACATTCATTTGGCAATAAAGAGCTTCAAACAGCATTATTCATCTGGCAATAAAGTTGTTGTTGTTATAGGGTTTAACACCATTTTAAGCACAAGACAGGCTATACATGACGGCCAGTATAAATGGTGGAGAAAGAACCAGAGAAAACCCAGGAATAACCCACTGACCCACAAGAAGCTACCAGCAAGCTTTCTCACATACCTACACTGGCCGAGCCCAAGACTTGAACCCACGCAGACAGAGGTGAGATGGCAGTGATCCATAATGGTGAGTGCTTGAGTGCTTTAGACAACTCGGCCGGCATAAAGAGCTTCAAACAATATTATTCATCTGGCAATAAAAATATTCAAACAGCAATAATCATCTGGCAATAAAAACTTTGAACAACATTATTCATCTCTTCAATAAAAAGCTTCAAGCAACATTATTCAACTGGAAATAGAAATCTTCAAACAACATTATTTATGTGGCAAAAAAAGCTTCAAACAACATGATAGTTCTGATAGTAAAAACCTCAAACAATATTATCAATCTTCTAGAATGGATGTTTTCATTAAGGAACAAGTTTTTAGAAAATGAAACTTGTCACAGAGTTTATGTAGACGGCTTTATAACCTTGTTTACCTGAGAAATTACTCATTCATGCTTTAAGATCTTGAAGCAGAATTGGTCATATTGTTGTGTTCAGTATTTTGAATTGGGTTAGAATTATTAATTCAAATTATTATCCTCTGGAATTATAAAATGCTCCATAATATTCTTGGACAGAGACAATAATTTGAAATTATAGAATTCTGACAAAAATATCTTGGATTATATTACTATGATTCAGCAAAAGAACGATGGCACATTATTATACTTCAAGCCATTGGTACATTAGTACATTCAAGACTACAGGCAAATCAACACCTTCAGCATTGGATTTTATTTGAAGTACCACTGGAATTTTATTAGAACTATATTCATTAGGACTTGTGGTAAAACTTCATCGACTATTTGGGACTTAATTCGCATTTCTTTAAGTTCTTTTGAAAGCTTCCCTTTGTCTTCTAAGGAAATAAATTATTTGTTGAATTTTACAAAACTTGTTGATTTTCGCTCTTTTCTATTACTTAGTTTAAAAACAGAATATTTTGCCTTCTATGATATTTAATTTTTAGAAATAGTTTTATTTTTTAAATAAGGACAAGACTATTGGAAGAGCATCTGGGAACCACTAATAATGCTGGGGCCTTTTTTACATTAGAATAGTAAGATGTCTTCTTACTACAGATTTTTTGCACACCTGAAGGGAAATTAGGACTGGAATTGACTAAAATAGAATTGCTGATTTGTACTAATGATAAGAAATCCATCACAAATGGCAATGATATAACATTCCCATGGCAAAGAGGAAACTCTACTAAACATACAAAGGTCAACATAACAGCACATGACTGAAAAAATACCAACCAAACAAATTTAGAAAGAAGAAACTGAAAACGAAATATTTGGTTCATCAGGAGTAGTATATGCAAATGACGGCATGGAGTTCAGTTAGTCCTACAATGTAGGACATCAACCCTGATATTTTTTGGGGGGTCACCCAAAAACTTAAATATCAGGGTTGAAGTCTTCATTACGAGACTAGAGTTCAATGTCAGAAATGACATGTTCAAGGAAAAATTAAGAAATAACCATGAAGACTTTCTTGAATATTACAAAAAATATGTAATACTGAAAATTGGAAACCACTGTATAGAAAGCAAAAGGTGAGATATAGACTAATGAAAACACAGGGTCAATGAATCACCAGCTGAAAACTCAATAATATGAAACTCCATGAAAACTGGCAACCTTGTTCTCGAGCTTTACAAAGTCGTATGAGTCCAGATAACAGATATGCAGCATGCCATCGATTGTACAGGCTTCAGCTTGGCTCCAAGATTTGGCACTAATAAACTGGCGCAGGCAGCGTGGCATACCAGACAGAAGCCATTACAGGTGTAATAGAAAGGATGTATTTGAACAAACATGGACCGTCAGTTGAAAATTGCTTATTCAGGAGTCCATTCCAGCTGTGTGCTTGCCTTGTCTTGGTCAAATAGGAACAATGTTCAAATGTGAACAACTTGATTTTGATTAGATGCATTGGCTTGCCACTGCATCCCAGTGTATCCCCCAGAGGTGTAAAATTGAGGGTAAAAAAAAAACCTTGGTGTCAATACTGGGGGGTCAAATAAAAAATGTGAGGGTCAAATATGTACTGACAAATTTTCATATGACTCGTACTTTTTTAGATTGAAATAGGATATTGCAACTTGCACAAAATTCTCTCTCTCTCACTCTCTCTCTCTCTCTCTCTCTAAACATACAAATAAACCAAACATGTACAATTAACAAACAAATGCATTCTCCATTCAAAGAATACTTTTATTAGGTCATTTTTCTTTTAAAGTCATACTTTTAACAGTCTCCTGAAGCAATATTATAGCCCAACACATTACATACAAGCCAATACAAAAACCCAAATAAATCTCTTTTACCAAATGGGAGTTAATTTACTGCCTTTCATAAAATGTGTACTATCATAGGTTTCTTTTTACTTTGTCCTATAACACATTTATCCAAATATCAAGGAGGATAATGATTCATCTTCTTTCTATAAGTTACACTTGAACTTTAAGATCTCTCTTTTACTGCTGCAAAGTTAAAAACCAACAAAATCTGCAATGACCTGCTGACTAATTCAAATAGCGCATTTGTCTCTGCAAGTTTACTGATTTCTTTGTTGTGAAAGAATGTCTTAGGTTATAATGTGTTCTCCAGATATCTTGTGGCGAACGAGGGCAGATTTTTAAAAATTATAAAACCTGTCACGAAAGGATTATTCACTTTTGCAGTCTTTGCAATCACACGATCAGTCAAGGGAATTATTTTCTCCATTTTTCATTAAAGTTAGATCCACAGTTACTCTTTTGTGTTCTGCTTCTTTCACTTTCTTCGCTAATGATTTTTAGTGCACAACGTTTGAATCCGGAGATCACTTTCTAGTGCAACAAGCATTGAGGTTAAACATCTAGATGACAGCTTGCTGAGCTCGAGGGAAATCGCAAGAAGCTGACAAGATTAGGGGAAGCTACTCCATCATAACATTGCCTATGCTAGTCTGGTTCACTGTATCGTATGTTCCCCGCGTTACAACCTGCTATACAAATAGAGGAGTGCAAGGCAGGGAGTAAACAAAGCGGGGGACCAGTCAATGCCAGTACTCGAAGTATGTACGATGCCATCAATCGTCCAATGCACTGGGTATTAAATAAATTCTGATCACATTATGAAAATCCTTTGCGTAAAAAAAAACGCATGGTAACAAAATGTCTGCGTCAATTTTCTCCAGCGTGTGTCCCTGACGCACAAACATGCGTAAAGGGAAACACTGGCATCCACTGAAATATCTGTTCGATCCACCAAAATGTATATACGGTTAACATATCAGAACATCAGCTAGCAAAGATGGACTTCCCAGAGGCAATGTTTTTGTCTGTGCCTGCTCCCTATCTAGCAGCTGACAGTGAAAAGTTGCACAAAAGGTTGGAATGGAATATTTTTAGTTGGTTTTGGACTTAACAGGCAATACATCTTTGATCATTGGTACATCTCAACAGGTGATACATATCTGATCATTGGTACATCTCAATAGGTGATACATATCTGATCATTGGTACATCTCAACAGGTGATACATATCTCATCATTGGTACATCTCAACAGGTGATACATATCTCATCATTGGTACAAGGCCTCCATCAGTTGCTTATTTTAATACAGACACTTGTTATTGCCCTTGTAGTATAGGAACAAGAATTTCCTCTGACAATGTGTATTGTGTACTTTTCTGGCAGTCAGAACCAGGTCGGTTTGTCATAAATACTTGCTTTAGGAACTATTTTTCTGGGTTTGAGTGGAACAGTGTATGCTAGGTGGTTCTGTTTCATGCTCCACTGATAAAAGGAAGAAATAAACAACAGTTTCACGGAAAAGTGCTGTTGAAAATGTGTTCACTTGGACATATTGACATGTTAAATAGAAGATTCTGAAATTCATTATTCTACAGAAATATTTTACAGGAGGCCTAAGCAAATGTAATACTTCTCAGCTCAATTTAAAAGTGAAACTAAAATTACTGACAAAGGATGCCACTGTCATCAATGGATTTCTCTTTAAGAAGATGCAGGATTCGACTTAAGGATAAGTACTCTTGTTAGTCATTTTTAAAAGTTTCTTTAATGTCATATTCAAAGGTTAATAGGGTAAATTCTTAAAACTGATACATCTTTAAACATATAAGCATAAACAAACACAAAAACAGGCAAGCTCCAGATTGGAGGCAAAAATTAATAATTCAAGTTTTATTCAACAAAATATGGTGACATGATTTCCCACTCTCAATATTCATAATTATTTTATAGAAAATAGGGGAAATTTGCTTGAAACGAGTCAATAATGGATATATTTCATCAAGTGGGTGAAAATACTTCAGTGTTTCACCCACTCAGTGAAATACATCTGTTACATGTAGCAAGCAATTTTTTTTCTTTCTAAGTATAATTTCAATTACAGTGCAGATGACTTTTGGAAAATGATTAGTAAATTATATGAATATATGTGCATTTTTGAAAAAGAATCAATGTTTGCCTTATATTTTTCGGTTACGAAACAAATTACTAGAATAAATTACACAACAACACATTTATTTGTTGCACGAAAATCAAATCACTTCTTTGAAATTAGAATACAAACTTGCTTTTTCCATTTTGTAATGCAAAGCTATGTTATTGGGTTATCTTCAAGAAAATAATTCTTGTTCATCACCTGAAAGATGGACCAAAGAAACCAACTTGAAAACAAACTTTTGAAAATATCTGAAAAGTAAATAGTCTGTTCAATAACTTAACAAGTTTGTATATGCTACTACTCTATTAAGCTTTATGCTATCATACATAATTGTGTACGGATTGTCAAAAGACAATATATAACAATTATTTCTTTAGATATTTAGGTTAAAAATGACATTAACCATAAAATGCAAAATAAACGGTTACACATTACATGCAAAGATATTATACTCACTTTTCAGCTGACCTTCATCTGGGAGCAATACACAAATCCTAGCATGTAAACAAGGGACTTAATATGACTGTGTCCAAGTTTATACTTAGGAAGCATGTAGGCAAGGAATATCTAGTTTAGCTTTGAATTAACATTGACTAATTCCTCACCTCACAGTTCTTACTATACAAGTACTTTTTCCTCATTTCACACATGCTTCTTGTATTTTCATACAGGTTCATTAATAAACATTTGATCCTTACAGTTTCACTTACACCTCATGAAATGCAAATATCTGACAGTATCTGTGATGCATTCTGACGACAGCTCAGAATCCAATTTCTTCAAGTACGTATCTTGGCTCAAATTTATTAATACTGCTGCAGTCCTGGATGCTTATAGGCATGGTTCACTTTACAGCGCTGCACTCATCCTGTACTACTGTGCCAGCTTGTCTGGAAGATGTATGGCACCATATTCATCTTGTACTCTGTTGGTTTGTCTGTAAGATAATGCATCCAAGTAGAATTATTTTTTGAAAATGTCTCTAACCACAGTTAATAACATTCGAGATAAAGAAAATGTCTTAACTATACCATCCTTTAATTTTGTGTGCAACTTGAAGGAATCAAGGAATTACACATTCTTTTCAATATTAATTTATTTCATTAGCTCAGTTCCATTTCAAATATAAAAATATGTCCCATTACACTTAAATAAGTATATGACCATATTCCACTCCCTTTTTTCATTTCATCTTTAAAAAACACACCATACAACATTCCATTTTTATTTAAACAAACTTTAACAAATTTCTCCAGTGCTTTCCACATTCAGCATTCCTTGGGTTGCCATTGCATTATAACATTTCATTGCTTTCTTTCTTTCTGTCCATAGGAATGTCCTTACTCCATCAATGATTCTGTGAATGTCTCAGTTTCTTTGGTTTTCTGTTCTCATTATCAAAACTAGATGTAGCTACTGATATCTTTTGGCAAGTCTCACAAGAGTTGCTCTCATCTACAGCCTTGATGCATCAAGGAAAGTTGCCATCGTAATAGTACACATGATAATCACTTGAAAAGGGAACTGTACATGACACCAAATAACCGCCGATTTTATGATAATTAACATGGCAGGTTGGATAATTCCAAAATACAAAATAAATCCTAAAATCTTGGCACTATTTATCTAATTACAGTAATATGACAACATGCAAGTGTTCCAAATATTGTGTTTAGGATTTCTAATATGATGGATTAAAACTGCTGAGTTAGCATACCAAAGAGAGGTGTCAAAGCACACACCTGTTTAATTAGTCTTTTGCTCAATTAACAGGTGTCATAATCTCCATGTCTGCTAGGTCTGACCAATGTGGCTTCACCTAATCTCATTAAAATCACTTGAAGTTTGTTTGATAGTGCATACATTACATGATTGATACTCTCTTTGTGGAAACAGATCAATTAAAACAGAATTTTGCTCATTTAAAGACTTGTCTACCAAGGACTCAGCTACTTAAATTTTCATGCATCCAAAATTGAAAAGTACATATAATTTTATGTGGATTTCAGTATCCTGAAGAAACCTGATATATACATGTTCTTGTACTATTTAAAATAAATTTTATAGATTTTTATGGCTTTAAAAGTATTATTCTGTCACAGTTTACCTATGTTTTATAAATTTAAATCTAGATTTAGTCAATGCTAAGGAAATCAAATACATAATTATTACTGATGTTATAAAGCAATTTATAATATGTTCATTTTTGTCAAATATTCAATGACAGAACAGAAATAAACTTGCAGATGTCAACACGCTGCTGAAATCTGATGTACTTCATGTAGAATTGGCACAGATAAATACAGTCCATAATCACAATTTTGTAGAATCAACAAAAATACCAAAATTTATTAATTCCAGATCAAATGGAAAAGTTGTTGCAATACGCATTCATTCACAATTATACAACTCCAAATTTCAATTTTAAGTAGAACAAAATGCCATTTTCTTTTGAAAGTTATGTCCAGTGCATGACAAGTTCAAATTTATCTGGGCAGAGTTATGTGCACATTAATAATGTTGTTTTTGTGTAATGATTAATCTGTGCATGTATATTTAGTTTGGAATATATGGCAAACATTCAATTACTTTGTTTCTTGCAGTGTAATTTTGTTTCTATAATTAAGCCTTAGGTAGAGTAAGAAAATGAGCATATAATAAAAAGGTTACTGCATTTGTATGGGAAAATATGAACTTGTTTTGTCAGATCGATATACTGCACTCCAAAGGTCGTGCAGTATTTCCATCTCAAACTTGTTCATATTTTCCCATACAAATGCAGTAACCTATAAAAACAGAATTGATTTAATTTGTAATAAAAACTCTCTTTTATCACACTGTACTAAATACAGCACTTCTCATAAATTGATGCACTTAATCTGCACTCCTCTTTATCCTGGTACATTATACAGCAATGTGAGTTTTAGTTTAAATGTACAGCAGAACTTCGATTATCCTTCTGGGTGCGGGACCAAGACCATGATGGATATGAGAATAGACGGATAATAGAAAATGTACATTGGCCGGATAATTGAAGTTTTACTGTAGTACATCATAATCATAAATAGCTGCAAACCTCTCTAAGACTGAAATCAAGATCTTTGTTTGGGAAAGAAGTATCTTTGTTGATCTTCACTAAACCTGCACAGTCTACATCTTGTGACTGGGGACTACTGGGTTGTCCTGATTTTATTCTCTTGAAATAAAGACGGCAAGAGGCACCTAAAATTTAGATTAATTCTTTCTTAGAAAGTGCAAGGATATTGTTGCAAATACTGCTAGCTGCTTACATAATTGTAATTTTAATATTTTTGCATAATTTTTTTATCCAAACCCTCATTAGATGAGTACTATAAGAATATAAATACCATGGCTACATGTTGTTGTTGTTGTTGTTGTAGGGTTTAACGCCATTTATAAGCACAAGATAGGCTATACATGGCGGCCAGTATAATTAGTGGAGGAAAAACCCTGGAAAACCCCGGGAAGAACCACCGACCCACAAGAAGCTCCTAGCAGGCTTTCTCATGCACCAATGTTAGCCAAGCATGAGACTCGAACTCACGCAGACAGAGGTGAGATGGCAGTGATATGTAACAGCGAACGCCTTAGAAAACTCGGCCACTCTGGCCCCCCCCCATGGCTACATGTAAAGGTGGTATAGACAGTACACACTGATTGATTGATTATATTTTTGTGGCACACCAGCACTGTTAGGCTATTTAGTGCCATACAAAAGATTATATGTAGGATCATTTAAAAGTGGTACAAGGTTTTATATCGACCAGTGATGTAAAACCAAAGAGTTGAAGGCAAAATGATAAGATGGTAACGGTAAGAAATAAAGCTTCCTGATCAACAGGGAATGTAAAAGGTTTATATCAATGAAGTTAGATGAAATGGTATTGAAAATAAGGGATAGTATAGATATTATATAAAAATGCTCAAGATGATGGCATAAAAGTTATAACTTAGAGTAAATGTTTACTTCTTTCAGGAATTCTATTATACAAGTGATGTTTATTATATCAGAAAGTTCCTTCATGTCATGCACATTGTAATACTGATAGCGCATAGGTTGCAGGTCAAAACACTATATCATAAAGTGCTTAACAGTGAATGGTTCATTGCGCGATACATGCTCTGGTGGTTCTTCACCTTTTAGTATGTGGGAGTGGGTTATATTCATATGACCAATTTGAATTCCTGCAATGACTACCTCCTCCCTATGGATGGACAGTACACACTGGACAGTATGAAACTACAGTAAGGAACTTAAGGAAAAATATAAATATCATTCATGTCAGATCATATATATGCCCAGTACATGTATATATTGCTAGAAGGTGAGATTCTAGCCCCCCAGACCATTATCACAAACCATATGATTTCATTTCATCATGTTTTGGAAGGACATATGTGAACATCAATAGTTCCTACGCTACAGATGTAACAAGTTGAATAAAACTGCATAAGTTATTCAATGCTATGACTTGCACCTGTATGGGGTACAGGCTGGAGACGGGTGACAATCCGTTGCTACACCTATTTGATGCACACAAGAATATTTTGTTTCCATGCACTGTCAAATACTGCAGGTGGAATTTTGAGTCATTTTTAGGATAATGAAGATACAATTCATACCATATCATACAATTATCAGTGTCATGTTTAGGATAATGAAGATAAGATTCATACCATATCATACAAGCATCGGTTATAATATTATTTATAAGGACATACAATTTGTTAAGCTTCTGTATAACACCACAATATGTAACTAATTTTGTCTTGAAGAAGCATTTACCTGTTCTTGATGTTGAAAATTTGTTATTTAGTTCTTCTGCACACTTCTCCCAGAATCTTTTGGAATGAAGTTTTGTTTCAGCTGTTATCTGAAGCAGTAATTTTGTTTCTGATTCACTCCATTTGCTTTTGATTCCCAGTCCAAGTAATAAATTCTCATTCTGCAACATAATTTTAACATGATCTTGGCATGTTGGTGGTGTCTTATAGAAAGAAAAAAAAACAACATATAATAACAGACTTCTGAAAACTTTACAAATTGCTTAACGCAATAAAAAACAGACATGATGAATACATTTCATAAGGGCTAATCCATTAAAACACACTGGGGGAGGGGCAGGTGACAGTTTTTAAAAATCTATGCATAAGTGTCCTTTTTTATGGGTGGCTGTAAAACTGGTGTAAATTACTTCTATGTGAGGGTGGTATAATTTCAAACTGCCCTCCATCCCCGCCCTTGATTATGTTTTAATGGAATAGCCCTAACTATTTTAGGCCAAAATTATGCAGATTTTACATTACCTAACTTTAAATCCAAACCCATTTACATCACAACACGATTGAAAGGCCATCTGGTCCAAAATATGCAAATAAGTTCAAACTGAACTGAATAAAAAAGACCAGCTTTATTCAGGAATCATTTGCCTTTCCCATGGGTGGGTCTCACAACATTGTGTTTTTCTGTTCAATCACTTCACATGCAGTAATTGAATGAAGCACACGTTTGAGTAAGGATTCATACTAATTAAATCTTGTTAAAGTATAAATTCCATCTTTATAAAGACCAATTTACCATGACATGAGTATCCATATATAATAACATATATAAAATTTGGTAACCACTTTCATGCAATGAACAGTCAAGGTTTCAATTATTAGAATGCAGAAAAATGTTCCATGGAAGTATACCTGATATGTAGAACATTCTGACATAACATATTGAGTGTCAGCAGCTGGGGGCTTTCTCTTCTTTGTCCCTATTATGGAGTAAGTATGGTCGGAGACTTGGAGAACCAATGGCGCCATGTTCAATATGTTCTTTCTTTTCTTACAATAGCTATGGTAAATCTACAGAGAAAAAGAAATAATATGAGAAATGATAATTCTATATTAATCTCTGAAGGCAATATTGGCTGGTTTTCATGCTTCTAATAAACCTTAGCCCTTAAATAAATAAGACAAATGATGAGAAAATATTTTGAATTTGTTGTACTCCTGAGGACATTGATAAAAGAGGAATTATATGCATATGCAGTACTCTCAGGGAACCGAGCTTTAGGATCAAATACACATGAAATCTCAAAGGACGCACCGTTTCTCATCTTAAAATTTCCCCGTGACTCACTTTTTTTTTCCGTTGGATGCTCCCCCTTTACATATTTTGGTCAGCCATGGCCAATCTTCAGAATAGCCAAAGGTTTGACTTACATAAACAAGCACAAAGCCAGTGTGACTAATTAACTGTTATTCATTCTCACTACACTGCTCCCTCGATAACTCGTGCCCGGATAACTCGTGATCCCGCTTATAACGCGGTGTCCATCTTGGCTCCCAATTTTTTCCAGTTTAAATGTATTTAAAATATCTTTAAAATATGCTGAACATGAAAAAATTACGATACGAATTGATAAATTAAACCTTGATACATTGCTCATTTTATCATTGAAAATGGTGATTAATGCCCGTAAAAATATAATCCATATTTTGAAATTTGCAAGTTCTAAAGAAGAATTAATTTCAGAGATCTCGAAAACGCTTAATTACGCATATTTGGATGCCAATTTTTTATCTGGGACGCAGAAAATCACTGAGGCGGGAGTCCTCCGTATGCATGTAATAGGTGCGCGGGAAAATTCAAAGATTTGCCGGTCCTGTTTCAGCCACCTGCTTTGTGGGAAAATGTGTTGATCAGTTAACTGTGCTGATATTTACAATGGCAGAATTCAGTGACTGAAAGACTCTCTGATGTACTGTTCCCATTTTATAAGAGTACATTAAAAAAAAAAAAAGAACATGATGCAACAGCTAGGGGGCTAGTTCAAAGGCTTTGACTAGCAGCTGAGTGAGAAAATGTACTGATATTTAGTGATTGACTTCAGAGGCAGAAAGACCCAGTTTTAAAATCCTAGCGAGACCTCTGTTTAAAGATATCATATATTATGTAAGTTTTTATGATAAATAGTTGTCAGTATACTGTAAATAAACAGTCTGGTGAAATAGCGATCAATGAAAACTTCTGGTAAATGCCAACAGGTGGCAACTGAGAATGAAATAAACACTAATTAAACATCTTCCTGTGTGAAAGTCACGTTCTAATCCTTTAATTCCGTTTCAGTGTAAACATTATAATCACAACATATTCTATTCATCTAAAACATGAAAAGAGTCAATCGACCGTCACATCGAAACCCGTGAGTACTTCTGTGAGAACCTAATTACATGTACATGCCGGCTTTGTTTTGATCAACAACTTGGGGAAGTGTTTGTTGCATTTAAAAAGATCGATTACAAGAGACCTCGGGTGCTGGATTAAGGGTCTTGGAGCTGCCTTTGATGTAAAGCAAAACAGTAACAGAGACAACGACGATGATAGTGACTTCGAATGTTTCAGTGAAACTGATGTCACTAATGCCGAGGCTGTTTGGGAGAAATTCGTACAGACTCATGGTCCTGAGATGGGCGTTTCTCTTGATGATATGGAGGAGTGGATTTGTGCTGACAATGATTGCCCCACAGCCGAATACATGTCAGATGAAACTATAATTATTTCTATAGCGAACAAATTTGCAGCAGAAGACAATTCTAACTGGAGTAACACAAGTGTTGAAAGTGATGCAGATGCAGATGTTGCACCCCCCACCCCTCTGCACAGGAAGCAATCAAATATTTTGATATTGCCATAAGGTGGCTGGAGACCCAAAATGTTGACTACGTAAAGCTCATGCAGTTGAGAAATCTGAGGGATCTTGCTCGGCAGCAGAGAAACCAAGAAGTAACACACACACAAAAAATAACTGATTTTTTTCAAAAAGTGAATTGATATTTGTCAAGCGTGGCACAAACAGCAAGTATTAACGTGTTCTAATTTACGTTGTTTTAAATTTGTAGACCAATTACTTCTATCACATTCAAAAATATTTATCTATCGTTTGATCGACACTGTTTCTCGAAAAGAGTCGATCTTTTGTATATAAAAAACGTCTAATTTGGATCAAACAATAAAACTAGAATGTATCCAATTCAACATAAAAATTAGTGACATAGTACACAATGTGTGAAGTGGTACACATGTTAAGGGAATGGAAACCACGTGGAATAATGTTTTTGATGATCGCCTCAATATACTGTAATTTATCCTGAAATTAATGTTGTCCTATGAGGAAATAATAAAGTACACCATTAAGAAGAGATATTTATTAACATTTAGTCTCAGAACGATTATAAAGTGAGTATTCAACAGTATAATCTGCCTAACCCCCCCCATTTCTCCGTTATGTCGTCAATCACTTTATTGGTTTTGGGCCTATTTTATAGGTCCCTCGATAACTCGCGCCTCACTTATAGTGCGGTCGATGTTTCTGGACCCCGATGTGCGCGAGTTATCGAGGGAGTGGTGTATTATTATCTTGAAGGCTACTCTGACATATTAAAAAAACAATGTTCTTTCAGTGCATGTTTAATCACTCAGAGGTTTCTCTAGGATTTAAAACTAGGAGTCCAGGACTCCCATTTTGGTAAAAATAGGAGTCCCAGCAGCAAAAGTTGCAGTCCCCTCCAGGGGTCAAGTTAGACTTGAATTTTATGGAGAAGTGACTTCTCTTTTTGGTCAGAACAATTAGTGGGCACAAGGCTAGAAACACAAATATATATATATATATATATATATATATATATATATATATATATATATATATATATATATATCTGTGTGTGTGTTCTCTTATTTCAATTAAGCCCTCTATTTCACAGTATTCATATTTGCATTTAACTCTGGATTTAAGAGATCCTTTATTTTAAAGTAGACAATTTTCTGAGTTTCTTTGGCCATATGACTCTAAAAGAGAATAACACAAATTACAGTGCAAGTTTTTAAACTTCTTTTATTTATATATACTTTGTAAAAGTTCATATTAATGGCATTTTCAAAGATTTCTAATGTGTTTGAAACAAACCCTGTCCCGTGTACATGAGGGTAAATGCACATGTCTTGCAATCATTCTGTTCATCCTCATTTCTTCATTGCAGATAAAACATTTCTTTGTTGCAGTTGAAACATTACCGTAACTATTGATACACAACACATTGAAATGCAAAAGTTTACAGACATGTCTCCTTTATAGTTGGTATATGAACTAAACCCTTCTTTCCTAAAAAATCAAGATGGACATGAGTGCATCTATTTTTATAAAGAAAGGTTTCCATAATGTAACCACTCAATTTAATTTCATTACAACAGTCCATTGACAGGATTGCAAATTTATGGTTTATTTATTTGTCTACATACTCAATGTAATTTTAAGCAATGGTTAAATAGTATAGATCTGCTTTGCTGCTTTTTTTCCATATTTTCACAAATATGTGTTAAGTCAGAAAACAATTTAGACCATAAAACGCATCTTGCAGATTCCACAACATACTACATAACATTGTCCCATACGTTTCTGCATTTTAAAGTTAAATCTTTAATAAAATAATACCCAGGCTTTGCTTTCAATGAATTTTATATTTTTCTGAATATATTTGCCTGATGATTTACAAAAATAGACAATCTATAATAAACTGGTATATCCCAGACTTAGCGATGTCCACCATTATTTCCCATTAGGCCTACTCGTTCACTTAGTTTCAAACTAATTTTATGACAAAACAGTGTACAAGAGGCAGTTAATATATTTCCAGATTACTGATTCTGATCTTAAAACACAAATTGTTATTTACACACTATTGTTAAAGTTTCCAAACACAAGTTTGTATGTTTTTATCATCAAAGGATAGCAAGTGGAAATTGGGCAGTGATAAAAAAGGGTTATTGGTGAATCAGCTATCAAAACACACGCTTGTGAATGGGCAAGAGTTTGTATGTCAATGTAACTGATATCAAAACTAGGCCTAGCTACTGATGTCTTGACGAATACATTTCGCTAGAATACTATAACTGGGCTAAGGAGAGGGGGCATCTCAAAAAGTATGGTCAGTCAATGTACCTCTTAAAAAATGACAGGATGAAGCCGTTGTCGCTTTCGTAGCAGAAGGTGATGTTTACATTTTTTTAGGCGACTTAGAAGTCAACTTCGCTTGGCAGCGTGACCCCTGGCTCTCCCAAAAAACTATGAAAATTACAACAACCATTGGTTGCCATTGAGTTTAATTTCTATATTCTTTATAACACAGACATAACTCTTGTTTGTCCATCGGAGTGAGACTGAATTTTGTCAATCCCAGTAAGGACTTATTCTAAACACTAAGCTAGGCATCACACACTTTCTTACACTTAGCTACTGTCCCATCAGAACTATCATTATCAGCAGCTTTAGCATTCTTCTGAATCTCATTACAATCCTCGTAAGTTTGCCATTTAACCCCCAAATACTTATCCAAATTTGCGAATGGCATTTTGTCTAGCTCTACACGTCTTGATTCTGAGGTCATGTGCACTGCTTAAAGGTGCTACATTCGGAAATGAACACAATAAGGAAAGCAAAAGTTATTTATTTCATGTACTCTTTTAAATGATCACATGTTCATCTCTGAGTCTTTCTGCCTCTGAACTGAATCACTGTAGATATCAGTACATTTTTCCACCTGGACACCAGTCAAAGCCTTTGAACTTGCCGTCAAGCTATTGCATGATGTTCTTTTGACGTACTCTTATAATAGCAACATGTACACCAATGGGTCTTTCAGTCACTGAATTCTGTCATTGTAAATATCAGCACAGCTAACTGATCAACACATTTTCCCACAAAGTAGGTGGCTGAAGCACGACTGGCAAGTCTTTGAATTTTGCATCACACTTATTACATGTGTACAGAGGACTCCCGCCTCAGTGATTTTCTGCATCCCAGATACAAAATTGGCATCCAAATATGTGTGATTAAGTTTCCGAGAACTGTGACTCATGATTGATTCCCAAATATATAATGCCCTATTTTGTTGCAATGATGTTTACATTTTAAATATGTGACAACACAAATGTATCTCATTAAAGTAATCAAAGCTCTGAGAACTCACTTGTATGCCATAATAATATTAATAAATGCTATTTAAATACATGTATGTCTGATTTCTATAAGGCACAACAGTATCAATATAAAAAAGTATGAAAATGAGCCAACAAAATCTGTTTTGTATTTTTCTAGAAAAGGACATGTGATGAAAATGACAAAGTCAATAATGCCAACGCAAGGAACCAAATGTGGGACAAGTTCCACTTGACTGGTGATATTTGAGAATCAGTACCTAAAGCTTGTGTGAATTCAAATTCAAAGTTTCAAACTATCAGCTACATTGTACATATATTGTAGGTACTGTGACTGCTCCAGTGGCCTAGGTAGTTAGAGCATATGCCTCGGATGTGAGAGGTTGTAAGTTTGAACCATAGCTGAGTCATACCGAAGACTTATGGTACTACCTGATGCCTCGCTTGGTGCTTATCGGTCAGTATTAGGACTAGTTGGCCTGGTGGGACATGATGCTACATGTCTGCAGCATGATGCCCCAGTGCTAGATATCACTATATAACTGCCACACTGCAAACATCATAGTGATATGACTAAATTTGTTAAAGCTACATTTAGGTACCATACCTGTACCAAGATCAATTCATCTTTTCTACAATGTCCACATTACATCCCACCTTTATTCCTTTGGACCAACTCTTAAGGCACTTAATACTGTTTATTAATTAACAACTAAACAACATTCTCAATGATCATTCTTGGTATTGTACCTATAATAAAAGTCATAATGGTCATGTATTCATTCTGTAATGATTACACATACCTTTTAACTTTGATTACACATACCTTTAAATGAAGATTATTCACGTTACTTGATCCACATCCATCCTTCCATCTATCATCTTTCCATCTATTCTTTACACACCCCACATAATACATATGACAAAACTCAATGTTAAAGTACATGAACATTTTTGGATGATGTCAACCCAAAGATGCGATCCAGTACAAACTGGATTGAATGTCACACTGTCTGTGTGAAGTCACAATGAAAGATTTGCATGTGGAAAAAAAATTAAATTGTACTACCCTATACTGTGATAATAAGACCTGACATGCTCTTTTTCTTGACCCAGATTAACAGTTTTACAAATCCAAAGTTCTAAATAATTTTCATTTGGAAGTTTGTTGATGACAATTAAGGTACAGAGCATTCAATAATCAGGACTGAATATACCCGTTATACTATACTGGTATTAAATTTTAGGACAACTGTCAATATTTAATTTATGATGAGTAATTGCACCTACATCAGCACACTGACATATGCTTTAATTGTTCATGAATTTATTGTGGTTTATAATTTGCTGTTACAAATAATATATTTACATGTACGTTGTCAAAACTTAAAATTGTATTTATTTAAATATATTTACTCTTTAATGAGATATTATAAATGGCTAAAAATTTAAACCTGATATGTATTAAAATTTCTCATTCTTCTTTCTATTCTTTTGAGAGCAAGGGACTCACAGAAACGGACTGAAGACTCCTGAGTTCCATGAGTGAAGAGTCCAGAACTCCTCATCCTGAAACTCTGTTGATAGCCCATGAAACTTGGTATGGGCTCTGGCTGTCTATCGAAACTTAAACAGTGCTTGATGACAAATGGTTGATATTAAATGGAATACAAATTTATATAGAGTGTCAGTGGGAATGACAGACGTTCCTTAAATAAAAAGTATCACATGCTTGGAGGTAACTCTGCTGTCATGATCATATGCAATAATCTTAACCAACCCATGGTGATTCGTGTGTACTTTCTGACATCTTGGCATTATTGTTATTGAACTTAGTGAGCCATCACGCAGCCTAACAAGTGTTCTAAACACTTAAACTAACTCAACGATTTTCTCTTTAAAACAAAGAAAACTTTATTTGAGGCACGTTTTGCCATACTGAAAATGATAACATTATATCTCTAGTAAAACATACTGAAATGTTGCATTTTATAGCAAATCATACCATGATCGCCATTTTGCTTGCTTGCTTGATTCCGCCATTTGGGCTGCCTTGCCGTGGTTGCTGTTTCTACTGACAATCTAGTCTGGTTCCCTGATCTTACTTATATCCATTACTCTTCAAAATGAAGAGGAACAGAGTGGTTCGAAGTAAGGGAACCAGACTACCGACGACCCAGGGTGACCATAGAACACAATTAATTTTACTCTCTACATTTCTTTCTTAGTACTGACCTTTCCACTGTGTGACAATCAATACAAATCATATGTTAATCCAAACTACATTCAAAGATGACTCTACGGTGAAGTTCTTGTTAAAGGTTGACCTGCTTTTTTTTGAGATGCTATATATAGTCCTCCATGCAGCGAAATCAACCCACTACACTACCAAGATCATGGATAGTTCCAGCTGCAAAGAGCTCTTCGAGATTACTAACAAGTTAATGTCAAGGAACATATCAACACCACTTCCAACTACCTTCTCTCCAGTCGACCGTCCAGGCATGTTTGCAAATTTCTTCCGTGACAAGGTACAAAGCATTAGAGATAAGCTTGACACCACAATTTCAATTGACTCGTCGTCACCATACAGTTGGGATACAGAATTTGAGCGGCAAACATTAGCAGTATTTGAACCTGTCTCTGTGGATTTCGTACGTACAATCGTGATGAAGAGTGCACCAAAGTCATGTGAATTTGATCCAGTTCCAACATCGCTGCTGCTTGAGTGCTTAGATCCAGTATTGCCTTCACTAATTGATGTTATTAATACCTCTCTCTCATCCGGGGAATTCCCATCATTTTTCAAAACTGCCATTGTAAAGCCTCTGCTGAAGAAACCAACACTAAACCATAACGATTTAAAGAGCTACCGCCCAGTTTCTAATCTCCCATTCATATCAAAAATCTTAGAAAACGTCGTTCTATCCCAGCTTATATCTCATCTAAATTCAAACAGTCTTTTTTAGCAATGTACAATCTGCATATCGCCCTTGCCACAGTACTGAAACTACTCTTCTAAAAGTAGTTAATGACATTCTCTCTGCGTTGGATAGCGGAAAGATTGCAGTCCTCACCATCTTTGATTTGTGAGCAGTATTTCACACAATAGACCATGATATATTACTTCACCGTCTCCAGCATGTATTTGGCATTCATGATAAGCCTTACTGTGGTTCAACAGGACACAGATTGTATCTGCAAATGGAATACACTCCAGCCCAGTTGATATATGTTGTGGTGTTCCACAGGGGGTCTGTTCTTGGACCTGTTCTCTTCATTCTGTACACTCAGTCGCTCTCAAGTGTCATAAATCATCATCCAGTGTCTCACGAATTGTACGCTGATGACACCCAAATATACAAATCTAGCCACCCAACTGAAGTTGATGCTACCATCCAAGGTGTAGAGAGGTGCATTTCTGATGTGAAATCATGGATGACATGTAACAAGCTACAGATGAATGATGATAAAACTGAGGCCATTCTGATCACAACACAAAGACTTTCTCATTCACATCCTTTACCTCAAAGAATTAATATCAGCAAAACCAACATTAAATTCACACAATCAGTACGAAACCTAGGTGTTACTCTGGACAATACTCTCACATTGCACCACATGTCATGAACATATGCAAGGCTGCATATCTTGAGTTGAGACGCATCAGCTCAGTTCGCAAATTTCTTTCAGTTGATGCCACTAAAACACTTGTCTGTTCATTAGTATTTTCAAGACTGAACTATTGTAACTCAATTATGTCTGGTTCATCTCAATATCTGCTCCAGAAACTTCAAAAAGTTCAAAACACAGCTGCTCGAATCATACTTAGAGTACCACGATCAGAGCACACCTTTCCGCTGCTCTGTACCCTACACTGGCTATCCATTCGATCCAGAATCAAACACAAAATTTGTTCCCTGTGTTACGTTTCACTATCGAACTCTAGTCCAACATACCTATCCGACCTCACCCACGTGTACACACCAGCAAGATACTTACGCTCCTCTTCTGACAATCGTATACTCATTATTCCCACTATGAAAAAAGTCATATGGACAGCGTTCTTTTGCAAACCAGGGCCCAGCAACGTGGAATGAATTGCCCACTGAACTTAGACACAAAGACACACTGTAAGAACAAACTTAAAGACCTAATAATGTTTCCTATCTTAAATATTTTCAGCAAGTTTTTTAATGTTTTCTAATTTCATGGTGTTTGTTTTTGTAATCATATCATTATATGTTTTTTATCTTATAGGTGTTGTCTAATGTTGTGAAGCGCTTAGAGCTTCTAAAGATTAGGCGGTATACAAAGTCCTCATTATTATTATTATTATTATTGAAAGAGATAGCCAGGTTAAATATGCAATTAATTTAGTTGCATCTATTCCACTCATTGAAGATTTAAGTGAAGGAATATCATCGGATTCTACTGGTATTGGAGTGACAAATCTTCGGAATCCAGAAATTATGAAATATCTGGACTAGAAACTTTCACATTTGCAAGAGCAAGAAAGAAATGAACTTAAACAGTTATTAGATGGATATGAGCACTTATTTCCAGATTTTCCTACAAGAACCAAAAACATTTTCTGTGACGTTGAAATTGTAAATTCCAATCCTGTGAAACAACACCCGTATAGGATGATCCCTCTCAAACAGGAATACTTGAAAAAAGAAATTCAGTTTTTGCTGCAGAATGATTTATAGAGGCGAGTAAAAGTGATTTGTAGTTCACCATGCATTCTTATTCCAAATCCAGATGAAACGTTTCGTATGTGCGCTGATTATAGGAAGGTGAATAGTGTGCCAAAAACAGATTCATTTCCATTACCAAGAATCGATGACTGTTTTGATGAGATGGGAAATGCCAAGTATGTCACCAAATGTGACCTTCTGAAAGAATTTTGGCAAAATTCCACTAACGGAAAGACCAAAGGAAATTTCGGCATTCGTGACTCCAGATGGACTTTATCAATATAACGTTATGCCGTTTGGGACGAAAGGGTCGCCAAGTACTTTTCATCGTCTCATGAATATGATCACCTCTGGTATAGACAATTGTGATGCTTACATCGATGCTGTCATCATCTACAACGACACGTGGAAAGAACATTTAGCAACAATTCGGAAATTCTTTGACAGACTCGCAGATGCGAGTTTGACAATTAATTTTTCCAAATGTGAGTTCTCCCGTGCTAGTGTAACTTTTCTAGAACATATCGTGGGACATGGACAAGTTAAACCTATAGATGCTAAGGTCAAGAATATCTCTGAATTCTCTGTGCCTGTAAATAAAAAGTAACTGATGCGATTTTTAGGTATGGCTGGATACTATCGGACATTTTGTTCCATTTTCTGTATAATTGCTGAACCCCTGATAAATTTATTGAGTAAGTAAAACAAGTTTATTTGCACTGAAAAATGTCAGGAGGCGTGTAGGATCCAGGGATAGTACTTTATATTCTGTGTGGTCACAATCACTAGTGATCTCAAACGTAATCTTCAACTTCAAGAATTATGCACCACAGCAAATCGCACTATAGCCTTTCAAATTTAATACGTAACCTGTCATCTTGGTCACATAACGCGAAAGAATTGGAACACAAGGGTTTAGCTACACCTATTTTTGAGTGTGCTTGTACTGTTTGGGACACGTCATTCATAGGTTTCTGAAGTCGAAAAAACATCCAGAATCGAGCAGCCATCTGATTGTGATTATATTCCGGGAAATATGGTCTCCAAATTTAATGAGTTGTCTTGGAATCCATTTTTTTTTAAACACTGGACAACTGATTAATACTTTTTTCACAAAGGCCTGAAAATCACCACACCAAAAGGGACCAGTAGAAATCAACATAACAATACGAATACGATGCTATACGCACGAACTGAGAGTTAAAAATGTAGCATTGTCCCCCAATCAAGCAAAGACTTGTATTCATTACCACAGATATTAATCATAACTGCCGAATCCTCAGAAACCAAACTGAAAACTTTTCAAAATTAATACGGACACACTGTTTTTTCTAAAATAAGTTCTTGTAAAGGTTGACTGCGCGGTGAAAATAAAATACATTATGATGTAGCACCGAACTAATCAAGATCAGTATCAACGCCAGCTATAGTTGTAAACCAAACTAATTCTTCAATTTTGACATTACAATATTGCAGGAATAACATTAAATGTACAGGTATTTCATTGACTGTTGACACTTCTTTGATGTCTTCATAGAATTCGTGTATTAAGGCGAAAAACATTGCCGGGTCAATAATGCTGTTTGTGACAAATCGACGCATCCGCATTTACTTCTGGCGCATTGATGCCGGCACGAACTGACCCAAAGAGTGTTTCCAGGTTGTCTACAGGTGCATAGACCTGTTTCGAATCCAGCATGTGGGAAACTCTTCAACGAGGGCTTTCTCATACAGATTTTTTGCTGCCTGTGAGCTGTAACTTCTTATAACACAAAATATAATCAACATGTTGTAGTTGTCCCGGATCACTTTAGTCATGTGTGCGTGTCGTTGGATCATATAAATCACATCTGGACCTGCGAGTTTAAAAGTAAAGAGCGCGGTGATATTGCTGCTGAGTTAAGAAAGCTATCCAATGTACCGTGGAGTACATATCCTAGTGAAAGAGTATTTGGATCCCTCCAAGGCACTATACAATTACTGAGTGCATAGAACACGGACTGGGCAACAATAACGTACCACAACACAGAGAAGACCTCGTAAATCGCGCCAGTACTGCATGTTACCAACATGATCTCGTGTACAAAATGCTAAACGATATCCGCACGCGTCAAAAAGCCCACGTGGCTTGCCAAACAAGCATTGCGACAGACTTATTTACAGCACCAAAGAAGATTTATCGTGGGTGGATTGATATGAGAATCGGCAGGCTCACATATTTCTTCTACGTGATAAGGTTCGCGGACACATATAAATATGTATTAACCTTGTAGGTGTCACGAACAGTCGCAAAGAAGCTGAGCTGTTGACATACAAAGATTTAACAAGTGTATCAGACACGACCAAACCTATCTATGCACTTGGAGTGCTAATATGGCTTCATCATCTGAAGATGTATTGAGGCGAAGAATTTCACTCAGCCGTTGTTGCGTTGGCGGAACATCGTGTGCAGGTTCGTTTTGGACATGTTAACATGAATCGAGATCAGACCAGTATGGAACTGCACACTTGCGTAGCGATCATTCATGTATCATTCCGCGCAGAAACGTTTGATTCATGATATTGGTCTCGTGATGGGTGACGCTGCTACAATTGGTCACAACAGCACTGAATAACGAAACCACACGTAGGATATGTTTGAGACCCGCTGACGCGATTCGGCAAAAAACAGTAGCCGTTCCAAGAGGTGATTTGCCTCTGCAGACACCTGAGTTAGAATCAATCGAAAACTATTTGATTCTTTATCACACAAGGGACTTCGAACATTGACAACGTCGTGCTACGGACCCGGTATTACCTGTCTTTATGTTTACGATCTTAGACCGAATCGACATTACCGGGTAACCAAAGCGCTACTATCTGACGCAGTTGTTGATAAAATCACTGTTCGAATAACATAGCCTCCCATTAGTGTATTTCATGCGAGAAGAATTTACAAGTCATTCCCGCGAATACACAATTACCGCCAATATTAATTGTTGCGAAAATCCTTGGACGTCAATTTGATGGTGTCAGTATGCATACGTAGTGATCTCATCATTGAAAATTCATCACTTACTATTCAGCAGGTACAAGGTTAGCTTGGTGCAACGGTAGACAACCATGCGATGTTTCTACTGATCAAGATTTTTTCAGCGTGTGCAAATTCAGGTCGTAGCTGAAGACACTCCACGTGCATGTTGTCCTTGAGAACTTTCGCGGCCACGTCGGGGTGAACCCCTCTTGCCTTCGTTATGTTCTGGATCCACCGATGGAAATGGAAGCTCCTGCCACAATCGAGTATATTTTCGGTGGCAGTCTCATGTATTCCTAGCGACTTTTTTTGACGTTGCTGAACAGTGGATGGCCCATAGCTTACTCGATGTTGTCGAATTCCTTTGTGAATTGACCTCGAGACGTTATTGTTAGCAATGTGCATCAACAACGAGAACGCATCAATGTACTGCATGTTAATGTTGTCACCGTGCCGTGCACTGTTCGAGTCGTAGTAGGACTCGTACATGTGCAGCATTGACAGAGCCTACAAGGACGCACCAACGTAAATGAGTTGCGACATCAGCGAGTCCACCACTAAATAGCGTACGTGACTAGAATATCGTGTCGGCAATCAGCATACGAAGATTTTGTTTGATCGATTGGAATAATTGCACGACAATTTTGTAAATCACGTGGGCACCTGTACAAAGTAAACTCTCTGACTTGGACTCGACCTCAGCTGTGGCGTTTTTCCTCATCATTAACAACTCGTACGGTTTGGCCCGCTTGGCTCGTGAAGGAACCTTGACGTGACTGTGCTGATGTTGCACAAAGCTTTCTCACCGTCGTACTTGGCTCTTCAGGAGGAAGTCATAAAAGTAGAAGTATACTGATTTTACTGTGCGTCTTGGTATCCTCATTCCACGTTCGCGCGCGGATTGTTTGAGCTGATTTACATTTTGGCGCAGCTGTTGCAAACAACAGTGGTACATCTGGGGAAAGTTTTCTCACGGCCATCCGTGGCTCATGTGGAAGATTTCCTAATAGTATAAGAATACTTGCTTTCTTATACCGTTGTGAATCCTTATTCTACTGTCTCACGCGAATTGCATTAGTTGATTGACATCGACTTGCCCGTATATAATGGAAAATTATAGTCTAATTACTTATTTAGCAATATATTTTTAAAGAATAATATCAGGTTCATAAACAGCAATCGCTTTGATCATTGACAACATCGTCGGCTTTTTCTGATACCTCTGCGGTGCCATTTTCAGCGAAAGGCATATCGTATTCTTTCATATAAATACTAATTATGTTCTCAATGGTGTTTGGTAGCGGAGCTTGAGTAAAGCACTGTACACCGAGCCAATTGACTTTTGTGTAATTTTTATCTAACAATTCATTACTGTGTATAGATATGGACCTAGCTACAGAAATATGGTATGATAAATAGGGAACGAAAAGAATGCTGCTGTGGCCTACTTTTGGCATCTGAGTTTGCTTTTCTCTGGCAGAACGCATATATCAGTTCTAAACAAAGCATTGGAAGAAAAGCTAGCCACCTATCATTTTAACTTGATCATCAACATAAACTCGTGTAGAGAAAATAATTATGTCAACGATACATTTAAATAGATGAAGCCATTTATTAATCTTAGTCAGATTCATATAATAATTAAAATTTGTAATTGATAATTTAAGTTGCATGACTTAGCAAACATTGATGATGACAATAATTTAGAGCAACTTCATGGTGCAGCTAGGGGGCCCCGATTGGCCGAGTGGTCTAAAGCGCTCACCGTTATGGACCAGTGTCATCTCACCTCTGTCTGTGTAGGTTCGATTCTCAGGTTCGGCCATTGTAGGTATGTGAGAACACTTGCTAGTAGCCTCTCGTGGGTCGGTTGTTCTTTTCGGGGTTTTCCCGTGTTCCTCCTTCACCATTTAAACTGGCCGCCATGTATAGACTATCTTGTGCTGAAAAATAGCGTTAAACCCAACAACAACAACAACTAAAACATCAATGATGCAGCTAAAAGCAAATAACATTACTTAGTCCCAAAATGCTATCATAATTACCTTATACTGGAATATAAACAGTAAAAGATGTGATAATTTATTGCTATATCATGGACCGATATTTCAGTCCTAATTATTCCTGTACTAATTATTCGCATTTGTTTATATCCGTCAGACTGTGATGTACGTTCAGATGACCCAGTGGGTTCGGGTCTCGGTTCGACTAAAGAAAGCTTGCGACCTGTGTGTGTGTGTGTGTGTGTGTGTGTGTGTGTGTGTGTGTATTTTAACGTAGCTTTTTGTTAAAATTCAGTCATATCGCTACTATGTATAGACACCTCTGTCTGCGTGGGTTCAAGTCTCGGGTTCGGCCAAAATGAGTATGTGAGAAAGCTTTCCAGTAGCTTCTCGAGAGTCGGTGGTTCCTTCCGGAGTTTTCCCGGGTTCATCCTCCACCATTTATACTGGCTGCCATGTATAGCCTATCTTGCTGAAAAATGACGTTAAACCCTAAAAAAAACACTAACAACTATGTCTAGACGTGTAGCATCATGTTCCACCTAGTCATAGCATCCTGACACCATTCCGACCAGTCATAACGCTAACCTCTTAATGCTGAACACCTGGCGATGTAGCTGTTAGTTCTATTTTTATAAGTCTTATAGTATGTCTGTGCCGGAGTTCGAACCCACGACCTCCCGCATCCGATGCGGACGTTTTAACCACTTAGACCACCAGAGCGGTAGAACTTGCCAAAAGTAGAATACGTATTAAAAAAATTGAAGCTTTGACAATTGATTTTAGAGTTGGTTTGACTATATACTGTGCTACTGCCACAAATTACTCTCAGTTCGATCTTGACAGAATTACTTAATATTCTACGTACGGTTATTGGTTAACGAATCCATATGTTCCGTTCAGTTATTGCCATGAAAAGCAGTCCTTTCTCTTTTGATTAATTAGAAATGTCATTATTGCAAAGAACATTCTCGTTATATTTACCTTACCTTTTTGACTCAGCTAGCATTTACGTCACAGGACACTGATACGAAATATAACTGTTTGCTAGACAATCGAACAATACTTGTGGAACAACAGGTATTATATATTGCCGGTGTTTAATTGCTTTTAACATTTCATGCTCTTGGGACTACAAATGAATCCGGACTCATAAAATTGATCTGTATGCTGTTTGTTCTATTGATTTCCAGCTGTGCAGGAATTCATAAAAATGTCCAGTTTGTGACTTTGGCAAAATGGCCACAATTGGGGTGGGTGGGTGAAAGCACAGCATCCGAACAACCAGAAAGTGTGACCAAATGTAATATTAGCTATTGCTATTAATAATCTGGTTCAATGGGAGAAATATGAAAAATATGCGCTATAGATTCTGGTGTGCTTCTAAATAAAGAAGTGAGAGAACGCAATAAAGAAGTGGGGGAACGCATATTTCTCAGATGCAGGTGGGTAGGGGTGGACAATGGCGCGCGCATACAAGTAAGGGAAAGCGCAAAAAAAGTAACGGAGCGACGTGTCCACAGCACTACACCCCTTTCTATAAAGCCAATAATCCTTAAAATAACCGCAGCTTGGAGAATACTTGTTTCTAATGGTGCAAACTAGAAAAAGTAATGATAACTGATGCTTCATTTTGTCAAAGAAAAGCTGTCAACCACAATACCACCACTGAATAATACAGCCACGTTAAACGTATCGAACAAACAGAATGTATTAAATCTTTTCACTGCGATACTTCAAGATGGTGGTCACTGTACTAGATTTACACTTCAGAACTAATGATGAACTTATAGCAATACCAGAATAAGACGTACTTAATGTAATCAAAAACTGGTTCACCAGCATGCATTTGGTACAGATACAGTAAGTAAACAGCATTTATTTGGTACAGATACAGTAAGTAATCAGCATGCACTTGGTACAGATACAGTAAGTAATCAGCATGCACTTGGTACAGATACAGTAAGTCACCAGCATGCATTTGGTACAGATACAGTAAGTAAACAACATTCATTTGGTACAGATAGTGTAATTAACCAGCATGCATTTGGTACAGATACAGTAAGTCACCAGATGCTAACGGAAACGGTTTGGTGCATAGTGAACCACTATAGTCTGCATTCATACATTCAAGATAAAATATTTTCAACTTCATGTAAAACAGCAAAAGTAATGCCAGTATATACACACAAAAAAGGTTAGTACATGTTATACTTCACATTACAGGCCTATCTTACTGTTGAATTGTGTTAGAAAAGTTATGTAAAGCGTTAGTTTAAACATCTCTACAACCATATGAATTCAAATCATCTCGTATTCAAATATCATTACGCTTCATTACGCTTTCTTTTCTCTCACAACAATTCTACATCACTTCAGATCATATATGATTACATAATTATTTGAAAATACTATAAAGCACAACGGATGAAATTGATTTAAATTCTAATTTGTCTCTCTATACGGCACAACGTAGGAAATTTTTTTAAGGTTTAAAATTGTCACACTATACCTGTGACTACTGATACATTGGTACTTATATAATCTACCCCCTCCAACTTCTTCTTGTGCATTAATCTTATATATCCATTCGATCCAGAATCAAACACAAAATTAGTTCTCTGTGCTACGTTTCACTGTCGGACTCTAGTCCAACATACCTATCCGACCTCACCCATGTGTACACACCAGCAAGATACTTACGTTCCTCTTCTGATAATCGTATACTCATTATTCCCACCATGAAAAAAAAAAGTCATACAGCGTTCTTTTGCATACCAGGGCCCAGCAACGTGGAATGAATCGCCCACTGAACCTAGACACAAAGACACAGTGATCCCATTCAAGAGTGCTATCAAAACTCACTTATTTCGACTGCAAGAACAAACTTAAAGACCTAATAATGTTTCCTACCTTAAATATTCTCAGCATGTTTTTTTTATGTGTTTTCTAATTTCATGGTGTTTGTTTTTGTAATCATATCATTATATGTTTTTTTTAATCTTATATGTGTTGTCTAATGTTGTAAAGCGCTTAGAGCTTCTAAAGATTAAGCGCTATACAAATATATATAGACACACACACACACACACACACACACACACACACACACTTATTTGTGTTAGGCCATATTACGTTTGTACGCTGTCCATGTAGATTGCTATTCGATAATGTGATAATGGCTTATTCTAGGTTTTTGGAACTTGTAGCCTGATTGCATTTAACAATGTTATGGCAGTAAACTGTGTTTAAACAAACAACTAAATTTGAGAATTTTACGAGAGGTTTACAGTTAAGACCCAAGTAAATCCTATGTTTTTATCTATTTTAAACTGGATAATAATAATAATAATAATAATAATAATAATAATTTCCGTGTATCGGACAAATTTAGGTTTAAGAAATTATTCGGGTTTGTATTTTGAATCCATCATTTGGGTTTCATATTAAGCAAAGAAAAATGGCGGCGGCCGAAACGGTCGTGTCTGTGGAAGACGACGAAGCATGGTTATATGGAGGTAGTTGATAAATTGACAAAATAATGCCGACATCCAAATAAATTAAGCATTATTTGGAAAACTTGGCAAAATGCATTAAAGTTTTTTAACGTCTAATTTGATTAGTTACCTATATAGTTGTATGTTTCCACGAAGCAAAATTGAGGTGGGGTGGTGTCTGTTATAAACGGGTATTACTTTTTCGTATTTCAGCAAATTAAATATGTTTTAAATGTTTTTATTAATTGCTCAATTTTAATCATAGAAGGGTCACGTGTTTACAGAATTTGTTGAAAATTTTGTCTAAGTGGCTTCTGGATCAACCTTAGTCTTACAATGTAAGACATATCACATATTTTTTGTTTTAGTCCTATGTCTTGCTACCCAAATAACGGCCTTGTATAGCGTGTTCCGATGTCGGTTGACATCGGAATGAGTAGTCAAACTTTCAGGAATATCTTACACACTTGGCAGCCAATATCAACACTCTTCCACTAATTTATGTGTAATTAATATACTTACTGTGCTGTCCTTATCCTGGCAGAATGAAAATATGACACTAGTAAATGGACATATTTTCATATTCTGTTTACATACATTTGAATTTGTTGCAATATGATGGTAGTCAAGGTATGCCAAAGGGGGATATGTTTCTTGAACAAAACAAAACATTGCTTATAGTTCCAATAGGCATAATATATTATTCATTTCGGTAAAGAATAATATTTGAACTTAACCTGATTTTAGCCATTCCCAGCTTTCATCGCTTTTTAGCCAAATGAAATGTAGGCCAATGATACCTGAAATCCGGTCCATTTATTTTGTGAGAATTTGAATTTATTAGAGAAAAGACATCAGGGTAAGTGAAGTCTGACAAAAACATTATAACTTTACATTGTAGAAAAGCATCGTTATTGGTTGCCAGATTGTGTGATATCTCTGAAAATTTGATTTTCGTTACACTGTTAGTCAACATTAAAACATGCTACTGAGCTCCATTAGTTAGGCAGTAAGATCCATCACCCCCCAGAACAAAAATATTGCTAGTAATTATTACATTTATTTATATTTTGACTGACCGCTGTATGCTGACAGTAATTAAAACCCTCTTCTTTTCAACCATGACATTAAATCCTTTAAACGCTCACGTTATTAGTATTAATCCCTGGCAGAACTTGCTTATTGACCTAAAATTGAAATTGCTAATATATGTGTGGAAGACAGCATCACCCCAAAAAGAGTAATATCATCTCTGCCCCAAGCAAATGGTATAGTTCTCACTGTTTAGACAGTTTCCATGCATCGTTATTACTTTGGGTTGACACTGCCTTCCACGCATGCATTATCATTCTAAATTTCTGACACTCCAGTGCATCATGCTTTCTACATTTGTTGTCCACCACTAGTAATGTCAGGGGAAAAAAAGGCATCACATCAAACATTCAAATATGAATCAAATACAGATATGAATGTTTGAATAATACAAGCAGCTTTTTGCTTCACCACTATGTATTAGGATAACATTTTTAATTGAGAGAAAAGTCTCTTACAAGAAGATAAAAAATTATTTTTGCTGATGAATTGAAATGTGCTGTATGGTGAAAAAACTCTATAACAATGTGTCGTGTCAGTCAGAGCTTGAAATTAGGGATTTTCTTTCAATGACGCAGAGAATCAGCATAAAATATTTTGTAATTATGATGCCTAAATTTTCGCTGATCCATGCTCTTTCATATTTCTCTGAATACTTAATGCAGTACATCACATCCTTTCCTGGATCATCTTTCAGCCATTTATATTAAATTTTCTAGGATTTTTGTGTGCTTTCTTACTCTTCTGTCCTGATCGTATTTACAGTCATATTCTTTATAGCCATCATTTCAGACATTTCATTGATAACTTTTCACCTTACAAGAACTTCCATGGCTTTTCAGTTATCACTTCACTATGTAGTGAATGTTTATCAGCAATAATCCAGAATTAACATGTTACATTGTATTCAGAATAGCTCAGCGTTATTCACTGAATCAGCTAACCAAAATTTGGAATATTTGAATTAGAGCAGTGTTCAAAGAAATTTGTTCTGTAGACACAGGCCCAGGGCTGCTGACTTTAAAATAAACGTAATAAGGCCCCCCCCCCATTTCCATATGCCTAGTTTCCCCTTTTTTAATATTATTTGTGACACATTTTTGCACTTGCTATAATTCAAATATAAATTCAGTAGAGATCCTTAGGGGGTTTGAAGGTAATGCAGGTGTCATAGGTGTTCATCACAACACTCACTAGAGACTGGATGGTCCTGGTGTTCAAACTTCTGCTGGATTCTCTGAGCGAATCCTGGCCAAAACCAAGTTGATGTATGTTGATATGTTGGTAGTGTACAAGCCAAATATGAGTAGTTTTCTATCTTTGAAGCTTATTTGTAAACAAAACAATACATTACATTTCTCAGAATTTTGCTTACTTTCAAATGATATTACAAAAACTTGCACTCAGTTTGCATATGAAAAAGTACCAATTTTGTTATGCATTTTCTGTAGTTCTCTTGTTCAAAATCTTGTTGAATGTTTAGGACATGTCTTCCATATTGACAATGAGTTGAGTTAGAGACATATAAATAGGATGATAATAGAGAACAAAATTATTAACTTTAATTTAAAAATTATTAAGTTTGAAATTTAAAAATTATAAAATTTATATGCCAAAGTATCTACTTATTATTCAGCTGAAATTTTGATACAGGTTTATGGTAGTCTGTGGCTAGCAAACAGACTGTAAATATAGCTTTGAAAATGTGGAATTGTGCAAGCATCACCTTTTTTTTGGTGTTTGCTGGTCAAAATTAACAGGCATAGCAGGACTGGGATTGGGACTGAAAAATATTTGACATTTTAGGTTTAAAAATATTTACCAATTAGCATTTTTTGTGTGCCAGAATCCAAATTTAAAAAAAAAATTGTGTTGAAATGGTTTTCTTTATTGATTTTTGCATCATTTAATTTAAGTATATTCTTTTAAAATATTTTATTACATTAGTGGTTTATTAGCAGATATAATTTGGCTCAAATTAGTTTGATCCTTTTTATATAGAGAAAAGGATATTTAAATTACAATCTGAAATTTGTTAATGTATTAATGTATGTACATCTATGAGAAGTATTTTAGCATTATTAAATTTTTTAACTAGAGGTGCTGATTGTAATAGTTAAACTAAATATAAATTGGAAATTAATATATATTAAATCTAAATTTGATCCATAATTTTAAAAATCTTAAACATTAAAATAAGATTGCAGTATTGTTTGGAATAGGACAAGTAAATAAAATTGTACAAATAAGTGGATGGTGATTTTATTCTCAAAAATATCTCAGGTTTAAATATTTTCATGTTGAAATTATGTTGTAATGTATGAAGTATTCAGAATATATAATGACCAAACCAGACTAAATATAAATTTAAATGTAAAAAAGTAAAGATCTGCATCCTGAACAAAACAAAAGACGAAAGTAATTACATTACATTGCTTGATATATCAATGAGACAGTAATGAGATGCAGTTAAAAGGGTATTACTTTATGTGCACACCAGTTGTTATCTATGTGGTTTCTGCTGATTTATTAATTTATGCTTTTTTATTACAGACTCAGAAAACAAGGAGCCAGCAGCACCAGGCACTGGGTAAGTAATTTGTAGGCATTGTGCATGGCTTTAAACACACCCGTCACACCCAGAGCTATGATAATATCATTAGTTATTTTTATTTTAGTCTTGCCTTCATTATAGTTTTAAAAAATTAAATGGAGGTTCTCTTTCTTCTTCAAATACATTACCCAATCATTTAGGAGAACAACTAATCGTACTATTCAGTTACTACTTCCACTAATGCCGAGTAACGTGCTCCCTACAAAGTGGCCTAGGAGAATCGATAGGAGTAGTTTGGAAGTTTTCTACTTTAAAACAAAGTTGGAGGAGTTTCATCTTCAAAGGTCACTATACTTGAACTGTCATAGGGGACTGGAGATGGTCTCTCCAGGGTAAGGAGATGTATTTCAATCCCTTATCCTATTTTCCTAAGGTATAATGATCAGGTAAAATATTTGAATAAGAAACCAGTTTTTCTAGTAAAATATGCTTCTTTAATAATATGTGATCATAATCGACATACAATCTACCAGCCTCCATGCAGTTACATCCGTATAGAGAGCGTACCATCTGCTCCAGTAGTAACTGAAATATTGATGGGATTTGGCACCAGTATGTGTATCAAGGGGGGATAACCCTAACTACCACTCAGGTTGGCAGATAACTTTTAGCATTTTAGCTAGAGTTTTAATCTGGGATGGCTGGATTTGTGAGGTAACTGTTCTCCCAAGGATTTTGATTGGGGAAGTATTATCAAAGAAACATTTTACATGTACTGGTTTTTATTGCATCATTTCCCAATACACCTCTCCCTTGATAACTCGCACACAATGGGGTCCACAAACATAGACTGCACTATAAGCGAAGCGCGAGTTACTGAGGGACCTCCAAAAATGAAAAAAATATCGCTTTGACATATAGGAACCGTTGGGGGGGAGGTGGCATTAGGGAACTGGGCTGTTTATTGACTGAATCCCCATTTTACAATCATGTCGCTAAAAAAATTTAAGAACGTGCTTTTTCTACTGAAGTTGTTTGTTATTCTGTTTAAATAACACTTACTTTCAAGACGTCCAACATTTGAAAGATCATTCCAACTGGTTTCAACAACCATCACATGTAGGGAAAAAAATCTGTGTATTATGTGAATGTTTTTTGTTTTCTTGATGAGTCTAGTTCCCGTAGTAGTGTTTAATATTATCCTGCCAAATCGAGAGTCCACAGTGCAGAGAACTAGACTGTTGATACATCATACAACAAGATTCCTTTTTTCTTTTTAAAAAACATGTGACACTTTTCGTGAGACAATTGTCCATGTTGAAACTCAGTTTTTGTATTGCTCAATTAGTACAATATTGATGTAGTGAATTAATTAATTGGAATTATTAATGAAACTTCTTATCATCCTTGAGGATATCTCTAAGTGCCAGTTCAAGAATTCTCTGAAACTCGCTTGCCCACAATGGACCGTATCTGTGAAATCAAACTCTTTATTTAACGAAGTATCCATTTCACTTGGCTGCCTTGTTATCTTTGATCACAGTTATGAAAGAGTCAGTTAATTTAAGGTAGCTTATGTTATATACGCAATAACATTTATAAGTGTGCGATTGATCAGATGAAGTGAGTTCACCCGACATATGACTGAAGTGTGTACCACAATATGATAGGATTCTTGTATCAGCTTCATTGATAAGCAGATGGCATTGCTACTTTGTCCACAGTATGGGGATTCACTCCAGCGATGTTGGATTATTTTGTATGAATTTTGATGCAAAAAAGAAAATATAGAGAAAATATAAATATTTCCTCCTTTCAGTATTTTAGTCTTATTTGTTTTGAAAGAATGTTTTTCAGCTGTACAGTAGAACCTGTCTTGAAAGACCACCCTGTCTGCCAGAAATAATGGTCTCTCAAGACAGGTGGTCTCTCATAACAGATTAAAAAAATATGTAATCAATAAATCAGTGCATGGTGATCCTGGTCTCTCAGAATATTTGGTCTTTCTTTAGCCGTAGTCTCTCAAGACAGGTTTTATTGTATGTTGAAGAGTTGTTCAAGGTGAGACCAAACAAAAGAATATGTGTTTCCAGTTGGCCAACCATCCCTGTTTCTAATTGCTGGCCTTATTACTTCTTTTTCCCCTACTCTGAAAAAAATATAAAATGACAAAAAAAATTAAACAAAAATACATTATAATGTTTGAAAAAATGTCTTGCCTAAATAGTGTAATAGGAAACATTTTTTCTTGTCACTGTGTATGCTGTACCTTGCTCTTTATTTCTGTGCAACACATTGACATTTTGCATGGCATACTTGCCTATTATTTCTATGCAAAGCATTGACAATTTGCATGATATTCCTTGCTCTTTATTGCTGTGCAAAGCATTAACAGTGTGCATGACATACCTTGCTGTTTATTTCTATGCGGAGTATTGACACTGGGCATGGCATACCTTGCTATTTATTTCTATACAAAGCATTGACACTGCCTGACATACCTTGCTATTTATTTCTATGCAAAGCATTGACTATGTGCATGGCATACCGTGCTAGTTATTTCTTTGCAAAGCATTGACTACGTGCATCGCATACCTTACTGTTTATTTCTATGCAAAGCATTGACTATGTGCATGGCATACCTTGCTCAGCTTGCAATTATTTCATTTGTTGAGTGTTATTTACCTCGTTTGTGAGAAGATTCAGTTTTGTAAGACACGTTTTTGTTGAGTGTATCTGACAATATGGGTAAATGTTATGCAGCTTATTAATTATAGACTCAAAATGTGTAACTTTCTTCACATCTTCAAAGAGAGCAGCATTATTGTCAGAGTCCTAGCCGGTTGTCATCTGTCAAATAGTACTCCTTTATTGCAGTGCTGTTTGTGGCAGGTATTCAAACAAGGACATAACCATAATAGTGTAGTGCATTAAAAAAACAGTATTTAATGATGGGAAATAAAGTACAAAATAAATAAATAAAGTAGCACTAAAACACAAAATTAATTGATTCAGTGTGATTCAGTACCATATAGTGTTATGAGAGTAGCAGCATTATATTGTAATGACTCCTTGTGAGAGACCACAGTACTGTGTACATGTGTGTTTCATTCGCTGTTGAGGCTCAAGGGGGTTAGTAGATCATAAAACATAATTTTATTGGAAGAAAGAATTGAAGGACATTTATGATAGGGTGTTGAATAACAACTTTTAAAATTTCTTTCAGCCCAGATATCAACTTGGATAATTTTACCAAGAAGGAGAAAGAGGCAGGAGAGCTGGTAAGTCCCCAGTTAATGTATTTTTTCTTTCTTTATATGATAAACCCAAGGTGTGTACAGCCTAAATTTATTGCAGAGTGAGAGATAATACTTATACATGATTTTATGCATTATTTTTATTATTTAAAAAAATTATTTTTGATTTAAAACCAGTAAGATACAGCTATTTGTGTTATGTATCAAATAACTTAATATTAGGTGACCTGTATTATATGGTGGCCAGTTTTCTTTGAATAGTGAGAAGTATTGTGTGCAGAATGCAATGTGTAAACAATATAATGCCAGAGAATTATGCAACTTAAGATTTTATTCTGTGTGGAGTACTGTATGTAGAATGCACAGTGTAAATGGTGTACTGGCAGATAATTATAATTAAGTGGTATTAAATCTGGGTCTCTGTGGAGTACTGCATATAGGATGCAAAGTGTAGACAGTGTGTACTTCCAGAGAATCGTGTGACATTGAATCTGAGTTTGTGTAGAGTGCTGTATGTGAAATGCAGAGTGTAGACCCTGTACCATCGTAGATTTATGTGACATAGACCCTGGTCTTTGTTGAGTACTGTATATGAAATGCACAGTATAGACCCTGTGATGTCAGAGCATTATGTGACATTAGATCTTGGTCAGTGTCAAGAACTCTGTGACATGCACAGAAACATTTGATTGGTCAAGCAGTTCTTAATACATGTACTGTGAATATTGTATGTACTCACTCAAAAGTCCAGTCCAGCTGCAAAATTGCAGGATGCAGCAGCTCATCTGGGTGTGTGAAGTTTATTAAGAGTATTTGGTAAACAAACAACATAGAATCTGATCTGCAAGCACATTATACATCAGAAGAGCTGGGTTTACATTGTTTGCAGTTGGATTTGACTTACAATTGAGTAATAACTGTACTGTATTCATTGGGTACCAATTTATGTGAGGAACCACAGTGGCTTAGTGGTTAAAGTGCCACACTCATGACCAAAGTGGTGCGAGTCCTACCATCAGACCAGCCTGGATCAGGCTGCTGCATCTTTGGGCAAGGCACTTTAATCCAAATGCCTCTGCACTAAATAAATTACTTGTATTGCTTGCCATGAAGCAGGAAACCAAACCAAACAAATTTTTATGGATTTTTGTCATTGTTAGATTTAAACTGAACAAGGATCACAGTAACTAATATGCCTGTTAATTGTTGGGTGAAAAGGGGTTGGTTGTCATGGTCAGAGGGACTGCATGAATGGCTCAGTGGTTTCTGCAAATAACTGGAATTAAATTATGAAGTTCAGAATCAGACATTCCATTAAGGAACATGCAAATCTTTCTGATAATTCCATGATTGCCACAAGTCCAGCACATCCTTGTTTGACATGTTGGTCAAATTGCCTGTTGGATGTCATTGACCAGTGAAATAGCTTTTTTAATTTGTAATGTCAAGTGGTGTTGCTTTAGTAACATTGACATAGTATTATGCATCAGGTTTAACAGTTCAAGTCTGGCTTTGTGGTGCTGGTAAAAAGTTATGTTCCAAAAATATCATGGCTTTATCTTGTTGGTAAAAAGTTATGTTCCAATAGTGTCAAGATTACAAATGGTTAAATGAATATTATGTCTTTTAATGCTTTTGCATTTGATGGATGAGAGAAGTTTTTGCCCCCTCCCCCCAATATATACTAATACAATTTTTACAGATGTCAGGCATATAATGTATAGTTTATATAGTACATTAACAGGGATGGTCCTGGCTTTTAAAAAGCTGTCGCCAAAAAAATCGCCAACCTCAATATTTTGTCGCCAATTTTCAAAAAGTGTCGCCAGAACAAGTAGTGTACATTTTTTGGAGTGTTAATTTAGTCTATTAATGTAACAGGCAATGAAAATTACAAAAGATGGGTTAGTTAATACTCTAAGTACAATAAGCATTAACAAAATGTTACAAAGTGTTATATGAAGATCCGTCGCGATCTTAGGGCTGCCAACTTGTTGAATGCAATTTCAAAGTCTAATTTTTCACATCTGTACATGCTGATTCTCATTAAATTCTCAAGAGATGAGATGCAGAGTTTATTTCTGATGTCAGTTTTTATGAAGTTCATCTTACTGAATCCACGTTCACAGTCTACAGTGCTGACAGGTGACACCAGTAGTCTCTCGGCAGCTCCCCCTCCCCCTCCCCTTATGGCTAGCTTCACAAAGCTTGAGGTGAATTGCTTCCTAAATCCCAAGAATGATCACTGAATGCTGTATAAATTTTCTCGACCAGCAAACTAGGATCTCCATTCCCACGAATGAAACTTACACGAATCAACACCTGGCAATATTGGACCGTATATATAAGCATAAATTCACACCCAATTTAGGGATTCTTTCACTCCTGTATTTTGAGAAATAAATAATTATTATTAATTATGCAAAACTGTTTTTTCTTTTTTTTTGCTATTTCTTGTTGCAGAGTTTAAGTCTCTGCAGCCATAACACGGGCTGATGGCAAAAGGAAAAGATCAATGAGTAAAATGCTGCACTGGCGACAGATATAATTGTGATTGAGATTTTTTCCATTTGCTTTGTATTTATATGCAATAGTCGGTACTTCAAAGGTTATCAGTTTTCTATGAAGGTTTAGCAAAACTATTGTATTGGTATATGTAATAAAAAAAACCAAAAAAAACAGAAGGATTAGCCATTCAGTTAATTGTATCTGTTCTATTCGCGTCTTCAGAAGTCGGTCAGTTATGATGTAACAATGCACTCTAAAGATGGGGTTGTCAATACGAACAAAGGATCGTTTGTGTAACAGATTGATTCCAATGCATTGCTTAGTCAAGTTTGTGGCTTCCTTTCATTCTCCCTTTTAATTTATCCAGTCAAAATCCATGATTGTATGTACAAATTAAATAACCAAAAAGTCTGTCGCCAAAAAAATCACCAGATGGGATATTTTTGTCGCCAGTAAGGAAAAAAAATCGCAATTTGCAACATTGGTGAAGCCCAGGACGATCCTTGACATTAGGCATTAAAACCTTGAAACAATAGATGTTTTTGTCAAAAATGGGACATATAGACCCCAAAACCCATTCTGGAGATGATGCTGCAAAAATAATAACATTGTAACATTGACTGAACATTGTGCCCGAGTGATACCAATGAAGATTGAAATAAGGTTAATTGACTTCTTTGTTTATGTATTTCTTTCAAATTAGATTGCTTTGACTCAAAGTTTCGATACGTGGAAGATTACTTATCAAAGAACAAGTTTACTACATGGAAAAAAAAACATGAATCCACTTTAGTCAATGGAAAAATACATCTGAGTTCTACTAATAGAATGGAGATTTCACCTACACCATTGGGACACACTAGTATAGCGCAACATACATGTATGATGGAGTTCAGTTAAACTTGATCAGGATGGAATTTTCCTACTGCTACATTACTCATATACACTGAACCCCAAACATGTTAAAGCTAATGAAAGTAATTATATTGCAACAAACATGCCCTGTAATTATAATAAGGCTTCCCAACATGGGTAGATAAATTATTAAGTATTACTTGATTGAGTTTTCTGTGAGCTCTGTAAAATTTGGTAATGTTACAAAGTGGAATTTAGTAAGCAAAGCTTAGATGCTGGAAAACGAATGCAGCATTGAATGTTCAATCAACATCGTATGCATACTGAACTGTGTTGCATTTAGCATATCTGTTCGTCTGATGTTGCTGGTCAACTTCACTGAACTATACAGAGGTGGAGTGGTTATATTTGGAAAGCTCTACAGGAAGCTCTCCCAAATGCAATGGTATTTTTATCAAGGCATGCACCTCTACAGCCCTAACAGCCACTGAGAGCCAGTTGCTGGTGAAGATGCATGTTAAGCAATGAATCAGGAGGCAACTAGCATGGCTCCTTGGAAACAATCAGAGATGCAGAGAACACCGCTAATGTACACAGTGCTGTGAATAATAAAGATTTACACTAAAATATGCAAGGATGTCACTTGAAGTGGGCTCATAAACTACACTTAAAATGTCATAGGTGTATATTACTTGCTTAACATAAACAGCAAAGCGAAAACATGTTAATTCAGTGATGGAAGTGGAAATGTAACTGCTTGACTTGTGGCTTCGTTATTGTGTTTATTCCAGTCAAATAAGGTATAACACAGTCCATATTTATATTGTATAAATAAGAGTTTTTATTACCAAATAGAAAATGGTCAGCTCACCATTTCATTTACTATACTCTCGTTTACTGTATGGAAATTGTCTTTAGGATCGATTTACATCTTCGTCACTCATTGCTACTCTGAATTAGACAGCTTGGAGCAGACCTATTGAGATTTAGTGTTATATAATACTGTTTTTATATTATGTCCTTTGTGATACTTTCAGAGTGGAGATGAAGGATCACAGGAAAAGAATCAGGAGGAAGATGATGATGACGATGATGATGATGACGATGATGATGATGTACAGGTGACCATTGGAGACATCAAAGCTTTCCCTCTGAATGAGTAATTATTTTTTTCTCATTCCTATGCACAGCTTTCATTTAAGCAATATTTACACCACAATGGTGCATTTTAAGCAATATTTACACCACAATGGTGCATTTTGTGCTGATGGACCCTTGAAATTTCATTTTGTCAGTCAAATGTGAAACCATGGAAATCAACATTGTTGATCACTGCTAATCACTGTCTGAGGGCAACCAATGTTTAGGCTCCCCATTGTTAATCATTGATATCCTAATTGAGTGTAATTAGTAGGTAGATCACATCTGCAGATTAAATACATGAGTTAACCTCTCTCGTGGTCTTGAAAGATACATTTTCACTGGCTGAAGTACAAGTAAACTCAGCATTGATTTGTTTATTGAAAATGCATTGCTTTCATGTCAAGAGACTACCCTATTAACAGAAAGAGCTACTTGTGACAATCAGCTGTGAAGAAAGTATATGACATAAAAATTTGTAATGTATTAATGAAAACTTAATTCAGAATTTACCTATTTAAGGATAAAAGACTTGTGCACTTTTGTATATCTAGTTCTGTAGCTGATAATTCTCGAGAATTTCATAGTCCATTGCTCTGTCATTAATGTTTGGATGGCATTTTTTTTACAAACAATAAATTTGTCAAATAAAAATGTACAATATTATCCTGAATTTTCAGTCAGTGTCACTGTAGTCACTGTCAAAGATTGTGTAACATATTTTCAAGGTTGTATTGATGACATAAGTGTTCAATTTCTGAACAAAACAATTTCCATAAATGAGTCATTTAGTATTAAATAATAAATGTGGTTTGAACAAAAAGTCGTGAAAATAGGATATTTTGAAAATTACCAACATGTCATGAACATATGCAAGACTGCATATCTTAAGCTGAGACACATCAGCTCAATTCGCAAATATCTTTCACTTGTGTGTTCATTAGTACTTTCAAGACTGGACTATTGTAACTCAATTCTGGCTGGTTCATCTCAATATCTACTCCAGAAACTTCAAAAAGTTCAAAACACAGCTGCTCAGATCATACTTAGAGTACCACGATCAGAGCACACCTTCCCACTGCTCTGTACCCTACACTGGCTATCCATTTGATCCAGAATCAAACACAAAATTTGTTCTCTGTGCTACGTTTCACTGTCGGATTCTAGTCCAACATACCTATCCGACCTCACCCATGTGTACACACCAGCAAGATACTTACACTCTTCTGACAATCGTATACTCATTATTCCCACTATGAAAACAAAGTCATATGGACAGCGTTCTTTTGCAAACCAGGGCCCAGCAACGTGGAATGAATTGCCCACTGAACTTAGACACAAAGACACAGTGATCGCATTCAAGAGGGCTCTCAAAACTTACTTATTTCGACTTAAAGACCTAATAATGTTTCCTACCTGAAATATTTTCAGCATGTTTTTTATTTTTTAATGTTTTTCTAATTTCATGGTGTTTGTTTTTGTAATAATTTTATTATATGTTTTTTTATCTTATAGGTGTTGTCTAATATTGTAAAGCGCTTAGAGCTTCTAAAGATTGGGCACTATACAAAGTCCTCATTATTATTATTATGATGGTAGATGATTGATGTAAAATAAATTATAGCAAGAGGTGAAAAAGATTTATTTTCAAATACAGGAAATTCATTTTTTTTAATGGTAATATTTTATATCTAAATGTTTTTTTGTTTTTTTTTATAGCAATGTTGATTTGGTCAGATCTGACGTGAAACTTTCCATTTTGACCCTCTAACTTCTTGGCTGATCTTTGTGAATAATATTCAGTTGATGACCCTAACCCTCTGGAACAATATCCAAGCAAAAATAATGCCTTGATGGGTGTGGTAGAGTTTGCCCATGTGATAAAGGATATGACGCTGTAGATGACGTTATTATTCTTGTGAATTCCTGAATGTCTTCAATTGTTCTAGTAGTTGTATTATTGAAGAGACATATTTTACTAGGCTATTTTATTGAGCCTTTCAGGTAGATCATACTAGATTCAGGGCAGTTGTCCAGATGTTTGTCTGGAATTCAGAACAATCCAGGAAATTTGTGATTGCTTAATGCATTTAGGTGCATGACTTTTTCTGGCAAATTGGTTGTTGTTTGCACATGTAACATAGAATATGCAGTTGTGAACTAAATGCAGTTTTATTGGTATTTTACTGAAATAAGTTCAAATACAACTTCAATTATTTCTTATATTATTTATTTGGAAATTAGACAAAAGCAAAAAAAAGATCTAAAGAAAACGTAATTTTAACAGTTGGTATGATAAAAAGAGTATTTCATTATCTTCAAGACATATAAACTGTTTTCCTATAACTAATATGAAATTAATGACTACTGTAAATTATTTAATTCCATGTAAATGATTTACCACACATTTGTTTCAATAGAAATTTTTCGCAACCAGTTTTAATTCTAAATCTTAAACTTAAAGCAAAGAAAGTGTTGAACATGGCTGTTAATTTGTGATTACTGATTACTGATATGTATTCTAAAAGTAGAAACTATATTCCTTCCTAGAAGATATTTGTATATGTCATACTTGTGAATTAGTGTTTAAAAAGACTTAAATTGACCCAAGATATTTTGCTTTTTCAAGGAGAAAAAAAATGTGATCATAATATTTAAGTTTGAATGGAAAATAAATATTTTTTAAGACCCCAATAAGAGCAAAATTAAATAAAGAATAATGTATGTTGATACTTCATGGATTTATTTTATGCCAATGAAAGATTTTATGAGAAAAGTTAAGGTTTATCTACAGCAGGCATATCAAACTCAAACCACCCAAAAGGCTTCATAAGGGCATTTTTGATAGCCCAAGGGCTGCATCACCTTTGTTATCTCTCATGACACGTTATGACGATATGGCTTGCTGTCTGGGTCATGTGTTTGAGGCACCTGATCTACAGTTTAAGTTTGAATTTAACACTGACAAACAAACATACCTGATTATTACCACAAACACATTTAACAGTCAAATGGAATATTAACTAATACTATGCTGGAATCGATTTGTAATATTTAATAAAACTAAAGTCAGATTCATTTTGTAATAGTGTATTTATCTACAACGATGTCTGCAGTGTGGCAGTTTATAGTGATATCTAGCAGTGGGGCTTCATGCTGCATACATGTGATGCAGCTGCTAATTCCATTCAAACCCGTGACCTCCCACATTTGAGACTGACACTCGAACCACTTAGGCCTCCAGTGGTCAAATATCAGAATAAATATTTAAAGACTAATCATAGACTCCTTTTATCAAATATTCAGAGAAATGTATATGTTGATGAGTGAATTTTTTCAGTTTGACACAGTTCTTGAGATTGTGTAGATTTTCAAAAACAAATCATGCACAGCCAGTTTGTTGGATCATAAATCACTGAAGATTTTCCAAATTTTTTAATTTATTTTACCACTTTTGTATGTAGGGCTTTTACTGCAGTTATTTATTTTTTTCGTTATTTAATAAGATGTAGAAGTTGCAATCACATCATTTTATATATGATCTCTCTCACAGTTGATAAGGCTGTGATACAAAATGGTAACAAGTGACATAATTTCAATGACATAATGTAATGATATATGCAGTAAGTGTTATTTTGACAGAAGTGGACATCTTAAGATTTTTATAAGACAGATCCAGAGGAGGAATATTAAGGTACATAGATGAGAAACTACAATTGACAGAACTTTTATGGTTTGTATTTGGCTGCTAGCATAATTGTGGAATTGACGTGTCCACCCTGTCACATGTCACAGATTTGATTTCTTAACAGTAACTATTAAAGTCCAAATGTACATTAAGTTTCATTCTTCCCTTTTTCCTGACATTGTTTTTGTGAAATGCCCATGTTTGACTAGGATCTGTTGCCCTTCTACTGCATTTATTGTGAGGAGCATCCTTATTGTGTGAACATACTTCTACCTCGTTGTTTTATTGTTGATAGTTTGTGTACAAGTTGATATCTGGAAATATTCTGATATCTCTACATTATGTAAACTGTAGAATCGCATACATTTCATAACAAGTCCAGAATTATGAGAAGATTAAATATTCGTTAAAAAAAATCTTTTGAAGCTGATGTTTTGTCTATTTTTTAGTCTCTGTTACTGTTTATGTCCAAAATATAATAGACTTTAAATTTTTCCTTTGCAGTGCGGCCCCCAGGAACCTATTTAAAGGTTCTGGATCCTACCAAAAGACAGCACCAGCTGGTAATTAAGCATTTACACATACAACACAATTTTAAGTTTAAAATAGTTTTCTTTTTTTGTCCATTCTCCATCAAAATTCATAAATTATATCAAGTACTCTGTATGGCTCCAGTGTTGACTTATTAGTAAGCACTCTTGGTGGCTCACTCCAATGTCCACCTAGTAGTAAATACTCTGGCCTAGTAGTAAGCACTATGGATGGCTCTAATATTGGCCTAGTAGTAAGGACAAAGGATGGTTTGCTCTGAAACTGGTCCAGTACTCTTGATAGCTCTGATGTAGGTGGTACTAGCAAGCACTCTGGATGGCTTCCATCAGTGTGACCTTTGGGTAAGCAGTTTTAATGGCTCCCTCAAATATTGCCCAGGTTGTAAACACTATGGATGGCTCTAATGGTGGCCTGATAAGAACAAAGGATGGCTCCCTCCAGTATTGGGCAGGTGGTAAGTGCTCTGGATGGTTCCCTCCAGTGTTGGCCTTTATATTTTAATTATACCTCTGCAAAGGAAGTTAGGGGCATGTATACTTGAGTCAGAATCTTCAGCTGTCTGCATCACACATTTGTTTGCTTAATATCTCCAGAATCCTTTGAGATATCTTCATAAAACTTTATCTTGATCAGGTATTGTATCCTGTTAATAATGAAGTCTACTTGGTAAGCATTTTAAGAGCTGGCTTTATTTCTGTTACAAATTGGGACTCGTCAGTCATTTTCTTCCACAGTTGTCCAATTAATATCTCCAGGACTGTTTTTTGACGAGATTTGAATTATCTCAAGAATTTGTGTCCCAATTAAGATTTGGCTTTGTCAGATTGGCACTTTTATAGTTATCTCCCTACTGTTTGAAAATTGTATTTACTTTTTGTGTCTTATAGGGGTATTCCATAAGCACTCATTTACTGGCAGATTAAGTTTCTTTTGTGTTGATGGTTCCCCCTAAGGAAATATAAGTGTCTCTCCCCTCAAGGTAGATCTAAATGAAATAGCCCTTGTATGTTGAAACAAACAAAAATATATATGGTCTATTTCCTTTAAGCTCAAAATTGAAAATAATAACTGCAATTTCTCTTATTTCCAATCAAGTACATTTCATGATCGCTTTCTCTTTTTCTGTTGATATATTTTATGATCATGGTCTAAGGGAAGTAACTCCTGCTTCTACCCACTAGATAACCACTGTTGGATACACTCAGAGGTCTCGGAAACACTTAATCACACATATTTGGACGCTGAAAATCACTTAGGTGTGAGTCCTCCATACGCATGTAATAGGTGGGTGGCAAAATTCAAAGACTTGTCCATCTTGCTTCAGCCACCTGCTTAGTGGGAAAATGTGTTGATTAATTAGCTGTGCTGATATTTACAATGACAGAATTTAGTGGCTGAAAGACCCATTGATGTACATGTTGCCTTTATAAGAGTACATCAAAAGAACATCATGCAATAGCTGGGTAGCAGGTTCAAAGGCTTTGACTGGCAGCTGGGTGGGACAATGTATTGATATTTACTGTGATTGAATTCAGAGGCAGAAAGACCCAGAGATGTACATGTGGTCATGTAAAAGAGTAGATCAAATAAACAAATTTGTATTTTATTACTGTGTTAATTTCTGAGCATAGCAGAATAAGCAGTGCATGTGACCTCAGAATCAAGACATGTTGAGTCTTAAACAAAATGCCATTCGCAAATTTAGATAAGTATTTTGGGGTTAAATGGCAAACTGACGAAGACTGTAATGAGATTCAGAAGAGTACTCAGATTGCAAGAACTGATAGTTCGGATGGGACAGTAGCTAAGTGTAAGAAAGTGTGTGATGCCTAGCTTAGTGCTTGGAATAAGACATTCTTTGGAATGATTGGACTGACCATATTTAGTCTCACTCTGATGGCAAACAAGAGCTATGTTGGTGTTATAAAGAATGTAGAAATTAAACTCAGTGGCAACCAATAGTTCTTCTAATTTGCATACTTTTTTGGGAGGGGACTACAACTTCTGCTTGTGGGACTCCTATTTTTGCCTAAATGGGAGTCCTGGACTCCTAGTTTTAAAATCCTAGTGAGACCTCTGACACTGTACTAATTATATGGAAAAATGGGAACCAGTTTGGAAATTGGTCAACCTAAAATAGAGTATATATGGGTTTGGCTGATCAGGATTGGTTAATAATGTAAGTTATATTTTAGGAAAAAGGCTCTTTTGAGAGCTTATCCTAGTTGTAACTGAGAAGAAAAAAATAGACGTTTTATTGTTGGAATTTAAGTCCTTTAACTCTCTTGAGTTGGAACATACATTACTAGAATTAGCACACATGCAGGTTCAGAAATGCAGAGGCTCATATCCTTAAATATCTTTTTCTGTAATAATACATGTACATATAGACGGTCACCTTGACCTTTTATTTATTAATTACATAATATCACAAGGCTGGTAATATATTTAAATTGAAGAGAGATAAATGGTGATATTAAAAAAGATGACTCTTATTGGACAGATTTATTTTAATATTTTTATCTGATTTTTCTGAGTGACTTAATCAGTCTGGTCTTGAACATAATGTCTTAATTCGGAACATGGCAGGAGTCACATGGGCCCAGTCTGCCTTTTCTAGCTTCCATTTGCATGACATGGCATTGCTTAGGAGAGAACTGATTCTTGTTGGGTTAATGTTTTTTGCACAGTGAGCACTCCTCATTCATGAAAGCACAACCTTAGATTTAGATATGAATTTGCCATTTTTGCCGATTTTGCCTGGGAAATTTTTGATCATGAAACAATAATCAAGTGTGGAATCTTACCGGTCTCCCTTTCACATGTACATATTGTCTATTGTTGTGCCAAGCTAACATTAGGAGAAGTTAATTCTTTTAATAGAGCAATTAAGTTTCCACTGGGTGACACAGGTAGAGGTAGGATAATCAGCATTTCCTATTCCTCTTACCTATTTTATAGTGTAATGTAATCAGGTAATGTATTTGATGGAGAAAGCATTTTTGTTGTTGTAAATTATGTTTCTCCGATGAGACTTACCTGATCACATCACAAATAATCCCTCCACTCCTCCCCTTAATGCAAGCATTCTTTATGGTTTCACTTAAGTAAAAACTGGTATAATGGTATAATGGTGGCCACCTGGTGGGTAGTAGGGTATATATATATATATATATATATATATATATATATATATATATATATATATATATATATATATATATATGGAAGGATGTTTTTCATCTTACCGGATGGTAGCAAAGAGAGTATCCTAACATAATGTGATCAGGTAAGTATAATCAGAGAGACATAATTTATTTATAAAAGGATTTCTTTTTCTTGCTCTTTTTCTTTTTTTGCCCACATTTGATTATCTTTTTTATAAGGGCCTTCAGTCTGTAATGGTCAGTTTAGGCCAATCCCCATGGTGACACAGGTTTGATTGTACAAATATCATGGAGCTATATAATTATGGTTCAACCATTATTAACTTCATTTTCCTATTAAATTCATTGATTAAATTATACTGGATTGTTTATTTGTTTTATCATTTAATTATATTTTTACTAACTATTGCACTTACTTGGATAATCTTTTAGTTTTGCAACAGAATTGAAGTATTTCTCTGTCCACAATTTAGGTTTAAACCAGAAGAGTTCAGGTGGTGTGACAGGGACCCAGAAAGGTATAGATCTGGATGGAGTGGGAACAATCAATGGGGTGTCTATCTATGAGTTTGACATTGACAGCCTTCAGTCAGAGGATAAACCTTGGAGAAAACCAGGTGAGCAAAAATTTCATGTCAGGCAGGGTATTCTGTACTGTGTGCATTGAATTGTGAAAAAGGCATAGACCCAGATTTTAATTTTAGAAAAAAATCCATGCATGAAGAAAATCACTCAGAAAATTGCTAAATGTTACACAAATATTATACTATCCATCATTATTATAGTGACTTTACATAATTTATTCCTCCAGCTTGTAGTGTTTTCAAATACTCTGAACATTTTTAAATTGAAGAATAAGTAATAGAGGCAAAAATTTGAAAATAATTATTCTGATCCTGAAAAAATATGAACTTTTGCAGTATCCATCCATATCGGCAATAACGTGACCCAGAAATCAGTATAGTGCACAACTTTTTTTTAGGATAATGCAGTTTGCTCAATTATCATCAGTAGAATGATCATCATAGACATTCATCTGCTGTGGCATTATGTGACAGCCAATTTAAGTATGCATTCTTCACAGTTGTGTGGCATTATATGCACATGTTTGTTCTGAATTGGCAGAGAAAACATATGTTTTGAAGGAATTTGTTGATGCTTCCAGGCTTCATATGTATTCATATGCCATACGAAACAAGTTTTATTTTTCTACTCATGGGTACAGAATACACATACAGTTTTCTATTTATTACATACACCCTATTTTCCCATTTCCAAATATTTTTCATCTACACAGCTTGAATGAAATTCAAAACAAATTTAAATATTCAGAGGTTTCCTTTGGTGAGTATGAGAAAATAGACATGCATACATGAGCAAAAACACCAAGAGGGTCCTCATCTCTGTATGCAATATGAAAAGAGGGATTGAACATTAATATCAACCAAGTAAGGTTTAATGTTTATGTTGTAAACAGGTTATTGCTCAATCATAATACAGTGATGTTAGTTTGTCTGCCACATATAGCCAGCATATACAGACTATATTAATATCTGAGATGGTTGTAGTTGTATTAATTAAAATCATCATGTTTCTAATATTTTATGTTTGATTATTTTAGTAATACTGGGAATCTATTTTATATGTAGGGTGCCCATTTTTGCAGATGTTTTGGTTGTTACAAATTGCAAATTTGAAGGCCCAATAACAAATGATTGTGATTTAAAGAACTAGCAGAAATGTTGGATAATTTGTTCTGGCAAAAGTACAAAATTGATTACCAAAGAAAATGCATTCATTGTATTTATGCATAATAAATGCTTAAAATTCACCACAAAAACATACAAATTGAATTTATTAGTGTATCATGATCAGATTGCCTTGTACAGTAAGTAAATAAATGTGTCTATTTTGTCTTGCAGGTGCTGACATAACTGATTACTTTAACTATGGCTTTAATGAAGAGACTTGGAAGCAGTACTGTGAGAAACAGAAAAGAATGAGAGAGATGGCTACTTCAGGAGGCACAAGGATATATGTAAGTTTGTCCTTATCATTTTTTTTGTCACTATTCATTATTATTTTCTATGTTAATAGAATCCACTTCATTTAAGAACTAGTTAGGATTTTCACTGTAAAAAGAAGTCCAAAAGATTTAGCTATTTTTTTATAAACTGTAATGATTATCATTAAAATGCAATGGCATCAATTTACAATTGTTCTGGTACAACTTTGTATTTTTCTGTCTTGTTCATATGAGAATGAATGCTTATTAATGTTACAGTTTATTAATTTTGAAGACATAGTGAAGACTGTCCATAAAGGACACTCAGTGGACTACAACAGTTTATCTTTGATTCACATGTGACATTTGTAGGAGGTTATTTGAAAGAAAATCATCAAGAGAATCTCTTAGAAATGTTTTTTTTTTGTGTGTCTGTGTGAGCATGTTACTTTATGTACTTTTACATTTCCATGTCTTCCCAATTCTTGTTGTTGTATATGATTGCTGGGATTTTTAACTTAAGGTTTAGTTACAAGTTTTCAAAGAAAAATGATTTCCATTCCATTGAGAATTCTCTTTAAAGCAGTTCATTGACATTTATTCCTACAAGATCATATTTTAGATGGGTTTTTTTCCCAACAAGTAATTAGTCTACATGGAAGACTAGAAGGCATGACAAATAGCATGTGACCTTGTTTTACATAACAATTAATTAGTTTTTATTCCTTCAAGATTGTATTGTAGATAGCAGACACACCAAGTAGGGTATGACCTTGTTTTGTTCACTTGTTTTCATTTCTACAAGGCTGTATTCTAGATTGAAGACATGACACATAGGTTGTGAACTTGTTTTATATAACATTTAAATAGCTACCAGATTGTTTTCTAAATAGAAAACATGAGAAGTAGGGTGTGTCTTATTTTAAAAAACAGTTCATTCTTTTTTATTCCTACAAATGTATTTTGCATAGAGGCCATGACAAGTAGGCTGTGACCTTGATTTAGAAGTAGAATATAATCTTGTTTTATATAACACTGCATTTGCTTTTTTCCTACGAGATTGTGTTCTAGATTGAAGACATGAAAGTGGGGGTTACCTTTTTTAAATAACAGTTCATTGGTTTTTATTCCAAAAGGATTGCTTCTACATAGAAGACATGACATGCAGGGTGTAATCTTGTTTTAGATAACAGGTCATTAGCTTTTATTCCTACAAGATTGCATTATCAATTAAGGACGTGACAAGTAGACTTTGACCTTGTTGTTAGAAACAGTTCATTGGCTTTTTTCCAACAAGATTGTATTCTAGATAAAAGACATAACAAGTAGGGTGTGACCTTGTTTTAAATGACGTTCCATTTGGCTTTTATTCCCCACAAGATTTTGTTCCATTCATAAGACGTTGCATGTAGAATGTTACCTTGTTTTAAGTAACATTCAATTGGCTTTTATTCCCCACAAGATTTTGTCCCATTCAGAAGACATTGCATGTAAAATGTTACCTTGTTTTAAATAACAGTTAATTAACTTTTATTCATCAAATAGTGCCCTGTTGTATTTTTCATGGGTCTTAGCTTTTGTGGTTTTTTGAGAGAGAAAAAGTCATTTTCATGGTTACTTAAATTTGTGGTTTTGTATATCAAAGTTGGCATATTTGTAGGTATTTAATTTTGTTGATTGACTTCCAAAATGCTCCCAAAAGAACACAAAAGAACAAGAGTATACGGACAACAAATGGTAGTAATTTCAATCGATAAAGCAATAATGCTACTGGTATGAGCACAATGAAACACCTGACAAGATCAACCATTTACACTCAACATCACAAGGAACTGACTTGGCCAGCAACTGTAAGCTAATTGGTTTTAAAAGAAAATGCGTATCATCTCTGGCATAAAGCACCATCAATTAATTTTTGACAGCCATGTCATTAACACAGTGGCTTCAGAATGGTGAATTCGACTTAGATGTTGGTTCAGGTACTGTTAGGCTCAGGTAATGTTACAATTTCACATACAAGCGAAGCATGTAAGGAGCTGTTCCTTTTTCGTTGCATTTGGCAATTGATGGACAAATTTGTTGTGTGTTCAGAGTCCAGTGAAGTCTGAAGATGCTAAATATATTAAAAATCGGTGGAATCATTCCTTTGTTTGAGCCTGCCTCATGTGCAAACAAACTTAAGCCACTAGATTTTACTTAAAACTTCATCAGTCAATATTAATTTAAGCTGAATGGATAATTGCAACTTGTGCAAAAAGGTGTGAAAGAACTGATGTAATTATCCTTGGCTTTGAGAATGCTGGACTTGGCATAATTCAATTCTGTCAGGATTATTTACCAGCAGTGTACCGTAGACGTGATTGACTTGATCCAGATTCACTGGTTTGTCCCAGAATCTGTGAAGTGTGAGCTTCAGAAATTTGCTGTAATGAATGTATATACCTAGTGTTTCATTAGTAATTGTGCTTCAAGCAATTGTTGTAGGATTTTAGTCATTTTGTTCATTGGGATTAGGCACACGTGACTAAAATCAGTCATGCTTTCATGCAGATCTAAAAAATTTCAACAACAGTTTTAATTTAATGAAGAATTTATTGGAATAAATATTAAATCTCATTTTCATGTAATATCATTTGCTGTTCTTCCTTTCATTTTCAGTATTACTATTTGAATACCCAATGCTTTTTTGTATTCTCTGTATCCTTAGTTATTCACAACATATCAGTTTTAAGGAGAGAGTATCGTGAATAAAAGTTAAAGCTACCAGACACTGTATTGATATGTGTGCACTGAAATTATAAAAATTAATTATAATTCTTTTTTAGTCAGATGGTTAAAATAAAATGAACACATGTAAAGGCTAAGATTTTATTCCCAGATTACAGAAATAGGTTTGTTCATGTCATGGAATAAAATACAGTAAGAAATCGGGGTTAGTTGGAATGGTTATTTAGCCTGTGCAGCTCATTTTTCTTTGGGTCTTTAAATTTGTATTTCAGGGCAAATATGAAAATTATTCTAGATTGGACAGCATGACAAGTTTGGTGACCTTGTTTAGTAATTATTATGCCACATCATTCTGTCTGCGTGGGTTCGAGTCTCAGGCTCAGCCAATGTGGATATGTGAGAAAGCTTGTTGGTAGCTTCTCTTAGGTCGGTGGTTCTTTCTGGTGTTTTCCCGGGTTCTTCCTCCACTGTTAATACTGTCTGCCATGTATAGCCTCTCTTGTGATGAAAAATGGTGTTAAACCCTAAAAGCAAGAACAAACATTATGCCACGTCATAAATTATTACCCTCTGGGACTTTTTAAATAAGGATGTATCTGGCAGTGGTACATATTCCAACTCAAAATTAATGCTGTTTCTTGGCTTTATGAAAATAATACTTTATCTTTAGTTGTACAATTGGCATACCAATTTGTATGGATTTCAGTGTTGCTACTAACCACTGATGTAGATCCAGCATAAAAGTGATTCATATGTGAAGGAAATAAATAGCATTCCTCATCAGATGCCTCTCCAGGATGAACTGACAAATGCATTTTTCTTCAAAAGTGTACAAATATATACTTTATTCCAGTATTTGATATACAATATTGATATATGCCAATTTGTAACCATAAGCTTTCTTTTTTTTATCCAGACTTCCACAGTTCCTAGAGTAACAACTGCTGATACCAAATCTGAACTTCATCCACCAGGTTAGTGATTAACATTGGCTTAGATAGCTGAGTTAGGAGCCCAACCATGGTAGTATTAGGGCCATGTAGTCTTACCTTTGTCTGTCTGTTCATCATACCTTTTTAAGGTTTTGTGTTTTTGGTTGTTTTCATGTAATTGTATGAGGTATCCATGCTTTTTTCTTCAGATATGTTACCTGATCATAATACCTTAGGAGTATGACCCTTACCTCATTAATTGATTTTCCCAAAGCTACATGTTACATCTGACCACAGCTTCATTTCCAAATGTTTTTGACAAATTTCTTAAAAAGACAAAATAATTCCATGGATCTTCTTGTGAAATAGCAGAAATATCAACATGATAAATATATACCAGACATTGGGAGTGGTATATCAAGAAGCTAAGAACTAATATATCTGAGAGACAGGACAGGTTTGCTCTTTCACCTGTATAATAAGTATTGTGAGATACAGTAATCACTATTCCAGCAGCAGTGACAACAATGTTCAAGTTTTACATCTTAATGTTTTTTTAAAGCCAGATCTTTTCTACACAAGTTGCTTCATTCAAGTAAAACTCTTAATAATATTGCTATAGGTCTATAATTTATGCCATAACATACTAGGAAATCCTGTTACACCAAGTCTTACCTGCAGCATCATGGTGAACAATGTTAAAGTTTGATGTTGCATTTGTTAAGATTTATACAGCTTTTCCTCCTTATAATGATGTAGTTGGGGTTCATGTATGTAGAAGGGTGGAGAAATAAACAAGATGCCAATCAGATGTTATAATTTAGTTGTTGCCTTTCTTGATCATCTGCTTAAGCAATACTTTGTTCGTCATTGTGAACAGCATTCAAGTATTGTGTTGAAGCTTTTGAAAGTCACATTTATTTTTCATTTTTTGCAGCATTTAACTGAAATTTGGGTATAATATTACAGTAAGCCTAAAGGATATATGCAGATATGCCTGTCTGACCTGCATAAACAGAAAGCATTCTTCATCATTGTACATAATATATTCCAGTTTGCATTAAAACTCAGTTGCATTCAGCTAAAAATATAGGATAATATTACTGTTGGTCCAGATATGTGGCGAGATACTGTTATGCTTTTCTTGCCTACTTAAATATTATCAGACCTGTTATCCCCCATGATTTTATTTTAAGCCTTATTGAAACGACCCCTAAATTCTTTACTTGTGAAACATTTGCAAATCATATGAAAGTGATTCAGAACCTAAAATCTTGGCTTGTCTTTGTTTGGTCCAGATCCAGGTTTTAGACTCAGTGGAGTTGTTAGGAAACCAAAACTAAGTTTGCATTACTTACTGCAGAACATGTGAGAAAGCTTGCCAGTAGCTTCTCGTGGGTCGTTGGTTCTTTCCGGGGTTTTCCGAGTTCTTCCTCCTCCATTAATACTGGCTGCCATGTATAGCCTATCGTGCTGAAAAATGACGTTAAACCCCACAACAACAACAACAACAACAACTTACTGCAGATGCTTTGATCCATGATTGTTCATTTAAACCACAAATAATCAAACTTTAACATAGAAGAATAAAAATAATATTTGTTTACTTGACCATGCTTGGCAAAAGCAGGAATGGTGACAGTTACATTTATTGGATGGAGTGGGGTTATGAATTAAAGTGGAAATTATTATGGCTGGAGTGAACTTTCTGGTTTAATGTTTTGTGCCTTTGTAGCATCAGGCCATACCTTTAAGCTTTTCTAATATGTTTTCCAAGTCAAAAATTAGAGTTTAGGATATTTTGTTATGCTTAATGATAGTTGGTTCAGCTTATAGAAGAATAACAGACATCTCACTGAGAAGATCTGCACTGTTGTTAACATTGTAAAGTTGTATGTATGAAATTCAGATACAGGATTTATACTGATGATCATACCAACACAGGTGAGACATAAATGGGTTATACTGACAACAGTATGTACACAGGTGAAGAATAGACGGGTTATACTGACAGTCATACAGACACCATTGAGATGTACAGGGTTTATACTGACAATTGTTGTAATACAAGTCTGACATACAGGGGTTGTAATAACAATTATACTGACACCAGTGAGACATACAGGGGTTATACTGACAATCATATAGGACAGAGTTGAGATAGAGGGTTTATACTGACAATCAGACACAGGTAAGACAGTAGGTTCCCTGGGACATTTGATAAATGGTTATACTGATAATCAGATGGGTACAGGTGAGACATACAGGAGTTATTAGTGACAACAGTATGGACACATGAGATGTAGAGTGGTTATCCTGACAATCATATGGACTCAGGTGAGTGTACAGGGATTATACTGAAAATCATGGACACAGGTGAAACATTCAGAGATTATACTGGCAATAATATAGATACATGTGAGACATCCATGGGCTATACTGAGAATTGTATGGGGCACAGGTGAGACATACTAGGATTATACTGAAAATCATATGGACTTAGGTGAGACATACAAGGATTATGTGATATGTTAGAACAACACAGATTCTGGCCATTACATTAACTTTTTGGAGAACATGCCAATTGAAATAGTCATTTGTAGTTTAATTTAGTAAAACAGCTGATCAGGATCGATTTTGCCCACTCTGCCTAGGTACTCAACCAACGCAGACAGTTAAGGTTCTCACTAACAGGACAGTGACAACATCAAGTCAAGCCCCAAGGAAATTGGGTGGAACTATAGATGTGATTGGTGGTACAGCTCGTGACTCTAGGCGACCAACTGCTGATCAGGATCAGCAACCTATCCCAGTAGCTGGCAGTACAGACTAGTGAGTATGAACATCATCTCAGTGCTGTATTTTGAAACGTAATCTTATGATAAAAGATGAGTGTTTTTTAAAGAAAGGTTTTGATCTTGTGTTTATGATGATAATTTTTTATCTGGGGCAGCAAGAGTATTACTTTTAATTTTTTCAAGAGGCACTCTATGAATTATAATACAGTGTCCATCAACTGCATTAGTAAATGGATAATTGATATAGAATCTGCCAGTGAGATTAAGGCCTGTTCCAGTAAAATATTCTTGGGACAGAGGGAAAGCACTTTTAATGTGGATTAGTTACTTGTAGATGAAATTTTGAATTTTGTATTTTCATATAAACTCTTTAAACAGGTAGAGTACCCTGGCATGCATTTTTTTCTTCCATTGGTACCATATGTGTTTAATTGGAACAGCACTAATTTATTATAATTAAAAAAAGACTAATTAAGAAGGCAAGCTGATTAATGGAACTTGACTACTAAATTCTGGCAAGTTGTTGATTGAAGGTGGTCAGCAAACCATGTATCTGGCAGACATGTGACAGTTTTGGAATTATTGCTTGGCAGGGTTAGAAGATTCCTCCATATTTAACTGCAGTGAAATTATCTTGTCAACTACATATGTACAGTTGTAATTCTTATTTTTGAGAAATATGCAATGAAGCCTGCATTCAAGGATATCTCAAAGTACAGTACATCTGTTCATAATGGACACTCAGAATAATCTGAACATCATAATGAAAGACTCTTGCATGTAACAGACACCTTTCTTCTTTGAATATGTTGCCCGATCACATTAACAATAGGAATATAAGCCTGTTTCCTCACATGTCCAGTCTTACTAAAACAACTTGTTTTTTCTATATCACACGCAGAAAGGGCAATAACTCTTGTAGTTTACCTCCTCAACCTTCCATCAGGTGTCACTAGTTTTCGAGCTTTGCTTTTGTACAGTGAACATAGTACAAGAAACCACCTATAAATCCATGCCAGTATTGATGTGAATTTTAACCATCCATCCAGAAATTTGGATTTGTGTATTAATCATTCCTCTAAAGGTGGTATATATTTATTTGTGAATTTTGTCAATATTTTCATGAATTTTACACATTTTTGGACTTTTTCTACTTAGACCACCCAGTACAACATGCTGTTATTATACATGTTGTGATTCACATTTTAGTCTGCACTGAATATAGTTCAGTCAATCAGTAACATGTGTTGTCTTAGCAACACATTACTTTTGTATTACATATACATTGACTGGTTCTTGAGATTCCAGGCAGATTCTGCTGTTGTATCCGTCTCTTACTTTCATAGGCAATTCTTACTCATTGGAGAAGATTCCCACAATTTTACAGACACATTACAGATATTACAGACACATTGAATGGTTTTGGAGATTCCAGGCGGATTCTGCTGTTGTATCCCTCTCTTACTTCCATAGGCAATTCTTACTCATTGGAGAAGTTCCCACAATTTTAGGTAGCCCAGGGGGCATAAGCCCTGAACATGTCTGAGCATGTTTTGTTTGTTGGTCAGACAAGAGTTTGTCCAGTTTAGTGGATCACTTTGGGCTGTATAACGTACAAGTGCAAATAATTACATGTCTGCTGTTATTTGTTACTTTTCTTGAAACTTTTACAATTCACTTTAATTTGTTATTACAAATGATTTTATTTTTTTCAGGCAGAAAATGTTGATTCAGAATAAGTAGTTGTTCTCTGAAGATAGCAGAGCATTCACTTCAAATTGGATAGATCACTTGCCATGTCTCTTGACTGTCCTTTATAGATATGCTTTATTATAAATTGTCTTTATAGATTGTCATTTTTTCATCTTGCAATTTCAGTGGGAAGAACCGTTACCCCTCAGCACCACCTCCAGGGTTGCCCCCTCCAGGGTTCCCTACACATGTGCCACCTCCTGACTACAGCATTCCTCCCCCAGGAATGCCACCACCACCAGGATTACATGGAGGTCAGTGCCGTGGGCAAAGGATTATTTGCCTACATCTATTGATATGTCCATCCTGTAATCAGAATGGCTAAATGCTGTTATTACTATGAAAATGAAGGCTGTTTGATTAAAGACCTTTGTATATTAGTGTCTTTATCCTTTATGTGTCGCTTTAGTGAGTCTGAGGTCAGTTAAAAAGTTTTTGGGTTTTCTTTAGGGGCCCTGAATCCTACAGTAATCATGGTTTTTATCCATCTTTGTTAGTCCCTCATTCACATTCATGCATCTTGTAACCACCATAGCTCTGCAAACCTTGCAGTTAATTGGATGCCATTATTTAGTCTCCTCAGGATCTGTTTTTTGATGTTGTGATTTACCTTTTTGGATCGATTTTATGTTGTTTACAGTTTACATCCATGGACAAAAGTTAAGCTTACATATAATTATACATAACATTCAACACGTTACATTAGAAAGGGCCACATGATGTTTCCTGTTATAACCAGTATTATCAAACAAGAAATTTCAATTTTCAAATCCCATCAAACTAATTGTTATATTTTGAATCAGCTAGAAATAAACTTAGAGTTTCAGCATTTAATGTTTAATTTTCTGTATTCAGTGCATGTATTTTTCTTATATTGTTTTTCAGCCCCTCCACCAATTGGCGTACCTCCTCCAGTTCCATATCCACCACCTCCTGACTTCAATCGTAAGTATGCATAGATGTGATACATCATCCAGGTAGTTTAGGGTTTTGGTGTAGCTTGTTTTGAATTTTATACGGTTAGATGCAACAGTTTTACATTGTGCATTCAGAAGGTGAAGTGGAATATGTATGTATTTAAAAATGAAGCTTATTCATTTGATTTAGACAAATAAAATTTAATAATGTATTTGGATCAAATTAATGCATTACATTTCTTGCTGTTTTATTGATTTTATTGTTGTTATTTTATTTTTCACTCATACTTTTTCATTTAAAACTTTGTTATCAGAATTACTTACAAATAGCTTCATCTGGGCTAGGAATTGCTATAAATATTTGTTCATTACTTTTAATTTGTATTGCTGTTTAAAATGTTTTCTATTTGTAATAAGGTTTTTGCACTATTTGGGCATTTAGTGAAAACCTTGTCAGCACAGGAACTCAGAAACCATTGACCTAGAAAAAAGAAATTTTGCCTGTTTATTTGCATATCGAAATGACCTGATAAGATTTGCCTGCCACTTATGTACTTAACCTTCTGCAGGCTTGGTAAAATTAGAATAGGCACTATCCACCCTCATACACATCCTAAAAGGCAAGTGATGGAGGAGACACAATATTATCTGTTTAACCTTCTGCAGGCTTGATAAATGTAAAATAGGCACTGTGTATAGAGATACATATTCTAAAAGGCAAGTCATGGAGAAACCATATTGGTTCATTGGTTTAACATGTTGGATTAAGGATAGGAAAGGGACGTGGTTGATAATTTCCATGGGGTCAGCCCAGGTTGGCTGCTGTGGTGTAAGGCAGTTTACTCAAGTTGCCTTCCTAATAAAGAACCTATTGTATTGCTTTGCTGTAAAACATAAAATACCAAACACCATATTTTTTTTACTTTTGATCTCTTCTCACTAGTTATCTAATCTGATTTATTGAACTGCCATTGTAACTTGTAAAATATATACAACTTGTAAAACTTAAAACAGTTAAACAAATAATTATTTGTTAATTGTTTGAATTTTTGTAAATTTTAAATTCTAGTTTTGAAGAGAGAGAAAAAAAAGAATATGAATAAAAGTGATAAATCAGTGAATACAAGACATGGTTTCCAGCAGTGTTTAACCATAACTGCCAACCCTCACAATTTTGGCATGAATTTCACAAACCCCACATTTTTGGCATGTATTTCACAACTTTGTCAGTGATTCATGGATTCACACCACATGCAAAAATAAAATAACCAATTTCCCGTTAAGCGCTAGTCGTGATATCAGCAGTTGCCAAAACAGTCCAGTACTGCTGGTCGAAATATTAGTGGAACTATAGCTGATTGGTACAGTTGGCCCAGTAGCAAGCATTTTAGAGTATTTTTATATGTATAAGAGTAGTTTTACAAATGCTTTTGAGAGAAACTGGGGCCTAATGGGAATTTTGCTCCGTGCTTTTGCCACAAACACTGATTTGAATTACCATTCGGCATCACATCTAGAAAATGTCTTCACCAACAAAGAAAAAGAAATGTATTGCACAAAAATTGAAGTTTAGTTCGGAATATACCAAAAATCGGATGTGCTTTCAGCCATCAAACACCAATATACATCATGCTTTTTCCACACAGTGTGCTACAAATTTTAGTATTGGGCATGGTAGCAGGGACGATGTGAGGAAGCATATTGACAGCAAAAAGTACATAGAGGTTATGCAAATTAAGAATTCACAACAGATTTCAGCTTTGGAATATTTTAAGACATCGACAGAAGACCTGCACGCTACCAACGCTGAAGCATTGTTTGTTTGTTGAACACAATCTACCTTTATCAGCTGGAGACCATGCTCAAAATTTGTTCCGACAGATATTCCCATACTCAAAGATTGCTTCATGAATTCATGTCAAAAACTAATTTGTATCCCTATTTTCACTAATTGCAAGCCTGGAGGGTTGGCAGCTATGTTCAGCTACTGTCATATAGAGATCTAGTCAGTTTAGATAACTTATCTCCCTTTTATTTCAGCTTTCTATCATCCTCCACCTCACAACACCAGTGTTCCACCAGACAGGTTAGTGTCGCCTTCTGCTTTTATAAAATTTATGCCAATTTTTTCTTTTTTTAAATAGTATTTTAGGGTCTATTGAAGAATTTAAAGTGTATGGTAGCACATCCACAACTATTTGAAGAAAAAGGGAAAAACTTTGTATTATATGAAAGAGTTAAGAAAATAGAAACATGTATGGATACAGATACTATTGTCATTTTCTCACAATCATTTAAATTGTTTACATTATTAATTATAAATTATCATGAAATGGGCAACCTAGAATAAACGCTATATGTTGTCATAATTTTTTTGCAATTGTGCACTTTGATGTGCAATAGATGTCATTTCCTATAAATGATATAGTGAATAAGATGGTAAACTGCCCTTAAAGCAAACAAACAAAAAACTTAATCTGATTTTGTGATGTATAATTAACCTTTTAAGAGATTCAAACATCTCTTGTGTAACTTTATACTGAATCAGTAAACTTCTCTTATTATTATGGAATGTCACATTGGTAAATTTAAAAGGGGGAGGTCTTCTGTGAGATCCACTTTGTAAATATTTGTATGTTTCTTCATGTACATTTAGGTTCTTCATTGGTACTGAAATGCCCTTTAATATATATACATGTAGTGCCTTGGAGATTTGTGAATTAAAGCTACAAGTCAAAATTAATAATTAAATTAATTGGCAGATTAAAATTTAATTTGATTAATAAATGGAAATAATTAAATCTAATTGATTTGTGAAAAATTTGTGTATGAAGATTATAAGTTGATCAAATAACAAAGTGCAGAGGTTGAAATGCTTTTTGCTGTTGTTCATTATCTGCCTGTTTTATGAGTACCTTATTGTGAACATCAACATAGACCCAGATCTGTCATTTACATAATGTAGATCAGGGTATTCACCATTGTTGCTTCTTTAGATATGTTGCATGATCATAGTACCTTAGCAGTATGACCACTGCCTGGCAAATCCAGTCCTCCCAAGGTAAATTTTAGCTACAATAAAACTAAAAGTTGTCTGCCCACATAGATGCAAGTCAGACAAGAGTGATTTCCTCTTGGATGGAGAGACTAGTACTAAATCCCATCCAAACTGCAGTTGTTACTTCCACTTAAGAGACCTCACAAAAATACTGGATCAAATAGTATTTCTTTCACTACTGAACAAGTTAGAATTTTTCCAGTAAGGAAAGTGTACTCAGTCCATATTGTCTGAGATGAAGTTTTCTAACATTATTAGAACAACAACTGTGCTGTATAACATTATACAACACTGTTATTGTTGTTCTAATAACATTAGAAAACTTGCAGGTTGGTACCATTTTGTTATACCTTCTCTGGTCACTAGTTTGTTCATTTAATAAATTGTATGCTTGATCTATTATATGTTTGTTATCACTGATTGGATAATATTACAAACCAGAAAGGCTGTGCATATAATTTTTGGTGACAATTATTTGTTCACTAACAATGTAATATGCTTATGTGACACTTTTGGTTACTGACTATGTAATTGTACAGACCAAGATGGTCATACAGGTTATATCTATACACTTTTATATTATTTGCTAGCATCTCCATTATCATGGTATTAAGTTGCTTGACTTATTTCAGCCTGGTTTGTTTATAAGTATTACCATTCTAATAATGTGTACTTGACCTATCATATGATTTCTGTAACTTGCTGTTTAATTTTACAGACTAGAAGCCGTGACATGTAATTTTAGAGACAAATGCATTGGGGTTTTTTTTGCATCCATTTCATGTAAGTTCATATAACACTTTGCTTATTTCATCTGTAGATTTGTGGGTGTTAACACAATGGGCAGGACTAAATTTTATCAGTAGAGATGGCATTTGCTTCAAACTGGCAGGAGATGATCATATTACATGTCCAGAATGTGGGGGTGTGATTCAGGCTGTACATCAGACATGCGCACATCTATGGAGTGGGGCCCCGAGTGACCGAGTGGTCTAAAGCGCTCTCCGTTACAGATCACTGCCATCTCACTTCTGTCTGTGTGTTTGAGTCTCAGATTCAGCCGATGTGGGTATGTGAGAAAGCTTGCCAGTAGCTTCTTGTCGGTCGGTGGTTCTTTCCGGGGTTTTTCTGGGTTCTTCCTCCACCATTAATACTAGCTGCCATGTATAGCCTATCATGTGCTGAAAAATGGCATTAAACCCTACAACAACAACAACATGTATGGAGTGAGTACACATTCCAGTAATACTGAAGTATGGATGTGACTCTGGTGCCAATCTCTCTGTGCCAAGAAAAATCACTCTCATCTGATTCCCACCTGTGTGGGCAGACAACTTTTAGCCTTTTTTCAATCTAAATTTAACTTAGGAGGAATGGATTATGTGAGGTAGTGAGCATTCTCCTATCATATTATAATTGGGTAAGTATTCTTGAAAAAATATATTTGACTACAAAAAATTAGTTTCTTCTTACTAATTTCCAAAAAGTGCAAAGGTCTTTGCTGCATTCAGGTGTGGTTTGCTTGTGTCACAGATAAATACAGTATTAATTTATAATGAATATAATAAATTTCCACTAAATACATTTGCAGTATAAATGAAAATAAAATAGACAGCTGGAGTCTTTTGCTTTTTGCTTGTATTTGACTTTGGTTAGAATATATTTTGTTTACATATCACATTAAAGAATACTCTACAAAAGTATATTTAAATTTATTGGCATAAGTGTACAATTGATCCAGTGTGAATTCATTTATTATTGTGGGTTTTATTATTATTTAGCATTTTGATATAAAATTATATTTCTTTTTGTTGCTTTCTAAATTCTTTTACCTGCCATTTTTATCTTCTTGCATGGATTTCTTTGGTCAGTACGTTTGGGGTTCTAGCATCCACAATGTTCACAAAATTTGGTGCCTTGTAAGTATATTATGATCAACATAAGTAAAATATAGTTTGTGCATTATACAGTACATTATTCAAATTAGTGTTATGTCTTTGACAGGGGCTATGACAACCGTACAACATACAGCTATGACACCACACATTCAACACATGGCTCCAACTATTCAGAACCTCACACCACACCATGGGATTCCAGGTAAGTTGGGCAGGTTATTCAGTTAACCTATTTTCATACAGGTTGCTATATAATTAATGAATCAGGCAGAGGATTGTAGACAGTTAATATACACTTGATGTATTAGGTAGAGGATTGTTGACAATCAGTATGCTAAAGATATACGAGGTACAGGTTGTTGACAATATGCAGTTGATGTGTTACACAGGATTGTTGACAATCATTATATAGTTGATAGGCAGAGGATTGTTGACAATCATTATACAGTTGATGTATGAGGTAAAGGATTGTTGACAGTGCAGTGGATATATTACGTAGAGGGTGACAACATACAGTTGATATATTAGAGGATTGTTGATAATCAGTATACAGTTGATGCATTAGGTAGAGAATTGTTGACAATCAGTATACAGTTGATGTATTAGGTAGAGGATTGTTGACAGTATACAGTTGATGTATTAGGTAGAGAATTGTTGACAATCAGCATATGGTTGATGTATTAGGTAGAGAATTGTTGACAATATACAGTTGATGTATTAGGTAGAGGATTGTTGACAATCAGTATACTGTAGATAAATGAGGTACATGGTTGTTGACAATCAACATACAGTTGATGTATTAGGTAGAGAATTGTTGACAATCAGTATGCAGGTGATGTATTAGGTAGAGAATTGTTGACAGTCAGTATACAGTTGATGTATCAGGTAGAGGATTGTTGACAGTCAGTATACAGTTAATTTATTAGGTGAGGATTGTTGACAATATACAGTTGATGTATTAAGTAGAGGATTGTTGACAATCAGTATACTGTAGATAAAGGAGGTACAAGGTTGTTGACAATCAACATACAGTTGATATATTAGGTAGAGAATTGTTGACAATCAATATGCAGGTGATGTATTAGGTAGAGAATTGTTGACAATCAGTATACAGTTGATGTATTAGGTACAGGATTGTTGACAGTCAGCATATGGTCGATGTATTAGAGAATTGTTGATAGTATACAGTTGATATATTAGATACAGGATTTTTGACAATCAGTATACAGTTGATTTATTAGGTAGAGAATTGTTGACAGTCAGTATAAAATTGATTTATTAGGTGAGGATTGTTGACAATATACAGTTGATGTATTAGGTAGAGGATTGTTGACAATCAGTATACTGTAGATAAATGAGGTACATAGTTGTTGACAATCAACATACAGTTGATGTATTAGGTAGAGAATTGTTGACAGTCATTATAAAATTGATTTATTAGGTGAGGATTGTTGACAATATACAGTTGATGTATTAGGTAGAGGATTGTTGACAATCAGTATACTGTAGATAAATGAGGTACATAGTTGTTGACAATCAGTATACAGTTGATGTATTAGGTAGAGAATTGTTGACAGTAAGCAGCTGATTTATTAGGTAGAGGATTGTTGACAGTAAACAGTTGATGTATTAGGTAGAGGATTGCTGACAATCAGGATACAGTTGACGTATTAGGTTTAGAATTGTTGGCAATCAGTATACAGTTGATGTATTTGGTAGAGAATTGTTGACAGTCAGTATACAGTTGATGTATTAGATAGAGGATTGTCGACAGTCAGTATACAGTTGGTGTAGTAGGTAGAGTATTGTTGACAATCAGTATACACTTGATGTATTAGTAGAGAATTGTTGATAATATACAGTTGATATATTAAGTAGATGATTGTTGAGACTCAGTATACAGTTGATGTATTAGGTAGAGAATTGTTGACAATCAGAATACAGTTGATGTATTAGGTAGAGGATTGTTGAAGTCAGTGTACAGTTGATGTATTAGGTAGAGGATTATTGACAGTCAGTGTACAGTTGATGTATTAGGTAGAGGATTGTTGGCAATCAGTATACTGTAGATATATGAGGTACAGGGTTGTTGACAATCAATATACAGTTGATGTATTACACAGGATTGTTGACAATCAATATATAGTTGATGTTTGAGGTAGAGAATTGTCAACATCATTTGCACATTATGAAAAATACAGTAATGACATATTTTCAAAGACACTTGATAATTTGGTACATCTGGGAACTCCATACCTGCCAACCATTATGATTTTGGTGTAAGCATCATGTTTTTATATGTTGATTGCTGTCTTATACTTCCCAGTGTATGCATTAAGACTTTAGGTATAGTGATCAAAGATAAAGTGAATTTGCGATTTATTTATTTATTGATCAAAATATAATGAATTTGTTTGTAATTTATTGATTTATTATCCTCATGTATTTTTTATGTTAGACAATTCTAGAAAAAGAGGTTCCTGAATAGCACTTACATATTTAAAAGACTAAACATATCTTTTATATACTTTCCTAAATATATAGCTGAATATGATGAATTTCCTTGAAAAATTTTTTTTTTATTATCTGAAAACCTGTCCTTCAGATTATTTGTCATAATGAAGATGATTGGTTAGAGAATTAGTCAGTTAGATAGATAATGGCACAAGATGTCGGGAAATGTGTGATTTTTTTTTTGTTTTTATCTCATTAAAATTAAATTACTGAAATATTTTTAAAATGTGATGGATTAGAAAAGGAGTGTCTCAGAAATTTAAAAGGATATATAAAGGATGCAATGACTCAAGTTTAGGACCTAACAAGGTGTCTGGAGTTGACATGATGTACATTCACAGTGTGAAGTTACATACAGAAAGTGTATGTATATTGTGTATAGACTTGTACACGTACATGTTTTGTGTTTGAATTTTGCTGATTTGTGATGAAAATTTAAATCAGCTGCAGAGTCACATTAATAAAGACATGAAATATAAATTTTTCATGCAGTTTATTGTAATTATGAAGTATAACATGTAGATTACACGTTCTTATGCTAGATTATGCTTTTTGTCCAGTTAGATAATGCTTTTACATCTATGTTGGAAGGTATGGATCTCATTTGGATCAGTCCACTTACATTACACTTGTATGGGTTGGACGGTATCTGAAATTTGGTTCAGTCCATATGGATTACACTTGTACATCACACTGAGTTGAAAGGTATGGATGTCAGATTTGGGTTTGTCCATTTAAATTACATTTGTATCTTTCAAGAGGTTGGAATGCATGTACTTGACATTTGAATCAGCTAAAATTAGGAGTTCACTGTCATTATGGTATACACCTGTCATGTCCCATTACAGTATTGTCAACCTGTAACATCTGTTGAGATAAATTTCTAACTGAAAGGATAGAGTAATAAAAGTCATTTGGATTGCTATGTTATGACTCTGTGGTCATAAACTTAAGTAACAGAAAAGAAGCAAAACCAACAAGTTTTGTATAACTTAACAAACAATTTAGTTATTAAATGATATAAGAAAAATGTGAGAGGAACTTACAGTGTAATAAAGTGAATCCAAATTTGTTTTTATAAAGGTTTATGAAAGTCCTAAACAAAAGAAAAGTCCCTTGTAAATTTCAGTACTGGAAATGAACTGGTCCTCCAAGAATCGTGACATCGTCAAGATGGCTTTGTCCAGAATTCTTTTGAATAATTTATAACAGTTCAGAATAATATTATTTTCCAAATAATGAAACTGTCTATCACCAGTGAACAGTCCAAACAAATGTTTTTACTCTTGAAAATATTTAAGTACGTCATAAAATACATCCACAGACTTACAACAGGAACACTAAAAGTGTGAATGACTTCAGAAATTGGAATGAAACTAAATGTTTAATTTTCTACTTATATACACCATATATTGTGTCTGTAGTTTGCAATAGACACCATGTGACAACATACACTATTGATTTATGACAAATGACCTATATTTGCATGACCTTGCACAACCAGTAGGTATCTACAGATCTACAGAATGCTTCTTGAAACTTCCATATCCCATCAGTCACTAAGAAAATACACCATAAGTGCCATTTTAAGTCTTATTGTTACAGTTATAACTAATTGTCAACATGTACATAAATATCTATTTATAGATCCTACATAATTTTGTGTTTTCAGTAGGGCCAAATTTTGCACACAATTTATAACAAAAAATATTCTATACAGTTTACGACCATGAGTAAAAATTACGAAAATTAATTAAAATCATATATCAGAAGTTACAGAAAATATAGATATACATAACAATTGTTGCTTTTTATGCATCATATATAGAGCTATCCATATCCATCATTTCTGTCACTTCTCTTCCATACTGGATTTATGCTAATAGCTTTTGAAGGACTGAAACCAAATTTGGCATCAGGTATTACATTAATAAGAGCCAGGTCAGGTAAGAATTTTTACACTTTCTTGCAAATTATTTGATGGCAAGTGATTTACGTTTAACTTTGTGCATGAATTACATCTTGTTGATATGGATAATCCATGTCATGGACACATTTCAATATGGTATTGTTATGAATATTTTTGTTGTAATGTACCTTAGATAAGCCTCAGTTTTCCTCAGATGATAAAAGGACTTTATTGGCCATTATCTGAAATATATGTATAAAAATCCAACCCCAGTAGCTGTAACAGCTGACATTAACTTCGACGCAAGTAAGTTTGAATATAGTCACTTATATGTAGCCGATAAATTTGAATAAATAGCAGTCACTTGTGTGTGGATCGATTTGAATAAATAGCCATCACTAAGGTGTCACAAGTAAGTTTGACTAAATAGCAGCCACTAATGTGTAGCAGGTAAATTTGGGGTTAAACAGCAGTCTCTTATGTGTAGCAGGTAAGTTTGACTAAATGGCAGTTGCTTACATGTAGCAGGTACCTTTAAGTTTTAGATACTGCTAACACCTGAGTTTTATGTTGTTACACATTTTACAGGTGTAAATCTTTGGTAAGAGATATTCTAGCTATTACAGATATGGGGTTGGAGTACTGTTCAGTTAAGTTTGTAGTATTGGAGTTTTTTAGAAGGGTGCTAAGTGTGATATGTTAACGAGTCCAAGTAAAATTTGATAGGTGGTAAAACCCACCATTCCATTTAATTCTGGAATAGTTCTAAATCTAATTTTGATGCGTATTTACAGGGGTGACTCCTACAGGGACAGATGGGACTATAATCGTGAGCGCAGTCCTGCTCGCTCTGAATCTGAATTTAGCAGGTGAGTATTTGAATTAATACTTATTCTTTCTATATAGCAACACAACAATTCAGAATTTTCATTTCTGTATCACAGTAGAATGCATGTGGAATAAAACAGGTACTTCATTTAGTCAGCCCATTTCAGTTTGTGGTAGCATTGTGTCCAATAAGAGTAATGTAATAAGTCAGTTGACATGGAAAATCTACGTTCACTTAAAAAGTTTGAATGACTCCAAAAAAGAAGGGAGAAAAATTAATATCCCTCTCCTCCTCCTTCTAGGAAGCTGTGGTGACTCAGTGGTTAGCATGTAGGACTAGTGACGTAAAGAGTGTGGGTTCAAATGATACCGTTGGACCATCCTGGGTCAGCTACCATTGTTTGTCCTTTTGGGCAAGGCACTGTACTCCAACGGTCTTGGCACTAAAATAACCTACTTGTGTTGCTGTGCCATAAAGCACCAAACCAAACCAAATCTTCTACATCTTAGGGTTTACTTAAGACTGTGACATGTGTATGAAGTACTGTTAAATTATTGGTATTCTTTTATTGTACAACTGTTAGTTTCTTGTGCCCATAACATGCTGTGGTAGGATCTTTTGTTTTCAGATATATTCTGGTCTGTTTGTATGTCAGTATATATGCTCAGTTACTTGAAAAGATTTGGATGATTGAAACCAAATTTGATACAGATCTCGATATTGTTGAAATCTGGATTACCATAATTTGCGCAAAATATGCTAATATTTTTTTTTAACAAGAGATTAAGGGGTACAACATGAAATCTGTATTGCCCTAATTTTTGCCAGATGTGCCTATATATTTTACAAACGATTTAAGTGGTACAGTATACGCTCTGGGAACAACCAGTACACACATGTTCATCTGCATCCTCATTTGCAGCTTACACATTTAGGAAAATTACTCTTTTTTCGAAGATTATTTCCAGATACGTTTTAGCAAAAACTTAAATTAATTAATTTGCATCATATAGGGGTGACATAAATTTAATTAAATTGGCTTGAATTAAACAACTAGTTTGTACAGTTAAACACAGGTACTCTGTAGTTTCACTTTAATTTTGGGCTGAGGCTAAAGGAAGACATCTTTTCACTAGCCACTTGATTAAAATAACTGCATCAGTCTCATGACATTCTCTGATATTATGGGGTTTTGCCTGGTAGCTGATATTAAATGTTTCTTTAATAAACATCTCAATAACTTTTCCTTATTCAGTTCTTGGAACAGTATTGATAAGTTTATGATACCCTCTTGAATAGGTGACAAGATAATAAAGCATGCCTTTACAGTTATTTCCCTTCTTCAGTGTTGAATGGTTTTTAGTTATCTCCCATCTTGAAGTCTTGATTAGGTGACAAGTTAATCAAGCATGTCCTTTGATTAGTTTATAGTTATGACAAATTATGAAAGGTATCAACATTCTGTGTTATCAACCCAGGGTTAGTAAAGAAACAGATGTGTCCATTTCTTAAACTTTTATTTTGAACTGTATTTAGACTCCTTGCTTGCACTTCACAAGATCACAAACATTCATAAATAGGGCCAAATCTCATTGCTGCACCAAACAAAGATTGTCTTGGCTAAAGTAAGTTTGGCACTGAAGGGTGGTGACATCTTGGGCCTAAATGTGAAAGTTGTCCAGCCTTCATGTGCAGTACTACTAATGTTATGGACAATACATTCTTCATATGCAAAAAATTATAAAATTTAGCTAATGCAGCCTGTACCCTGGTGTGGAATATTTATCAGAAATTAAGGCAATCATTATTGTCAACAATCCCTGTCATTTGGGAAGATAAATTGTCCCAGTTCAACTTAAACTTTTGAACAGATCTGAGACTCATTTTTTGTTTCTCTCTAAGCTAAAAAGTTAGAATAACTTGATTATTTTACGTCAAATTGATGTAAGTCTTTCTTGTATCATTTAGTCATTTCAACACTTTATTTGGCATTTTTAGCTAGGTAATGACATTGTTTCATTGTATGAACAAAAGTGTCATGGTGTGTGTCTGTGTATGTGTGCAGATGTATGTGTGCAGATGTATATGCTTATATTATCTTCAGAATTTCTGACAGTTTATCATGAATTTTACCACTACAAATCATGATGTCACAGTTGACCAATCAGATAGTATGTTACATTTGCATGTGTGTTAGAATGATAGATTGAGGTGGAACTTGGCTTTCTTTTGTGTTTATGTATAGCTCTGGCAGTGAGAAAGGGTACAGATTTCGAGATAGTCGTGATTCACGCAGGGATTATTATGAAAGGTATGTTACTGCTTATGATTGAAAATGATCATTTTTTTCTTCTCTTTTTCTTCATGAAGAAAGCTGATACATACTGTACATTAGGATCAAATTGTAAAACAAATGCAATTATTTTGGAGTTTTCAATGCAGTACAGTTTAGTCGCTTTGGACTAGATTTGTGTTGCATGCATCCAATAGGCAACGAATAACAGTAAAATTGTTTGTAAAAGTCTTGTATAACATTTATATAGACAGGAATGTCTAATAACTTTGCTAATAATGTTGATATGTCTTATCTTCAACAATGATTGCTTTCCAGATGTGCAGTATTATCAGTTGGAACATCCTAGTCTCACCTGTCAATAGCAGCCACCCATGTATGCAGTCTCACAATTCAGACTTGTTCTTTGAGCAAACAACATAAACCAATATTATTTTTCAGTCAAACCTATCCTAATGGTCATTTGGTCACAACAGCCATTCTAATTTGCTGACAGCAAATTTCAGATATAAATGTCATAAATCAGCAGTCACCCATCTTCTTTAGTCAATTTATTATTTTATTATTTTGTTTTTGTAAAATAGCTACACTGAATACATGCATCTACTGCAAGTAATAATATATATAAAATAATAATGATAATGCTAATACTGTTTGGTGCATAGTACATGCATTGCCACAAACTAAGTTGGAGAACTGAACTAGCCTTCATAGATCACCTGTCTATAATGACCACTTAGACCTTTTCCCACAGGTGGCTAATGCAGACAGGTTTGACTGTATTATTATTATTATTATTATTATTTCAGCAGATTTAGCAAAGTGCACTGTTCAGCAGGGTCACAAAATAAATGTATATGTTCTCTTTCCAATATAGGGAGGGATCATCACTGACTCTTGCAACAACAGCAAGAAAAGTCACTGATAATTTAGTTTTTCTGCACACCATGACAGAATACTAATTTTGCTACTAATTAACTAATCGACAAAATAGACATGACTGTAAAAAGGTGGACTCACTACTTGTTCAGCCAACTTATATAAATAGACTTAAGAACAACTGCTCACACTTAAGAGAATGTCTGGATTATCCAGTTGCTCAACTTGCCAAAATCAAAAGAGAGTTGGCTTATGTGATTAATCTGGAGCTTAATGTTAGTAATGCATGAACTGAAACTTTGATTTCCTTCACAGGCAAGTTTAATAAATGTTGAATGACCTCGGACCCAATGAATAGGGATGTAACTTGCATTTCTTCCCAGAAATTATGTTTTGTTCATCACAGATAGCTTCATGCCACAAGCAAATAAAATAGATGAAGAGATAAACTATATCTGTCACACTGGCACAAAAGGTGACTCCTGTTTTTGCTGTGACTACATGACTGCATATCTCTTCCATCAGATGATTTGCTTTACCATCTTAACAATGGGTCTGACCCTTGTACTTTCAAGGGAACGGGTAGGCCTGTGATTGTATGCGCACTCTGAATATATGTATATGTTTTGTTTTAAGATACATGGATGTTTTTTTCAACTGATGTAGGTATAGTTCCTTTTTTCCCCTAAAATTAGAGCAGTAGTATATATTTGTTTTTGAGCTATTTAGGGTGACAGGAAGACAATTTTTTTAGCTATTTCCTTTTCACCCCATCCCCAGTATAAAATCAAATGGTTAGTTCACAATGATAAAAGCAGCCTTGCTTTTCGAGTTTGACCTAGTGAAGCCTTTAAGTTACACATTACGACATTGTTACTGGAGTATGATGACTGCAGGAGAGATAAAAAAATATTTATATATTGAGTCACTTGATGTTTCTTTATCAAAACAACGCCTTCCATATTGGACAAAAGTTTGATTTGCCTGGATAGAGTAGTCACTGTTGTTGCACTCATTGTAATTGAAGAGAAGCCATAATTTGGTTAGAAAAAACATCTTGCACTGACAGTGGAAAGCAGGTGTCCATTATATACATTTATGTAAGAAATTTGCCAGAGAGAAACTAGAATGTGCACTGTGACCAGGTGACTGTTATATAAAGGTGACCATTAAGACCAGTTTGACTAATTTTGACTCTTTGAAAGAGGTTTATAGGTAATCATTGTGATTCTTCCCAGATTGCTAAGTTTTTGGTGGTTGAATATCAGGCTGGATACACAAGGAATAGATTATCTTAATGATAGATAGGTGTTGTAAATAAGATTTGACAATGTTTTAGCATTCATTAAGTTTTAACTTTTAACTAACTTTACATCCCCTTAAAAAAAAAATCAGTTTATTTATCCACAAACTATTGATTACATTACCAATAGTGATGACACATCATCATATTATTACAACATTAGTAATAGTGATGACACATTGTCAGATATTTACAACATCAATAAAAGTGATGATATCAAATTGTTACATCAGTAATAGTGATAATACATAATGAACTCATTACAGCAGCATCAGCGATAGTGATGACACATCATCATATCATTACAACATTAATAATAGTGATGGCACATCATCATATCATTACAACATTAATAATAGTGATGACACATCATCAGATCATTACAACATTAATAATAGTGATGGCACATCATCAGATCATTACAACATTAATAATAGTGATGACACATCATCAAATCATTACAACATTAATAATAGTGATGACACATCATCATATCATTACAACATTAATAATAGTGATGGCACATCATCAGATCATTACAACATTAATAATAGTGATGACACATCATCATATCATTTTACAACATTAATAATAGTGATGACACATCATCATATCATTACAACATTAATAATAGTGATGACACATCATCAAATCATTACAACATTAATAATAGTGATGACACATCATCAGATCATTACAATATTAATAATAGTGATGACACATCATCAGTTCATTACAACATTAATAATAGTGATGACACATCATCAAATCATTACAACATTAATAATAGTGATGACACATCATCATATCATTACAACATTAATAATAGTGATGGCACATCATCAGATCATTACAACATTAATAATAGTGATGGCACATCATCAAATCATTACAACATTAATAAAAGTGATGATATCAAATTGTTACATCAGTAATAGTGATAATACATAATGAACTCATTACAGCAGCATCAGTGATAGTGATGACACATCATCAAATCATTACAACATTAATAATAGTGATGACACATTGTCAGATATTTACAACATCAATAAAAGTGATGATATCAAATTGTTACATCAGTAATAGTGATAATACATAATGAACTCATTACAGCAGCATCAGTGATAGTGATGACACATCATCATATCATTACAACATTAATAATAGTGATGGCACATCATCAGATCATTACAACATTAATAATAGTGATGGCACATCATCAAATCATTACAACATTAATAATAGTGATGGCACATCATCAGATCATTACAACATTAATAATAGTGATGGCACATCATCAAATCATTACAACATTAATAATAGTGATGACACATTGTCAGATATTTACAACATCAATAAAAGTAATGATATCAAATTGTTACATCAGTAATAGTGATAATACATAATGAACTCATTACAGCAGCATCAGTGATAGTGATGACACATCATCATATCATTACAACATTAATAATAGTGATGGCACATCATCAGATCATTACAACATTAATAATAGTGATGGCACATCATCAAATCATTACAACATTAATAATAGTGATGACACATTGTCAGATATTTACAACATCAATAAAAGTGATGATATCAAATTGTTACATCAGTAATAGTGATAATACATAATGAACTCATTACAGCAGCATCAGTGATAGTGATGGCACATCATCAAATCATTACAACATTAATAATAGTGATGACACATTGTCAGATATTTACAACATCAATAAAAGTGATGATATCAAATTGTTACATCAGTAATAGTGATAATACATAATGAACTCATTACAGCAGCATCAGTGATAGTGATGGCACATCATCAAATCATTACAACATTAATAATAGTGATGACACATTGTCAGATATTTACAACATCAATAAAAGTGATGATATCAAATTGTTACATCAGTAATAGTGATGGTACATAATGAACTCATTACAGCAGCATCAGTGATAGTGATGACACATCATCAAATCATTACAACATTAATAATAGTTATGGCACATCATCAAATCATTACAACATTAATAATAGTGATGACACATTGTCAGATATTTACAACATCAATGAAAGTGATGATATCAAATTGTTGCATCAGTAATAGTGATAATACATAATGAACTCATTACAGCAGCATCAGTGATAGTGATGACACATCATCATATCATTACAACATTAATAATAGTGATGACACATCATCATATCATTACAACATTAATAATAGTGATGGCACATCATCAAATCATTACTACATTAATAATAGTGATGGCATATCATCAAATCATTACAACATTAATAATAGTGATGACACATCATCAAATCATTACATCAGTAATAGTGATAACACATTAACTCAGTACAACATCAGTAATAGTGATAACACATTAACTCCTTACAGCATCAATAATAGTGATGGCACATCATCAACTCACTACATCAGTATTAGTGATGACACATCATCAAATCATTACAACATTAATGATAGTGATGGCACATCATCAGATCATTACAACATTAATAATAGTGATGACACATCATCATATCATTACAACATTAATAATAGTGATGACACATCATCATATCATTACAACATTAATAATAGTGATGGCACATCATCAGATCATTACAACATTAATAATAGTGATGACACATCATCAAATCATTACAACATTAATAATGGTGATGACACATCATCAAATCATTACATCAGTAATAGTGATAATACATTAACTCAGTACAACATCAATAATAGTGATAACACATTAACTCCTTACAGCATCAATAATAGTGATAACACATTAACTCCTTACAGCATCAATAATAGTGATAACACATTAACTCCTTACAGCATCAATAATAGTGATGGCACATCATCAACTCACTACATCAATATTAGTGATGACACATCATGAAATCATTACATCAGTAATAGTGATGACACGTCAGATCATTACAGCATCAGTAATAGTGATGAAACATTAATTCATTAGCACATTATCAAATCATTACATTAATAATAGTGATGAAACATCAAATCATTACGTCAGTAGTGATGAAACATCATCAGATCATTACAACATCAATAATAGTGAGGACACATCAAATCATTACATCATTAGTGATGAAACATCAAATCATTACGTCAGCAGTGAAGAAACATCAAATCATTACATCACTAGTGATGAAACATCATCAAATCATTACAACGTCAATAATAGTGAGGACACATGAAATCATTACAGCAATAATATTATTGACGAAATTTCATCAGGTGATCACAACATCAGTGATACTAATGATGACACATCAACTCATTACAACATCAATAATAGTGATGATTCATCATGGAGTTGTTGCATTGTTGCTTAGGTTGTTGCAACATAATAACAATCATGGGCTTGACCGACCTGAGTGGCTATTATTTACAGCTGAGGTCTTTTTCTTGCCTGTGATGGAAAAGGCAAAGGGCATTACCATATGACATAATTGTGTCATATGACAGTATAGTAATACTAAAGAAGTAGCAGGGTGTCAGGTATGTACAGTCAAACTTCTACAAGCAGTCATTTCCATATCCGAATTGTCTGCTGATAATGGTCAGATTCACTTGGTCCCATAAATTTTTGCTAAGGTGGCGCTCTACAGTTTCGTATTTTGCATAGGGTTAGGATTTTAAAGAAAAAGAATTTCCCTGTCTTTCCTCACTGGTTATACTGGCTATTTAAAAAAGACCTTGTATATCTTAGGTATAATGCAAAGAACCTTTAATTCCCTTTATTTTGGTGTATGATTGATGGGTGTACTATGGATTATAGAGTATACAGCTTGGCCTTACTTCAGATGTGCACCTTTCAAAAAAGTGCTAGCTCTACTTGGTCATTTTCACTTCCTGAACTTCAGAGGTAAATTGTATAAAAAAGAGCCAATAACATTTTTTACATTTTATATATTTGGTATTTCATTCATTGCACTTTCAGAAGCTGGTATTTTCTAGTCTGGCAAAATTCATTTTCCCTATTTTACTAGCTGCTATGTATAGTGTACTTTAGACTAATTCAGGCTGATTTTGTAACACAAGGGAGCAGTCATTTTAGTTAGCAGTGTGCTTAAATCATGTAAAATTTCCAAAAGTACAATATCCAAAAGAAATATCATCCACATTACATTAATGTAGCATAGAGGTATGCCAACATTCTCTCCATTGTGCATGTTTTAAATGCAAACTACTTCACCTTACATACGTCACTCTCTCAAAAGTACATATTATATGGTGAGCGCTCCCTAATGAAATAACCTTTATATAATATTTGCTCATTGTAGTTAGTGGCCATCTTAAATGGTCCCAAATATATGTCTTTCCCGTTTATAACAGTCACATTCATTTCTGTAGGTCTTGTTGGGAATTTAAAGCCTTAAAGAATTGTGGAATTAAAAAAATCTTTAGAAAACCATTGTGAGATTTTTATACTTAATCATATCTGTGGAGGGATATTTAGTGTTAAATGTGTCTGTCTGAGGTTTCACTTGTGTACATCGTGAATTTTATTTCCACTCTCTAACTTTTGTTGGAATTAATATATTAAGTTCAAATTTGGTTGAATTTTTTACAGTAAAAAATGTTCTGACAAAATTTAGTGCATTGATGTTCCCATATTAGGTGTTCTAGTGAAGTGACTCTTTCTGAAAAGGCCACTTATTAAACTAGTTCTTAGGGTAACTACTGTACAAAGGAATAACAGTGCAGTACACCATAAATTATTCAGACACCATTGGGATTGGAGAACAAAAAAATCACAGGATTCTGACTAATAATTTTGATGAATTAGTTTTGATACAGGAAATCCTCTGATTAATTTCAGTGTCTTGCAGCTAATGGTTCTTGTCACAATGAAATAACAAAGGATCCGTATTTTATTAATTTTCTAGCCGTGATTATTGGAGAGACAAAGAGAGGGATTATCGAGACAAAGACTCCAGAGACTCTAGAGAAGACAGAGATCGAGACCGCGACAGAGACAGGGAGAGACGTCATCGAGAAGATAAACATAAATCTTCAAGAAGGTCAGTATTTTGTCAGAGAATATAATGCATATGATTTCAAGAGGCAAGATATCACTTGTTTTTAACAAGAGTTTGGGTTAGAGGTGAGTAATTTGGCCATTTTGGTGGACAGTTCAAATATTGCCACAAGTACTCACTTTACTGTAAATATGGTGTTCATATACATGACTTCAGCCAGTGTAGTGCAGAAATTAATGGATTGCTTATCAGAGATTATCTGTAGAGACCATTGCATCAGCAGAGCTTATCAATAGATCAGTGCATCAGTTTGTCAGTGCTTCAATAGAGCAGTATATCAGGAGACATAAGCAAATCGGTGTATCAGGAGATCAGTATATCAGCAAACATAAGCAAATCGGTGTATCAGGAGATCAGTATATCAGGAGACATAAGCAGATCGGTGTATCAGGAGATCAGTATATCAGGAGATCATTGCATCATGCGATCAGCAGATATAAGCAAATCTGTGCATCATTCGATCAGTATTTCAGCAGACATAAGCAAATCGGTGTATCAGGAGATCAGTATATCAGCAGACATAAGCAAATCGGTGCATCAGGAGATCAGTATATCAGCAGACATAAGCAAATCTGTGCATCAGGAGATCAATATATCAGCAGACATAAGCAAATCGGTGCATCATTCGATCAGTATTTCAGCAGACATAAGCAAATCTGTGTATCAGGAGATCAGTATATCAGCAGACATAAGCAAATCGGTGCATCAGGAGATCAGTATATCAGCAGACATAAGTAAATCTGTGCATCATACGATCAATATATCAGCAGACATAAGCAAATCGGTGTATCATTTGATCAGTATATCAGCAGACATAAGCAAATCGGTGCATCATTCAATCAGTATATCAGCAGACATAAGCAAATTGGTGTATCAGGAGATCAGTATATCAGCAGACATAAGCAAATCGATGCATCAGGAGATCAGTATATCAGCAGACATAAGCAAATTGGTGCATCAGGAGATCAGTATATCAGCAGACATAAGCAAATCAGTGCATCAGGAGATCAGAATATCAACAGACATAAGCAAATCGGTGCATCAGGAGATCAGTATATTTGCACACATCAGCAAATCAATACATGAGCAGATCAGTGCATCAGTATATCAGCAGACACGAACACATCAATATGTCATCAGATCAGTAGATATGTAGGGCATTGCTTCATCAGATCTGTTTATGGTGTGGAAATCATAAAAATCATGAACTTGAGATTTTGTTTCACAAATGTTGCTATTGTTAGGCCATTTCTGTTTTGTTGATAGTGGAAACTCAGGTGTGGATTTTACATGAATAATTATGTTATTTCTTTGTTTAATAAACACTGGCTGATAGTGGAAACTCGGGTTTTGTGGGGTTTTGAAGTTCGATGAATGTTTTACATGAGTGAATGTTATTTCTTTGTTCAGTAAACACTGACTGATGGTGTAAACTCAGTAAGGGTCCGTGGAGTTTGAAGCTAGGTATGGTTTTTACATTTTTTACGTGACTGATTATATTGTATTTCTTTCTTTAGGAAACATAAGGATGATGAGGACTCTGATCACCGTAGGTCAAAACACAAAAAGAGCAAGAAGGTGAAGAAGGAAAAAGAGGATGATTCATATGAGAGAGAAAGTGGTGCCAAATCCTCCTCTGCCACAGAAGCTACTGGGTCTTAATGTATTTGTTTTGAAATCTCTATTTAGTTAAATTGCTACACATAGTGACTTTGTTAAAATATTTACAGTCTTTTACAACAATGAAAGTTGTTATATGTTAAATTACAAGACTACTAGTTATTTTAATTTGTTGGGGAACATGACCATGATGAAAACTTGTAGAGTTTTAAAAACAGAAGGCTGTAGCATGTTAAAACAGAATATCGTAACTGGATAAATTACATTAAACAGGGTTCTTACGGTCTTTAAAGCTCTTTGACAGTTTGGGTAAAATGAGGTAGCATTTTCAAGGTCTTGAAAGTTTGGGAAAATCGAGCAGATTACCCTAGAGGTCTTTAAAAGTCTTTGTAAACTGAAATAAACCCAAACATTTTAATTTCTTTCCATAATCACAAATAAAATTGTCCAAGTTTGTTAGATTTGGATGTAGTCAAGTTTTCCTGGTTTCTTTCTTTTGATTAATTTAGTCTGAATTTCATCATTAAACAATATTGTAGGATTTTGCATTTGTTGTTTTATCATATAACTTGTATCCAAATGTTAGCGAAAATAAGTCTTGGAAATCTATGTTTGTGGTCTTAAAAAGTTTGGGAAAAGTCTTTGAATTTATCATTCAGAATTCTGTATGAACCCTGTTGAAGCTTGAATTATCCTGTCTTATTGGGAAACATGACCATGATGAAAACTTGTAGAGTTTTAAAAACAGAAGACTGTAGCCTGTTAAAAGAGAAAAGCGTAACTTGATTAATTACATTAAAGCTTGAATTATCCTGACTTGTTTTGGACATGAGAATGATCGGGGTGAAATTTCCAGAAAAATTCAGGTTCAGGTAATTCTGGTTACTCTTGTATTCCTATGGTCTGACATATATTGCACTAAAATTTTGAAATCTGTAAATTCTGCCAGAATCTTGTATATAAATGTAATTAATTATAGTGCAAAAGAAAAGAGAATTTATTTGTACAAGGTATGCTTGTTTTATGTTTGTCTTATTTGGAGGACACTGTGGATCCAAACTCTTTGCATATCTTGTAATAAAATGATCTATGTTTTTGCCATGTATGTACTGTCAGCTTTAATAAGAAGTGAAGCTGCACTTAAGCATGTTTCTTGTGTAGATGTTGAGTTTTGTCCATTCAATAAACTTGGTTAAAACAATATTGAGATATGATCAATTTTTGATACATATAAAAGTGTGTATGGGTGTTAAATCTTTTTCGAATGAATGGAGTATGGTATTTAAACTTCATCTGATTTAATTAAAATGCTTAATGCTATAATTATCAGACAGCATTTTAAAAGTTTTAAAATGAATTCTTATGAATAGATCACACTCAGTATCAGTATTGAACAGGAACCACATTTGTGTTAGATTTTTCTCCCAGATGAGCATCCATCTGTTATATGTTCTGTATGTAGAGAGCAATAGGAGCGACATTCCATTGAGTGCCACACTAGTAATCCAAGGGTTGCTGCTTATTTACCCTGAATCAGCTGACTTGGTGTGTACATGAGATATGTACTTAGTTCCCGTTTCATCAACATGATAATAATCTTATATCGTGCTGAAGTATCATTACAAAATTAACCAGCCATACTAAATGGTCATTAATTATTTCATCAGATGTTTTGTGAAAAATATTTGTTTTGCAGAAAAATTGATGGAGATCAATAATTTTATTACAGCATTTGTATTATTACTCTTTGTGAGTTTGCAGGAATAAATGTCATCATTGTTATCAACCACACCTGTAATTTTCATCATGACTACATATAAAAAAATCAGTAGCTGTGTATGTCTCATGTTTTTTGTACCAATTTGTACTGTCATATTTCAGTCTGAAATATACAGTTTTGAAGCCCCTACAAAGATGGCTAGGCCTCTTCTATGCTTATGTATACCTGTTTATTGTGTACATACATTTCAGTAACCTTCTTGTATGTGGCTACTTAGGCAAGGAGATGTGGAAGTGGTCAGTATCCATCGATTTGTCTATTCATCCATCTGTGCACAAGCTTGTGAACATTCTAGCATCCACATTTATCATTTGATTTCAGCCATATTTGCTCCAAGGCTTCATCTCATGAAGCACTGAAGGAGTTCAGATGTTGAGCAGATTCGACTCGTATGTCCAAGATTTATTGCCATTATGATAGGCATCCCAGTGACCTGTCAACACTTGCATTCGCATTTTCATTCATCTTCAATCAGAGTTTCATCTAAAAATCTTGGATGAGGTTAATGATGAACAGATTTGGTCGATGTAGAATTGGCTTGTCAGTAAACGCTAGCATTTATTCTTGTCATTGATTTTAACAAGGAAACTTCATTTTAACAAGATAATGGAAAAGTTTGATGATATTCAAATTTGACAAGTGGCATGTAAACACTAGAACACCCACTCAAAGCTGAGATGGCAGTGATCTGTAAAGGTAAGGGCTTTAGACCACTCAGCCCTCCACACACAGAGAAGTTTGATGATAACTACATTTGACAAGTTACAGAAAATTTCCTTTTAAAAAAAACCCACTTAGAAAATGACTTCTCAAGAAATGTACAACATAATTTTCAAAAATTTGGCTGATAGCATCATGGCATAACAACATTCAATATTTGCACAAAAGATGCTGAATCGTTATTCAGTATGGCCATTCTTATTAAATGACTCCACAAAGCCATTCAATAAAAAAAGAGAATTTCTAAGAAAGCTTCTTAGAATAAAGTCTGTGAAGTCTGCACCAGTGTTCTGCTCTGGCATCAGATATAGTTGCCATGATTAAGATTTTGTATCAGGTGATCTTGCGTGTAACGTGTAAATTGTTACTGATCTAGAAACTATTTCTGATCCAGTTTTGATCAGACTTGGTAAATAAGCTGAAACTATCAAGATATTGGATGAGTACAGTTATGAACCAGATCCATGGAGGTGCAGTAGTGTACTAACGGGGGTGGGGGGAGGATGTGTGAACAGCGTGGTTGCCCCGGGTGCCAGAGGTCTTAGAATTTAGTTGCCAGGAAAAGCCACCAAATGACATTAAATTGCAGGAAAATCATTGGTGGCCAGGCTCCACCTAAGCCTTACTTGGGGAGCTCATAGCAATCTCCCAAATCCCCATGCTTGTGGGAGGAGGATCCTTTTACCCTTAGTATGCCACTGTTGAAGTGATCTTACATTTGATTTGCCCAGCTATTCAGCACTTTATAAACTCTTTCTTTGATCTCTTTTATCCAACCTAGTAAGCATGTTTATATCATCAACATGCATTTTATTCTAAGTATGATCTACACATATTAATATGGTGATCTTGCATATAATTAGTAGAGCTAATTACCACATGGGAGATTGTATTTCTGATAGAGTTTTACTCTGATTTGGTACATGGGCTAATGTCACTAGACATTGGATGATTTTTATTATGAATGAAACTTGTATATATTTATGAAATCGTCTTTTATTAAAACCCAAATGACTGTTCTTGATCTGATTTTGATTAAACTTGATAAGTAGGTCCGATTAATCAAGATCTTGGTTTAGTATAAGTCATTCACATGATGAAACCTTGCATGTGGTTGGCTATGTTCACCAAGCCTTGTAACTATATTTCTGATACAAATTTGATCAAACTTGTTACTGTGATTCACTTTAATTTCATGAGTGTAACATTCTTTTGTTGGGTTGAAAAATGCACATGTGGGTACTTCATTTTGTGTGTGTGTGCTATTTGGATTTTAACGAAGCTTTAACAGTTTAACCACCACAGACATGTCCCACTCAGTCACACTATACTGACAACAGGCCAACCAGTCCTAACACTAACCTCTTAATATTGAGTGCCAAGCAAGACAGCTTAAGTACCATTTTTATAAGTCTTTGGTATGACTCGGCCAAGGTTCGAACCTGCAACCCCCTTCATCTGAGACAGACATTCTAACCACTAGGCCACTGGAGCAGATTTACTTTATTTTGTGAAATTAAAATTCAAAAAAGGAAGATTACATTCTGAGTGATTGTGTATATCTCTATAAAAGATTACAATGTCACTCATTCCACACATTTGTAAACAATAAGAAACAGCCTCAGTTTTTGTTTATGCCAGCCTCTTGCATCAAGTCCCCATATATATTTGTTAACAGATTCTCCAAGGAGAACTAAAATCATGCTTTTGAGTAAGACTTGAAAAGTAGTGACATATACTATGCACTAGCTGTAAGACTGAGGAAAGTGACATATACTATGCACTAACTGTAAGACAGGGTAGTGATATATATATTATGCACCAACTGTAAGACTGATGGTAGTGACATATACACTGTGCACCAACTGTAAGACTGATGGTAGTGACATATACACTGTGCACCAGCTGTAAGACTGATGGTAGTGACATATACACTGTGCACCAGCTGTAAGACTGATGGTAGTGACATACATTGTGCACCAGCTGTATGCACCAGCTGTAAGAGTGAGGGTAGTGACATATACACTATGCACCAACTGTAAGACTGAGGGTAGTGACATATACACTATGCACCAGCTGTAAGACTGATGGTAGTGACACATACTGTGCACCAACTGTAAGACTGAGGGTAGTGACATGTTGTTGTTGTTGTTGTTGTTGTAGGGCTTAACGCCATTTTTCAGCACGCGATTGGCTATACATGGCGGCCAGTATTAATGGTGGAGGAAGAACCCGGGAAAACCCCGGAAAGAACCACCGACCCACGAGAAGCTACTGGCAAGCTTTCTCACATACCCACATTAGCTGAATCCGAGACTCGAACTCACGCAGACAGAGGTGAGATGGCAGTGATCCGTAACGGAGAGCGCTTTAGACCACTCGGCCACTCGGGGCCCCGGTAGTGACATGCACTATGCACCAACTGTAAGACTGAGGGTAGTGACATATACACTACAGCAGCTGTAAGACTGATGGTAGTGACATATACACTATGCACCAGCTGTAAGACTGATGGTAGTGACATATACACTGTGCACCAACTGTAAGACTGAGGGTAGTGACATACACTATGCACCAACTGTAAGACTGAGGGTAGTAACATATACACTATGCACCAACTGTAAGACTGAGGGTAGTAACATATACACTATGCACCAACTGTAAGACTGAGGGTATGATGTATATATACTATGCACCAACTGTAAGATTTTGGATAGTGGCATATATAGTATGCACCAACGGCAAGACTTATAGGGTATTGACATCTATATTAAGCACCATTGACTTGAAAGGTAGTGACATGAACATTACTGGTATGCACCAACTGCAAGACTGTGAAGGTAGTGATTTATGTAATGCACTATGCACCACCTGTAAGATACGAAGGGTAGTGAGATGTATGATGCAGTATGCACGACATATAAGACTAGGATGTTGGTGATATTGTGTCATACCTTATACTCCACCTGTAGTAACCAGAGGGCTGTGACATATAAAGCACATCAATACTCTAAGATTCAGAGGGTATTGACATACTATGCACATCTATAAGACTCAAAGAGCAGTGACATATACACCATGTACCACCTGTAAGATGGAAATGATAGTGATGTCTACATTATGCACCACCCATAAGATGCAAAGGATAGTGACATGTACATCATGCACCACATATAAGATGCAAAGGATGGTGACATCTACATTATGCACCACCTGTAAGATGGAAAGGGTAGTGACATCATAATGCACCACCTATAAGCTGCAAAGGATGGTGACATCTACATTATGCGCCACCTGTAAGATGGAAAAGGTAGTGACATCATAATGCACCACCTATAAGCTGCAAAGGATAGTGACATCTACATTATGCACCACCTGTAAGATGGAAAGGGTAGTGACATCATAATGCACCACCTATAAGCTGCAAAGGATGGTGACATCTACATTATGCACACCTGTAAGATGGAAAGGGTAGTGACATCATAATGCACCACCTATAAACTGCAAAGGATAGTGACATCTACATTATGCACCACCTGTAAGATGGAAAGGGTAGTGACATCATAATGCACCACCTATGAGCTGCAAAGGATAGTGACATATACATTATGCACCACCTGTAAGATGGAAAGGGTAGTGATATCTACATTATGCACCACCTGTATGCTACAAAGGGTAGTGACTTCTACATTATGCACCACCTGTAAGATGCAGAAGTTAGTGACATCTGCATTAAACACTTTCTCATCTGAGTTATCATGAAAATAATTTATTGTTGAGAATTAATGTGGATGTTAAGTGTTTTTCTGTTTTGTAATAAGATGTTCAGCTTAATCACATACATTCACTGTGATCATAGTAACTCTTAGTCAATGTATGACACGAGTTACATGGTCATAGTAATCTCTAGTTAAAGTATGATCTAAATTAAATGATCTGACCATAGTAATCCCTTGTCAAAGAAGGATATAAATGCATGGTCAGACCATAGTAATCCCTTGTCAAAGAAGGATATAAATACATGGTCAGACCATAGTAATCCCTTGTCAAAGAAGGATATAAATTACATGGTCAGACCATAGTAATCCCTTGTTCAAAGAATGATTACATGGTCAGACCATAGTAATCCCTTGTCAAAGAAGGATATAAATTACATGGTCAGACCATAGTAATCCCTTGTTCAAAGAATGATTACATGGTCAGACCATAGTAATCCCTTGTCAAAGAATGATATAAATTACATGGTCAGACCATAGTAATCCCTTGTCAAAGAATGATATAAATTACATGGTCAGACCATAGTAATCCCTTGTCAAAGAATGATATAAATTACATGGTCAGACCATAGTAATCCCTTGTCAAAGAATGATATAAATTACATGGTCAGACCATAGTAATCCCTTGTCAAAGAATGATGTCAATTACATGGTCAGATTGCTTATGATCATATAGTCCACTTATAGAATAGTGTGTAGAATGGTCTGAAGGCTGAATTTAAAATGTTCATAGAAGTAAAGGAGCTGATGAGTGGTAGGTATGGAGCTGTTTATGATCGCAATCAATTACAGCGTGAGCTGTAATTGTAATCATTGATTTCAGAAGCATTTTAATTGTAATTGTCCTTCACTGGCAGGGTAATTGTCCTTCATTGGCAAGGTAATTGCATAGTTTAAGCATGATTGCAAACTAAAAGTCACTAATTATATTCTTAATAATTGCAAGAATAATAAAAGTTTCTATAAACAAAAGACCAAGAATGCTGACTATTACAATAAAGAATGGGCAGTTTTATGTGGCCAATATACAGTATAATTGTCCATAAACATTTACACAGTGTTAAGCTGTTTGTTTTCAATTATATAATCTATATAAAACAGAACAAAAAAAATGATAACAAGCTAATACAAACCAATTGTAATCAATCCCCCTGCAATCATAATCATGGTTTCCAAATAAAGTGTAATCATAATCATTATCATCAGTGCCAAACAACCTGTAATTGTAATAATCGAGCACCTGTAATTGACCCATGCTTAAGGAGTGGTGGCAGTGGAAAAATGTACATGGTCATAGTTGTTATTGTTCCTCTTGTTTCTATATTTTCAACGAAAAAGTTCTTGTTATCAAAACCTTTACATCCCACCTTTCTAGCCAGGCTCCTTTCTTCAGAATTTGATCTATTTCTTCTCTGCAGTTTTTGAGAAGCTGTTGGCTAATTCTTCTTATAACAGTGCCTATATCTGGTGCCTGATTGGCATAATTGGTATAAAATTAAAAGCTCTAAATGCCAGGGACCTATCTGCAAAATGTCGTCGAAACCAGTTAAGTGACTTTTAGGAATATGTTGGAAAAAGGCAATTGTTGATGGATGATGCCTGCCAGATGCAAGGCCATACCATAACTTCACTTGGCCTTTCGATCCGGTGATCTTAAATGAATAAACAAGGAAATGTCTGAAGTTAAATTTGTTAAAAAAATACACTAATAGATCAAATCTTCTGTGTCAGTAATAGATTCCTTTGACCGAGACAGCCCGAAAAAATTATATGAAATAAATAGCATGGCAAGCAGGAAAAATATGAAATACATGTACTGCAGAAGTTGCCCATTGTTGTCAATGAAGAACACCAAAGAAGAAAATGTTTGAATGGAAAATTTCTTTTGCAAATGCCATTTAAAGAAGACAATTTTTTCCCCAGGCAATAATCAATTATATATCCTGGGATTTTGTAGTATGGACATTTTGAAAAGATGTCCAATTGTTATAATGTTAAAACACTTAAATTCGACACAGAAACCAAACTAATTTAGAAAATGCCATATATACTACCTTCATGGAGCTTACATAAGATAATAACTTCTTTATTTCTTCTTGTGTATTGCCCATTAATGTGTAAAAAGACTCTGCCAATAAGATGCAATGGAAACCTCACAGGTATGTGTGGATTGCTTATTATTGATCTTGTCCGAGATGTTAATGTTAAAAGTATACATTCCAAGTTTTATCAAGATTACCGTATATCAGAAATATGTCTTCTAAATAATAACAAACTTTGCCAATAAATCCATGATTATCTCATTAGTTTGTGTGGATCTTACTCACAGAACTTGTCACTGATCTTAATAACATAATATACATGTATATAACATAAGCCATTTTTCCAAATCTGATTAATTTAAAACCAGAAACATGGCCTCCTGAGTGGTAACAATGCTGCCAATCAGATGCAAGATCTTCTTATTTAACAGTTTTGCTCCTTATTAAACTCCTCTGAGAATAAAATCGTATAAACCCATATTCCAAGTCGGATTGAAACTTGATCTGATATTTCCCCCATGTACTAATGTCTGTGTATACTTATACCCATGATATAGCTTTTTATGCTCAACTCTGGGAAAATGGCAGCATGCATAAAAGGTCTTTGATCGGCAACCTATAACTGGTGAGAATATGGCACTATAGCTAATTAGAACAGATATTTGGCATCCCTTGTATAAATGATAAGAATCAATCTTTTATTCAGCCAAATAAGTGTACATAATTTGGTGCCCTTCAATTTTCAGTAAGACAAATGTTAGGGACACTTGAATATTATTCGCTGCAAGCCACTCTAACTGTTGGTTTAAAATATAGAGCTCTTCACCATGTTACCAAAACTTTACAATAGCTGCCTAATTGCCATCTTGAAAATATTCTTGCTTCATCTCTTAAATGATTCATGATATTGATAATTGGTTGGATGAAAACATTACAATAGTCCCTAGTGCTGTATTTGTAGTCGTAATCAAAAATGCAATCCATCCAATATGCTGTCTTTTATAGTGACCTGATTTGCCTGAGAGTGTAGTTCTAATGGTCATCTTATGTCTTCATTTAAAATGACACAATTCTGCAGCCAAATGTTTTCAAGAGTCAAATTCACATTCATAATGAACATATGTCCAGGTATCACTCATTAGGCCCGAGATGCTATTGCAGTCTAGTCCTAACAATGATGTTTTTATACAATCCAGCATGCTCAAATATAGTTAGCCATTTTCACAGATGAAAAGAAAGAAAGAAAGACAGTAAAATGTAAAGATATAAAACAAATGATCTTGTCAACTTGGACAAAAACCTTGAGAATTTCATTCTCTCTTTCTCTACAAAACCTTTGCATTGTGGATTAAAAAAAAATAAAGAGAATTGTAGACAAGACTGGGTTGATATGAACAAGTAAAGGATAAGTAAAGAATACTGAACTCTGTTGAATGCAATAAATTTTATAATCAGAATAAATGTTTGTTACATTAAATATTGTAAGAAAAATACACTTAACTGGCACATGACAATGTTCAAGACCACTCAGATAAGCAAGGAAGCAAGGCATATATTACTATTATCTTGGAACTTAAGAAACCAAGTAGGTGTTTATGTCTAGAGTACATAAAACTGCCATATTTTTTTAAAATCTAAGTTATTTTGAAATTCTATTAAGCTGATCACATGATGAACCCTACCAGTTTGTACAAAGTGTTTGCCATTACATAAATAATTTCAGAAAGCATATCTCTTTGACCTAAGCAACTCAGACATAATAACTTAAACATGAATAGCTATCATGTTCCGAATTTGTGCTGAAAATATCTTGACTAAAATCAAAGCAAAACAAGTAATACTTTAGCTATCAAAGCTTGAATGGTTTTACTCCAGACAAATGTTATATAATAATGCAAATACCTACATTATGAGGCAGACCCAGTACCATTAACCTGACTTAGATAAGTTACCATTTCATCAACAGACTTGTGTAGTATTGTATAAACACAAACCTATGTAAACTATCTCCAATCCAATATATCAGGCTGATAAAAAAGTCTCCCTAAAGATAATGCTGTAATTACTATTGCTCACACTCAATAATCTTTGTGATTGTGAACATATCTACTAAAATTTATTGAAACTGAACGAAAAAAAAAAGTGGTAGCAAGGTCAGCCAGTAAGATGCAAGATTATCTCATAGATATGTGCAGATCCCATTTATTATAGAGCTTGTCCAAGTCATAAAATGTTGGCAAATAAATAAAATGCAAGATCGCTTCACTAATATTCACAGATCTTGCTAATAATAAAAATTTTGCATCATCTTCATGATACTGGCCTACTTAACAAGTGATTAAAATTAGAAAACAAGTACCATCACTTAGGTGTATGTGTGTGATTTAGATTTTTAATGAAGCTTTAACAATTTTTCAGTCATATCGCTATGATGTCTGCAGTGTGACAGTTTATAGTGATGTATAGCACTGGGGCATCATGCCGCAGACATGTAGCATGATGTTCCACTCAGTTACACTATCCTGACACCAGGGCGACCAGTCCTGACACTAACCTCTTAATGCTGAGCGCCTAGTGAGGCAGCTGTTAGTACCATTTTTTACAAAGTCTTTGATATGACTCAGCCAGGGTTTGAACCCGTGACCTCCCGCATCCGAGGTGGATGCTCTAACCACTAGGCCACTGAAGCGGTTCACTTAAGTGGTAAAAGTTCAGTCAAACAGATGAAAGAGGACCATATCAATATGCATTGATCTCATTATAAAATTCATTGGATATATTGGTTAAATAAGCCTATTTATAAAGTGTGATCAAGATCTGATCAGAAATAGAGCTGCCAAATGTTGACAAGCTTAGCCAATATTATGTAGGATCACCTCAAAAATATGAGTGGATCTCACCCACCATTGCACTATTGGCATCCATGGACTTGATGATTTAAACCTATTTAAACCTATTTATTGAGTCAGAGCAAAGCATGGATCATCAATACCATCTTCAGAGTGGAAACAAGCTCACGCCAACCTTTTTAATATTCATGGATCCTGCTAATTATCAAACCCTTAAAAGAGCCTGAAGTAATCAACCTATTGACAAAGTCTGATAAAAAAAACAAGGTCTTCGATTTGTACAGTGACAAAATAAGATTAATCTTATCTCATTAATATGCATGTATCACACTCATCATCAGCTCATCCAAAATCTTAATGATATAAGCCCATGTACAAGTTTGACAAAAGTCAGATCAGAAACTTGACATTCAAAGTGGTAACAGCCAATCTGATTCAAGATCACCTCATTAACATGAATATATCAAGCTAAACATCAAACATCAAGTGGAAGCTAGATCAGCCAATCAAATGCAAGATCACCATAATAATTAGCATGATGTGGAAGTTGTTCATTACTGAAAAAGAGACCTTGATGACACATCCACATTCCAAGTTTCATCAAAGTTGGGTCAGAAAAAAGGCTCCTAAAGTGGTATAAGGCAATTTTTGATGGGCAGGCAACAAATAATGGGCCATGCCATAAATGATCAGGTAAGCTAAACACGGAAGTTTCAATTTAGACATAATATTTTAAAGTTATGAAAGAAGAATGTCTGTATTTTAAATGTGAACACCAATACAGTCTCATGAACACTCATGATGTATAATTTGCAGTTCACCAATCATCTTCGTCACTACTGCTGTCTCCACCACCTCCACGAATCGTTTTCTTCTTTGCAAAGCCTAACACACTGGTATCTTTCTTCTGACCTGCAAGTGCTGGTGGGTGTAGCAGATCTCCCTGATAGTTAATACAGTCAGCTCGTCCTAATCTCCATTCTAACATTTCTGTTGGAAATTCGTCAGTTCCACCCAAGTCATCAAAACCGACAATATAGTCAACAGTCTTGCCATCTTTGGCAATGCAGATGGTTGGGATTACTTTTATCTTCAGCCTCTCTGTCAAGAATTTACATTTTTCTGCGTTGATTTTCATGAATTTTGTCTCCAGATGTTTGGGTGCCAATATTTCCATGTGTTTGTCCACAATCTTACATCGAAATGTGCTGTCCCTATAGAAATGACAAACAACATTTTTGCTCTTTTTACACTCTTCAAAAAATTGCTTTTCATCTGCCACCTCAAAATATTTTCCATGACCTGCAGCTAACCATTCCTGCTTTTGTTTCTGAGCCTGCTTCATACTCTCAAGCCGTTTCTGCCTTAACTTTTCAAGATCATCATCATCCAAATTGTCCAGTCGTTGGATTTCAGCATCAATCTGATCTTCCATGACCACTGTGGCCTGCAACATCTGTTTCTCTAGTACTTTCTCCATTTTCACTAAATTTTTCAATTATGTCTCATCAGTTCTTAAGCCAACCTGAAATAAATAAATAAATCAGATCTTAAAAAAACTTAAAGTCTTGCTGGCCTCTTCAAGAGTTTGGTTAATCAAGGTTTTGAGGTTACAGGAAAGAGAAGGATTTACACAGGGAAGAGAAGGCTTTGTACAGGTTAGATGAGAAATGATAGTCAATATACTAATATTTGTCAATATCAATATAAGAGGAACAGAACTGAAAATATTTTAATTCCTTCCAAATTTTAGTGATGAAATTGGTAATAAAATGTTATAAAAGCATTCATGCAGTGCAGAACAAACGGTGTGACGATCAAGATGAGCCTGCACATGAGGAAAAGGAGCAGCCTGAAATAATCTAAAATCATACATAAATAAAAATCACTGACAACCTAACAGGTAGTCTGTTTGGAATTAAATTTTTTAGCCTATCAAAGATTAGAATGGCATATAAACAGATGACGAGTCTATGTCTCTCTTTAATCTGCATGCTAGAAATACAACCAATACAATTAAAACAACAACCCTACTAATAAGAGACTAACTAAAGATGAAAAGACCATTTGGTTGATATGTGTGTTAATAATTTATCATATTTAGGCTGTGTATTGTGAATCATATTGATACACATCAGAGCAGTATCACTTCACCCCTAGGACATTTAAGTGAAGGGTTTACAACAGTAAGGTGAGAGTTCACACGGGTATGACATGGATTTAAACATGTAAGACAATGGCTTTTATTGGGACTCAACAAGATCTTCAAGTCATGCCAAATATTCAAGTGACTTTCATTTGAATTAAATAAAGTTTAAATTTAAAATTAAATTAAACAAAATAACAAATCTATGCAATAATGTATCCAAAATCTAATCAGCTATAACTTTTAATGCAAAACTTTGGAGTTTATGCTGCCAAAAAAGTCACACCTGTTATGTAAGTTAACTTGAGAATAAAAATGCCAAACTTAGTCAGCACTTTCTAAGGTTCTTTTTGGCAAATTAGACAACACTCTTTTTTACAGGTCTGATGGGCACCTCAAATTTAATACAGTTGGGAACCAATCTAGAATTAGAGTGACCACGGGCATTGGGCTATCTGATCATTTTGTTGTGGTTACCTAAAATTACAAATTAAGCGAATGATCAGTGGCATATGTATCTATGTATCTGCCATTATAAAAAAAAGATCACCAGATTTCTAGTTGCACTCAGTGGTTAAATATCTGTAATTGTTTCAGCCATGTTAGCCATTACTGAATAAAACCATGAAAGATGATAATGTCTGTTGACTTAAACGAGTACAAAAAGAGAGGACTTAATCAGTTATTTAAACCTGGCTACTGTTTTCCTTTTCTTTTTACTGACAATGTGAATTTTAGTACAAATTTGTATATATACACAAATGTTATTCTTCAATAAAAACAATTGATACAACCAATTATCAGTGCCTGGACAATTTTTTGCCTCGATCTGCTTTGCTCATGCAATTTTTAAGGTAGGTATCTATCCAGCAATCTACACAACTATACACACAAATGATGTCTTAATTGATTTTAAAATGAGATTTGTTGTCATTTTTAACAGTTTTGTTTTTCTACTATGCCATGAGATGCCATGCATTTACTTTTGCCACATTTAGTTTTGTTTGCAATTCTTAAATGTGTTTGGATCTGGACAGAATTTGTCTATAACCTTTGGATTGCATTCTTTTCTATTAAAAACAGTTCATTTTATTACTGCAGTGAAGTAGCTATTTTCATGTTCATGATGTCAGTGTGAGTTAAACATATACAGTATTCAGACAAACACAAAAGAACAAACCTAGAAACAGGTTCATCAACTGCAAAACTTAAATTTTGGTATTTATTACTCTGGTGAAATGAAAATTGCATATATCATTACATTACAATGGTTCGTCTTTTAATTAATGTCATATTTTGTATCCATACAGAAACAACTGTTTTGCAATAAAACACTGTATTGTTTTCATGTAGCATATTAATTATGCTAATTATTTATTAAGGATTATCCAAAGATAATCACTGTTATCAAGGCACTACTTGAAATCAAAAATGTACCAGCTTAAAAAATGTAAGAAATATCTATTTATATGACCTTCATGTTCGTAAATTATACCGAGAATTGGTCTCTAACCATTATAATGTATTCAGTTTTGATGAAGTAATGAGAAAGTATGTATTCTCAATGATGACAAGAATATCTAGTTGTATATTGAAATCTCTTTGGCACTATGATACTCATTTAAATTCTTTTATTATCAGCAGATGGAAGAAATTACTCTTTAAATGTGCCACATAATTTCATTCTTAACAATGCAGGGCGCAGTTAATTATGTAGATCTGTATCTGTACTGTATACTTTGTACGTATGATATATGTTCTTTTATGTTTACAATGTTTTTAATTTATATCTATATTTTAATTTAGATATATGGACTTTGTAGTCTGAAATAAAGAATACTTATCGTCTTATCTTATCTTACCTAAAATACCTTTATCCCTTGTACAAAAATTACCGACTCTTTGAGTTCTTTACGTCGTTACCAACAAGGACCAAATAAAGTTTCTCCAGTCTATGTTATGTTTGATTTGATTGGACACTTGCGGGCTTTTAGCCTGGTTCTTTGCCTGTGTAGCTGCTGTCCATACTTATAAGACGACAAGGGACCAGTCTAAAACAAAGTCTACTTTTTTCGGATTACTTTTGTTTTCTCCCTACAAATGTTGTCATTACGCCTCAACCGAAACACCCTGGCCTGTCTGTCAAATTTACTGAGAAACCTTGGATGTAATTCGTCACCATTGAGAACTATATTCTGAATTACTTTCGTTCACTTGAAACAATATGGCGGCTAAAGGAGACGAAGTCACAATTGCGAACTCACAGGCTTTGCTGCCGTAATACATGGTATACCCTTTACCAGAGGCCAATCACCAAACACATCAAATTGATGTGTATCTCTACAACTACCTCCGAGCTTCTATACAGACTTAGCGGAAATGGCCGAGCGATGCTCCGATCGCATGGTAATATGGATCCGGAGTCACGCGAGAGAGATGTAGATAGTATTTGGTATCCAGGTACCCTGAGTGGTCGGTTAAGTATTATTGGTATTTTGTGAAGTACTTGTAGTATTTTAACCTACGAGCCATGATACCCAGATACTGAAAGAGACAATGTTATAATCCGAATGTTGTCGGCCTTTTCTTTCGTAATAAGTGTGTAAACAAAGCAACGTGCAATAAATCACACATTTCACTTCCGGATCAGCGTTTTTGCCTCATTAGATGATTTGGGTCTATTCACTGTGTACTGTCGTCAAAATACAAGCAGGCAATCGTACTATAAGCTCAGGTTCTAAAGAATAAACAATTACCTTTAAATCAATACGATGAATGTTGTAAAGAGTTACTTCTATCACCCCAAACGTGAGAAGAAAATGCTAAATAAAAATAGACTGGGGTTACACCCCGGAAGTAATAACTAAGACCCAAGTCCGAATGTCAATAATGTGCTTCCAAAACTAGTAAAAGCATGAAGAGTTTGACCATAGTAACTTTAGTATTCTTGGCATTGTTTTTATTAGATGTCTGTAAGTTGCCCGCATTCAGTACTCCACTGAACACTCCATGCCATAAAGAAACGAGCTTTAATTTCAAATCAGTAATTTTACAATGCAGATCTTTGGAGAGGCGGATCCAGAGTGGTTTGTTTAGAGCTGTTAGGTAGTCCACATGAGTCTGACGTTTTATCGATAAACTTCGGCGAAATCTCTGACAACATGAAATCACCTTATCGGTAATATAAATGTTCATTTATATTACCAATAAGGTGATTTCATGTTGTCAGAGATTTCGCCGTACTTTATTGATAAGACGTCAGACTCATGTGGGTAGTCCTATCACAGGTGCTCGACGCGAGCTTGATGTTGAGGAAAAAAAACAAAAACAATAATCTGAAGGAAAAAAAATCATACAGAGTGACAAAAGTACTTTAGATTACCCCCATGACCTGTTCTGACATATATAGTATGATAGAGAGGGTCCTATGTCAGAACGGGTCATGGAGGTAATCTAAGGTATTTTTGTCACTGTATGATTTTTTGCCATCAGATTATTGATTTTTTTTCTTCACTCAACATCAGGCTCGTGTCTAACACCTGTGAGTCCTACAATATAAGACATATCACTTGCTATTTATGGTTTGGTACTATGTCTTACGTTGTAGGACTAGCTGTTAAGAGGTTCAGTCAGATTGGAACCATCTTTTCATTTGAAGTAGTCAGGGATACACACTCTTAGGCTGTTACTGCAAACTGAAACAGATAGGTTAACCCAGAACTGCAACAAAATAAGAATTTAGACTCGAAATGCCTTTTACTTGCATGTTGAATCAGTGTTCCAAACTCGACTAAAAATGTTGCAGACCAGTAGGGTCTATTCCATCCAAAGCAAATGGAAACCGCAGGTCCTTCATGGAAGCTGTAAGGCCCCACCTTCAAAATGCTAAAAAGTTAATTTAAATTGTAGACTTTATTGTTTTTTATGATCTTTAGTAGACAGGTTAATTTTTTGTTGTTGCATCAGTATTTTTTATTGGCATTGTTTAGCCCAGCTTGGAGACAAGTTTTTAGCCATTTTTTGAGTAACGCACAGGTACACACAAATGAGGTTTAAGCATAAACTAATGACATTTCAACTTTCACTTATGACACTTTTTGCATATTTAAGATGCTTGCATGGTTCAACACTATAAATGAAAGTACAAGTTCATTACTTTACTTGATCAGACTTGTTACATACATGCTATGTTAAAATATAGTTTTAAACACAGGATTAGCTGTCAACCAGAAAAACCAATATTTTGTCAAATACAGGGGTCATGTGTCCAAAACACTACTATATATATATGTGTGTGTGTGTGTGTGTGTGTGTAAAATCAAGCCTTCATAAACTTTTTGGTAAGCATTTTGTAAAGTATTAGCATATTTTTTATATAAAAAGAACGACTTTGCAATTTATATTTTACAGAAGTTAACAGATATGAAATATAAAGCCCACAAGAATAGAAAGCAATCCATGATCAGGGAATCCAATATACTGATATTCCTAGACATTCTGTAACATTTTCACTTGATAATGTCGTAGTAATATTCCCTCATTATTAGGCCCTCATTATGACATGGATTCTATACAAAAGGACAGTATGGTCATGAATCAGATTTGGTTTAAGTGATAGTAAAATTATATTATAATGGTTTTCATTATAAAATGACCTCATTGTAAGATTGAATATTCCATTATTCCAAAGAACAGTGTTTTATAATGAAGGGAGTACATGTACTTTACTTGGCTTTAATGATAATAAAATGGGTGTTAGCTTGTATCTTTTCCTTTGTTTCCATTTGTATATTATTCAGAAAGCTTTCAAATAATGTTCATTATATATCAATTTCAGCATCCACAGCACCAAACATTCTTCTGATAATTGTAGATGACCTTAGACCAACACTTGGCTGCTATGGAAATGGCAGTTTCTTGACTCCAAATATTGACAGTTTAGCCAGAAAATCTGTTGTCTTCAAGAATGCCTTTGCACAGGTAAATCTCTTTTTTATTTCTTCTTATGATATATAAAATTGAGCAAAATTTTTACGTCTTTGTTAATTGAATTTAAATTAGATAAAAAATGTCAAACTGAACTGGAAATGGGTAATCAATAACAGCATGTAAACACATGAAAGGCTGTTTAATGCTGAGGTTGTAGAAAAGTGTTTTGTCCTGAGAGGCAGTACAGCAGCTGACTTAGTGTGGGATAAGCCATATTAAACCCAGGATCCCATTAATTCTGAGTGTAGCACAGTAACCACTGAGCCACTTTGATTCCCTGAACTGTAATGAGAATTATTTGGTTCAGGCTTGAGAAAGAAGAAGTATATATGCACTCCAACAAATTAGTGATGGAGAATGTCTGATGTTTTGGATGGCTATTTTGATTGATTTGTTTGATCGTGAAAAGGCATCTGCAAGCATAGTGAACTTCTACATAATGTTAAAATTGTTCATGAAACATGGAAATTTTGCTATAAAGTCACATTTGTTTGGAAAACATTTCTGTACATTTACTAAGAGATAATGTAAACTCAAGTTCTAAATCTAAAATGAGTGAATAGTGATGTATATGCCCTCCCTACAGGTCCGAGATGTATGATGGCCACCCATGAGACATTAATCGAAGCAGGTCAGAGATATATAATGGCCATCCTAGGATCATTGATCCCTTCAGTTTAGACATTTTTATGGGAACCCAAGGATATTGATCCCTACAGGTCAGAGATGTATATACAGGTCAGAGATGTATATGACCACTCAAAGGATATTTATCCATAAAAGTCAGAGATGTATATAACCACTCAAATGATATTTAGTCAAGAGATGTATATAATGACCACCCTAGAAATATCGATCCCTAGAGATCAGAATTATATTTAGACACCCAAGGGATATTGATCCCCAAAGAGCAAAGACGTATGTGGACACCTAAGGATATTGATACTTTCAGGTCAGAGATGTATATGGGAACTCCAGGATATTGGTCCATACAGGTCAGAGATGTATATGGGTACTGAAAGATATTGCTCCATACAAGTCAGATATGTATATGGGCACTCAAGGACATTGGTCTCTTAAGGTCAGAGATGTATATGGGCACTCAAGGATATTGGTCCCACTAAGTCAGAAATGTATATGGCATTCAAGGACATTGGTCGCTACAGGTCACAGATATATATGGCCACTCAAGTACATTGGTCCCTACATGTCAGAGATGTATATGGGCACTCAAGAACATTGGTCCCTATAGGTCAGAGATGTATATAGGTACTGAAGGACATTGATTCATACAGGTCAGATATGTTCACTGTTCCACGTTTAAGCATGCCTGGATAACTTGCAAAACAACTTATAATGTAGTGGAAGGAGTGGATCTCATTTTTTCATACATACCAAAAGAATAGGTCCTCTGCTAATAATAAAGTTGTCATCAAATTTGGTAAACCAAGCCTTGATATATCACTTGTTTTGAAATTAATATTATCTGGAGATTTGAAATCAACATCATGAAATCTGCAGCCTTTAATAAGAAATAATATTTTTTAAAATTTTCTTTAGATTAATAATAAATACAATATACAGTGTGACCCCTCTATACTTGTATTGTGGATTCAATGTATGTGATGAAATTCGTGGGTGAGTACATGGTGTTGATATTCTATTCATGCTACACATAAGACATGTATTTATGTCACCTGTTTAGGCTCGAATAAACAATAACACAAGAAAGAGTGAAAACAACAAGCTTTTAAAAATACAGTAATTTATTTCCCTGGAATAATTCTGGAAAAATAAAAAAAATATGAACTTTAGGTTTTATAGAATCAAATCCAAAAATAATCCAAAAATAATCAGAGATTAAAACAATAATAGCAACATGTTCTACTGATTTCACATTTGAATCCCAACGAAGAATCCAAGATGGAAGATGATGACATATATGTAGTGTTTAAGTCTACAGTTCCTTGTAGAAATAAAAATTATCACTCCGGTTTCGGATAGCTCAATAAATTTTTATAGAAGAACTGTCCTTGTTCCACAATATTACATAAGCACATGTATTTTCCAGAAAAATAACAGAATTAATCCTTTTGAATCCAAGTAATTTGAAATAACTCCAAACTAAGTAATTTGAAATAACTCCAAACAGCACAGCATATAACTAATAGTTTAACAGCCCAACTTCTACGTGAATGGCAAACAAAACTAAAAAATATCGTTGACCAGTATACAGTAAAAGTAAAAAAATATCGTAGACGTGTAGTTGTCATTGACATAATTGTGTATTCGGCATCTGTTTTTATTGTTGGAACCATCATATTATTATCAACAATAACACCCTTGCTAGCAGTTGTAACAATTTGTGTTTCAACCACAACAACAATTGCTGGTCTTTTTAATATCATCACAAAAAAATATCTATGTACACAAATGCAAAATTATATGATTATGTAGTGAAATTACATAGAGCAACGCTAGCATACTCTAAATTATTCTTGTTATTATCAACAAGCCTTAACGATGGAAAAATATCAGATTCTGAGTTCATGGAGGTGATTAAAATCTACAAAGAAACAATAACTTTGATTGATTTAGATAATCCGGATTTAAATAATAATGACTGAGTTACTTCAACAGATTACCGCAAATAAAACACCATTGAAAACCACGATGATATCAGTATCCTCAACCAACCCTGAATTTAGAGTTAACTTTCCAACAGCAAATCCAAAAAAAGAAATAGCTCATGCACAATTACATGTGTATTACAGGTGGCCCAATATTAAATCAAAATCCTTTGGCGGATAACCAGCAAATATCTTGTATTTGCAAATAAAATCTCGACAATGGAACGATTGGCCGGTTGTAGTTATACCAACGGGTGGTTATCAAATTGAACAGATCAGCGATGAATTCCAGCATAGAATAAAGTCACTAACAAAAAAATATTTAAAAATAGCTATAATGGTTCATGAACCAATGTTATTAGCCGTGATAGAAATAAATTCACCAGATTATGTCGTTGATATTTATTCTTCGTCGATCAGAAGTGTTTTAGGATGGCCTGAATTAGCACCACCAGCAGCGCCTACAGCAATTCCTGAGCCAGCGTGTTCTGATTTTACTTCGGATAAACACTGATACTGGGGAATTACTACAGGATATGAAAACAGTATTCCGTTGTGGAAATCTATAAAAGCAAACCTGGACAGTGGCTATTTAGCTCAATACATGCATAATGAAATATGATAGATATATAAAACACCTCTAAGTGTGTATGCTACCACCAATGAAATCAAAATTATTTTTAATTATATTAATTAGGAACATAAACAACATTGAGAAAAATTGTGCTAATTATTCACTGAGTATCTTTTTGACGTGATGTCTACAAAATATGAAATCATCAAACATAGAAATATTAAACCAGGCTGTATTTGACTTAGAAATTGTTTATCGAAGCATTATGAAGACGGTAATCAAGTCAGAAGAAAGTTATAAACAGTTTTTCATAAATAAATATTCAATTATAGAAGCGGATCTAGCAACATTTAATTTTAATGGATTTAACACTGCCGAACTAAAGAAATCAGTCAATGATATCAATGATGAATATTTTCCTAAAACACTTGAGGAGTGGAGAAAAATACCACAACGGGAAACTATTCTCAGATATAACAATAATCGATACTGTGAAGGTTGTCATATTTCACCAGGAATTGTAAATATAACGTCAACGATCATGGTTAATCTTGTATGTCATGCAATTGATAGTAGTTATCAAACAGATCTTGAAAAATCAAATCAAAATTAGCAAGGATATATTTTGTAAACTTTTATGTCTCAAGTCCCTCCCGGATATTTGATCTTGCAAGAACCAATCAATCTGGTCTATCTACGATGTCGTAATTTGCTGTTTTCAAGGATACATTTCAAACTAACTGACCAGACCAGACACCTGCTTGATTTAAGGAATGAAATTCTGAGTATAAATTTATATGTAAGATCATAACGATTTTTAATCATAGAGTGTTATGCAAATTAATTGCTTAATCAAGAGGTATTATATAATGTACCAACATGTGAGAATTTTTATACATGACAAAGACATGCTTGAAAATGCCATCAGAACAATAATGACACCATCCCAAGTCAATAGAGAACAATTTAGTGTTAATATAATTATTGATGAATATGGCAATGAAAATTTTTGTTGACGCAGGAAAAATTAAATGAACTGAAGCAAGAACATATTATTATGATTATGTGTAACAGAGATCAGATTCAGAATTATGCACATTCTTGTACTGAATTTCATCAGCTTAAAATATTTTGTCTAATTCTGAATAAAAATCTCATCTCATCAAAAACAGAAGAATTTTGTTTTACATAATAATCCAACAAAGTAAAATCAGATAAGTATATTATGACAGAATTTATTGTTTTAAACTGATTTTTCATTAATTTGATGAGGGTTAAGTAATGAAAATCAGTTGGATTTTAAAAATTTTATGGGTCAAACCTCAAGCAGTTCTCTAAATGATTTTAGGATTTGTCAATGAATTCCTCCTTTTCCGCTCAAAAAGCAATAAAAATCAGACAAAATTCAGTACAAAAAACATTATTTTGGACTGTGTTTCATGACAATTTATTGATAAATCCTAATATCATTTAGAGAACTGAGTGAGGTTTGACCCTTTGAAAATCTGCAATTTAAATGATTTTTTTTACTGACAAATCGACTAAAATCAGTGAAAAACCAATGAATTTTGACTAAATTTCACTACAATCTCGGATTGTTCTAAGAAAATGAACAAAAAAATATTATAATCTGAATAAAAAAATAAATTTGAATCAGAATAAAAAAATAAATCTGAATAAAAATTACTTTCACTTTCACAATCACTAGCCACAACAGGGACCATAACTTTCATTTTCATCACTACAGTCACTGACAGTATTTTCACTTTTGCTAATAACAGCACTTTTGTTTTAACATGATCTTTCTTAATTGTCTCACACGTGTGTTCATATTTTTTATTCTGTTTCATATTCGTTAGACATTTCTGATCTAATTTTCTCAATCGTGTGTGAAAGTGAGACAAATTTATCAACTTCTGTTTCCTTACTGCAGTCAAGGATTGGAACATAGCTTGTTGAATGAGCTTGATGAATTTATACTCGGTAGTGTATATCTTTCTTCAGATTTACACTCTTTTAATGACTCAAATCACAAATAATTTTTTCAGGATTTAGTTTATCAGATATTTTTATACCATCATGTTTTAATTTTTTAATTGCAGAGATAATGGCATTGATATTTTCATAGTTCATTATGTAATAAATATATATTTATATTATATTCCTCAACCATGATGATGCAATACAGTTGTGTAAAACACAACCTCTAGATTACTAAATAAAATACTTCACTTACCTCTTTTCACTGCACTTCAGTCTGTCAGAGATAGAGAAATTCTCCATCTTTTATACGCCTACACAGAATCATTGGGTGAATGGAGAATAAAACAAGAAAATAGACTTGATTATTCTGAATCCACTGATGTTTCGATTAAAGATATTTATTACCCAAAAATTCAAATATCAAAATTATCATCTGCACCATCGGTATATGACCCTATAGCTAGACATAAAACAGTTTATCTCAATGGACTGGGGGTTGTGGTAAATCAACTCCTGTGATCGAATTATTCTTGAACAGTTGTTTAGAAATAGTTGTATTAACACCTACACTCACAAGAGAAATGAGAGAAAAAAATATTAAATTATGTACTAATCATAAATTATTTGATGGAAAGGATTAAAATGGACTCCTGAATGAATGGACGAGAAATATATTCCAAGGATTATTGTTTGGGATGCAATATGTACAGTGTTGCTAGAAGCGCTACAATTATTTCTTCATTGGCTTTTATTGCAGTATACTGCTGTAATAATGTGTGGCGATCATGGTCAACCACCATAGTCTTCAGCATTTATTTTATTGTTGGTGTTATTTTTTAAAATCATAATATCATTTAAGCTCTCTGTATTTTTTACCACCACATTGCACACACAATTGCGTTTCTCCTCCAACTCCAACACCACACCGTAAGCACGATTTTGATCCTAGACTTCCACGATGTACGCTTTGTAAATGATATCCACAGAATTCATTTACACAGACTTTGTTACAGGGAGTTGTAGAGCCTATCATTAGCCACTTACATTTGTTCTTTGTTTGAATCATTTTATATATATACATTATTTCCTTTGCATATTGATATCCAAATCAGCATTCAGCAAGTGTTTGATTAAATCATTCTACAATTGCCTAATCGCAATGAATTGCAGTATGTCCTTGTCTGATTTGGACATTATGTTGCTTCATCAACGACTATACTGCACCAAGAAATTCCTTGCCAGGATTAACGTGGCCATCATTGACCACCCTGTGGTCCAGATCCCTGTTGATAAATTTGTTCATGTGCAGATGAAACTTCAGTTGATAATGGTTCTTCTTCTTTATATCTACTTGCAATGTCAATGACAGTTAACGAGTATTTGTATGTTAATTGATGTCCTCCAATTTTAATAGTATCATGTGGTAAAAATATGATATCTGCTTGATGAACTTCATTTGGAACACTGACATCAAAATGTGCATGCTGAATTTTTTTATTTGGTGGTGGAAATTTGCCATATTGCCTGTCATGCTAACCAATTTGCAGCATTAGAACAAGTGACATTTGCTGCATCAGCAAGTTTATCAATTGCGATTTACCTTTCCAATATTCTCTTGGGCTATAATAAGTCAATTCCATTATTTCAATAATTGGTTGATTAATTACCGGCTCCGAATAATAATTTACCTTTCATCGCAGATTTTATTAAAAAGTTAGCTCTCTAAAAGATTTTTTATATAGAATTTAACAAGTGAATTAACTTCACATCTGCAATATGTCATTGCTGAAGATCTTTACTTTTATAAGCTACATCATGAATATGACATGCTCGATCAATATCATTTATAGGGTACTCTCCAGGTCTTGGTTGATCATTTTTTTATCAAGTCGACTATCAAGTTGGGTTCCAGGACCACAGTAATTATACCCAGGGTGATGTTTTTCTTCTGGGTATTTGGCCCATGGTGTTCCTGGCAGTTTTCCAAGCGAAGCGGCATTATCACTGCCTGACTATCAAGGAAATAAATATATATTTTTATATACCACATTTCACACATTTACCTGTAACACATGCTCTTTATTTTTTGTTATTATTGTTATTAATTCACTTGTGGGGGTGGATGATCTGCATCGAACACAATATAGATTCATATTATAAGTATATGGATGTAATTGATTTCTCAGTGACAAGAAAGCAAGAACCAGTCAAAGATCATCCAGCTCTACCAAATTCTATCAGAGCAATTATCATCGGTCCATCTGGGTCTGGTTAAACACAATTGCTACCTAATTTGATAATGAGATGGATCAGAAAGGATAAGTTGTATTTAGTAGCTCCATCAGTTGATCAGTGATGCTACGAAGTGCTTAAAGATTTTAATGAAAATGCAAATTTGTTAGATGAGGACGGCAATGATATTATTGAATTTATTGATGATATTGATGAAGCCCCATCTGTAGATTACCTTGATGGATTTATTAATAATTTAGTAGTTTATGATGATGTGATGCAGGATAAACAGTCAAATCCAGCTAAAATATTTTCCAGAGGAAGATATTAAAACACAGATGTGATTTATGTTACTAAGCAATATACACAAATACCTAAAGTGATTAGAGATAACTGTAATATTTTAGTTGTATTTAACAGAGTTAATACACATACTCTGCGAAATATTCACCGTACTTAGTGTAGCGGAGAGATGGATATAATTAAATTTAAAAACTTCTTTTCATGAGCACAGTCAACCCCGCACGGATTTATAACAATTGATTTACATGATCCTTGGTCATGATATCAAATAGGCCTTGATACAATTTTTGGATGAGAGACTGATTTAATTATAGCAGCAGAAGGTGTGTAACCTCAATAAAATGTCATGATGGGTAAACACGTGCGCATACTTTTTAAAAAAACACTAACAATAACAATAAAGTGACAAAAAAACTAACCCAATTAGAGAAACTCTCGGTTAGTTAGAAGCTTTGGTTTGGCATTATTGACCTTATATTTTCATTTCATAGGAAGCGTTATTTTTCTAAAAATGACACTCCAGCAAAAGTTCTGTTCACCCCCTCTGCTCCTTCATTATATAAGTAACATTTAGTGTAAATATCATTGTGTAAGTAATATCTTAATGTAAATATCTCTGTGTAAGTAACATATTGGTGTAAATATCACTGTGTAACATCTTGGTGGAAATATCACTGTGTAAGTAACATCTTAGTGTAAATATTACTGTAACATCTTAGTATAAATATCATTGTGTATGTAACATCTTGGTGTAAATATCAGTGTAACATTTTTATGTAAATATCACTGTGTAAGTAACATCTTAGTTTAAATATCACTGTGTGACATCTTGGTGTACCGGTAAACATAAGTGTGACATCTTAATGTAAATATTGCTGTGTAAGTAATATCTTAGTGTAAATATCACTATGTAACATCTAAGTACAAATGTCATTGTATAAGTAATATCCTAGTGTAATTATTGCTGTGTAAGTAACATGTTAGTGTAAATATCACTGTGTAACATCTTGGTGTAAACATGAGTGTGACATCTTAATGTAAATATTGCTGTGTAAGTAACATCTTTGTGTAAATATCACTAAATAACATCTTATTATAAATATCATTGTGTAAGTAACGTCTTAGTGTAAATGTCACTGTAACTTAATGGAAGTAACATCATAGTGTAAATATGGTTTATTCTAATCGTTGACAGATGTGATCAAGGTTAGCAATGGAAAACAAGTGAGAGGCATACTAATAGCATATGAAAAGGTTAGCAATGGAAAACAAGTGAGAGGCATACTAATAGCATATGAAAAGGTTAGCAATGGAAAACAAGTGAGAGGCATACTAATAGCATATGAAAAGGTTATCTTCAGGCTTCATTATTAACAAGTGAGAGGCATACTAATAGCATATGAAAAGGTTATCTTCAGGCTTCATTATTAACAAGTTTGAAATGAACCTAAAATTTCCTAATTGGCACACACAAGTTTATTTTTAGATTGTGATATCTTGGAGATAGGAATATGGTAACATATAGACTGGTGTATCGGGAAACCCAATGAACTGTATCGTCTCTGTCCATTGTTTCAAGGCAAACCTGTGCAGAGAAATGAAACCTAAAGCATATTTCTGAATTGGTGCATATACAAGTTTATAATACTGCACAAGGATGTTGATCCAGATGACATGTTGTTGTTTAGGAGAATGACAAGCATCTCACTAAGGTGAACATTCCTTTATATTTCTTTTAGGAAAGTGATATTTACTTAACCTTCATTGAATAAAGATTTATTGTCAAACAACAAGCTTAGTCTTAATTGTTGTAGATGTGCTACAATTGGGTATGGAAAATTAATATGATTTTCTTTCAAGATAGCAGATTTAAATAGGCATCCAACTCAGTTTGTTCTATAATAATGAATTCACCATTAATGCTTTTTTATCCAGCAAGCATTATGTGGACCAAGTCGCACTTCCTTTCTGACAAGTCGTCGGCCAGATACGACGAGGCTGTATGACTTACACTCATACTGGAGAGAGGCAGCTGGGAATTTCACCACTCTTCCTCAGCATTTCAAAGAAAATGGCTACTTTACACAGTCTGTTGGAAAAGTTTTTCATCCAGGCAAGTAAAAAACCTATAATATTTTTTTTTCTCTTCTCTGACATACTCTTAAGAATAATATAATAATTATTGTTATCTTTCTTAGATGCAAACTGTTGTGACAATTGGTCTACTGAAAACACTTTGCAGTTTGTTACTTTTCATGTGCAGGTGTACTGTGGTCAGTTGAGGTGTCTAAGATAAAGCAGGGATCATACATGTTTTTCCTAGCATCAACATTTGCTGAATCCCAGAGGGATCTTTAAAGCTTGACCCCTTAAGGGTGAGGGTTTCAACACACCCAAGGGATTTGGTAAACATTGATACCGGAAAAATAGCTGTATGATTGATATCGTTAAATGAAAATGAACAATAAAACCCTTTGACATTTTCAGATGTAACTTAAATGTCCTAAATGATGGCATTGATACAGTATGTTGGCTTTATCTAATCATTTTCTGGGGCATTGTACACTCCTTATCAGCCTGTGTAAGGGGGAGCTCACCAGTTATTATGTACTTTTGAGAGAGTGACATGTTAGGTGAAGTTGTTTGCATTTAAAACATGCACAATGGAGAGAATCTTGGTATACCTCTATGCTACATTAATGTAATGTGGATGATATTTCTTTGTATATTGTACTTTTGGAAATTGTACATGATTTAAGCACACTGCTAGCTAAAATGACTGCTCCCTTGTGCTAAAAAATCAGTCTGAATTAGTCTAATGTACATTATCCATAGCAGCTATTAAAATAGGGAAAATGAATTTTGCCAGATTAGACAATACTAGCTTCTGAAAGTGCAATGAATGAATTACCAAGTATATAAAATGTAAAAAATGTTATTGGCTCTTTTTTTTATACAATTTACCTCTGAAGTTCAGGAAGTGAAAATGGCCAGCTGGAGCTAGCACTTTTTTGAAAGATGCACATCTTGAGTAAGGCCAAGCTGTATACTCTATAACCCATATTACACTCACCAATCATACACCAAAATAAAGGGAATTAAAGGTTCTTCAAACTGTATCTAAGATATATAAGGTCATTTTTAAATAGCCAGTATAACCAGTGAGGAAAGCGGGGGAAATTCTTTTTCTTTAAAATTCTAACCCTCATTCAAAATACGAAACTGTAGAGCACCACCTAAAGCATTTGTTGTCCATGAATCTCTTGTGAGAGAGGTAATTTTGATGATCTGTGGAAAATAAATCCCACTTTTGCAGATTGTGTAGTATCGTATATCATTTTTGAGAGAAAAAAGTAATGGATGTAGCTTTGATGACCCGTGGAAAATAAACCCCACTTTTGCAGTTTGTACAGTATTGTACATCATTTTTGAGAAAAAAAGGAACTACACCATATTTACCTATCTTTGAGAGGTAAATATCTTGCCTGCATAATTATTTCTATTGCTATGAGTGAATCATATGAATTAGGAAAAGAAAATGAACCATTTTTTTAATTTCTCAGTTTGGAAAACTTTTAATGTGCAAATTGAGAACGTAAGAAAATTGCATGTTTTCGGTCAAAACACATGATACAGAATGATGTCATTTGTTTCGAGTGTGGCCCAGAAAATGGATTACTATAATAACACACCAGGGTATTAATACAATATGAATTTTGATGCTGATATGTGTATAAAACTATATAAATTCTAGAATGAATATTGTTACCTGTTACGGCTATTTGCAGTCAGTGTAACTAAGAATATTTACCTTTCTTTAGCATAATATGTTTTGACTCCTTAGATTTGATCTTGTCACGAGGCCATCATCAGAGAAATGACTTCAGGACTGGAGTCACATGATGAACTAAATATTGACCATGTGACAAAACCCTCCTGTACAATGGTAGAAGTTCCAGCCTGGAAACACAGTTCAATACTGAATCACCCAATAGCTTCCCTTATTTTCCTCCTCAGGGTATTGTTCTCTCTGCTGAGTTATCTGATGTCATCCCAAGAAATAGTATGCCCCGATTCTCTGCAATGTTCAGCAACTCCTGTCAGGGATTTTCTGTTGGTGTACAAAAGTTCTTTGACTGATTCTTTCAAGGCTCCTAGAGGTTTCCCCCAATGTAGTCTTTTCCATGATTATCACACTGGATTATCACAATGGAGTTTACAGATCATGATTATCACACTGGAGTTTACAGATCATGATTATCACACTGGATTATCACAATGGAGTTTACAGATCATGATTATCACACTGGATTATCACACTGGAGTTTACAGATGACTGAGCACTTCTTACTAAAAGGAGTTTGGATGTACCAAGATTGAGTGAATGGTGTTATAGGGGTTGTGGAATGCATGAGCTCCATGCTTTTGGAAGATTTTTTATGATCTTTCAGAGAGTTCACCAGTATATGGTGAAGGGACCAGTACACATTTAAATTCTTTCTCCTTCAGTAAACACCAACATCAGGTCTTTGAAGCCATTGGCCCTCAAAGCTTTCTTAATATGAATGACCTTGAGCACTCGGTCTTTCTCAGCACTGACAATGCTGTTCACCTGAAGCATCATTCCAGGGTTATCTATAGATTTCAGATCTGAAGTCATTTGAAATTTGACACCAAAATCTCAATAACCAAACTGAAAATCTCAATAGTCGTTTGTTTTCGAGTCATGAGCTCATAAACGGTGTTGTTCTTTATTTATTGAGCAAGTGGATAGTAAAGATTTCATTCAATTTTAGGAGATTTATTCACCTTCTCCTCAGAATTGTTGCTAAACTTCAGTTTCTTGGAATCAGTAAGAATGAATATTACTGGCAAGTCATTTCTGAGATGAGACAGAAAAGAAAATGTACTTTTTTGAACTATTGTGATTAATTGATACAACTTAGTGTGTGACAGTTCAGTGAAAAAGGAAGTTTGACTGGATTTATAAGTGAATATATATGGCATAAGTTATCTTTCAGGAAATTTGATTTGTCAGTGTATAAGACATGCCTTTCAAATGTACTGAATCATACTTATATAAATATTAGAATCTACTCCATTCTATTTTTCTCCAAACTACATATTAGTAAAATAAGTGAGGAAAACATAAATGTGAATAAACTTTGCTGAAGCATGGGTGGGTTGGTGGTGTTAGTGTATGAAATATACGTCTGCTTCTAGAGAAGATATTTGTAACCTCCTTTGATCCATTTTTCCAGGAAAATGCTCAAATGGCACTGATGACTATCCCTACAGCTGGTCTGTGCCAGCATATCATCCACCAACAGAAAAATATAAAATGGCAAAAGTAAGTATCATTTTACCAAACTATATAGTTAGTATTGTTATCATCATCATCATCGTCATCATCATCATCATCATCATCATCATCATATTGCTGCAATATTTACCAGCAGCAGTTCATTGGTATAATTGTTTTGTTCTGCTGATATAGTGGTCAGTATCAATATTTTCACACTTTTGCAAAAGACTTTAGGGATATTTTTATATTTCTTGTCTTTCTGTCCAACTCATCGTTATATCCCTTAAACTAACAACTGGAATTCACAAAACTGGAAAGTTTGTTCCCTATGTTGTAAACTTTTTCCAAGTGGGGTAAGTTTTGTCATTCTGTTTCTCCTGGCTCCTTTTGTACTTTGAGGAGTGTTTACAAGGTTAAATGTGCTACAATTTCTTCTTCATGTATGTTACCTGGTCGTAGTACCTTAGGTATGTGACTTTTGCTTCTCAAATCTAGCCCTTTCAAGCAGAAGCTTTTATAGCTATGGGTGGCAGTCAGACAGTGATCTCCCTTAGATATTAGAATTGGTGCCAGATTTTGTCTGTACATGTATGTCAGTTGCCACTTCTGCACATGCTAGATAATGTGCTGTCTATAGGGACCTCACAAATCTGATGTTAGGAGTTTCTTGTGTTCAGTTGTAGAGTATGTGGAGGAGTTTCGTGACTGAGCAGTGTGTACTTCATCTAAATTTCCAGCTACATTCAAACATATCACTAGCGGCCACCAAGGGAAAAGGCAAAATGGCTTTTGCACAGAGGTCAACATACATTAATGAGCACCACCTACCACTAACAGACCTTCTAAAGATGGAAAGACCATGAATTTAATATGTGTATTGATAATGTATCATATCACAGGCTGTGTATCATAAATCACATCAGTATGTGGCACACTGGTTCACCCCAAGTATTAAATATATCTTGCATATGAGTGGGTGAGTTCTGGAAGCCATATTTCTGATCTTTTTTTATAAACATTGAAATATGGACTAATATCATCAAGATCTGGATGCATTCTGAAATTAGAACTTGAGTAATATTGAGGTTATCTTAGATCTGATTGGATGGTCTTGTCACCACTCAGCAGGCCAAATTTGTTAATCCAATTTTGATCAAACTTGGAGCATATGATGATATCTCGTCAAGACCTTAGATAGGTCCAGTGATAAGAGAGGCACTTATATTAATGCATCTGTGTGGTTGAGTTTATTACATCCTTGATGCCATAATTGTGGGCTTGTATCATCAAAATTGTATTTAATTTTGATAATGAGCATAATTTGTACATATTAATGAGGTGATTTTACATATGATTGGCAGAGGTTGTTTCCTTTCTAGAAGGCATAATTCTGATCTGCTCTTGATAAGACATGGATCTTAAAGACCTCAGAGTTCAATAGTGAGTGAGGTCCATTCATATTAATGAGCTCAATATGCATGAGATTGGTTAAGCTTATGATTTCTATCTAACTTTGAACATAGGTTTATTTGTTTGAAATCTTGTATTAGTTCATAAGCTCTGTTTATATTTATGAGGTGATTTGCATAGATTTTAGGTTCAGGAAGCTGTATGTTTTATAGGGATTTAACAAAAATCGTAAATACACACTGTAGGTCTATCTCATCAGAAGCATGATTGATTTTGAGTGAAATTCTTGCATATTATTGACATGACTTTGCATTGGTTGGGCAGAACAAATATATATTCTCTAATCAAATGTTGATAACACTTGTTGTATAGTTATATGTTATTAAGATGTTCGATGAGTGTGATTATGAGCAAGATCTGTACATAAACATATTATGGATTAATCTTGTAATTGATTGGCTAAACTTTTTACCATTTTATCTTGTTTTGATTGGCTAAATTTGTTACCATTTTGTTTTGTATCTGATTGGCTGAACTGGTTACCATTTTCTCTTGTTTCTGATTAGCTAAACGTGTTACCAATTTGTCATATATCTGATAGGTTCAACTTGTTACCATTTTGTCTTGTATTTGATGAGCTAAACTTGTTTCCATTTTGTTTTATATCTGACTGGCTAAACTTGTTACCATTTTAGAGAGCAAATTCCAGCTGAATTTTACTACACCATGATAAATAAGCTTATATAGTGCATTATCATTGTCTAAGATATGTTCCATAAGATCTGCACATCTTAAGCATCTTAAGAAAATGCCCTTCATCTAATTGGCTGAACTTTTTGCCTTCCAAGATTATCAGCAAAAGATCATTTACACTAATTATACCTATCTCTTTATGAAGAATTTGTATTAAATTCAATTAAAATACAAATAATTAATGATATAAAGTTTGTGGGATTGTTTACATCAGTTATTTTCTTTGTTCTTACAATACTGTGTAATCTAGCTTAGTACAATAGTCAACTCTCTGTTTATGTAAGACAGGTGAGCAACATCAGGCTCTCTAGGGCCTTTTGTTTTTACTTATGTACTTGTCCAGATTTTACAGTATGTATATTACACAGGTTTGCCCTGGACCAGATGGGAGGAGATACATGAACCTTGTGTGTCCAGTAGATGTGAAGACCCAACCAGGAGGGACTTTACCAGATATAGAGAGTACAGATTTTGCCATCCATTTCCTAAAAAACTACTCACTGGATACAAATGGAAAACCATTTTTCCTAGCTGTAGGATATCACAAGCCCCACATTCCAATGAAGTACCCAAAGGAATACCTTGGTACAGTAATCCAGAGCACTTAATCTCCATCACTAAAGCTTTTAAACCTTTATCAACTGCTCCAGTGGCCTAGTGGTTACAGCATTCACCTCAGATGCAGAAGGTTGTGGTTTCGAACCCCAGCCGAGTCATACCAAAGACTTATAATTTTTTCTCCAGTATTTTTAAAATAAATCTCTATCTTTCTGTTTCTGCATTTACAACAGGTATGCAAATGATGTGTTAATAGCTAACTTTTAAATTTGTAATTACATAGATGTGATATAAGATTTATGTTTAGTAAGTTCATTTTTTAGAGCACCGAAATAAAACTATGGTTGTTTTAATCTGAGTCCTTGTTCAGCCATATTTGTTCCCTTTTGAGATATAGTACCCATTGAGGAACCATCCATCCACCAACAAAACTTAAATTTGTTGAGTGCCAGTCTATTCCAACCTAATTTTATTTCAGTTGCAGTCTGTTTGCATCTGTTTAACATAATAATTTACAGCATTCTTCAGGGGCAGATAATAGAATGCCTGGAATAGGAAAGGATTTACCCAGCCAAAATGATTATATAAAACTGGAAAGGTTGGAGGGGGTATGGTATAGAGAAACCAGAATGATTGCTTAGTATTTTAAAAGTTGTGGGGAAGTGGGTAGGAAACTAAAATGATAACATAAAAATGGTAAAGTTTTCTGAAGAATGTGGAGACAAAATCATAGCATAACAAACCCCACTTATTCAATAAAAAAACCCACTCATCTAGTAAAATTAAATGACTTAATTTTGCAGATTAATTTATTAAAATCCTGGGTATTTTTAAACTGGTATAGGCATGTTTGAGTGCATGATCCATGTCAAAACAATTACATGATCTTCATGGAAATGCTTTCTTCGAGCATTTACAACTTTGAATTTATATGTGTTTCTTATTCTTTTCAGCTTTATACCCCCTTTCTAACGTTAGTCTTGCCAAGGACAACACATACCCTGTTAATCTTCCTCCTGTTGCCTGGAACCCTTGGACAGATCTGAGGGAAAGAGATGATGTTAAGAGTCTTAACATCAGCTTACCTTATGGTCCCATCCCTTCAGATTTTCAGCTGCTAATCCGACAGAGCTATTATGCTGCAACAGCGTATATGGATAATGAAGTTGGGCGGCTATTGGCAGCTTTAGATGCAACAGGGCATGCAAATAACACCATTATTGTCTTTTTTGGAGACCATGGTACATTTCCTTCCAGTTTTGGTTCAGGGAATAGATTTTAATACAGTAATCCAAAACTATAAAGTCTTTCAACGTATCACTGATCCTGATAACTGTCATATATTCCATTAAATGAGTCAGATTTGTTTTGTTATTGCTACCTTATTTCACTTTCTTAAGTTCTCGGATAATGAGAACAATAATAATGCAGTTTCACAATCATTAAATACTGTTACTTTTGTATTTTAAAACACAGTAAGGACACAACCTTATTTGAATGCCCCTCATTATAAGGCTATCTCACTCACATTAAAATATACTGCTTTATAGAGGGTAAGATGGCCATCTTATCACAATCTGAGATAGCGATGACAGGGAAAAGTTGTCATAATGGGACCAAGATTATGAGTTTGTGTTTGATACTTGCTGCAGCAATACTTATTCTGCTTTGGAGCATGGAACATAAACACTGATGCCAGCAGTATGGAACATAAACACTGATGCCAGCAGTATGGAACATAAACACTGATGTCAGCAGTATGGAACATAAGCATTGCTGCCAGCAGTATGGAACATAAGCATTGCTTCCAGCAGTATGAAACATGAGCATTGCTGCCGGCAGTATGGAACATAAGCATTGCTACCAGCAGTATGGAACATAAGCATTGCTTCCAGCAGTATGAAACATGAGCATTGCTGCCAGCAGTATGAAGCATGAGCATTGCTGCCAGCAGTATGGAAAATAAGCATTGCTGCCAACAGTATTATATGAACATGCTTGCAAACTTGCAATGAGATCGAGAGAGGGAATATTTTTGTGTGTCCATTTAAAGTTGACATTATACATTGGTATATGAAGATTACACTCCTGACAACAGTGATTATGTTCTATAAAATTATTAATATTGGAATGTTAATGTAGACAACAAAAAGATGGTATACGGTAATATCATACTGTAATTAGCATGTCAATATTGACAGCATTAGTCTAAATAACACAGATCATGTACTGTAAAATGACTATTATTATTGACATATCAGTCTAGACACCACAGATCATGTAAAATGACTATTATTATTAACTGATTCGGCGTGATGAGGCTGTACCCTACTTCCAAGCCCTGCAGCATCAAGGCCATTTAAGATAGGCCAACGTGGGTGGTATTAAAACAAAGCAGACAGATATAGCTCTAAAAAGATATCAAATAATCTGGAAGTTCTAGTTGCACTACAAAATACAGTTAGAAAAAGCTCATTTTTTGGACCCGTTTTTTTTTTTTCACCCAAAATTTGCTCAAGATCGGAATGCGATTTTGTGTCCGGATTTTAGACCTTTAGGCCTCAGCTCTAAGGCATACCAGTCTTAACTTCACACAGACAGGTGAATCTTTGCAAAAACTAGGATAAGGTGGGCATTTGGAATAAAGTGCAGTCTCCATACGAAAAAGATGGGTCTATTAAGCAAAAAAAAAAAAAAGAACTCCAGCTTTTACCCTTCTGCTCATGCGCAAGCAAAATAACCAATGGAAATCGATGTTTCTAATACAACTAGGCATTATTCTCATGGATAATCTGTTGAAAACTGCTGTATTACAATGTATTCAGAAATAGCACCCCAAATCTCATTCCTACGCACATTTCAGGCAAAAACGACAAAAACCTCTGGGGCCAAATGAGTTAACACATCAGTCTAGACAACACAGATCATGTACAGTAAAATGACTATTATTGTAAGCACATCAGTCTAGAAAAACAGATCATTTACTGTAAAATATTCTAGCACATTGTGTTGAATACATAGATTATATATTTTAAAAGCACTAATACAGACACGTCAGTAAGTACATCGGTTTTGACAACACTGATTGTGTACTGTGAAAGGACTACTTTAAGATGTTGGTCTTGACAACAATGATTATCACATCAGTCTCGACAACACGGCTCATGTACAGTAACATGACTATTTTTAGCATGTCAGAATTGGCATTTCACAATAGAATAATGTTGGCACATGTCTAATTCAAACAAATAAAAATATAAAATCAGATCTTAGTGTGCATGTAGCAGTTGACAATCATGTGAATGTTTTAAGTGCATTAATATTAGTCATTGCATAGTATCTCTTTTCTTTTTTTCTTTTTGTAGGTTGGTCCCTAGGAGAGCACCAAGAATGGGCCAAGTATAGTAATTTTGAGGTGTCTGTCAATGTACCCCTGATGATCTATGTTCCTGGAATGACAGCCTCTCTTTCCAATTCAGGCAGGACATTCCATCATATCAACCCACTTGATGCACTCGACACTAATCATGAGCAGATACATGGATACACAGTGTTAAAATATGAAGGTTTTGCAAAGTCACAATATGTTGATAACGAGCTGCCAAAATTCACTCTGTCAGGGCTTGATTCAAAGCCATTGCATATGGTAATGGACAGTTCTGATATTTTGAAGAATGGTGAGAATTCTATTCAATACAGGGATGAGTTAGTAGAACTTGTAGATATTTTCCCGACACTTTCGCAACTTGCAGGGTTGCAGGTGCCTATTACATGCCCAGAAAATTCTTCCACCAGTACTTTTTGTACCGAGGGTGTTAGTTTGGTTCCGTTACTAACACTTACTATTGATAAAAGCTCTTCAAATGAACCTAGTATGAAGTGGAAGTCAGCAGTTTTCAGCCAGTATCCACGACCAGGTGACTTTCCAATGAATAACAGTGATGAGCCTTCTCTGCACGACATAAAGATTATGGGATATTCCATGAAAACTCTTAACTATAGCTATACAGAGTGGGTTGGCTTTGATCCACATAGGTTTACAATGAATTGGTCCGATTGTCATGCTAGGGAGTTGTATATACATGATTTGGATCCATCTGAGAATAACAATGTGGTAGAATTAAGACAGTATCAGAGTCTTGTTACTGAACTGTCACAAAAACTGCATGACGGATGGAGGCATGCATTTTTAGGTGCACAAGGAGATAACCCACCCTAAGGTAGTCTGGCAAATGAAAATTTACTTGACCATTTAATCATTAGTGCAATATCCCTTTAGAAATAGACTGTACCTCTCATTGTGCCAAAGTTGTGAGTCCATTATTAAGTCATTAGAGTCTATGTTTATTTTATGCCCACTAAGATTATGGTAGGGGCATGTTGTGTTGCCCATCTATGCCTGTCTGTTTATCCTTCACACCTTGGTTTTGTGTATGGGTGATTTATGGAACTGTTGTGGGGAATCTGTGCTCCATTAACACATTTCTATTTTCATGCTGCTTTATATTATTCAGATACATTACCTAATCATATTACCTTATGAGAGTGCCACTGCTCTCCAGCCTTCCCAGTTAAAATTTTTAGCTATAGGAGCTAAGTATTGTCTGGCCACATATGTGGCAGTCAGACAGAGTGATCTCCCCTATTTTTAATAATTGATGCCAAATCATGTGTGCACCTTAGCTACTGTTTCAGCTCTTACCAAGTAGCATTGCACTTTGCGGTTGAGAGACCTTGCAAATCATCAAGATTTTTGGAAGATATTCAACATTAGAGCAAGTTGGAGAAATATTCTTTTCAGAGAAGTATATTCTATCCATAGTTCCAGCTTTTTCTTGCTTCTTTCTTTCGCAGACAAATACTTTCTATGGAGCAAGCACAACATGCTGGGATGCATGGCTCCTTCCATCATTTCAGTTGGCCAGAGGAATTATTGCACATCATTATTCTGGGGATGAAAGCCATATTTACAGTACTTCATTGGTGGCAGGAGAACTACATGAAAAGGGTGTTTTCATTCTTTATGACAACACCACAGTAGTGATTTATATTAGAAGACAAGGGGGAACCAGATGTATGGCTTCTTAAGATACAGCATAATGACTTATACCGGATTTGCATTGCAGCATATAGAATTAGTACTCCAACTGGGTTTTCAGTTGAAAAGCTGCCTCACATACCTTAAGGGTTCAGAGGTGTTCTCTCTGGAAAAAGGAATGTAACTTCCTTCACTCTTCCCTATTCTCCTAAGGTATTATGATTCAGTAATATATTTGAGGAAGAAACTGATTTTTCTTGTAAAATATGTTTATTTGATGATAGTTACTCTATTATTAATACAGATGCACACTCTCATCCTGTCTTCTGCATGTACAGCCTGCTGGAGAGTGAGCATTCTACTCTTGTAGTAACTGAGGTACGTACAGGATTTAACACCAATGGGGCACACTAAAGATATGATGTACTTCTGAGAGAGTGACAGTTGTAAGGCAAAGTTGTTTGCATTTGCAACATGCACAGTGGAGAGAATGTAAGCTAGTCTTACAATGTAAGACATAGCACATGTTGTTTTTGTGTTAGTGATATGTCTTACTACCCAAATAATGGCCTTGTTTAGCGTGTTACAATGTCAGTTGACATCGGAATGAGTAGTAAAACTTTCAGGAATATCTCACACACTTGGCAACCTATATCGACACTCTTTCACTAATTTATGTGTAATTAATATACTTACTTGCTTTTTTTATCCTGGAGGAATGAAAATATGACACTAGCAAATGGATGCATTTTCATGTTCTGTTGACATACATTTGAATTTTTTTGCAATGCAACGGTAGCCAAGGTATGCAGAGGTATGTTTAAGTAGGTTCGTGTGGGGGATATGTTTCTTGAACGAAATGAAATGTTGATTACAGTTCCAATATGCATGATATATTTTTATTAATTTTGTTTAAAGAATAATATTTCAACTTAACCCGATTTCGGCATTCACGGCTTTCATCGTTTTCCAGCCAACTGAAATGTAGGACAACAAAACTTGAAAACAGGTCCATGTCTTTTGCAAGAATTTGAATTTATTAGAGAAAAGACATCAGGGTAAGTAAAGTCTGACAAAAACATTATAACTTTTCTTTGTAGAAAAGCATCGTTATTGGTTGCCTATTGTGTGTGATATTTCTGAAAATTTGAATTTCGTTACATTGTTAGTCAACATCAAAACATGCTACACAGTGCCATTACTAAGGTGGTAATACCCATTACCCCCCAGAACAAACATATCAGGTGACGTGTCTTACATTGAAGGACTAAATGTTAGTATACATCTACGTTACTTTCATTTATTAGACCTGAAATATTTTTAGATATTGTACTTGTGAATATTGCACATGATCAAAGTGCATAGCTGGCCAAAATGGATGATTTTATGTGCTTGAAAAATCAGTCTGAATTGGCCAAAATGGATAATTTTATGTGCTTGAAAAATAAGCCTCAATTAGCCAAAAGTGGATGATTTTTTGTGCTTGAAAAATCAGCCTGAATTAGCCAAAATGAATGATTTTATGTGCTTGAAAAATCAGCCTCAGTTAACCAAAGTGGATGATTTTATGTGCTTGAAAAATCAGCCTGAATTAGCCAAAATGAATGATTTTATGTGCTTGGAAAGTCAGCCTCAATTAGCCAAAATGGATGATTTTATGTGCTTGAAAAATCAGCCTGAATTAGCCAAATGGATGATTTTATGTGCTTGAAAAATCAGCCTCAATTAGCCAAAAGTCACTATCTTTAACAGTTAAAAAATTAGTGAAATTGAATTCTGCCAGACTAAACAATACCAGCTTCTGGAAGTGCAATGAATGAATTACAAAATATATATATATATAAAGTTTAAAAAGTTATCTGGTCTTTTTTAAAAACAATTTATGATCAAGTGGAGTGAGCAGTTTTTTTATTATAGGTGCACATCTAAAGTAAGGCTAAGGTGTATACTGTATAACCCAAATTACACCCATCAATCATAAACCAAAATTCTTGAACTATCTGCCCCTACGCAAAATATAGAACTGTAGAGCACCACAAATTCCTCTATCAAGGGGAGATCATTCTGATTGTCACCTATGTGGCAAGACAATATTTAGCTCCCATAGCTAAAAATTTAAACTGGAAGGGCTGGATTTATGAGGTAGTGGTAATACTTCATTGATATTATGATTAGTAAGTGTTGTCAAAGAAACATTTTACTAGAATAATTAGTTTTTAAAAAATATTCTTATATGTATGTGTAATCTTAATTTATTTGATGCAGTTGTTTGTACAAGTTAAATATATGATATAGATGACAGTGTAGTTCATATCATGTAAAGTTGTTGATGTTGTTGTTATGGGGTTTAATGTCATTTTTCAGCACAAGATAGGCTATACATAGCAGCCAGTATTAATGGTGGAGGAAGAACCCAGGAAAACCCCGGAAAGAACCACCAACCCACGAGAAGCTACTGACAAGCTTTCTCACATATCCACATTGGCTGAGCCCGAGACTCGAACCCATGCAGACAGAGGTGAGATGGCAGTGATCCGTGATGGAGAGCGCTTTAGACCACTTGGCCACTCTGGGTCCCATGTAAAGTTGTAATTACCTGACTGTTTGTAATGTGAACTCTTGGTGATGTCCATTATCAGTCATGATTCAAATTTCACCGTTGGCATTTTTGAAAAAACTGCAAGCCAGTTTTCATCAGACTTTGTTGCATCATTTAAATCAAAGTAGTGATTTTAGGAATCATCCTTGTAAACTCTTGGCAACCACTGCAGTCAAAAGTAAGAAACACATTTTGACCTTTTCAAAAGAAACAATGGACCAGTTGGAATCAACCCTTCTGGAAATGTTTCTAATGATATTCTATTACTGTGTGTTTTATGCCCATGCAAACTCTGGTTCCTCTGTACACCTCAATGGGTTCGGGAGCGGGAGACCTCAGTAGTATAACATAAGTGACCAAACCTGGTAATTGTCAATAATTACTGTTTATATAAACGCTACTTATGGAAAATTTACTGCCTACCTCCTAAAGTTACTACACCTAAATCTAGCTACATTATTTTCAGAGAACTGTCTCCCCACATCCTCTTAATCATCTCACTCTCCTCTGTCTATAAAATATACCAAAAGACAAACCAACACCCAATTTCCTTACAGAATATAATTGGCTAACAATTACCTTTGAAAGGCAGGCCCTATAGACCAACCCTGTATCTAAATTCTGAGCCATAGTAATGGTAACTGTTGATTCTGTTTATGCATGTCATCATGTCATTCTTAAAATTACATATTTAAATTTTTCTTACCATAATTTTCCTTTGATTATACTAACTACCATTTGGCTTCCATGGAAAGAGGGTGATTTTTTTAAAAAGAGTACCACATATCACTTTTTAGGTGCCTTTTGATTTCCAAACTTAGAACTGTTAAACGTTTGTGGATTTGTTGATAGAATCAATTACTTATTAAGAGTCAGTGAGATACACAATGTTCATTTTCATATACCCTTTTATAATATATTTATTTATAATCGACTTCCAAAGGTAACTCAGTTCATAAAGTTTGCCCAAATCAAGTTTTCTCTATTATATTCCTCCAACTGTATTTTTACCACAACAGCTTTTGTATGTGTTAGCAGCACTAATGTTATCCTGCCCAGTGGGATATGCACATACATGTAGTTTAAGCACAAGGATATGCATTACATCTTGTGTAAGTGCAAGGATATGCATGTACATCTTGTGTAAGTGCTAGGATATGCATGTACATCTTGTGTACGTGCTAGGATATGCATGTACATTTTGTGTAAGTGCTAGGATATGCATGTACATTTTGTGTAAGTGCTAGGATATGCATGTACATTTAGTACAAGTGCTAGGATATGCATGTACATTTGGTGTAAGTACTAGGATGTGCATGTACATCTTGTGTAAGTGCTAGGATATACATGTACATATGGTGTAAGTACTAGGATGTGCATGTACATCTTGTGTAAGTGCTAGGATATACATGTACATATGGTGTAAGTACAAGGATATGCATGTACATGTGGTGTAGGTACTTATGTTATTAATCTTATGCAAATTCTCCTGCAACATTACAGACAGAGACTTCAAACCTTGTCATATGTCTAGGGGTGGTTTTTTGATATGTGTAACAGTCTTATGATAACTATTAAATTATGAGACCAGCATGTCAGAGAATTGGTGTTAATTGCTATTATTTACCTGAGCGTCAACATATTTCAGATGGGGGCTTGAATGAAATTCTCTGGTTCATACCTTGGGGTCAGAAAGTTGTGATTCATGGGTAATAACTTTGAAGCTATTGTGATTCCTATTCATTAAGTAAACATACACTTATTGGGCATGAAAAGACAAACTCAGATATGAAACTTTTCCTCAGGGTAAATATTTATCCCCAGTGGCTTATCCTGGATTATAACATATAAACAACTGAGATCAGCACAACATATATATGTATACACTTACTGGACAAATAGATGTATACAGTATTATGTATATTTAATTTGTATTCATTGTTATTTTTGTTTCTCCATGATAATGTATTTTGGAATTGACCTTGTCAAGTTCATTTTCTACCTGACCAGTAATTTTTCTTTTGGTAAACAAAAATACATAATTATTATTTCCCAATTAATGTGGGGTAAATATTATGATCATTATCAATAAAGATAAACATATTTATTTGGGTCTGGTCTAGGACATTTGATATTCCCAATGGAATAACCTGTTGTACCTAATGTTTACCATATTATTTATTTTAAGTTTAGTAACAGATTTTATCTTGTTGACAGCTTAGAGGTTTCTCAGAATGTACTTGACCAACATACTGGTTTCTCCTTTGTGTCTTAGTTTTTTATACATAATCTTGTTTACTTGAAAAATTATTTATTCTTGCTTTAACATCTTGTACCAGAATCAATCTTATTGTTGTGTTCAGATTTTGATTTGGGTGAAAGTGTTTATTGAAATTATTGTTCACTGGAAATACAAAGTGCTCATCTATAATATTCTTGGACAGAAACATTATTTTGAAATTATAATGAACTCAGACATGGACATCTTGGATTATATTATTGTGATTAATTGGAAGACTGTTAGTACATCATTACACTTCTGGCTACTGATACATTTGAACTTTCAAGACTTCAGGCACATCAATTCCTTCAGTGCTGGATCATATTTCAAACACCACTGGAATTTTAATTAGAACTGTATTCATTAGGACTGGTTATAGAACCTTTTGGACTATTTGTGATTTAAGAATCACTGTAAGTTTTCTTTTAAATTTTCACTTTGTATTTATGGGAAAAAATGATTAGTTGAATTTTACAAAACTTCTTGGTTTTCACACTTTTCTGTTATTTAGTGTAAGACTGTAGATTCATAATAACATGCTGTTAATGTAAGCCCTAGGATCCATACTTAAGCACCACCACCCTCACTTTGGATTTAGCTCCTGGGTTAAAACATAGAAACTATAGAAATCCACCCATGCTATAAACATTGGAACATAGGGTTGAGTAATCTATTTTCTAGGGATAATGGCAACTAAACATTTATGCTGGGAAATGGGAAACCATTTTGCCAGATCTAAAATCAGTTATGCAGCCAATATATATATATATATATATATATATATATATATATATATATATATATATATATATATATATATATATATATATATATTTGGACAATTCTCTTTGTCACCCCAACACAACTTCCGAATATTTAGAATGGTGTGGGAAGAGCTGCATAATAAATTCTATCTATGCACAATGACATAGTTTTATTTACTTTCAAAGATATTGTTTTGATTTTTTGTTGTTTTTCATAATTCTTCACATAATTCTAGTCCATTATGCACACATTGTTTTATTTTGAATAAATTATTTCCTGTGAAGATCTGTAGTGTTACTTTTTATTTATCAGATTTTTAGCTGATAAAAAATAAAAAGGTTTTCCAAATTCTTTCAAATTAAACAGTTTTTGTTTGTACTGTAGACAGCTTGGCCATCTACAGGTAACTGCGGTACCATCAACTGTTGGGGGATGCACATGCAAGTCCAGCAGTACATATAGACATTTAAGTGAGCGATAGCAAGAACTGGGACTGGATTTGTAAAAAAATAACTCACTGCTGACACAAAAATGCTATATCATGGGAATGGATTATAACTGAAGAATATACTAAAAACAAAAACCACATTTAACTATTAAACCATCAGTACAAAGAGTAACATATATGTATCTCACTTTAATGCGAATTTGTAACTCACTTGCTCGCACATTTTTTAAACTTGAGTATGTGATCAAAACAAAATTTTGTCACTCAAGATATTGTCAAGGTAGAATCACAGGTAAAGAAATGATTACACACCATTAACCTGATCTAAGGCATAATGATTTGCAATGTTTTTGTAATTGTTATGAAAAAGTTGGTCCTGAAAAACTGTTGTTAATACATATTCAAATGCAAGACATTTATTGAAAGCATCTACTACTGGCTTGCTTTTCTAACTTCCACAACAGATGCCTGTATTGTATATTTATATATTCATGTGAAAATAACATGAAATTTTGATATAAATACAGCTAATTTATATTTGAAAAAAACATTGTATGCTTGGGGTGGCAAAGCTTCTGCTGACAAAATATTGAAAGTGCACATCTTTGGGTTTTTTATGTGTATTTGTCACCCACTGGCCTCTTCAGGTACATGGTCTTTGAGATGCAGTAACTATTCAAGTTCATTGCATGTGCACTTTGTGTGAAATTGAGTAATCAGTGAAAGTATTTTGCTACCGTATATACTCACTTGTAAGATAAGTGCAAGTGCAAACTACACAGAATGTGCTGGCAGATATGGGACTGTGCAGTTTGTTAGGCTCAATCAGTAGAACAAGCAAATTAGACCCTGATCTGCAGGTGCATTATGCTGTGGTAGATCATGATCTTTGTTGTTTGCAGTTTGACTTGACTTATTATCAAGTCAGTAATAGAGTACAGTTCTTATTAACAAAGCAGTCTTGTACAAGCAGAACAAGTACAGTTTGCTTCAATGAATGATAAATAGTTTCATCATGAAGCCAAAACTTTGTTTTCTTTGGTCAATCAGATTTTATTTCTTGCTCCTGTTAGTTGATTATTTGATATTTAGACATGTACATATATACAACTTGTATGCCAATATGGCTTCCTTAAAGCTTTTATTAATTAGAACAAGGGAATTTATCAAGGGCCTATGTTATTGGTTAGCTGTGAAACAAGTAGAATGCCTTAAATCCCATGACATTTTACAATGCATTAGCAAATAATAATAATAATAATAATAATAACTAAGACTTTATTTAGAGAAGGTAACTCAGTTACAGAACTAATCTACCTTGAGGCCTTTTGTCTGTTATGTATGATATATACAGTATATACAGCATGATGTAAAGAGTCTGGCTTGACATTAAATAATTAAGTGATTTTAAAAGTCAAAATATCAAGCCTGGAACACATGCACAGGCATCAGTGAAAACATAAAGATATATAAAACATAAAATATCATCCTGCATTGAAAAATTCAGCTATGAAAATTATGCAAAATTACAGAAAAGCAGGTGGTATTTTTTGTACTAGAACTGTTAAATTTTATAATGATTTCATCCATTTAAGACATTGATTATGAAAAGATGGAATGCTAGGAGCCTGCCTTATGTCACTGGACATGTTGTTTCATACCAGTGGACCAGTATATTGAAAACTGTTTTTAAACAATTCCTTCTTTGGCCTTGGTATAATGTAATTTTTTCTTCTTATGGACCTTAAATTTGGAGTACCATCAGCATCACTTTGGTAAAAGATATTGCTTAGATAGACAGGAATGTCTTTTCTGGATACTTTATACATCAATTTGGCCTTTCTTAGAAATATTCTTTCATGTATTGTTAAAACCTTTATATTATTCATTGCATCCTGAAAATTATCTATACATTGATCTAGAATTAAATGGCAAGCCCTCTTTTGGAGTTTTAAAAGTCTTGTTATGTTTCAATTAGAGGCATTACCCCAAATTACATTACAGTAGTCCAGATATGGCTGAATATAACTTTTATAAAAGATGACCCTATACTGAAGAGGAATGTGTGTTTTGATTTTCTTCAGTAGCCAAAGATAAGAATTAACCTTTTTGAAATGTGTTTAATGTGAACAGACCATGTAAGATTGTTATCCACGAATACACCAAGAATTCTATCTTGAGAGGTCATTTTGAGGCTCACGTTGTCAAATAGAACCTGGAGAATGTCGCTTTCTAGCCTTGCTTGTTTTTGTTATGTTGTAACTAGTAGGGCTTTTGTTTTCTCTGTATTTATGATCATACTGTTTTCCTTGCACCATACTTGAAGTCTGTTGAGAGCATCTTGTAAGTTATTTTTCAAGTACCGTTTTGGTTTTACCACTCTCAGACAGTGTAGTATCATCTGCATAGAGGTCAGTGGAAGAAATTGAAGTTTCAAATCTTAAGAGGTAAATCATTGATAAAGAGAATGAATAACAGAGGTCTAAGGATAGAGCCCTGTGGTACTCCACAATTAATATTTTTACTTTCAGAAAGTTGACCATTTAAAGATACTTTTTGCACTCTGTTGGTTAAGTAAGAAGTAAACCAGTTTAGGGAGTTTTCAGTGCATTGATAGATTTTTAGTTTTTCAAGCAAAATTTCATGGTCTACAAGATCAAAAGCTTTACAGAAATCAACCATAATAGTGCCTACCATTTCTCCTTGATCTAATGCTTTCAGCCATTTATCAATCAAAGATACAAGTGCAGTTTTACAGGAGTGATTCTATTGAAAGCCAGGCTGATTATCATGAATAAGAGAATTGTGATGAACTATGTCTGACATGGAAGGATAAAAATTTGCAAATGGTCTGTCATGATAGACTACTTGGTGTTCTGGTAGATAATAACCTATTATGGACTGAACATATCAAACATATCAGTAAAAAAGTCAATTAATGTACATGTCTTCTCAGTAGGATAAGACCGTTTCTACTTGAAAAGCACATAAAAAAATGACAATGTGCACGACCTTCTGTTGTTGCTGCAAAAAGAGTGGTCACACGGCTAGCAGATGGAATGTATGGCAGTATATACATTGATCTAGAATTAATGTGGAGAGTGGGGTCTCCATGCTCCAAATAAGTAAAAATGGAGATATAATAGTGAGGCCCTGGGTGTCCAAGTTGTCTAAAGTTTTCACCTTCACGGATCACTGCCATCTTATCTCTGTCCACATGGGTTCAAGTCTCAGGTCAGCCAATGTGCATAAGGGAAAAAGCTGCCAGTAGCTTCATATGGATTGATGGTTCTTATCAGGGTTTTCTCAGGTTCATCCTCAAATACTTTGATGGGTTGATGGGTCTTATCAGGGTTTTCCCAGGTACATCCTCAACCACTTATACTGGCTACCATCTATCGCCAATATTGTGCTGTAAATGGCACTGAACACCAAAGCAATAAACAATAGAAACAATAGTATTCAATTTTGTTATATGGCAATCAGGTGTACTTAACAGTTTAGCAAATACAGCTGACTGTAGATTGCCAAGGCTAGGTCTTGTGTAAACTGCATACTCAATTTTACCGTTTTATGACACCTAATGGTGTGTTTTATGTGGAGCATGCTTATTACTAATAATATGAAGATATTTTTCAATTTGGATGATATTTAAAAAGTGAAATTTAGAATTCCATAGAATGTTTGCTGACCTTGAACACTTAAATCTCTTTTAATGCTGCCAAAACCGTACAGAATGAAGATTGGTAGCAAGACAGTCATACTAATTCAGTAAGGGGCTTGGTTATTTACAGTAAAATATTACATTTTTTTATAAATATAATAATGAAAGTAGAAAAGCATATAAAAAGAAATATAAAATTTTAACATTTTGCAATACAAATTATATACATGATTTAAATTACCTAACTATCCTCTGTATATCCAAATATTTTCGTGCTGTTTTAATCATATATCAGAACAAGGATATCGTAAAATTCATTGTTACTTTACTGTTTGTTTATTTGAATGATCAGGCGATTTACTGTTTATCAAGTATACAGCTGCTTGTCAATGACATTTTGAAGTACAATAAAAAATATTGTTTGATACTTTCAACAATAATATGGCAGTATAGATGATGCTTATCACAACCACACATCCACTTAAAACCAACTTAAACTGGCATTTAAGACTATCAGTTTTTAATTTTGAATTTCATATCACTATACAAGAGTATTTCAGAACTGATCATATCGTGGTTATAAACAAGAATACCCCCAAGTCCCTTGGTCACAGGATACATTGTTTTCATCATTGACATTGACATGCAGAACCATCTATTTATATATATATAGAGAGAGAGAGAGAGAGAGAGAGAGAGAGAGAGAGAGAGAGACACACACACACAAAGTGGAACCTAGTTAATTTGGACACCTTTGACCCCAGCGACTATATCCAGATTATTGAGTTTTCTGGATAATTGAATGATGCACATTTTTATTTGACGATGTCATATTGTATACTTGTACTGTACACATAAATGTATTAGCTATGCATGCACTGTATATTCAGTAATAGTTGAAATGAATACATATGTTGATCTGTGTTCATTTCACTTTATTATAACATTCACTTGTACACATAACTATAAGTTTAAGCAGTTAAAACATGGAACACATCATATATTATGTCAGTTTCCTCTGACCTTTGTTTGCCTGGATTCTTAGGCAGATTGATATGCAGTGAGTCTTGCTGACCTTTATTGCCTGGATTCTTAGGCAGATTAATATGCAGCGAGTCTTGCTGACCTTTGTTCACCAGGATTCTTAGGCAGATTGATATGCAGTGAGTCTTGCTGACCTTTGTTTGCCTGGATTCTTAGGCAGATTGATATGCAATGAGTCTTGCTGACCTTTGTTTGCCTGGATTCTTAGGCAGATTGATATGCAGTGAGTCTTGCTGACCTTTGTTTGCCTGGATTCTTAGGCAGATTGATTTACAATGAGCCTTGCCGACCTTTGTTTGCCTGGATTCTTAGGCAGATTGATATGCAATGAGCCTTGCTGACCTTTGTTTGCCTGGATTCTTAGGCAGATTAATATGCAATGAGTCATGCTGACCTTTGTTTGCTAGGATTCTTAGGCAGATTAATATGCAGTGAGTCTTGCTGACCTTTGTTTGCTAGGATTCTTAGGCAGATTAATATGCAGTGAGTCTTGCTGACCTTTGTTTGCTAGGATGCTCAGTCAGATTATCATGCAATGAGTCTTGATATATTTGCTGGTGGATATCTTGAATGTTAACTTTTGCAAAAATATTTTTTCATGTGGGCTTGTATCTGCTCATCTACGCTTGCTTAATGGTGCCACCATAATAATGCAAACAGTTCAAATATTAGAAATTGGTATCTCACAGTTAAATGTGTTATGGTAAGTTAATATATAGCATTCATTTTTATATTACAACAGTTTCAGCTGCTAATGAGCCAGTATTTTACATCACTTTTTATTATGAAATGAAGTCTATACTGTCCAATTCTTAAATCAATCAACCTTTTTATCTGATGGGCTGTATTTTCATATATGATTCTTTGAATTTCTTATTTTTGGACAGATTATTTCTGGATTATCGAGGCAAGTTTTATTGTAATTTTACACTTTGGTACCCAGTTTTTATTTCTTTAGGAATTCCGTTCCCATTGAACTATGTCTGGATAGTGAGATTTCTGGATAAATGGTGTCTGGATTAATGAGGTTCTTCTGTGTGTGTATGTGTGTGTGCGCGTGCATGCGTGCGTGTGTGTGAATTCCATTCCCATTGAACTATGTCTGGATAGTGAGATTTCTCGATAAATGGTGTCTGGATTAATAAGGTTCCTGTGTGTGTGTGTGACAAAAGAGCACAAAGGTCTCATGATCATTGTGTACATTGTCTTTGATATTCACATATACAAGACTAAATTATAATTTATGTTTTTCACGAAACATAAATATCACTCGGGTGGCCTAAGTGGTTAGAGCATCCACCTTGGATGCAGGAAGTTGTTTGTTTGAACCCTGGCCAAGTCATGCCAAAGACTTATAAAAATGGTACCAGCAGCTGCCTTGCTTGATGCTCAGCATTAAGAGGTTAGTGTTAGGACTGGTCAGCCTTGTGTCAAGATAACGTGTCAGGGTGGGACATAGTGCCACATGTATGTGGCATGATGCCCCATTGCTAGATGTTACTATAAATGCCACACTGCAGACATCATAGCTATAAGACTGGAAAATCTACATTAAAAATCCACAAAACACACACAAAACATAAATCATAGTGAATGAAAATACATCTTAACATGTTGGCTATGCTATTACAAGTTAATACCTTTGTATAAATATTGCCAATCCAAACAGTCAACCTTATATTATAATTTAGACTTTTTCAAGTGCTTAAATGTACCACATGCAATCAAAAATATTAATGGTGGCAAGACAATACATACGGAGATTAGTATCTTGTATAACAGAACACCTGTACTCTCTAGTCATTTGATTTGTTCAAGGATAAGATTAGTTTAGGCTCAAAGGGCCTGAGTCCAACACATCATGACCACACTGGTGTCAAAGGACTTGACCTTGCTAAAGATCACATGTTCTGCAAACTGCCATGCAAGGTAGATCTCTGGAGAACATTTTAACATGGCAAGTAATATAAATGATTCAGCAGCATCCCAGCTGGTTGGAAATATGTCTCAAAATTCATGATAAGAAAGAGCTATAAATCATGTAGCTGAAAACAGTTATGTTCACCCAAAAGAACTCATTGACCTCTCTCCCCTAACCTACCATCTCCCCTCCCAGGCCATGTACACACACACTGGGAATTATAGGTCAGAGAGTGCAGCTGGATAAAACTTATTATAAATATGAATGGTTATATATGCATGCCACATAGAAAAATACATTTTGAAGTTTTGCCTGATTAAATTAAACAAAATGGTGAATGTATATTGAGATATGTCTTAAATAAATTAAAATAGCAAAACATGTATTGAAATTTGTTCTTGAAAAATTGTGACATATATATTGTAGTTTTTCATGTTTACATAAAAATAGTGACATATATATTGTAGTTTTTCATGCTTAAATAATACTATCGAATAAGATAATGTCAGAACAAATACCAAAACTAGATAAAATGCATAGCCACCCTAAATATGTATTCCAGGATTAACATAATTGAGACATATAAATAAGAAAAATGTAAACAAAATCATTAGCAAATGACTTGGACATTAATTTACCATTATTACAACTCTATGGTTTCAAACTAAGTACAAAGAAAATGCAAAGCCAACAGGTTTAGTAAAATTAAGAAACAAATTGATTTCTCTAAGTTACAAAGATAAAATTTAAGATGAACTTAATGTATTGTAAATTAAATCCCAAATAATCCAAAATGTTCAATAACAAGTCAAAAAGTATAGTGTTCCAAATCAATTCCAATATTGAATGTGCTGATGTATCATTAGTCTTGAACAGGTTGATGTACCAACAGTTCTGATATATCACAATGATATAATACAGAATGTCTTTGAATAAATACACAATAATCCCAAAATAGCGATTTAGTCCAAAATGTTAATTAGCACTTAATAGTTCAAATTAATAATTTTTAAATATTTCCTCTCAAATTGTATCCGAGCACAACAGCATACTTTGGCAGATTGAACTTAAACAAAGATTAATAATTTTGTTTACAACAACTTTTTATCAAACCAAAGACACTAAAATGACCCAGAAGTGGGTAAGAAGTTTGCTTCCAGAACATTCTAAGTTTCTAAAAAAAAAACAATCTTGAATGCAGATATCAGTAAACAACCTATTTATAACTTACAAACATGACAAAAATCAGAAAAACACCAAAATGCTATCCTCAGTTAAGGACAATGGTAAATCACACATATGAATTAAATGTACATGATACATCCCCTCATAAAGAAAAAGAAAGATTTCTACAATAAATTGTTCTTTTACATATTAGTCAAATATACATAAGGATGTCCTATGAATATCACAAAATGAAACAATATAGTATTTCTATGTATATGAAAGTACATCTGCATTCAGGTTATTTTTTTCCCTTGGTGTGCCTAATGTCAGTGTTATATTCCTGCAACATCAGTCTCAACCTCAGCAATCCCTAATTTATATTTTTCATTTTGTTAATGAAAGTAAGGGTGTTGTGATAAATGAAAACAATAATCAGAAAAGGAGCTGAACTAATAAACACTTTAAAGTGTTGCAAAGTCAATATCAAAGCTAACACTCCTTCCTAGTTGTGGAATAATTTCTCTGGTTGTGTTTATTTCTTTTATAGAAAAAATAGCATAATGATCCACACCATTTTCACCTTCTTCAATGACTATTTCACCAACCCCAACATCACTTGCATCTTCCTACACCTTAAATAATTGACTGAAAATAGGAGCTGAAAGAATTGGTGCACTCTTAAGTACTGCCTTGAATTTATCAAAAGCCTCCATGGATATTTGTCAGATCAATGAAACTTGGAAATTTGTCATGCGTTCAGCAATAATGGAAATATATGAGGATCCAGCTATACCTACAAGATGCATCAGATGCTTTTTACTAACAGGCACTGGGAATTCAGAGATAGCCTTGACCTTAACTTCTATAGGTTTAACTTGACTGTGTCCCATAATATGCCCTGAAAATGTAACACAAAAATGGCAAATCTCACTTTTATCTAAAATATTAATTGTCAGATTTTCATTACTGCATTGATCAAAGAATTTTCGAATGGTTTCCAAGTTATCTTTCCAGGTATCATTACAGATGATGACATCATTGTGTAGACATCATATTATCTAGACCAGATATTATCATGTTCATTGAAGACTGGAATGTTGACTGATAGTGTTTTGTACTAATGGGCATATTTATAGAGTCCATCTGGAGTTGTAAATACTGAAATTTCTTTTGCACATTCCATGAGAGTAATTTGCCAGAATCCTTTCAAAAGGTAAAATTTGGTGAGACACTGCATTTTCCAATGTTGTCAATGCAGTCGTCTATTCTTGACATTGAAAATGAATGTTTTGATGACACTGTTGACTTTTCCATAGTACACCTGTGAAATATATTATCTGGTTTAGGAGCAAGAATACATGGTGAACTCCAGTTACTTTTACTTGGTTCAATAAAATGATTTTTTCAGCAAATATTGAATTTCTTATTTCAAACATTCTTATCTTGAGAGGATTCATCCTGTAAGGATGCTGTTTAACAGGTAGACTCTACAATCTCATTGTCATGATAGATTGCATTTATTCATGTTGGAACTTAGGAAACAAGTGTTCATATTCACATAATAGCTGTTTTAGTTCACTCTTTTCTTGTGGTTATAGATGTGAGAGTTTCTGGTTCAGATTGTTTAATATATTTGAAATCTGAAAATTGTTTGTACCAAAGTCATTACAATCAGATTGCATTCAATCAAATACATCCTCACTGTATATGACATATATATCTAAATTGACTGACTTATTAGCTGGGCTATCTCTACCAAAATACCATATAACATTTATATGGCAAAGTTGTTTCAGCTTTGCCACCTGGGAGTATTAATGATACATTTTAAGTCAATTACATTCTTTTTAATTGTTAAAGGACCATTAGATTTACCCCAAAGAGGATTTTGAGGTATGGGCAAGAGAGCCAGAACTCTAATACTGTTAAAACGGGGGGAGAATTGTCCCTCCGAAATTTGGTTTTCATTATCTAGGGGTTGACCGCCCTCGATGTTATTGCCCGGTTCGAGTAATTGTAAATATAAGTGGTGAAACTCATAGGTGGAATAGATAGAGATCTGAGCAGGTATATAGAACAAACCAACACGAGCCCCCATACATGTAAACAAACAATTTAATCAATTACATACAAACACTGTGAAAATTCATTACATCAGGAATGTATTCTGCTTTTAGGAATTTAAACTTTCACCGAAATACAAAGAAAATGCAAATAGATTTAAATAAAATAGTCAATCTGTTTAATGATAGATTTAGTTCAACATAGGATCGAGTGGACAATCGAAGCCAACGTCTTGTACGATTTCATAACCTGCTCGTCCTCGGTCTGTTTTGCTTCCTCTGTACTGTTCAGACCCTTGGATCTCAGGATGATACTTTCTACCATCCATCTCAGGATATTCTCAGAATACGTCTTCAGGAATTAATACGTCGCAGGATTGCGTCACAGGATAATACGTCTCATATGTCTCATACGTCTCAGAATAACATCACATCATATGTCCCAGCATATTGTGTCTCAGGATAATACATCTCATATGTCTCAGAAGCTATTTTCTCCCTTTGCTTTCAACGTTCCTCCTCTAATCGGTAAATTAGTTCATCGATTCCTTTCGACAATAGTCCCCTTTTGGACAACAGTTGTTTTATGGAAATTTCTTGCAAATTCCCGGAGTCCTACTTTTTGGGTCTCCTGTTGCAGGAAAAGCTTAGACTGATTAAAATTCGATGCAGGCGATATTAAAACCTATGAAATTTTGTGTTGGAACACGCCCTCTCATTTAACGTAACCAATCAGAATTTTTCCAGAGGCGCCAAAGTCAGGGTCAACTTGACCCTGGTAGTTTGAGTAACAGAGTTTCTGCGTTCTCTCAATTTGTGACAGCTTTACCATGAAAATGAAGTTTTCCTTGTCCTAAATTGTCCGCCTGGCTGCTGTATAAACAAATGTTTAATTAGGAACAGAATTCTCCCTCTAAAGGGCATTACCGTACACGGTAGTATGGCGATATGATACGCGCTTGTCTCCATAAATCTAATTAATGGTTCTCTGGTCTCAACTAATGTATTCTTGTTAGATCGACATAAAATTTGCCACTTCACAAATACCAGACTGAAAACTCCCTTTTTTTGTATTCTGTCATACATTAACATTTCTGACTGAGTAGAATGAAGATTCGTTGCTGCTGCTTCACAGACCTTTGACCACTTATATTTAAATTCAGAGGCATAGTCAGGAAGACTAATCATGGAATCCAAAACTAGGTAAAAAGGTCTAAAACCTAATGATGCTTAAACTGATTCTCTAACAGCAAACAACAGCAAATAAACCATCATCCCAGTCTTTTCCTAAATAAAAAAAATATGACTTCAAAGTTTGATGAAAGCTTTCCAAAGCCCCTTATTTTCAGGGTCATATGAGTTTTTAAATTCTAGTACTACCTTTTGTCTATCCCAACAATTTTTGACCCTTTTACACTTTTCTGGATTGTTTTCAGTCTCTGCTAATTAGCCCGATACATTTCCATAATTTTGGTACTACTTTATATTACTCTAGACCAATTAATTTTTACATTTGTTTCCAGGTTTTCTCAGTCTCTGCTAAATTTGGTTCCGTGTCATAATTGTAGTACTTTTTTTACTCTCAGCCATTTTAATCTAATTATCTGGGTTTTGTTTAATCCATGGTAAATCACAGAACTGTTTCGTAATTTTAGAATTACTTTAATCATGTTCATTTTAATAGTGGTTTTGATCTTTAACATCAGTATAAAACATGCAAATTTGCTGCCATTTCAGGCAGAATCTGATGATGGATATCTTTGACATTAAGGGTCATAGTGTTACCACATGTAAAGTCACAGCGTAATTTTAATTCGACCATAATGGGTGCAAGTTTCTCATATAACTACTTTTATATTTGAAAGGATTTTCATTTTCATCATTCAGCTTCTGCAACTGGACTTGATAATTTCTCTCCACATATAGAAAAAGTTTTAAAATGTCTGTGTGACGATTGGTTGACCAAGTCCTACGTGGTTTGATTGAGGGTGGGGTTATCAATTTATGGCTGAAAAACTGGATAGAGTAATATATATATATATATATATATATATATATATATATATATATATATATATATATATATATATATATATATATATATATATATATATATATATATATATATATATATATGTGAGATAACCAGAATTCCATGCATACTGTTTTATTTTTTTTAATCCATTTTGAAATGTTATATATCTAGCAATGTATATGTCATAAAATAAACAATTTATTTTATTAATAAAACAATAACAACCCTAAAATGTATCATACGTTAGTGGTGTGTTACCAGTACCAGGCTAGTTCACTCGGAACTTCTCGTTTATGTCCGTATGGAGCAATCTGCTAAAGCGGCCGATTAGGCAACGATGACAAGCAGCTGCACAAATGAATTCAAGGATTTTGGCCGACGCATCACCAAAACTGCTAAAAGTTTCAAAGTAATGAGTTTAATATAGAAAGATGAAATAAATGTGGTGAGTATCACACTTTATTGGATATATCCTTGGTAATATGAGAAAACTGTAACTGCTTGAGTCGCACAGCTCTGACTTTTCTTTGTTACGCTTGAGTGAAAGCGGTGAACGATACTATAGTGGGAGAAAAGTAGACCTAGGCCCAGATATGTTTACATTGTCAGGATAAATCTATCTGGCGTTTAAGCAGAGCTAAATAATAGACGTTTGCAATATTCCTGATGACAGTTTAACTTTGCTGTATATTGGGATGCCTACTGTTGGTAACGTTTGTGACGAGAAAACGTTGCTTTGTATGAAAATGGACAAACCGTGTGGATGTTAACAATAACATTATCGTCATTATTGCACTTGCCACAGTTAAATCCAAGTGAATAACCAGGACTATCGGTCAGTTACGCTTTTTTTTAAAACCATGTGTGTTGACCATGAAAAATGCATGCTTATAACGAAGTGCATTCTCTACTCGCCACGTTCCTTATGTTTTTTGAGGTTAGTAATTTGTAATTAATATTTTTTTATTTTTTAAGACGTTGAAGTAAAAAGAAAAATCATAGGTCCTGATACGTTGAACTTGTACATTGTTTGTGGTGATGTAGATTTATCGATAGTGTTAGGATTGGTGTGACTTTCATAATAGCTAAGTGCATTTCCTTCAGTTCTGAATGTGGTCCTTACAGTTTAATCACTCTGGTGGCCTAGTGGTTAGAGCATCCATCTTGGATGCAGGAGGTCGTGGGTTTAATCCCTGGCCGAGTCATACTAGAGACTTATAAAAATGGTACCAACAGCTGCCTTGCTTGGCACTTTGCATTAAATGGTTAGTGTTAGGACTGGTTGGCCTGGTGTCAGAATAATGTGACTGGGTGGGACATCATGCTACATGTCTGCAGCATGATGCCGCAATGCTAGACATCACTATAAACTGCCACATTGCAGACATCGTAGTGATATGACTGAAAAAATTTTAAAAAGCTACATTAAAAATCCAAATCACAAAGCACTCTCTCTCTCTCCTGGAATGTGCTAAATGTTTTATTGACTTGCATGTGTGTCCCCATATTCTAAATGTGAGAAAACATGTACATTACACTCTGATGTACCAGACACCTCCATGTAAAGAACATCTGCTCAACATTTAATGGTCCATTTTCTATTTTGGTTGTCATTTTAACCAATATATGACAGACACCATTCAATAAACAAAAATTGGTGAACTGTTGGGTGTCTTTTATTGACATTCTTCAGATAGGTTTCACTGTAGCTAATACCTGTCTCTAAAATGGTGAAACTCTTTGTTAAATTTTGTATTGGTAAATGGAGTTTTGGGGAGAATGATGATTATACATGAATGTTATTGGTGTGATTTATTTGACAGTTTCCTGTTTTGTTTCTGCACAACAACTCAGGACCTCCACATTCTGCAGTTACCAAATATTATGGATAGCTTGCAGTTGGGGTAAGGAAGGTGCATGTTTATTTGGGGGTAAATGGTCAAAGGGTATAAGGTCACTGATGGTAAAAAGGAAGGTTTACACAGTTCATTATTTCAACATTACAAATCCAGACCAAATGTTGTGAATGACCTGCATTTGGGCCAATAATGGGTTAAAAGGTCAAAGTTAAAGGAAAATGTCGTTGGGAACTGAGAGAACAAAAATGTAGATTTATTAATAGTGTTATGATTGGTGGGACTTGCATAATAGCTAAGTTTATTTCCTTCAGTTCTGAATGTTGTCCTTACAATTTAATCACTCCGGTGGCCTAGTGGTTACAGCGTCCGCCTCGGATGCGGGAGGTCATGGGTTCGATCCCTGGCCGAGTCATACCAGAGACTTATAAAAATGGTACTAACAGCTGCCTCGCTTGGCACTTTGCATTAAGCGGTTAGCGTTAGGATTGGTGGGCCTGGTGTCAGGATAATGGGACTGGGTGGGACATCTAATGCTACATGTCTGCAGCATGATATCCCAATGCTGGACATCACTATAAACTGCCACACTGCAGACATCGTAGCAATATGATTGATTTTTTTTTAAAGTTACGTTAAAAATCCATATCACACACACACACACATGATTTAATCAGACTTTGTTCCTCATACATGAAGTAAGTAGAAAGTGTAATAATTTATCCTGAAAAATTAAGAGCAAGATTTGGTAATATATTGCTGTAATTCTTTTTCCATTATAGGTTTCAGTTATTTTACAAACTTATTCAATTCATGGGGAATAAATAAATTGTATTGTAAATGACCATAACAGTCAAAGGTTTACTGAAAACCAAAATGATCTGCGAAATTGTCTTTTGGTGCTATTTACAAACCATTGGGTCATGTTACTAATAATAACTAAGAGCACTTCAGGTTTCAGCTAAAATGGTTGCACTTATAAATAAATATTAAAATTGGCAAGTGAAAATTGTCAGCTGGTTGCTGTTTAGAATCATAATGCCAGATTATATATTAAACTGCCATCCTAACATGTGACTTGGTAGGTTTACAGGCTGTTATGTGACCAGTATAAAACATGACCTGTGTACCTAACCTTAATGCAAATTGACAAAAATGCAAAGATTGAGATAAATACAGACAATTTAGTAGAAAAATTTCAGTCAGTCAAAAATATGCATATTTTGTTAAGGCTTTACTAATATGAACTATCATCAGAAGAAAATAAATGTTAAAACCATTTATCACTGAATTTGTGGCCATGCAGTATCAAGTGATATAGTTAAGAGAACTCCAGATTGTTTATTCAGTCTATCCAGAGATTGAAGTAGGGTGATGAACGATGCAGGGCTGGCCTTAGGTCAATTGGGCCCATGCTCACAGGGTCCCTGTGCGTATCTATTGAGAGAAAGTAATTTTAGAGCAGTGGAAGAAAATTTTAATTTCAATATCATATAAAACCTTTTAAATTTTTTATTTCCAAATGCCATGCTCACAGGGGGCTCCACACATAAATCCATGGGGCCTTGCCAAAATGATCCAAATTTGGCGTGGCGTTTGCTAGTACCATTAATGGACAGCTGACAATTCTGTCAGCACTAATGATACTTTTAAAATAGGCTCATTTTTTTTAATAATTGCTCATTAATTTGCCTTGACTAAAAACTTCACTTTTTGTCATCTTCTGCCATTAATTCTCCACTCAGTTGATTTCTGCTCTCATTGTGTAAGGCAATGAAATTGTTAGAGCCTGGCAGTCAAAACTTTTCGATGGCCCAGGGCTGATAATTTTTTTCTCACTTGTCCTGCTTTCATTTTCAATTGCACCAAAATTGTAACCTCTTGCCTAGGTTCGACGTGATATATGAATTTTAATCCATATTAAAAACAACAGCGTAACTTCCATGAGAACAAATGGAAGGGAATTTACTGGAATTCATACATTACCTATGTTCTTATAATTAGCACCAGGTTTAAGACCATTCACTTCCTGGAGTGTACATTGCATTTCCATATAGAAAATGGTTTTCCTCACTCGGCTAGGATGTGTTAAAGAAAGCTCCTGTTTTATTTGTTTTTATTTCATTTTCATTTAGTTTTAGTATTCCCTTTGATAGTGGAGTGTTAGTAACTCTAACTTCAAGGATCTTTTGCACATGTTGGTTGGTGCTGTACAAATACTGAACTGAGGTTAACAAGACAATATAACAAGATAGTTTAAAATATTGCTTTATAATCATATCATATTTCTTATGAAGTGTTTTGACTGGCAGATAATTTGGTTGCTTAGCCACTTATGTAGGCATGCAGTAATGGAACTCGTTTACATGCAACAGTTTTCAATGACCACATGCTGTAGTATCACATGATGTGAATGAGTATATGGAGGCAGATTCAAGCATGCACTATGCTGGGAGAATGTAAATGGCCACATAAAGTTAGACAGTCAATTAAAATATGAAAATGAGCACTTGTTGGACTTATTTTAAAAATGGAGGAGAAAAAAAACATGCTTGTCCCATTGATTAGCTGCCTGGATATCTGGCTCTTAAAAGGGATATTTGTCATATGTTTCCTTACATTGTTATTGCAGGAGACCAGTGCATACTTACTCTTTGGCAAATAATTAAATGGGTAATAAAAAAAAGTTTTCTCAAGTCATTCAGAAAAGTCGGATATTGTTTACATGCATGTCTTTGGTTTCCAGGTGAAAATTTGATGACGTGGAAGTGGATGCAGACGTGAGAAGACACATCACTCCCCAGAAAATAGTAAAGAGTGATTTTGTCGTAGTTGCAAAATTTCAGGGAGGGAGTCAGTTTTACCTTGTTTTCTTACTGAATGGATACTTAAAGCTGTATATATATCTTTGCTTTTCTATGTCAGTATTCTTACCCTTCTATTTCTTATCTACGTATCTGTCCATAACTTGTTGTTGTTGTAGGGTTAAATGCCATTTGTCAGCACACAATAGGCTATACATGGCGGCCAGTATTAATGGTGGAGGAAGAACCCGGGAAAACCCTGGAAAGAACCACCGACCCACAAGAAGCTACTGGCAAGCTTTCTCACATACCTACATTGGCTGAATCCAAGACGAACCCACGCAGACAGATGTGAGATGGTAGTGATCCGTAATGGAGAACGCTTTAGACCACTCGGCCACTCGGGCTCCCCTGTCCATAAGTAACATTTATATGTCTTTTTTATAACTTAATAATTTATGTGTGGTTTCAAGGTGCAGAGATAAAAAGAAATAAATTGTTTGCTTCTAAAATACATATAATATGGTTTCCTTAAAACATATGATATTTTTCTTTTACCATCATGCTATATTTTTCTTTTACCATATTTTTTAACTTTGTTATATTTTCTTGTCATATTTTGATGAAAGCTCAAATCCTCCAAGGGCAATTAAATTTTCCAATTAGATTTCCATGGGCAAGCCAGCTTTTATCAGATTTGTGAAACCCTTATGCAGAAAGTTGCAGATTACTGAAAAACAGTGGTTGCTATGGAGAGGTGGCAATTATGCACACATGATTAACAGACCAGGTTTGACTGACTTGATGCTTTTGGTGTTCAATTTTGTCCAAATTTTAGCAAATTACACCTGTATTTCATGCTGATCATTTTTTTATCTGTATTCTTTCGTAATGTTGTGAAGTTGACATTTGCAAAGTCTTTATTTTCTTGTGAATTTTCTTTAAAATTTGTGATTTTTGAGGGAATTCTAAATCAGAAAAAAAGAATTTGCTTTCATTCAGTGTGGAAAAATAGGCACGTATTTTATCAGAGAATGAAATCACTTGAGAGACACTTGGGTGTCTTGTGACTTTTTCAACATTGCCATAGGAAGAAAGGACAAACTTAGACATGACATTTAACCACAGAGATCATATGAAAAGGTCAGCAGTTTTTATACACTGACTTTGAAAACAAGATCACATTTCATATCAGTATTTTTACAGATTGTGTGATCTGTCAAGTTAAAATGTATATAGCTTCTTATTTGTGCATGGTTGACAAGGTTTCCTATTTGTGCATGATTGACAAAGTTTTCAACTTGTTCACTGTTGAGAGATATATTTATTAAATAGACAAGATTTTTCATGCCTTGAAATGGATAGCCAGAAGTTTTAAAAGCAAAGGAATATCTATATTCTGTATATTGAAATACTTCTGCAGTTTTGGACGGATGGAGAAATATTTACAATTGTCTCTTAATCTGCTAAATTTATTACATTGTAATGGCAGATTTCATCAAGACAAAGGTTTTAAAAATGCATTTTTGATACACTACAATATAATTACATGCCCAGTTCCAGCAAAGAATTTTCTTATGGATGGTCAGGGTTGGCATGAGTGGTATCTTTTATGATAGCTGCACTTTCTTTAACAAAGGCGTACCTTTGGGATAAAAAAAAATGATATATTTTGCAACCAAAAGACTTGCTGCTAATGATGAAATTTAGAACTTTCTCTTTCTGGAAAGTGAAAAGTTGTGGGTTTGACATTTATTGTCCATGATAGGCTGTACATTGAAGTCGGTATATTTGGGTGGAGGAAAAACTTGGAAAAATCCCGGGAAGAACTACCAACCTACAGGAAGATACTGGCAAGCTTTCTCATACCCTAATATTGGCTGAGCCTGAGACTTGAACTCACATTGACAGATGTGAGATGTTGTTGATCTATAAAGGTGAGTTACTTGGATCACTCGGAGACCTGGGACCCTGAAAGTGAAAAGATTCAAACCATATTCGTAGGTCCTGATATGTTGAACTTGTACATTGTTTGTGGTGATGTAGATTTATCGATAGTGTTAGGATTGGTGTGACTTTCATAATAGCTAAGTGCATTTCCTTCAGTTCTGAATGTGGTCCTTACAGTTTAATCACTCTGGTGGCCTAGTGGTTAGAGCATCCATCTTGGATGCAGGAGGTCGTGGGTTTAATCCCTGGCCGAGTCATACTAGAGACTTATAAAAATGGTACCAACAGCTGCCTTGCTTGGCACTTTGCATTAAATGGTTAGTGTTAGGACTGGTTGGCCTGGTGTCAGAATAATGTGACTGGGTGGGACATCATGCTACATGTCTGCAGCATGATGCCGCAATGCTAGACATCACTATAAACTGCCACATTGCAGACATCGTAGTGATATGACTGAAAAAATTTTAAAAAGCTACATTAAAAATCCAAATCACAAAGCACTCTCTCTCTCTCCTGGAATGTGCTAATGTTTTATTGACTTGCATGTGTGTCCCCATATTCTAAATGTGAGAAAACATGTACATTACACTCTGATGTACCAGACACCTCCATGTAAAGAACATCTGCTCAACATTTAATGGTCCATTTTCTATTTTGGTTGTCATTTTAACCAATATATGACAGACACCATTCAATAAACAAAAATTGGTGAACTGTTGGGTGTCTTTTATTGACATTCTTCAGATAGGTTTCACTGTAGCTAATACCTGTCTCTAAAATGGTGAAACTCTTTGTTAAATTTTGTATTGGTAAATGGAGTTTTGGGGAGAATGATGATTATACAAGAATGTTATTGGTGTGATTTATTTGACAGTTTCCTGTTTTGTTTCTGCACAACAACTCAGGATCTCCACATTCTGCAGTTACCAAATATTATGGATAGCTTGCAGTTGGGGTAAGGAAGGTGCATGTTTATTTGGGGGTAAATGGTCAAAGGGTATAAGGTCACTGATGGTAAAAAGGAAGGTTTACACAGTTCATTATTTCAACATTACAAATCCAGACCAAATGTTGTGAATGACCTGCATTTGGGCCAATAATGGGTTAAAAGGTCAAAATTAAAGGAAAATGTCGTTGGGAACTGAGAGAACAAAAATGTCTTTTGCAAACAACAGTTGTTGTTGATGATGTGCTTTCACTGAAATTTATGACACACGCTGTTTAGGAATGACATCTATTGATTTTGGGGTTTAGAGGTCAAACTTCAGGATCACTGGCTGAAAGAAGACAAATGTATTTTGGATAATAACTTAAATTCTTGACTGTATCATCATTAATGCTTGTGGAGAGCTTATATTTGCGGTAAGAAAGAGGCTTATTATTTTTGGGGTCAAAGGTTCAGATATCTTGGCCATTTTAGCTTAAAGAAAAGTTGGTTTTGTAGATTAGCTTTTGTTCTAGATTAAGTTCCCTAATTAAATTTATGGGTGCCTTGCATTGAGGGTAATAAGAGAGCCTGTAGATTCTAGGGTCTAAATATCAGTGGTTACATTTGTGGTAAGTCAAATAAGTACATTTATTTCTAGACTGTATTCCTGGACATGGTGGCCAGATCATTGAGACCTGTTGGTCACGGATCTCCTGTGTCAACCTTTCCGTACTTGTGCCTCTGTACAAATTTTGTAAACATGTGTTGGGCATATAATGTGCCTTTCAGAGTACGTTTTTAAAAATTTGCAGTTTCTTTGCACTGGACTCTCAAATTATGGAAAAATGTGGCCCAGGAGTTCCACTGTAAGAATCATATGAAGAACAAAATTATGAGTATTAGGGGTGAAACAATTTGATATAGTGATGTAACAATACTATTTCAATAATGATATCCAAATTGATACAAGAGATGGCTACTTGGATCAAATTTGAACACTTCCATTGTGTCACATTATGATAGATTCTGTTCAGATTGCTGGTGGTTGTTTGTTCATGTCCAGGGTAGAATAATCAACACCAATTAGAACTACAGGTAACTATCTTGTGCACTGATGACACACCAGAAGTACTGGCATCCAAACCTGAGCCAAATAGATACCAAGCAACAGAGAAATTTGGCTATTATATGATATGTAAGTATTTAAAACAAGATGGTATCCAGGTGGGCTACTAGAAAGATTGGTATCCCAGCTTACTTTGAAATTTAGCTATCCAGTGAAGATATTTTAATTTGAAACTGAACTACCCATTTTCCATGTTAAGTGTTGTTAATAACTTTGCTCTATTGTGAAATATTTTCATAATTTTCTTTTCAAAACAAGAATGTAGAATAAATTATGATATAATTCAGGAATTGGGTGCTGGGCTAATTGAATTCAACAGTCATATGTAGCAGAGTCTGCTAACATTATGTTAATTTCTTTTACAAGATTTTTATGGACCCTACTTTTGTGATTTATTTACATCTGATAAAGTATGTTTAATTATATACATGTAGAGACACCCAAGAAAAACTGTTGGGAGAGGAGGAACAAACATGTACATTTTACTTCCTGGAGTTTTAACTAAGGCTGTAGAAATTTTCCCACACTTTTAGCATGCTGTAAGTGGCATTAGCTTTGTCTCCAAACTCATGCTGATTGCTCTTCTATATATCTGATATAATGGCTTGCAGCTACAATCAGAAGCATGCAGCTGTATCTATCAGCTTAAACACCCACTCCATCTGTAATCTCAGAGAATCCCTCATTATTTTGTTCTCTCAGACTTTAAAGTAATTGTAGTACTTTACAATTGAAATGGTTGTAATTTTTCACTCCTGTTTAATAATTAAAAGAAGAATTTCTGGTATTTTACATCAGCAAGTGGGATGGGTTTAATATTATCATTTCTGAAGTACTTAAAGCATTAGAAATCTGTCTAATGATTCAGTCTTATGAAGCAAGTTGTATTATTTGGTTAGCTGACTGAAGCTTTTCTATGTAATTGATTGTGTGACTTAATTGTTAGTCCACAGTTCAAGAAGGGCAGTGGACCCTTGATAAATGCATGATCTTGTTGATGGATTACATAATGCTATATAAGTGGGCATGTCGGCAGCCTGATCTTGGGTGTTAGTTTCTTTTCAGAAGTAAGATCATGCATTGTTGTTTTGTGGTGCATGTTTATGATTCATATTTGTGAGGTATCTTAAAAGGGATGGGGAATTTTGATCAAGTGATGTTGGCATGTACACCATGTATTGGGTTATCAACAGATGCATGCCCTCTGGTTTTGACATGTGGAATTTAAATTTTGCCCATTTTTAATGCATGGATATTCCAACCTGTGCATTTTTGTGTGACTTGCCTTGATTTCGACTGGAGCATCAGTCATCATTACCCTTATTCGCCTCTGGCATAATTTCATACTGAGTGTAAAGTATCCAAAATAAATTGACTGTATGTGACAGTGACTGATGTTTACTTCACTACTGTTTACCCCTTATTGGCCCCTTAGCAAAACCAATATGAACTGGGCAGAGCCAGGAGGTTCCTTATGTAACATTGTTTCGAGATCATCTTTGATCTTTATGCTAGAGGAAGAGGAATCAGTTATGACTTGATTGGATTAACTTTTAGATATCCAGGTTTGTTTTGTTGCTGTTAACATGCATGTGATTGTACCTGTGGTAGGACAAGAATACCATTTTAACACATTAACCCCTGGAGCTTTTTGCCATTTTTGCCTGAAAATCGAGTAGGAAACACATTTTGAAAGCTATTTCTGAATAGACTTGAAAACACCAAATCCCCGGTCATCTTTCAATAACATACTGCCTAGTTATTTAGAAACATCATTTTTTGTTGGCTATTTGACTCGTGCATGAGCAGAAGGGTAAAAGTTGGCCTTTTTTGTTATTTTGTGCTAAACGGAGCCATTATTTTTTTATGGAGACCACTCTTTATTCCAAATGCCCATCTTATCCTACTTTTTGGAAAGGCTCATCTGTCTGTTTGCAGTTCATACCAGTTTGCCTTAGATCTGAGACCAAAAAGTCTAAAATCCGGACACAAAATGGGATTCCAACCATAGGCGAATTTTGCATTAAAAAAGAGTCAGGTCCAAAAAATGAGATAAACTAGATATTCCAGATTATTTGGTATCATTGGCAAGCTACATCTGTCTACCTTTCTATAATACCACCCACTTTAGTGTATCATGCATGACCATGATGCTACAGAGCTCGGCAGTAGGCCACTACCTCCTGCCCCATAAGGTCGTCGCTAGGGGTTAATGTGTTAACAAGAATTTTTTATTTTTTTTTTACAATTCGTCTGGGAATTGCTAAATTTGTAATTATGTGCAATGTCGATGCACAAGTGATTAAATACGCAAGGAATATTAAAATTTTGTGATGTCATCAAAATGGACTTTAACACGTTAACCCCTGGAGCTTTTTGCCATTTTCGCCTGAAAATCGAGTAGGAAACACATTTTGAAAGCTATTTCTGAATAGACTCGAAAACACCAAATCCCCGGTCATCTTTCAATAACATACTGCCTAGTTGTGTTAGAAACATCATTTTTCGTTGGCTACTTGACTTGCGCATGAGCAGAAGGGTAAAAGTTGGACTTCTTTTCTCTTCTTTTTTTTGTTGTGCTAAACGGAGCCATTATTTTTGAATGGAGACCACTCTTTATTCCAAATGCCCATCTTATCCTACTTTTTGCAAAGGCTTATCTGTCTGTTTGCAGTTCATACTGGTTTGCCTTAGATCTGAGACCAAAAAGTCTAAAATCCGGACACAAAATGGGATTCCGACCACGGGTGAATTTTGCGTTTAAAAAATGAAAGGTCTAAAAAATGAGGTTTTTCTATCTGTATTTTGTAGGCAGCTAGATATTCCTGATTATTTGGTATCATTGTAGAGCTACATCAGTCTACCTTTGTATAATACCACCCGCTTTAGTGTATCATGCATGACCATGACTAGCTACGATGTCGTAGCCTCAACTTGATTTGTTGTGGTTGAGGCTACGAACTGATCCCATATAATGTAATGGAGCAAAAAAAATCATCACCAAAGTGAGAAAAACAAACAGTGTAGAAATCAACTACATAAGTATAATCATGCTGTAAAAGAAGTTTGGCTTATTTTGAATTTATTAAACCCTTACACGATAAAATAAATTGGCTTGGTTACTCTAACCGTATCCTGTCCACCATGACAGATAACGCGAGACTCTCGCCGTGACCCCTTTTCTACGTAAGGCTTGCCAGACCATATTTTGGATATTCTACGCTATATTATTATCAATCAAGTGCGAATAATCGCTTCTTGGTGGAATTTCAAAGTTGCCGATAAACCGTATTTACTTTTAATGCGCAGAATTTCTGACCCAAACGGCGCCAAATTTTTACTACGATTTATTTACATTACCAAATAAGGCATCAATGTCCTTATATGGCACACAAACAAACGAGGCTGAGAACGGAAGTAATCATTATTTGAAATAATATGGCGGATGATCTAAACGAAAATATCGGCTAAAAAAGGTAAACGAGATTTTGCAACTATTTCTACAATGATTTCCGATACTTCCAGTATTAAATAAGAGGACTACTCAATTTATTGGATTATATGCAAGGAATATGTTTAAAGTGTTATTATTAGGCTAAAAGAGCGCCGGGTGTGAATCACACCCGGCTTGCTCCATTAACACGTATATGCTCATGTTAGTACCCTGTCCACGAGGTAGGAGTAAGGGTACTAATATTAGTACTAGACCATGACGCTACAGAGCTCGGCAGTAGGCTACTACCTCCTGCCCCGTAAAGTCGTCACTAGGGGTTAATGTGTTAAAGACCATCTACCATGCATACCATTTTGTAGTTAGAATCTGTTGCTTTTAGAAAATTAACAATTATTTTATATTTTTATTAAGACAAAAATAATCAGTATATTTGTGCCTATTTTCCCCATATTACAATAACAAGTGGGAATTAGTCTACTGGAGACCAGAAATGTTATGCATGTACCAGTGCAATGATGTGTGGTAATCCAGTTACATATGCTGACATGTGTACACATTAAGTTTTCAATTGATTGCCTTGATGTTGCAATCTGGAGAGATGAGGCCAAATGCAGAATGTTTTATGAGGTGTTTTAAGCAATAAATGGATCAAAGGTGGTTCACGAGGGCTTTGGTGATCTTTAATACAATTTGGCTGATTGTGAATTTTGTTAATGTTCTTGTGTTATTCTAGATGTTTATAGGGTAATATTTTAGGGCAGTAGATATATGTTTTAGTTCAGTTTGTCAAAATGCATAAACTTAAGCTTTATCTCAATAATAAATAAAGTGACCCCCCACTGGTTTAAGACATATGAGATTCAGGAATACATCTGATGTCCAACTCTGAAACTTTCTCCTTAGGATGAACATGGCTTGGTGGAGTATTGGAGAACAGAAATCTAGGTACAGGTAAAACCTGTTATAACGCCATGCCTGGGGTCCAAACAATCACATCACGAAATAAGCGGGATCACGTTAACAAATTTTTCAAAAAAATTTCCCATAGAAAATGCACATTGAAATTTCAATGTCATCAGTTTTAACTAACCTCTTGATCATATAATCTACTAGGAATACGAATAATCAGAGTTTCCGGGAGCATGTATTTAGGATATTAAAAAGAGAGGTCACCTAAATAAAAAAAATGGGAGCCATGCTGCCATCATGTTATAGGTGGAATTGCATCATAATGGGTTTTATCTGTATATAGAAATAGTTATAGAGGATTACAAATATAAACCAAACAGAATGGAAAATACTATCATTGGATTATACAGAAGAATTGTTGATAATGCTAAAAGAAAACAAATTGTTAGTATTATCAAGCATTCCTCAGTAGAATCCAGGGACATCACTTTCCATTTTGTTAGGTGTATATTTGTAATCATATACATATATATATGTCTTGTTCCAGTGGATACCGAGTTTATATAGGCAACAATCCATAATGGACAGACTTTCATAGTAATGTATATTACTTATGTTCAGTCAGTGTTGAATGAGTGGATACTTGATGATAATGGACTGAATAAGTGAGCCTGTTGACAATTAATTGTATATACAGCCTTTAATTTAATGTATGTGCTACTATACCATAATTCAGTTATCCCAAGCATAGGTCATATCAACCTTAATGTGTAAGGTCATAAACTAGATACTGTAACAGTTAATAACATGGCATCTTGATTTTAATGTAGAATAAATGGTTGACAAATGGCAAATAATGAAAAAGGATGATATGGCTTTAAAAATCATTGAGCACATTCTTGTAGGGACAGAATAAACTAGGGATAAACACACTTATGTAGAGACTATAAAAGCAACAAAATAATGCCAGCATTTTGTAATGAAATAGTAATAAATTCATTATGCTATGCAAAGTAACTGCTGCATAAATTGAATAAATAGAATAATTGATAAAACATCCAACATTCATATGTGTGGTTTGTATATTGTTCTTTGAGAATTCCAACTGTTGCAATTTGAAACATAAAACAAGTACAGTATTAGACAACACTTCTTTAGAAACACTGAAATAGCTCCTTTGTTTTGTTATGTATCAAAATTCTGTCTCACACCCTCCATATGTATGTATACAGTGGCATAACTTACCACCCCCACTTTCTCAGCAATGATGGTGGGTGGGTCATTTCTGAAATTTTGCAGGTGGGCAAAAATATGGAGTTGAGAGAGAGAGAGAGAGAGAGAGTAATACCAGAGTTGTTGAACATGCAGCCTATGGATACCATGAGATGCTCCAAACTCTGTGCTTATCCCAATTAACTAAGAAAGCAAGTGAACCAAGTGCAATTATCAAAACATTCAAGCCTTCTCAGGTCCTGAGTAGAGCAAGCATATCTTTAAAATTGCTTTAGATGAGACACTATGTAGTCTGAGCATGTCAGTGATTCACTTCAAACAAAAGGCTTCATGGGAAATGGGAATGAACTAGTCAACCCACTGTAGCCAAGAATGCTAATATGTTCAACACAAGAATCTGTATCTTAAATATTTTTCTCATTCATGAAGAAAAGTGATAATTGTAATGTTCATTTTATTTAGAAATGTCAGTTACATGTTAATTTTGAAGAATAACCCTAATAAAAAGAAGTGTGAGGAGCATCAATCATTTCAGAACTCTGGTGTTATGAGCAAATACCGCCTTCCAATCCCATATAGGTCACTTGTATTCATTGCTTAGATTGGGCTTATAAGTGACTATTTAATTACTTATAGGTCACTTATAATAATTAATATATCTGAAGGATCAGGATTTTATCTATATAAATTTAGCCTTTCATATGCAAATCACTTGCCACACTTATAGGCCACTTGTAAGTGACATAGCTGAAGTAGAGATTTCACTTGTAAATAATGTATACATCACTAATACGTCAAATGTAAGTCATTCATTTACTACACCGATTTACTTCAGTGTAGTTTTCTTTCCGAATCTGATGGCCATTCAGCTTCAACTGGTCCAATATTCAATTTTCATTATGTGAACCCTAGGATATTTGTATATACCACATGGTGCTGGAAAGCACAAAGAGTGAACAAAACGAAACTGCCATAGGGAACAGGTCATCATAACCCATGGATGCAGACACATCATTGGTATAAATTCTGGAAACAGAAGAGAAAGCATGGCCAAGCCTAAATTATGATAGTGTTTTCCCTGGAAATCTTATGGGGTCTAGATTTTTGCTAGTGAAAACATCTTTTTGATATCATGTAAGTTTTCAGTATCCAACAATACATATTTTTTTCTATGATTTCATTGGAATATCTTAAGTTTAATGTTATGTGCCAAGTAATATCCTTTTACATGAAATTATAGAAAAAAAATTATTGTTGGAATGCAGAAAAGTCTTTGTTTACAAGGTGTGTCTGAAATGTGGTAGTTTATGCTCGCTTGCAACCCCATTTTGCAATTCACACTCACACATACACACACTCAACTTCATTCTAGTTTTGATATGACCCATCAGTGTTGGAAGTTTTATTTAATAACTTTTTTGAAATCTCAAAATAGTTTAAATAAAACATGATGAAATTGTTCTGTATGTTTGTTTTAGTTGATAGTTTCACTGATATTGATAATTCTGGTGGCAAGTTATGAATTTTTGGAGCTAACAAATCATAGCACCTTTGTTGAACTTAATTTTATTTTGTAGTGAACCTTGGACTGGTGGCTATATTTTGCAATGAATCATTTGTCAAAAAAGTGATATGTATATGAGCTTACAGTTTAATAGCAGCAGTGTCATGCTTATCGTTATTTTTAGCTTTTATATTTTCATGGGAAATAACCTTGTTTGTTTGATGCAGCTCACATGTCATCTGCAGAACAGTCATTTTTTCAAGGGCACCATGTTAATGGACATATGTCAGATTGTCACCAGAGAAAAATTGCTTCTTCTGAGTGTTTTACTGCACTGCATTCTTCCCTATAACATATATTCCCGAGACCACTCCTGTGGCCTAGTGGTTAGAGTGTCCGCCTCAGATGCAGGAGGTCGTGGGTTCGATCCACGATCAAGTCATACTAAAGACTTACAAAAATGGTACTAACAACTGCGTCACTTGGTGCTCAGCATTAAGAGTTTAGTGTTATGACTGGTCGGCCTGGTGTCAGGATAATGTGACTGGGTGGGACATCATGCTACATGTCTGCGGCATGATGCCCCAGTGCTAGACATCACTATAAACTGTCACACTGCAGACATCGTAGCGATACGACTGATTTTTTTTAAAACTATGTAAAAAATCCAAATCACACACACATACACATTCCCTATAACAATATTATATCTCAGTGTTACATTTAGCCATTCTGTATTTATTTTATTTACTGGAAACCATTGTCCCTATTTAGAATTTAGTTCTTGAAGGGACAGCTTAGGCTACACCCCATAAACCACCCTTTAGGGGGTAGGGTATTCTTATCAGTATAAAGCTATAGTTGGGTTCACAGAAGAGCCACAGTGAGGTGGGACTTGAACCCTTTCCTGCTGTACAACCCTCTCCCAGACATTGATGTTCCCGTAGGAGTTCATCTAGTGCATCTTCTCAGAGCCTTAGTTTAGCATTATGTACAATGGGTAGTTCCTTCCAGTGTGAGTGATGGTTAAGGACTCATTTCAAGAATAACCCTCACTATCAAGGAATCCTATATTCCTTCATCAAGCCAATCTGGTGAAATTAAGGAAAGAGTTGCACATCCTTTTGCATAATGAGGCAGTCAAGCTGGTCCTGAACAATCAGCCTCCCTCATTCTACTCCCAAATTTTCATGGCCACCAAGAAGAATGGTAAGTTCCATGCCATATTTGATCTCGCCTATTTAAAACAGTTCCTTCTGGAGGAATCTTACAAGATGGAGGCCCATTCATTAGCCTGGAACACAATGCATGTGTCAGATTTGTCTCCATCCATCCCATTTGCACATGCTGATCTTTCCTCCATATCCTTTGGTTTTGGACCGCTCCAGTGGCCTAGTGGTTAGAGCATCTGCCTCGGTTGCAGAAGGTCATGGGTTCAAACCCCAGCTAAGTCATACCAAAGACTTATAAAAAAGGTATTTGCAGTTGTCTTGCTTGGCACTCAGCATTAAGAAATTAGTGTCAGGACTGGTGGGCCTGGTGTCAGGATATTATGTGACTGGGTGGGTGACGATGCTTCATGTCTGTGGCATGATGCTCCAGTGCTACACAGTGTATACTTTCACACTGCAGACATCATAGCGATATGACTGAAAATTGTTAAAGCAATGTTAAAGTTCTAAAACACTCATAAAACTTTTGGTTTTGATTGGACTGGTGGTTTTGTTGATTCTGAGTTCTGCTTGCTTCTGCATCCATAGTCAGAACCTGAGTTATGGGAGTAGTAGTGGCATACCTCTAATTACTGGGAGCTCTGGTTCTTCAGTATTTTGATGATCAGCAATAATCCGATACCGTCCCTTCATCAAATGGACTTCCTCAGGAATCAGAACTTAGTTTGGGTTCCATGTGATTGGAGAGATTGAATCCTGGCACTTCTAAAGACACCTTGAGGAAAAACATTGTTGTCTGCTCACCTCTGTCTGTCCCTTTTGGGAACCTTGAAAGCTGATGCCAATCTGGTCCCCTTCAGGTGTCCCTATTAGTACTCTCTACAGTTTTTCCTTCTCACAAGGTTGAGACTACACTGAGATTTTCTCTCAGCTTGGATTCCACTTGGATCAGATAATGATTTTCATCAACATTTGTGCTGGTGGATGAATCAGGATAGATTAATGACTGGGGTTCCGTTGCTTGTACCTGAACTCCACTTGCTTCTGCCTACTATCGTGTCAGATTTGATTCAGGGTACTTGTTTAGATCTGGAGGGTCTAATTCTCCAGTGTCATTTGACTCTGGATGAATTGTCCTTTCGCATTAACAATCTTGAAATTACAGTTGTATTCATTGACTACAGAAGGTGTTTGTTGGTGGTCACACAACATAATTCACTTTTGACAGTTTTGTTAAATAAACATGAACAACTTTTGGCATAGTTGTTAAATGTAATACATTGAGAGCAAAAGGCAAGAACTTAGTCCTTCTGATTTCTTGGAGTGAATTTTTTTTATATGTATGAATACTTCAATAATTCAATACAAATATTTGTACTAAAGGTGGAAAAACTTCATGTATAAAAAAAACTAGTTTTAAAAGTTATTTTTCATTCTTCAGCAGCCATGAATAATTTTTCATTGTTTGCCTCTGTATAACTTTACATGTAACAGTATGTATCATATCATCAGTTGTGTGTTGTGATTCATATTAATACATAGCAAAGGGAATCATTTCACCGATTTCTTAAACTTACTCTTGAATTTCAGCATTTCTTTTTACTGTCATGTTCAAACAAAACTTGTGTGAGTTTAAGAGCTACTGGCAAAGAATACATCCTATGTGTTAATAGTTTATTTGTCATTTTAATATTAAATCTGTGTTTTAAAACTCTTTTGCGTTGACTCAGAGTGAAGCAAAGTGTTCAGGGTGGTTAATTATTATCTGTGATTTTTTTTATGCATCTGCTTTACTAGCAGAAGGGGGCACGTGGTTTTTGTTTTGAGTTGTTATGCCTGTGTCCTGAATCTAATGTGTTGACAAGACAAATGCTTGGAGAAGATGGAAGAAATTTGGTAAGCATAGTAATATACACAACCCAATTAGATTTCCAGACTTTTTAAACAACTTTTTTGTTTGTTTTTGAGTTGAAGGCTATATATATGACAGCCAGTATAACTGGGGGAGGAAGTACAGTACTGGAAAAATCCTGGTAAGAACCACCTACACATGGGAAGCTACTGGTAGCTTTCTCACTTGACCAACATTTGCTGAGCCCCAGGCTCAATCCAATGTGGACAGAGGTGCAATGGCAATGATTGGTAAAAGACAAGTGCTTTAGACCACTCGTCCACCCAGGGCCCCAAATAACTTTTGTATTTGTTACAATTATTTAGAACTTGTTGGCGAGCTGTCCTAAATTAGAAATAACTTTTATTACCATTAACACTGAAGCTATATTCATATGTAGATGACCAGGTCATGTAGTCTTCAAACATTTGATGCAGGAATTTTATGCTTACTTTCTGGTGGGGGGCCCCGAGTGGCCGAGTGGTCTAAAGCGCTCTCTGTTTACGGATCACTGCCATCTCACCTCTGTCTGCGGCGGTTCGAGTCTAGGATTCAGCCAATGTGGGTATGTGGGAAAGCTTGCCAGTAGCTTCTCGTGGGTCGGTGGTTCTTGCCGGGGTTTTCCCGGGTTCTTCCTCCACCATTAATACTGGCCGCCATGTATAGCCTATCGTGTGCTGAAAAATGGCGTTAAGCCCCAAAACAACAACAACAACAACTTACTTTCTGGTGTACCAGTATCATGCAAATTGATCAGTTCTAGTAGAGGGACCAAATTAAATCATGTGAAAGTTATGTGATTCTAGCTTTCTTGTAATTGAAGTTCTAGATCAGGTCCAAGTTTTTGGACATTAAGCTTGATCTAGAGTTTTCTGCTAAAACATTATTGAGAATGGATGGGGAGTTGATAAATTTACAGGTCTGTGATTAGTGTATATTTACGCCCCCACTACTTTATTATGTCATGTCTGTCTGTCTTTTATTCTGTCCTATGAGTTTATTGCCACAGTTGCACAGTATAGAGAAAGGAAATTTGACAGGCATATTTCTTTTTAAATGTACATGCCCTGACTAGATTTAGGGCCATTACTACAGTTGTTCAAGTTTCACACGTTTTTAGATTATGTTTTGTTTTTACCTCTACTGGTGGTAATAAACCAGAAGAATTTATCAGATGGTCTGTCATTCGTCAATTAGCACCAGTTTGTTATTGCTCCTCTTCCCAAGCTACATGGAAGAATGCCATGAAATTGTGCACACATATTCATCCTTTGGTTTAGTTGGTCCCAAATAAAAATGGTGGTACTTTGACATCCAATATGGCCAACACAATGACCATCTTAAAAATCTTGTTATCACTTAACTCATCCAGGATGAATGGTTATATTGATATGGGTTATTCACCAAAAAGCTTTATATGATGTCCAGTTGATCCTTATGAGGGCCTCAAGGTAGGTTAGTTCTTAGCTAATTGTGTTACCCTCTTTAAATAAGGTCAATATTATTATTATTATAGTGAAAATGGTACTGATCTGTCATCCATCGCTAGTTATTGTTTCTCTTCCTGATCTATGGTCATATTGACATGGAGTTTTTCCCCAAAAGACTTCTCATTCTTATGATGTTTTTAGTTGGTCCTGAATGGAATGTCGTGTTTACATAGGGTTTGCACCAAAGATTTTTAATGACATTGTGTCAGTACTAAATTAAAATGGTGCTGGTGCTAAATCAAGTATGGTTGCTACAGTGGCTAATTTGAAAATCTTGTTATGGCTCAAAAATATCAGAGATGATTTCAGCACTCAAAGTTTTGAAGAAAAAAGAAACGGTCTTATTTTGTATTCCTTGAAATTCTTTTTGGCCATTAGAGCATCAGTCTCTTTGAGTGATTCTTGTTTATGAAAACCTTGTTAGCTGGACAAGGAAAGCCACTTGTACACCATGCAGGGTCTATTGTATGATGTGTGATGGTAGTACTGGACGTAATTTTAAACAACTGAGACAAAAATTAAACATAATCTTTCCACAAAAAAACTTTATTTGTTGATTAAATCCCTCAAGTATTTGAGAATTCTCCACTTTATGCAAATCTCCCCTCAATTTTCAGTTCTAGAATCAAATCTTGTAGATAAAACAAATGTGATAGGCATATTTCTTTGTATATGATTAGGACCATATTAGATTTTCATATCATTAAAATAATTTTTAATTTTTATGTTGGGGTGTTTTGCACATTTGAACTTTGGATTTTAAAATCCATGTTCGGTAGACATGTTTAAATACATGTATGTGGATGACCGGATAAGATTTTCTTGCAATAATAGGAAATATTTTTGAACTTTTTGATCATAGACTTTTTAGTCTGTCGTTATTTTACAAAAACAAAGGCTGTTTGTTTGAAGATAGACTTCTGACATTTTTTAATGTAAACCTTAAACATTTATATGTTTAAAAAAACTACTTGAGCACACAGTGGATAGTGAAATCTGGTAAGCATGTTTGCACATATGATGATGACATAATTCAACTTTTGTGCCATTTAAATGAAATTTGCATGTTTTAGTTTTTGATTTTGTTTAATAGAAATCATCATGACATATATGACATTAAATTTTTTTTTAAAGAAGCTGTTCCACAATAAAATATGACCACCATTACTAAAAACAGAAATACTTAGAAAATTCTTCTCCAAACATTCTCAACAGAATTTGACCAATTTGACTTGGCATGATGGTCTTTTAAAAGTTAAATTTGAATGATGCTGATCAGTTTTCTGGTATAGTCACTGTTAATAAGGCACTGTTAGTAAGAATAGAAAAAACATTAAATGGCTTGTCAAGAATTGCTCAACAGAATTGACTAAAATTGACAGAAATTATCGTGGTATAGGTATCTTTTAAACTTCAGATGATGCTGATCTGTTGTCACACATGGCCTTACTAAATATAAAATAAAACCTTAAATGACTTTTCAGAATTGCTTAACAGAACTGGACCATATTTAGCAGAAAGCATCCAGGCATAAAGGCCTTTTATGTTGGTAAAATGATGCAGATCTGTGATCAAATATGGCCACCATTACTAAAATTGAAAAGAAACTTGAAATAACTTCCTTGAAACCACATAACAGAATTTGACCAAATTTGACAAAAAGCATCTTGGCATGAAATGATTGTAAGTTTGTACAATGTTGTCAATCTCCCATCAGATACAAATCTTTCTACTAAATATAGAAAATCAAAACTTTTCAATGACTTTTGTTTAAAACTCTTCTTAATAGAATTTGACCAGATTTGAGAGTATCCTAGTTTGAAGGCCTTTCAGATTTATAGAAATGGTGATAAGTATTTTAAATAGAAAAACATTTATACAGGTAGTAAAAATTATTCTCAACAAGATTTAACCATCTTTGATAAAGGCATTCTGATGGAGAGACCTGGCAGACAAATGTTATGTGCCATCATATGTGGATGAAGGTGTTCTTAAAATTTAATCAACAGCACTGGAAGAAATTTCTACAGAACATGTCCTACTGATGTAGATTTTTGGCCAATTATTGCACTTTTCACTCCCCCCCCCCCCCCCCCCCCCCGCACATTTTAGTTTTATGCCCTGCCATGAATGTTGAAGGGACTATTTTTATCTTTAGTCACTTTCTCATTTGTGGAGTGATAAACAACTTTGTGGATGGGTGTATCTTGCTGACTAGAACATAAATTAGCTCTCTTTATACCTTCATTTTGCACCTCAGAGGCATCATTCAATTTTTTTTTATTCAAGTAAGTATTTCAGTCAAATTTGGTGCTTAATTTTGTTTTGGGCACTTGCTTTTTGTTAAAGCGCTGGTAAATAATCAGATTTCCAGCTTCAAACATAAATACCAGGTCCGTATTACATTATAATAAGTTTGTAAGTCAATTGCAAAGTTGCTATATATCCAGGGTTGTTTTCTTTATCCCAGTATGTTAGCATCAATGATATTGTGATACCATCAGTGTAACTGTTTTTCCACATGTCCATCCATCTGCCTGTAACTTTTAACTTTCCAAAACAAGGGTGGAATTTCAACAACCATTAGTTCTTTACTTGATGGGCCATGAAAGACATTTTTGAGTTTTGGTTTTCTGTTCAAAGAAAGTTTCTTCTTACAACCGGTTAGGTGTAATATGGTAGGTAATGTTTCCTAATGCCTCTCTGTTAGATAAAGTTCTTGATCAGAAAAACAGGAAAAGTTTTTGGAAGACTAGAAGTACATGTACATATATGTAAACATGTTGCAGATTTTCATTTTCAGAGCTGTGGAGATAGGGCTTGGTCAGGAGTTCACTAATGGATGGAAACTGACACTTTGACTCATTCTGTACTCTTTGTACATGTACCAAACCCTGCTAATGTGTTAAAAGCATTGAGGAAACAAAGTTAGCAATACACATGGCAAACCAATCTGCGGTTGATTAATGAATGATGAAAGGGTCTATTCTCTGTGAAAATATTTTTCACTGCTGTCCTTGAAACATTGTTCTTATCCAGAAACCAAGAGTAAGGGTCTTTTAAAGAAACACTTGATATTGTAAAAAATTTATGCCCTAAAGAGCTTATGTATTGTGAGAAAAATAAAAGTTTCTCCTCAGGCTGTAAGAGCCCTCTGTTTTGAAACTGTTCTCTCTCACAGGTTTTACTCCATCCTTAGAATAAAAGCGACTCTTCCCAATCTTGACCCTTCATTTCCTTTTAACACTGCATGAATACAGTTGTACTACGTTGTTGCTCATGGAGTGTGGGATTTTGGTTTCCTGCATTTTTTTGTGTTCTATGTTCCTTAAATTTTGTCCCTGTCACTTTTTTGTCAGAAAATAAAACATAAAAGAAACACCTACAACTTTTCCTTTTTTGATGTCAATCTGTTTTGGCACCAGCAACAGCCAGTCATGAAAAGTGAGAAAAAAAAGAAAAGATTGCAATGAATATTTTAAAACAATGTATCTGGCAGTGAAAACATTTGAGATTTGTGGTAGTCTGCCAAGTTGCAATGTGAAGTGCTTGACAGCCATTGGTTCAATGTATTTTCTTGGTTAAAGTCACCCCTATGGTAAGGAAGATAGCCTGAGGTTTGAATAATGACAAAAGATAATTTATGCAATACACAATTTGCCATTTAATTAATAATTTATTATGTTGAGAAAAGTAATTCAGAAAACAGATTTTTATGATAATACAGTAGAAGCTGTCTTGAAAGACAACCTCATCTGCCAAAAATTAATGGTCTTTCAAGACAAGTGGTCTTTCATAACAGATCATAACTATATAATCAATCAATAAATCTGCAAGGAGATTCTGGTCTCATAGCAGTGGTTTCAAAAGACAGGTCTTACTGTACATGCTGGTAGACAATAAGAGTACCCTAAAGAAAAATTAGAGCAAGATTTGGAATGGAAAATTCCTTGGTACAGCTCATTTCAGGTTATGTCAGTTTTCAACATGTTCATGTTTTCATGAGTTGCGTGTGAGCGTGTGAGCATATGTTAAAACATTTATTGCAGTAATGTAGGCATTCAACAAACATGTGACTTAGCAATTCAGACCACAATGTTAAGGTGGCAAAACTGTGGAAGCAAATTAGATTATCTAAAATTAATAGCACTATTAGTGTTTTATATATTTTTATTTTCCTTTGACCTCCCTAAAATGTTGTGGTTGATGTAAACAATATCCCCTGCTCTTGGGATCCTATGTTCACCACTGGTACAAACGGATCTCTTTATTTACCAAGTGGTAAATTTACATGTGTCACCATAATTTTATCTTTAAAACTTTTATATAATAAAAACGTGTCTATCCATTTGTCTATTTTTCCATCACTCATCTCCTAAATCACTGGATTGAAGTAGACCAGTCTTTGTATTTCACTCATGTATATAATTTTGAAGGTTGCCTATTGAGAGAGGTATTATTTTAAGCAAGAAATCCCCACCAAGGTCTTTATGAGGAGGTCAGCAAGGTCTTGACAAGGAGGTCAGCAAGGCTTGGGAGGAGGTCAGCAAGTAAGATGTACATGCAGCAATATACATGTACTATAATATCGACTACAAGGACATTTTTTAATTCTGATTTAATTTTTTTATCCAGTCCAATCTGATTAAAATTTAGATCGGCTTATAATATAGTTTAATGTTTGCCGATCTTCAGAATTTCAGGTCCTCACATTTTTGTTAACCTATCAGATAAAATAAAACATTACATTTTGTGTTTGTGGGAATTGTTGTTAGAAACAGTATATTCCAAATTAAGTTTTTCATTTTCATAAATGTTCAAGACTTGAACAAAATATATTACATTGGTTGTATATCAGTGTATGGAGATACACAAGTTAGAAATCTCAGACTTGCACAAAATGTATTATGTTGGTTGTATATTAGTGTATGATGTGAAGCAGGTTTGGAAATTCTGAGCAATTAACATATTTGATACATGGGTGAAATAGAGTATTGTATGGTGAAAATACAGTATATGTTTTGTAAAGAAATATACTGAATTTAGCATTTTGTTACATTTAGTTACATATTTTATTTTAATTGAAGTAGATGCTGTCTTATTTGATGATAACAACTGCAAATTACACTATTCCTTTGGGTTTAGGTATGACTGCCTACTAGAGGACATTGGTGGTTATACTCAAGGTTGCATGGTTAAGTGAAAGAAGCAGGAAGGAAGTGCATGTACTCCAGTTTGTTAAGCATGTTTATACACCAGCAGCAGGAAATATTCTAAGTATCCACCCAAATATATATGTTTGGATTGATGTATTCAGTGAACTTTACCGAATTAACCCCTTTGTAATCAGACCTCCACTAAACACTGGCTTGGTTTGGAAGGGTACAGCATGCAGTTTCTCAATACATAGAACAAAGACACTGGTTTGATATCTAAACAGACCTGCCCTGTTTGGCTATCATAGTGTGACCTTGGGAAAGGCATTTCCCATTTCCTCAGGACCACTCGGGTGGCTTAAGTGGTTAGAGTGTCTGCCTCAGATATGGGAGTTTGCAGGAACAAACCCTGGCCAACCATAGTCTGAAGATTTATTAAAATAGTACTAACAGCTGCCTCGCTAGGTGCTCAGCATTAAAAGGTTAGTGTTAGGACTGGTCGGCCTGGTGTCAGGATAGGATAGTGTGACAGGGTGGGACATAATGTTACACATCTGCAACATGATGCCCCAGTGCTAGACATCACTGTGAACCACAAAATGCAGATATGGTGGCAATATGACCAAAAAAATTGTTAAAACTGTGTTAAAAATTCACATCACATACACACACACATACTATTTGCTCACCATCATATAGCCGGTAATGTATTAATAGTGCCATTTAACAGAAACAACTAACAAACGATAATTTGGTCCTAGTAAGGCTATCCTGATACATGTTTTGATCAAACTCCCATATACTAGCCACCTCTATAAAATGGCAAAACTGTTTGGTCATGTTCTAGTGGACCTTTTTGGAAAGTTTACCTTTATATCTTATAGATGGATGGATAAAAGGTGTCATTGTGTTAGGCTGCTGGCCTCCAGGGATTTGATGTGGTTGTGTTGAGGTCTTACTACCAGTGCTTTAATGGTTGCTGTTGATTGTGATCTAGTTGATGCTCTGACCTCCCTATACCTCCCTCTTTCTGCTTTAATGTAATCACCGCCTAGTTAAAAAAAATGAACAACACCTGAAATAGATTGATGTTGCTTCCAGTATTATGGTTAAAAACAATTTCTACCAACAAAAAAAAATGATTGTGCAGGCATTCCAGCAAACCAGGGCTCAAACACTCCATTTCCTTTGTTTAAAATTTTTAATGATTTTATTATTGGCACATCTGTCTTGAAGCACATGTTTCTTTTTCTCTGGATTTTGCTTCAAATCCAGTATATGCTGTACACAGTTGTGGTGAGCTGAGCAGTGGGTTGCCACATCATCACAATGAGCTTCTTCACTGATGGAAAAATAGTCCAGACAAAATTAGGTCCAGATTAGATATATGTAATGGTATCAGCAACTTTCATATTCTTTGTCACACCTGCTGTTTACATACCAAGTATAATACATTTTGTTCTGGACAAAACTGTCATGAAAAAAAAAGGATCACTTACATGTAAACATTTACAACAGTTTCCAGTCTGAAAGATGGAATGTGATCTGCACCAGATTTGTGGTTCTAACCCCTTAGCAGTCTCCAGGATTGTCCAGATAAATTAATTGGCCCTGATCAGATCTGTGTATGAATCTAATTTGGTCCTTACCTACAATAAATATGGACCAAAATTACATTTGGATTTTTTTTCTGATAATTAAATATTGGTTGCTTTTTAACAGCACTTGAGTGCTCTTTACTGGCTATATATTACTAAGGAAATAGGAGCTAAGTGTGTGTGTGATTTGGATTAATAAAAAAATTCAGTCATGTCACTATGATGTTTGCAGTGTGGCAGCTTATCGTGATAGCTAGCACCCGGGGCATCATGCCACAGACATGTAGCATGATGTCCTACCCAGTCACATTATCCTGACACCAGGCAGACTAGTCCTAACACTAACCTATTAATGCTGAGTGCCTAGCGAGGCAGCTCCTGTACCATTTTTAAAAGTCTTTGGTATGACTCGGTCAGAGTTCAAACCTGCAACCTCCCGCATCTGAGGCAGATGCTCTAACCACTAGGCCACCAGTGTGGTTAGTGAGCTACGTGTCTTTTGCTGACCTGGAAAGGTATAAAACCTGTGATCTATTGGTTAAAAGTCCAACAACACTACCAACTTAGCTACTGTATTCCCATATATAAATGTGACCATGATGATTCCACTGGCTGAATCATTGAAGTTTGAGCAGTATAGACCTTTTTCATAAAGTCGAATCTGGGTATTTCCACTCCAGTATTTAATGCATGCGCAATCAACATAGGGCAACTTTTAAGCAATTGCCATAAACATAGTGTATGTTTGTGAAGAAAGTTTCAAACAAATTTTTAAAGGTTTGATATCTGTACCCCCTTCACAGAAATAGTGTGTTTAAAAATCATGAGTACATTGTTCATGCCTGCCTAAAACAGAAAGGGTAGATATGAGCACAAAAAGCATCAGAGAGGACCAGGGCAGCAGACAGGATTTGTGGGCCCTATGAAAAATTATCCAATAGGCCCCAGTGAATCATAAATTGAAACAATGGTGGACCCCCTGACCGTTGTGGTCCCAAGGAATTTGTCCTACTCTGTCCGCGGTCCTGGAAAGGACTTACAAAGTTGTATGATCCATTTCTGAGAGGAAAGGGGTGGGTGGACGATTTTCTTTTGTGACCTAAATTACAATTTGTACAAATCTGCGTGTATTTAGATGACTCTTCAAGGCTATATACTCTTGAAAACATTAGGACTTACAAACCTTTGTTGCATATAATTAATTTCATAGTGGATGGATGCATACAGGTGAACACAGCATCATCAATGCCAACGTAATCAGATCCCAAGCCCAATCCAAGAAGTCACATGAGTTACACATAGCTCATAGTACTGTAGCAACTGGCCATTGCAAATGTATTGCAGGATGAGCTAACTCATTATTATCCATATTTTTTCATGGAGTTAGCAAACTAAGGAGAGAGAGAGAGAATAAATTTCTTAGCCAATCCAATGTATCTTAAGCAGTTTTGGGATTCACATTCATTCCCATTTAATTTATTAACTAAATGGCAAATATTTGAGGAATCTGCTTAATATGTGATGTGCTGCCTTTGGTGTTCATTGTTTGTTGCTAATTAGACAAGTTGTTTATTTTCGGATTTTTCATTACCATGCAGACATAAGAGGGGGCAGGCAGAGTTAAGATGAGAGTCACGATGCAGTAACATAAAGCAATAGATACTCATTTATTGTTAAAAATACTTGATGAAATGTACATTTCAACTCTTATATTTGTGTGCTGTTATAGTATTGTTTACTACTATCTGTGGCAATCTATAATGACAAATGTTCTATTCTTTTTTTGGTCGGTGGGGTGGATGCTCTCCCCGGTTTATCTTTTCAGACCATTTGGGAAGGGCCTCCTGCCCTATTTGTGGTCATGTTGTGCTGTATTCTTTATATTTTTTTTAATATTTTACCATCTTCTGTACAAGTATAATTGGATATATACATATATAATGTAATTTTCATTTTTTATTATCTTTTTTCTTCTTCCTCTTTCAATTATTGTATCTTTTAATAAGAATTTTTTTTAAAATTATTTTTTTTAAAAATTGAATATTTGATGTAAGGCTTTCAAGGCTTTCTTCGTCTTCTAGGATGAAAGTTCTATTCATGTAAGAAGTGTTGGTCACTCGAGTTGCCCTGCGTCAAATGCGCATGACCATAGTGGATGCGGCTATGGGATAGGTTTGGCCAGCTAAAATAAAACGGAAGGATAGTCAGATAAAACACAAGCACTGTTTGAAACACGCACTTAAAACCAAATACAAGGAAAATAATCTGAAAATCAAGAGCTCAGATTTGTGAACAGCAGTTAGGGAAAATATTACGATGATCAGTAAAGCCAGTAAATATGATCGATAAAGGCAGTAAATATGATCCATAAAGCAAGTAAACATGATCAGTAAAGCAAGTAAACATGATCAGTAAAGCAAGTAAACATGATCAGTAAAGCAAGTAAACATGATCCATAAAGCAAGTAAACATGAACCATAAAGCAAGTAAACATGATCCATAAAGCCAGTAAACATGATTAATAAAGCAAGTAAACATGATCCATAAAGCAAGTAAACATGATCCATAAAGCAAGTAAACATGAACCATAAAGCAAGTAAACATGATCCATAAAGCCAGTAAACATGATTAATAAAGCAAGTAAATATTATCCATAAAGCCAGTAAATATGATTAATAAAGCAAGTAAATATGATTAATAAAGCCAGTAAATATGATTAATAAAGCAAGTAAACATGATCCATAAAGCAAGTAAACATGATCCATAAAGCCAGTAAACATGATTAATAAAGCAAGTAAATATTATCCATAAAGCCAGTAAATATGATTAATAAAGCAAGTAAATATTATCCATAAAGCCAGTAAATATGATTAATAAAGCAAGTAAACATGATCCATAAAGCAAGTAAACATGATCCATAAAGCAAGTAAACATGAACCATAAAGCAAGTAAACATGATCCATAAAGCCAGTAAACATGATCAATAAATCAAGTAAACATGATCCATATAGCAAGTAAACATGATCCATAAAGCAAGTAAACATGATCGATAAAGCAAGTAAACATGATCCATAAAGCCAGTAAACATGATCAATAAATCAAGTAAACATGATCCATATAGCAAGTAAACATGATCCATAAAGCAAGTAAACATGAACCATAAAGCAAGTAAACATGATCCATAAAGCCAGTAAACATGATCAATAAATCAAGTAAACATGATCCATATAGCAAGTAAACATGATCCATAAAGCAAGTAAACATGATCAATAAAGCAAGTAAATATATTTTCAGTAAAGCAAGTAAATATGTCTTCTCAGATCAGCATTTGAAGTGTACAAGATAATGGGACTGAAAGAGACTTGCACATTGGATGTTTTATGTCATCAGATCAGTACTACTTAACAGTGGCAGATATGGAGAGTCACTGTGGGTTCAGTTGAAATTTCATTTCTTTAAAAAAGTAGAGCTTTTCGGTAAGTGAAAGCAAAATGTGAAGCAAAATAAACCACTCCCATTTTAAAATAATTTTGACCCTTTTAGAAAAAGTCCAGGAAAATCACCTGCATAATGTTTATAGGTAGTATATCCGAAAAGGCATGCAGACCATAAAATTTCAACTCGGATTTGAAAAACCCACAATCGAGAAACAGTGATACTTGAATTACTGTAAATTTTATCTTATAAAATGCCAATGTTTGGTGACGATTTCATTCATGTTTTTACAAATATTTGGCAATATTTGCTTAAATTATCTCTAATAGTAATCCCACCCCGAAGATTTTGATAAATTTACTAGGTTGGTCATATGTTCTCATTTTTTAGACTAAGTTCACCCAAATTGTTCATCATTAATGAAGCCAACATTACAAGGATTTTTAAAGTCTCATATTTAACATTTGTTTTCCTCAAAGGTATTTTGATGTTCAAATTAAGGATTTTGAGTTTGGGGTGGAAATTATTTGCTCAGATAGTTTTTGTTATTTTTAGGTTTAATGTCATTTTTCATCACAATGTTGCAGCCAGTATAACTGATGGAGGAATAAACTAGAAAAATCCTGGTAAGAATTACTGACCCATGGAAAGCATCTGGCCTTAGCTTTCTCATGTAATATTTTAGGCTTTTTTGTGTTTGTTTACTTTCTAAGCATTCTGGTTTATTTTGCTATTTTTTGGCACAGTAACATACATAGTATATTTAATGCCAATTGTTAGAGATAAGAACCATGCTCAGGGACACATCACTGTATCCGACCTAGGCTCACAATCATGGTATCCGACCTGGGCTCACAATCATGGTATCCAACCTGGGCCCACAACCATGGTGTCCAACCTGGGCTCACAACCATGGTAATCGACCTGGGCTATTCCTATGGTACATGCAAGATTTGAACCTGCAACATTTTGGTTGTGAGTGCTGCATGCATGCCACTGAGTCACTGCAGATCATGCCTCTATTAATAATAATTACGACATACTGGAGGGTCCATCATATTCTTTGTCCCCACACTCACAGTGGGTCATTTTGTCTAAGCAGTAAAGCAATATACCACTGTAATGCTGTCCAGATATAAACTGTTCAGTAAAATATACTTATTTACACCTGATGCCACATCTATAGTTGCTTTTTGAAAGTCCAGTAATAGGATGGCGTCTTCACTTAATTATAAAATAAAATTGATGGTCTAGTGGAACATTTCAAATAACTTCCATACATATTTTTTAGTCAGTCAGGAAGAATCCACTTAGCACCCCTAAAGCTCTCCAAGCATGTTGCACTCGACATAACTAATGTCACCAGCAATTATGTATAGAACTTAGGACTACAAATTAGTGTTTAGGAAGCTCCTGGCCTTTCGAAACCCAAGATTTGTTTTGCTACAGTTTGGAGGGAACTGTACTTAACTCACAGACAGTTTTGGAACATAATACATGTAGTTATAAAACGTACAAACGGAATTTTTTGTAGTAACTGTCATTTTATCTAGAAAAGGGTTTTATATCGTAAATCTCTAGGCCTGTGTTGTATATTTTCCCGGATTCAAATATTTTGCTGTTGATATTGAGGTAAGTGTGTTTAATCTACCTTACATGTATATTAACTTCAAATTTGATTGAAAAATCCTGTAATCAGTACAGTGAAAAATAGTATGATCTCATCAACACAAGTGCATTAAATTGTACAGACTGTTTACTTTCCATCTTTAAATTTAAATTTGCGATGGATAGGTTGCAAAGTTTGGAACTGAGTTTTGTCCAGGATAGCCAAACAATTTTTTTTTACAATTAAAATAAGGCAAACACAACCATTGTAATATATTTGAGTGCAACATTATTTGCACAGATTTTCTAGCACATGCATGTAATATGACAGGAAAACCTTGTGTTGGATTTTTCTGCAAATTGGTCAATTTATCTGAAGTTGTTTTTGCATAATTTATCTTTTATTTGTTTCAGCTGCTAAACAAATTTGTAATAACTTTTTTCCCATACATACTCGCTTATAAATTGAATCCATCTTCTTAGAGCATAGACCCTAATCTGGCATTGCATAATGTGTCAGCAAATCAGGGTATGTTTTGCTTGTTATAGTGATTACTCCTAACAAACTGCACAGATCCAGATCTACCAGGACATAATGCAACACTAGATCTGGCACAGATGCAGTTTGCAGTGGGACTGGACTGATAAGTGAGTATCCTGGTATATGGTATATACAATGCAGCTGCATTTTGATGTACATGAACATTACATGGTACATTGTATTGTATTACATTACCATATATGTTTCAGGCTGATGATTATTTGTAAACAAATGATTTTCATTTCTGAGTAGATATAATACAAATTAAATTAAATATCTTCCTGGGTTTTCTTCGGCCAGAGGTGAGACAAAAACAGGATTATTATTTTCAATTTACTGATCATAGAAATGTTCCATTGTCCAAATGTAGATTGAAAATTTCATATTTGTGACAGGCAACATAAATATATATATTACTGTATAGATTGACAACTCACAAGTTGCTTCCCCCAACACAAATATGTTGAAATTATAATTTCTATGTGAATCCTTTTCATTTTTGGGTATTTTTTAAGTCTTGGGTTTATTTGTAGATCTGCTGAAAAAATGGGTGTCTGTACCATTTGCATATATATATTTTTATATTGAAAAGGCATATTTTGTTCTAGCTTTGACATGCTCACAGATGGTTCTGTATATTTCATTTTTGTATACAAAAGAGCCAGTTTTTGTTTAGAGGCTAGTATATTTGGATAACATGTCATAGATTTCAGTGTTCAGTGTGTAGCTTTCAATTTGAACTCCTATTTGCATGATTCATCTTCACCAGACAAATTTTCATTCAGTATTAAAATTGAGGAGAACATGTATAGATTAATTTGATTATATGCAGTTTTTGAACTAGTTGACTCAGTGCTCCAAATTCAGAAACCTTTGGAAATTCTCAAAAGAACAATTATTGCACTTGTAAGGGAGCTTTGCCCATAAATTTTGAATCAGTGGATAGTTGCCAGATATTTTGTAGTGACCCGAGGCTAGTGTGTCAATTTATGGTCAGGTATGGTTCTTTTTTATGCTAGTAGTTACTTGGTTGGAGACCAAATCCAATTGCTGGAGTCGGTCATTACGAGGCAGTTTGGTAGAATCTCTTTTATAAAACAGGTCTGGTGAAAGAGCCATTTAAGATTGTGTGAACTTAATCTTTCAAATTGATTTTCAATTTAATTCCACCTTATTTGTTCCTTTGCTGATTGAAACTTGTATTATTATGGATCTTTAAATACAGAATAAAACCACTAAACAAATCCCTGTGTGTGTAGATATCATTCCCATCAATAATCAAAGTATAGTTTTATTAAATAAGGTACCCAGCATAAGGCAACTTTGCCTGTAGTATTTTAGAACACTTTTATGGTTTTTCAGAAAGCATTGATAAAGATGGAGTACTTCAAACACAGTCCCAAGATATTTTTTTTCTGAGTCTAAAAACAATCATGGTGGTTCCCACTCCCCATCTTTTTGGTCTAGTGTATTATCTGTATAAATCCCTAAATCTGTGGTCTTTCATCAGACACCTGTTGTACAAGGCTTGCTTCATAGCTTCATGTGTTTCCATGAAAAAGAGGTCTGTGGCATTGCATGAAAGACGTGTTAGCTGTCTGCTTTGGTATGCAAGAGTCTTAGTTTGGGTTTTTAAGGGCAACTTAATTATAGGAGGACAGCAAATAAATTGGCACTGGTATCTAAAATATTCTTGTGGATTGTTACAGTGATTTATATCAGTATGTTGTACAGATTAATTACCGTTGCTGAATCATGGTTAAAAATATCTTTGGAAAGATATTGAATGGATGAAAATGAAAAAGAGCATGTCTTAAAAAGAATATAGAAAGTAGTTATGAGTCATGACTTGTGAAAGTGTCTAAATGTACATGTAGATGTTTCAACAAGTTTCTTATGAAAGTATGCATTTATTCATATGCATGTTTTGCATTAAATATATGCATAAATGATCACTCCGGTGGCCTAGTGGTTAGAGTGTCTGCCTCAGATGTGGGAAGTAACAAGTTCAAACCCCAGCTGAGTCATACCAAGACTCATAAAACTGGTACCAACAGCTGCCTCGCTAGGCACTCATCATGAAGAGGTTAGTGTTAGGATTGGTCAGCCTGGTGTCAGGATAATGCGACTGCGTGGGACATTATGTTAGAGGTCTGTGGCATGTAGCTCTAGTGCTAGAGATTGCTATAAACTGCCATGCTGCAGACATTGTATGACTGAAATTTTTTTAAAACCATGTTACAAATTAAATCACACACACACACACACATATGCATAATTAAAAAGCAAAATGAAAATGGTACATACTTTTGAAAGATTTCTTGTTTGTCCTGTACCTTAGACACCAACCATTCTTGAGTAGTAATCATACACAGTGTATGTCATAACACATTAAGGCATAAGAATGGATCACTGCCTTTTATTACAAATTTTGTTTGCAGATAATCAGGGTTTGGATGTACGAATGGTTGATTGAGTACCCAAACATTGGTCTTATATACATGCATAATCTAGTTTTGACTGTGACAACATTTTCATAAATGTATGTATGTTGTAATACCAGACTATATTTGTTTTTCAGGCTAATTTATGGTGAAACTTCATACTTAATGTTTCTGCTGAGATTGAGGTCAGTGCAGTGTATTACGTGCATCCAATATCATGCGTGGGAAAAAAGCTGCAACAAGTGCCATTGATTAGCAAGCAGGCATTGAAATAAATTTATCAAGAAAACCTTCTGGATCACAGTGTTCTTTTGGCAATAAATGAAGGTCTCTGATAACATCTGAGAATATGTTTAATTTCTGGACTGCATTCTTCTGCTTGAAGTAAATGCTTGTTGCTAATGTGGATTTGGAAAGGATAGCCCTCTAAACCAAGGAGAAATGAGAGAAAGAGGTCACCAATATTTTTAGAAAAGTTTAGCTGAGAAAAAATAATCAAGACAGTCAGTGAAGTCTTTGTCATTTTAGAAGCAGACAAAATAAAAATAAAAATAATTTGTGAGGCAGTAAAAGAATTGAAATTAAACATTCGTTAAGATGAACATAATCATTACTCAGAAATTTGGGTAAGAAGTTCTGTTTTTCCATTGAAATGATCTTAAAAATAAACGGCTTTCAAGAATAAGCAGTTTGCATGTTGCATTATTAAGCAGTGAGGATCTTACAGCTTAGAAAAGAGGTTGGCAGCTCCAGAAGCTTGTATAAATTGCTGCAGTGATTTTTACAAAGTCATTTCACGAACTAAAAGCCACAGATGGGTATAAATAATGGTGGCAGACTAAGATAGTCATATTATAATTCCGGCCACAGATGGTATGAAAAACAATGGCCAATGCAACTGTTAGTAGTTTCACTCAGCTGTCCACCAATCCTGGTCATCAGTCAGTTGATAGCATAGCGGATTTGCAAAGTTTCTCAACGGAGGGCACTGTAATGGCTTCCCACTTGCCCACAGATTCCATACAGCCAACTTCCTCATCCAGTGTTTTGACATCATTTGTGACGGACTTGGTAGGCAGTGAGTCCAGGTCAGAAGATGTGTACAGCAGTTTCGAGAAGGACTTGACAGATGCTACTCAGTTTCCTATGCAACATGCCACACATCGCAGTTCTTCAGAAGCTTCACCAACCCTATCTGTCATTGGAACTACTGACTTTTCCACCATTAAAGTACCGGACAATGGTGGTGCTTCAAAGGCTTTGTTTGATCAACCCACCCTGTCCTCATCATCAGAGGAACATCACAGTACCTCAGCCTCACACTCTTTACAAGTGCCTTCTCAGACTTCAGACCTGTCTTCCTCACTTATGCCATCAAGTTCAGACTTGATCGATCAAGTAACAGTTGATATGGCTGTCTCGGATTTATATGAAGGAACATTGTATAATTCCTCTTTACATGAAAACCATGAAAAAATGCATACCAAAATTAATATTGACCTGACCCCTGCTTTGCCAACAGGGTTATCAGATATCAGGCTTTATTCTTCTACCTCTGACTATCCATCAGTGAAATTAGGGGTGGATTTGGGGACTTTAACACCAAGTAAAACTGAAATGTTAATCGCTGGTGTGAACACGGACACATCTGGATCCATTTTATACTCAACTCCTGTACTGCCATTCCCACTACCAAGTGATCCACCAAGGGTACCAACTAGTGAGCCAGGAAGTTCATCTGTGTTTGGAGGTAAGTGATACAGATGTGAAATATTCACCGTTGTTTACAGTATTAGAATATAGGGAATTCTGAATGGAAAGAAACCCCAAACAAACTATGGTTGGACTGGCATGGGTTGAATGTCCAGTTGTGTGTAAACAAGGCCCTCTCAGAGAGGATGGATCTAGAAATCCAACTGCACGTATTTGTAATCTTGTGAGAGACAAGATTGACCAGTTCCATTTAACATGCTCAATATTTTTCGGTATTTTTTATGCGTGCATGTCGGTGAAAGAAATCAATAGCAGCTACTAATTTTTTCATTGAATTTAATTTTTCTGAGAGGTACAGTATTGCAAGTGTTGAAATTTTTTACTCTGCTTTTAATGAATGTGAAAGGCATGACATGGCTGTCACAGTATTCTGTAAATATATTCATTCATCAGATTAGTATAGTATAAATTGCAGGCTTGAAGGCTCAGTGAGCCAGCCTATGGTATGTCCCAGTGTATGTCATTCGTCAGATTAGTATAGTATAAATTGCAGGCTTGAAGGCTCAGTGAGCCAGCCTATGGTATGTCCCAGTGTATGTCATTCATCAGATTAGTATAGTATAAATTGCAGGCTTGAAGGCTCAGTGAGCCAGCCTATGGTATGTCCCAGTGTATGTCATTCATCAGATTAGTATAGTATAAATTGCAGGCTTGAAGGCTCAGTGAGCCAGCCTATGGTATGTCCCAGTGTATGTCATTCATCCATCATCCATCCTTCAATAATTGGAAGTTACCACTCTGGAGGCCATATTTATAATCTTGAATAAATGATGATTAATGGGTGTGGCAGGTTGGATGGTTTTTACATGCAAAGGTATATCAGCACATTAATGGCCTCATCATGTTGGATAAATGGGGAAATACAGCATAAGCACAGTGTTGTACTGAGGTTGTCTTTTTCAGGGGACACTGCTTCCTTTCAGAATTTTCCCAAAAAGTGTGATTGTGTGAATCCCTCCCCATTTAGTAAATTTTCTGTGAGTGTAAAGAAACTTGTAAAATTCATTTTAGTAAAGCACAACTATGTCATGATAAAAATTACATTTAAAAGGTGTTTTTTTTTCTCCATTAATCAGCCACTTTACAACAATTGCTTATAAACAATGCTGTTGACTTGGTTGACTGGCAATCTGACTTTATTAATTGATATTCATTGAACATTTGTCAATGAGGTTATTCTGGCTTTACTGACAGTTTGCATTTTTCTTATTGTTTAAGCGCAGGTGTGTTTAGCAGGCAAAAATAATGGAATCAGTCCTATACCTTCAAACAAATATCAGGCAGCATGATCGACAAAGACTTTAATTCATTTCAATTCAAACCACAAATGATACGATTGCAAGATTGTACAGTATGCCTATGGGTATGCAGTAATACTATCAAGGGTACATTTACAAAACAGTCATGGGATTCCTGCAGGCACAACAATGTCTTTGAAGGACTTGCTTAATATCTAGTCATCCTGAGCACAGTCTGTATAACATGCAACCAACCACATCTGATATGTGCTGATTAACTCTGGAGTCAGTGAATACGTTTAACAGTGTTCAGACATATATGATACACCAGTATGTAGTAATTGCAGTTTTATTCACAGACACGTCTTCCCCACTAGCGCGATTCAGGAGACATACAATTTTCAAAACCATTGTGCACATCTGTGTGACCACTCTGCATCATATCCCAAAGTTTTAAGTCACTGTCTTGAACAATGCAAGATGAGTTGTATGACATTACAAGTGCAGACATGCATTTTTTATGTATTAGGTCACCAGTACATGCCTGTCATCAGATCTCCACACATTAAAGGTATGTTTTATCTTAATCAGACCACATTTACCACTTTGCAGCATAAACCAGCTGTATGTGATGAGAAAACATTCTCCAAAATTTTGCTGCACTATACGTAGGTTGTTGACATACAGATAATTTATCTCTTAAAAAATCCCCCCAATTGTGTCCTCAGTTACAAATCTTTAACATTATAGAATACAATTATTTCTGTAAATGGCTGTCAGTAAGTTCTAACCGTAGAAAATGTTTACAGATCTCTACTTAGTTTAGACTCATTACAAGGATTCCATCACATTACCCTGTATCTTTGAATCACAACAGAATTGCATTCATAATAGCAAAAGTTGAGCAGATATTAAACAAAAAAATTGATAATCATAAACATTTTTTTCCTAATAGTAAATACACTCATTCTTTCAAACATACATGTATATGTCTACACGAGCAGACCATTCTGGTGGCCTAGTGGTTAGAGTGACTGCCTTGGATGTGGTAGATTGTGGGTTCAAACCCAGGCCAAGTCATACCAAAGACATAAACATGGCACTAACAGTTTCCTCGCTTGGTGCTCAGCATTAAGATGTAGGTATTAGGACTGGTTGGCCTGGTGTCAGGATAATGTCACTGGGTGGGACATGATGTTACGTATCTGTGCCATGATGCTTCAATGCTAGACATCACTGTAAACTGCCATACTGCAGACATCGTAGTGATATGACTGCAAAATTGTTAATGCTACATTAAAAATCCAAATCACTCACACAGAATCCAGTATCATCAGGTAAAGTGAGTATCAAACTTTGACTCAACTGGCAGTGTAGTTTTCTTTCAGAAATTGATTACCATTCCAACTTGGCTTAAAAAAAAAAAAAATTCTGTCTCAAAAATCATTTATCAGGTATGCATCGTAGCATATGTATGTATATCCCATGATGCTGGAAAGGCAAACAGACCATGATGCTGGAAAGGCAAACAGACCATGGCTGGAAGTTCAGCAGAAACATGACAGTGAGCATGGATGAGCTGAAGTATCTGCCAATTAATTTTTCAGCAACCAGAAAAAAATTGGTCCTTGATTTTACATATTCAGCACTATGCATTAAATTTGTTATATTGTTTTCAGCAGGAAAAATGAAATAACATGATAAATTTTTCATATGTTTATTCCCTTATCATAGTAATCATTTAGTTCCTTTGTTCTACCCATTGGATGCTCATCAATATGCAAAAAGATGTAGATGGAAACAGCCACTAAATTCATTTTAGTAATGGTATGGGTTTGATTTTTTTGTCAGAAGTTTTTAAAATAAAGTAAACAGGTTGAGGAGGGTACTTTATATTTGGTCTTGATGCGTGTTAATGACATCAAAGGTTTCTAGTGCAGGTTCAGAGCAGCTTTAGGGTTCCGAATGTCACATCATCAAACATGTGGATATCAAGTCTTTTTTGCAAAATAATTGCAGTGTGATAAAACCTTTTATTCAATACTATGGCAAAGTCTATTCAACTTAACTGTTGTTTTTTTTTAAACAGGTAATTTCAAACGTTTATGCAAACAAAAAGTTATTTGAAAATGATAAAGAGTATTTGCAAAAGTGTTTCATGCTAAGTCATCAAAGTGTCAGGCCTTTTCTGGGATGTACAGTTATAGATTTGTGCCTGTTTCTAATTTTTTTAAAAAGAAACCCAGCTGAATGTATGAAATTTGGACACTATATTTTCAAATCTAACTCTGTTTCTTCATCCTGTCTCGCATATATTCAGAAAATTGCCCCCTTGGGATTTTCCCCTGAATTTCTATAATAGACCCTGAACAATTTGCAATCTATCTGCTGAGCAACAGGTATGTTGCAAAATACCCATGTACAATGCAGTACAAATACCTTGCAAACTGATCTTGGAAAAATAACTGGATTTCTCTTGGATAAACGTTTTATTATTGATTTTATCAGATTGCCAACAAAAATGGGGATGTTCTAAGAACATGCTAGAAAATAAAATGTATGGTAAGGTAAGTCAGAGGATCAAATTTTAGCTAGCCTCTACTGCAAATCAGGAAGTTCTGGTTTCACGGTATGATCCCAGTGTATGGCTGGATAGTCTTCCCTTATTGTTTGCAGTTTACACAAGCACGCATTCAAGTTGCTTTATTCTAGTGTTGATACCTTCTTTCAGTTGGTTTTGTTTGAGATCCTAAAACATTTTGAATAAAATTACTTCTCAAACTTTATATGACTCTCATTGAAATTGATAAATTTTGTGAGAAGGTATTAAGTTTTGAGAAAATATTTATAGTAGCACATTTCTTAGATTTAGACTGTATTTTGCGTTAACTCTTACACAGACAGTTACAATTATGTGTGAACCATTAGTTCTGTTACTGTTAACACATTAACCCCTGGAGGTTTTTGCCATTTTTGCCTGAAAATCGAGTAGGAAACACATTTTGAAAGCTATTTCTGAATAGACTCAAAAACACCAAATCCCTGGTCATCTTTCAATAACATACTGCCTAGTTGTGCTTGAAACATCATTTTTCATTGGCTATTTGACTTGTGCATGAGCAGAAGGGTAAAAGTTGGACTTTTTTTTTGCTAAACGGAGCCATTATTTTTGTATGGAGACCACTCTTTATTCCAATTGCCCATCTTATCCTACTTTTTGGAAAGGCTCATCTGTCTGTTTGCAGTTCATACCGGTTTGCCTTAGATCTGAGACCAAAAAGTCTAAAATCTGGACACAAAATGGGATTCCGACCACGGGCGAATTTTGCATTAAAAAAAGTCGGGTCCAAAAAATGAGGTTTTTCTATCTGTATTTTGTAGTGCAGCCAGATATTCCAGATTATTTGGTATCATTGTAGAGCTACATCTGTCTACCTTTCTATAATACCACCCACTTTAGTGTATCATGCATGACCATGATGCTACAGAGCTCGGCAGTAGGCTACTACCTCCTGCCCCATAAAGTCGTTGCTAGGGGTTAATGTGTTAACTGATAAAGGCTTAGATGACCTTCAAATGACTTGTTTATTAATTTTAAGCAAAAATAGGTGAACCATAGATCAATATTTATTACATTTATTGTAAATGTCACTTATGCTATATCATTTGAATAATTAACATACATTGTATGGTATGTTCTTAATACTTCAGAAGACTGCTTAGTGGAAAGGTAGACTGTTAGATTATGTAAGACCGGTGAGTGCTATTAAACCAAATGGACAGTTTGTTGGTTAAATGTCATATCATCCTATTTTAGCAGTAAAGTCATATAAACTTCTATGGAGAACTTTTAGGGTTAAATTGTTCGATTCTTAAGGAAACGGATCAGATCCTTTCTTAAACTGGTTCTATCATCCAGGCATTTGTGAAGGATGATGGGCATTCTTGGGTAAAGCTGGAGGTGGAGCATAATATATATACATATAGGATGTTATTCTGTCATTAGAGGAAATAAGTTTGCTTCAGAGAAAAGGTAGATTTAGTTTTACCTGTCACATGACATGTTATATAAATTGTACATCTGATTCATGTGTTTCATAGTTTAAAGCCAGCAGTTGTTGTTGCCTACATAGTTAAGTGAGGGGATTCTCCTTTGTGGTAAAACTTTAACTTCCAACAAAGGAAGAGGGGTGTATACATGCAAAGCCTCCAGCTTTGCTCCAGTGATGACCCTCATACTTCACAAATGCTTGGATGAGGAGACTAATATTTTCCTTAAAGCCCACCGCCTCACACATGTACATGGCCTCTTTAAAGAAACAAGTCAGTCAATAAGGAAATATATTCAAAATTGTCAAACATTTAAGTTAACATGTACATCAGCATCAGAACAAATACCATTACTTATGGTTCATTCCTTCACTATCATATTCTTCTTTTAATGGTGAAGACAAGTTTTTTTAAACATTTATTGCAAGTAACAACTGCCTACGCAAACCCCTTATTGCTGTCAAATATTTCTAAAAAAATATTTTAATCATCTAGCACAGGGGTCGGCAACCTATGGAACGTGTTCCACAAGGTGGCATGTCAAGAGGTATTGTGTGGCACATGAAGGGCAGCCAAAACTCTGAATTTTAACAATGTTACTCTCTTAATGGTGGCACTCATTCATTTTGTAATTAATCTGGAAAAAAGTAGCATGCTATGTAAAATAGGTTGCCAACCCCTGACCCAGCAATAGTATTAGGTACATGAACAATAAATAATACACAAAAACTGGAGTAGATTTCCGAATATTTATACCCTGTCATTATAATGCAATGTATGCATTGTACGCAATGTTTCAGTTGTTATAATTAATCAGCTTTAAATGGAAACTGTTTTCAACTTTTAAACAAATTAGAAATTCTGAATACTTTATCTGTTATACAAGTCATAATGCGTAAATTCAAAGATTGTAAAGCTTGTGCCTGTGGAGCTGTAGATAAAGAAATAAAAATTAATAACTGATGTGGTGTATGTTTAGTTTTGTTTATAATTATCTAGATGATCAATCACTGTGTTATTGCCCACATTGAGTACATAATACAAATTTCATATGAAATTATTAGGGATGGAATTACAGAGAACTCATCAGAGATTTAGAATAGAATCACACGAGTCCCCATATGTAAAATTCAATCAATTACATAATCAAAATGATGTGATTTTCATTTAGCTGTTCTGTTACTGATAGAACAAATTTCGTCACATGATTGAATGACAGATCGAACTCAGATTGCCTGGCATGACAGCATCAGCTAGTGCTTCCGGTCATCATTGGTGATTGGTCGTCATTTTTTGTATCTTTCATTCTCTCTTTCCCTTTACTAGTCTCTTCAGGTCATTGACCTCTTAGCTGTGGACTGTGCTTCCTTTCCCACTGTGCAGTCAGGTGTGTAGAGCTATTTTCTTTCCCTTTGTGCTTTATTCAAGATTCAAACCTCCTTATGAAGTTAGATTTCAACCCTCCCCCTTCTATATCTCTCACTTCAACACTCATCCGCAAGGACAATCTAACGAGAAATACTTATTTCCCAGTCAGCTTCTTGCTGCCTTGCAGAACTGATTCATTCCGAGGGGACTTTCTTAAAACCCTGATTTAATTTAGCCAATTTGGATTACTACTTCACCACCATAATGCTTAACTGTTCTAGAGAAGTCTGAAAATTCTTGCCAGCCCGCCTTTATTGTTGACTATTCTGGAAAATATCATCTTATGACACCCATTTCACATAGACCACAACTTTCTAAAATCTTCTCTGGTACATGTCACCATGGAGAGTTGATCGCTATGACTTCATGTTAACATCTTAACATCGCTTTATCTGACTGCTAACAAGCAAGTCCTAATTAAAACTTGGTTCATGCCCCAAGCAGAACAGATTAATTATTAGAAGTTACCAAGCTATAGCGATCCTACCAATACATCCAGCTTAATGTTTATGTGTCATGCTGTGCTGACCTCCTAAAAATGCACTACTGATGAATGTACTGTGAAATTGATACCACAGACAAATTCATTATGTGTACAGAAATTCTTCAAAAGTTTGCACCATTACAATAACCACAAATATATTTTCCCAAGTAAATAGAGTACACAGGTATTTCAAGACCGGTACAAAAGTATTTCAAGACTGGGCTTCACTCAGCCTCAGGTCCCAGGTGGACAAGTTGTCTAAAGCACCTAGCCACTCATGACTGTCTCACTTCTTTCTACCTGCAACAACAACAACATCAAGACTGGGCTTAACATCTAACAATGTTATTGTTTTGTGGTTTAGGTGGACTCCTGTTGTGCAGCCCCTTCAGTTTTTACTAATAAGCAAAGGGTTCAAGCACCAATCATTGCCAAATCATCTAAAGGTATGAAGTAACATTGCCTTGCGAGTGTTGATGACACTATAAAGGCTTATCTTTATTTATCAAAGAATCTGTATGTAAGTATCAAATTAATGTTACCTCAGAGACACAGAGGGGATTAATTTCCCTGATGTTACACTAAACATTCCATATTTTTGATGCCAAATTGTACTGCTTATTTGTTCCTGGTCTCCATTAATTGGTAATGAATTCCTTGATTTTGGACCAATCTCCCGATAGTCACTGCAGCTACAGAGAGGGATTATCCCAAGAGGATGAAGTTGACAATTGTGTGGGCGTGTCATTAGGTTTTTTACCCCAGAAGTCGGATTGGAAGAGAAACCAAACATGACAAAACTAGAGGTAACTGGAACTCCAAAGTGGAACAAGTTAGAAGTGTTTTACTAACATGATCAGCAAATATTTTCCCATTAAAATTAAAAGGGGGAAAATGTCTGTGATTCATCCATGCCATATTAAAGGAAAAGCATCTTTTTAAAGAGCGCCATGATAAGAACTTCATTAATTGATGGTTTAATTTGGATGCCGAGAGATCTGTATCAGGAATAAAACTCTGTGCGCATAATCTTTGAAAAATTTCTCTCTTTCGCATCCATTCTATGTAGTCTGAAAAGTTTCTGGAAAGAAAATCTGCCTGGATATTGTTGCAGCTGTCTTGGGTGGTGGCAGCTGCATTGGGGAATTGGCAGGTAGAGCAAATACGAATATGTGTTTCCTGTGTTAAACTAAACCTTTAATATCTCAATAATGAGTTGCACAGAAGTTGATTTGTTAACATGTAAATGATTACTACATATCTGATCACACTCACTTTCAGCCTCTGCAGCAAAATATAAAATGTTAAATGAATGTACTTTAGGTATAGAAGACTGGTAAATATTGTCAGAGTTCAAGCATAAAATATATATTTCTTTTAAAACTATATACAGCTTACTGTTGCTACTTAGAGCTGCTTATTCATCTATCTCGTTTCTAATATCAGCATTTTCAGTTTTAAGTGCTGTAAATAATTCTTTAATTAATTTACATAAACACATATAACTGTTGTTTTCTCTACTATATAGGCCAGGGGAGGGGTGGACCTGTGAAACAAAATGATTGATGTCCATAAGGCAGTATGGTGAGCATGCTGTAAAGATGCTCTTTGTATTTGTAGACTGCAGAAGCAGAACATGTCTTGAAATGTGGATTCGATTCACGCTGACTATGTACAAGACTAGAAAATGTGAAGCAGTTAAATCACATCAACTCTTCCTAGTGCAATGTTATGTTTACCAGCAGTATGGACTGCTGATTTGAATATATTCCTTTCCAAACACCATTCTCACATCTGCATAGCTGACTGATCCAATTGAATAGATGGCATTCCACCATATTAATAGAGGAGATAGTACATGTATTGTTAGACCAAATTCCAGCATTGTTCCTTCTTATTTATCTGATTTAAAAACTTGCATGGCATGAACAATTGCTAGCAACTCAAGGTAATTGATTCAAAAGTTAGCCTCACTCATTGTATTTCTACCAGAGATTGACCTTTCTGAATAAATCTCATATTAGCTTCCCACCTGGAGAGTGATGCATCAGTTTTAATAATGTAATCTCCTCCTATATGGTCTTCCATTAGATTTAAAGTTGGAGGGTGAGTTGCCAACATAGATGGGGGATTTGGGGACCTCCCCCATTCAGGATACAGTGGGGCAGAGACCCTCTCAACTTAAAATGCTCTTAAGGTTTTCAGAAACCACTGGATAGCTTTACCTGGCACCTGAATCATTGCCAAATTTTCAAGTATGTATAGGTAATCCATGTCTATTGATTTGTAACACAGATGTTTCTTATTTTTCTTATAAATATGTACCATCACAAAGAAAAAAGTCGGTAATTTGCCATTTCACAACCATTTCATTGCTCATTGATGTCATAGTGAACCAAACGCATGATTGTGCGGTGTGCCTTGAAGACAGAAAAGAGCACCACATGGAGGATGAACACCAGTGCAAACACACTTAACTACTCAGTAAACTTGACCTGTAAAAAAATTGCCTTTTTTTTTAGTAGCCTGGTGTAAAGTAAAAGTTGCCAGGTAAACCACCCAGTTCCTGTCTGATAAGGAAGGTCTTGCTGTTGTTGGAATAATTTACCATTCCTCGACATTTTGGTATCACCAGTCCGGCTCCTGCAATACTATCTTTATATAATTTTATTTTATTTTCAGAATTGTTATTCTGATCAGGTCTCTTTATGTTATCACATTCCAGACATCAGTAGTAAATTGGGGCACCCAGGATTGCATAAAAGGCATTTTATGAGCACACAAATAAATGCTGCAATCTCTTGTACTATAATATGTTTTTTCGGAAAGGTTCTTAGCAACATTATGAACTTTTTCCTCTTTCTTTTTGAAAAAAAACTTCCAAAATAGTTCTTTTTGTTGCAGCAAGCACAGATTTTACCATATTGTTTGTGAAACTGAAAGATTTGAGTATTTCACTTATAATCTGCATATTTTATGAGCAAATGTGACTCACCATCCAAATCAATGAGTCATCAATATACACTAGTAGGAACACCAAATTCACTATTTGAACCATGCATAAGGATCTTAGTGAATGCCCTTGGGTCAGAAGAAGTCCCATGGGTAAACAGACAAATTGACAAATTTGCCCATTCTGAATAAACTTCAGAAGCTTGTGATAATGTATTGGAGTATTAAAGTAATCATCTTTCAGATCAATGGAAGTAAATAAATCAGTTTGCTTGATGAGATCTAAAACTACTAAAAAAGTTTCTTTCTTAAAATGTTCATAATAAACAAAATTTTCAAATGTTTCAGGTTGATAATTGGTCCGAGTTTCCCATTTGATTTGGGTGCAGTACAAATGCTCTAAACAAAGTGATCACTCTCTCATATGGATAAAACTATAGTTCCTTTGGATAGAAGTTCCTCTATTTCATAAGTAATAATGGTTCTTTGTTCATCAAAAAATGGAATTTGTTTTGGAAAATGTGATTGGAAAGGCATGGGTTGAAACTCAGTTTTGTACCTGAGACAATCTTAAAATCCATGGATTACTTTGTGAAACTCCGTATAGTAATACAGTGCTTTAGCTTCTCTACTGAACTCACCTTCATGGGTTTTAATGAGGTCTCATTTAGGGCAGGCTAGTATTAGCAGTTCTCCTTCTCCTTTTGGCATTCTGGGATTGGGACCTGTAACTGCTTTGGACATTGTAAGGTTGAGACTGATATCTCGATTTCTGGTTGAAACCATGACCTCTCATGGGAAAATGACCTCTAGCAAAATGGCTTCTACTGAAGCCCTTGTAAACTTTGAGTGTAATTTTGTTTTGATAGTGCAGAACTGGTGTCAGATCTTTTAACTTTTCTATCAACATCATCCCTAAAAAAAGCATAGAGGATATGGGGGTATTCATATTGAAAACATTATCATGTACATTCTAAGAGATAGCCATTATTGCATCTGCGCCATGAGAGCAACAGCACTTGAAATCAAGCTTTATTCTTTTTTTTTGCAATTTTTCACTTTAGTAAATTAGTCTACTAATTTGACAATAGGCTTCATACCTGCAGCAACACGGTGCTGTGTATCCCTAAAGGCTCTGTCATACATGTATGAACTCATTTCCTTATATAATTCCCAATTTCTTGATTTACAAGTAGGGGGCCCAACTTATTACAGTTTTCTTTGATGCCGTACTTCTGTACAATCTCATTTATTGCATGCTAAGGAGTGCATGCAGCATTTATCATCGTTGCCAATGATTAAGAAATGGGCTTTCCTTTTGGGATACTTTCAGTTTGAGAAACTGCCAAATGCTGTCAAGATTGTTTGTGCAAGGACCATTGTTATCTGCTCCAAAAACCATTAAACATTTACAATTTTCACATTTAATTCTTATAGAACTTCACTAAATGGGGCCCCAAATGATAGAGTGGTCTAAGATGCTCATCTTTACAGATCACTGATCACTGACATTTAACCTCTGACTGCATGGGTTCAAGTCTCAGTCTTGGCCAACATGTTTATGCCAGAAAGCTTGCCAGTAGCTTCCCGTGGGTCAGTGGGTTTTCTTGGGGCTTTTCCTGGGTTATTCCTCAACCAGATATACTGACTGCCATGTGTAGACTGTTGTGTGCTGAAAAATGTCATGAAACCAACAATAAAACAACAACAACCTTTATTACAATACGTTATCAATTTCCTGTTCATTAGCCATATTTGGAGGCATTTAATAATAATAATAATAATGATAATAATAATAATAATAATAATAAAATAATAATAATAAAGACTTTATTTAGAGAAGGTAACTCAATTAATTATAGAACTACCTTGAGGCCTTCTATCTGTTATGTACAATATATACAGTATATACAGCATGATGTGAAGAATCTGGCTTGACATTAAATAATTAAGTTATTTTAAAAGTCAAAATATCAAGCCTGGAACACATGCACATGCATCTGTGAACACATAAACATTATGGCGGTATTTATTGTACTGGAACTGTTCAATTGTTTAAAGATTTCATTCATTTGAGACATTGATTATGAAAAGAAGAAATGCTTCGAGCCTGCCTTATGTCACTGGGAATGTTGTTCCATACCATTTCATGGAAGCCCAATTTAAGTGTCAAACCTGTTTCAGACAGGTTGTTTAAGTCTATGAGACTTGACTTCTTTGACTGTCTGACATGTTTGTCTTTATGTGGCTGCCATAACAGGGTTTTGTTTTACCGACAATCAAACCTTAGAAAAAAGGACTTAAATTTCATCTTTTTTATTTCTTAGTTTTATTCCCCAGCTTCTTAACTCCTCACCTTTGAGGAAGTTGGCTCAACCAAGCAAAAAGCAGCTATATTTTGTTGGTTCTAAATGTAACTTGTGCCATTCTAATCACCATAGATGTTATTATGGCCATCTTGAGAATCTTGTTATTGCTACTCCTCCTGATATAATGGTTTTGTTGACTTGGGGTGATTCCATTGAAACATTTCTTATGATATATATTTTTTTCTAAATGAAACTGGTACCAATTTGAAGTCCCCAAATAGTTACCATTGCAGCCTTCTTGGGGATCTAATAGTGTCTCTGGAGGAACAGACAGTTCCATCAAAATGGGCTTTCACCATGTTATGTATATTTAAAATGTATTGTGTGCTTGACCTTTGTCCATAATTGAGGGCTGTGGTTTGTCCTACATGACTGTTCTCATGTTTTTGTCATGTTTGTAAGTCATTAATAAGTTATTTACTAATATTTGAGTTCAAGGTCTAGCCTTATGAACAAACTTAGAATATTTTGGAAGTGAACTTTTGACCCACATGGGGGTAATTTTATTGTGTCTTAGGTTTTGTTATATAAGGTTGTGATAAACAAAATTATTCTGTCTGTGGAATTATTTACATTTGTGTTGAGTTAAAAATTGTCTTTAGAGGAATCATTACAAATTATTCATTGGGAACATTAGGAATACAAAGTGCTTACTGACATTTTTGAGAAAAAATAGCACTTTAGGATTATTATGAATTCATTCACAAGCATTGTGGGTTATGTCACTGTGATACAGAAGGACTGTTAGTACATAAACTTATTCAAGTATATTGATTCATCAGCACATTCAGTGCTGGAATTCATTTAGAACACCACAGTTTTGGACTTGTATGACAGATGTTTAGGATTATTGAGGATTTATGTCAGAATACCTTAAGTTCCTCTTACACAAAATTATCCATTCTTTCTTTAAGTGTCTGTGGAATTATTTACTCTTGTGTTTCAATATAATTTGAGAAAAATTGTGTTTTTTTAAAAATTATTCATTGGAATTACATTTTGGACAAAAACACAACTTTGGGATTATTGTGAATTCATTCATACATTCTTGATTAAATTATTATACATTAAGACTGTTGAGACATCAGCTGATTTAAGATTATTGGTACATCAGCACATTCAATACTGGAGTTCATTCAGAACTCTCTGTCCATTTTGGATTAGTAATTATTTGGGATTTAGTAAAACAGTACTGCAAGTTCATCTTAAATTTTCAGTTTGTAACTTACATAAATAAATGTATTTGTTGATTTTAATAAGCTTGTTGGTTTTGCTTAATTCTATTACTTACTTTAAGAGTTTATAATGATAACAAGATGCAAAACACTTCTTGCATACTTGTTTTAATGAATAGTTGGCCCTAATGCAAATGGCATCCATTAAGGCATCCAATATGGCAGCAACAGTAGACATCTTGCATATATTGTTTATTCTGATCCTCCTAAATGATATGATCATATAGACATGAAGGTTTGCTAAAAACTTTTTATGCTGTTTAGTTGGATGGCGTGCACTTGGATAAGGAAAGAAGCCTATCAGTTTTGGGGTCATAGGGTAAGGTCACTTTGGCTGAAAGAAGAAAAATGGTTTCATTGAATAAATATCACTTGACTACACAGAGCACTAATAAACATAATATGGCTGTATAATTTGCCTTTATATATTTTTGCTAGCTAACGGGGTGTGGGTGAGGGTGGAATTTCAGTATTTCATACGTTCAGCATGCACATTATAATAGATGACAGTAGCTAAGTAAGTTTAATTAGTAGATGGGGAAAGGTTGAGTCTCTAATCATTTCATTTGAATGGCAACATTTCGCTTATTGTAAACCATGTAGACATTTTTGCAAACATTGCAGCCTTGTAAAACACTGATATCAAGAATGAAAAAAGTCTCTTTTTTGGGCAGTCTGAGATTAGTTAATACATTTTCCAGGCAAAGTAAATATTTTACACTACTTTTCAAGAATTTTACAAGAATATATAGTCCATAGTTTTTTGCAGTTTAGTGAAAATTGGAATTCTGGACAATTTAGGCTTTTGAAAGATCTTTTTACATCCCTTGAAATTATTTAGCTTGCTGGATAAATCTAAATTGATCATAAATAAAGAATACATCATTTTTTTCAGAGGGTGGCCCAATGAATATTGTGCTGTTTGTGGGAGTCCCTGTGTGTGGTCTCATAGTTCTTATTCTCCTGGTGGTCCTAGTAGTATGTCTACGCAAGAGGAAGGCAAAGAAGGTACAGAATGATTCTTCTTTCCTGAGGCATAGTTATTCTTTAAATTCAATATTACATTTGTTCTGACTTTTCATCTTGTCTTTTTTTGACCAAAAGTTTACAACCTGTGTCCTTCACTGTCATATCAAGGGAGGGAAAATACTGGTCCAAAATTAGCCAGCCGTTGTATAAAGCCACCAAGCTTGACTTCACAATGGTGCATTTTAATCATTTGTACCCCTGTCGACATGCCACTCTTTTTTTAAGGCCACCTTTTCAGTGCAAAATGGTTGGTCTTGTAAGAGGGAACACTGTATGTCCATTCATTATTGTAAACCTTTTTCTGTTTACAGCAATTAAATTCTGTAATGGCCTCTTATCAGGCAGTTTGATTGGATATTTTATTTTGATAATTTACCTGATTGTAGGATTCAAACTAGCATTTTTGTGGTTGTGAATCTAGCATGGTGACCACTGAGCCACTGTGGCCCCAGCCTCTATTAGCTTCCTCATAAAATGAAGGAGAGGTCATCTGACCCATACGACATCCCTGAATCCGCAGGGGTACAAAATGCTGCAATTGCTAGAGCTTTATTACTGGTATATACTGTAAACCAAGTCCCAGTCATTTTGCATTTAGTGTATTTAGTATTTTCCGTTATTGTGCATAGATATGGTCACATTGTGGACAAATCTGCGCATTTACAGTTGCTAACTATGTGATATAGAGCAACTTTTGTTGACACAAAGCCAAGCACATTTTTAGATATTGTTAGCAAAGTAATCAAACTCGTGATATTTGAAACAGTTTTCAAGGTGATGTTGATATAGACAGTATGGTGGTCAAAGCAGATGGTAAAGATGAAATTGTTCAATAACTATTGTAATGTCACTGTCAGGAGAATTAAAGTCAGAAAAATATCTAGGACTTCACTGAAGGAACAGAGACAAATATTTTGTGCTAAATTAAACAGTTCACCTGCTTGAAAACAAAAGAAAATTTTCAGTATGCATGATTACTTGCTGCTTACAGAAATGCAGATAATTTGTGGACAAAACAAGAAAGATTATGAGTATTTCTGCTGTCATGAAAACTTCACCAGCAAAACAGCATAACAGCTTCATTTACATCACTGCTGTCATGAAAGCTTCACCAGCAACACAGCATAACAGCTTCATTTACATCACTGCTGTCATGAAAACTTCACCAGCAACACAGCATAACAGCTTCATTTACGTCACTGCTATTATGTGGCATCCCAGAGAAGTAAGCATGACTATTTCATTCTCTGAATTTATCTGATATCACAAAGAAATAAACTTGAATGTGATTCATTCACTGAATGTATGTGAAATCACAAGAAAGTAAGCATGAATATGATTCATTCATTGAATGTATGTGATATCACAGTGAAGTAAACATGAATATGATTCATTCACTGAAGGTATGTGATATCACAGTGAAGTAAACATGAATATGATTCATTCATTGAATGTATGTGATATCACAGTGAAGTAAACATGAATATGATTCATTCACTGAAGGTATGTGATATCACAATGAAGTAAGCATAAATATGATTCATTTACATAATTTATGGTTTTCTTAACGCATTGGAATAATGATTAAAATCTGAATTATACAGTTGTAGCATGATTTTTGCTTTTTATGACTATTTGATTGAAAGTATATAATAAATAAGTTATTAAGCGTGTAAAGAAAAATATTTTCATAGACTCGTTTTTGTGGGCTGACTTGCAGGCTTATTGATTGGCTACTGCCAAATCACTTTCTTGACTTGAATATTTTTAGTACCGATTCAGTAAGGCCAAAAAAAAGTTGTTTCCTATTGCACTGGTTTTAAAATTGGGATAGGTAGGTTTGTGTTTTTTAAACACTATATATATATTATAATGATTAGAATATATAATGTACTAAGCTCTTCAAGTACTGGGCTAAACCAGCTCAGTTTTATGCACAAATCAATTTTTTAATTTTCTATAAAAAATTTACATTTTTTAAATTTAAACATTATAGAAAAGAAAATGGTACTGCTCAGACATCTGGTATATATGGGCACCTTGAAAATTGTGTTATCACTACTACTCCTGAATGAATTGTCATATCAGCATGGGATTTTCAGTGAAAGACTATATGATGTCTGGTTGGTCTTATATCAAAATAGTGCTGGTCTTGTCTCCAATATGGCCATTATAATGGCCATCCTAAAAATCTGGTTACTTTTCTTGGGTGACTGGTCATATTAGTATTGTGTTTTCACCAAAAGACTTGTGTTTTAATGGTCCTAAAAAGATACGGTACCAGTCTGATATCCAATATGGCCACCATGAAAATCTTGTTATTGCTACTCCTCCAAAACAGTAAGTCATAGCAACATATGATTTCTGCTTGTGATGGTCATAACTGAAAAATGGTAACCAAGTTGACATTTATTAATGTCCTAGGGGCTTAAACTACGTAACAAGACAAGAAAGCACAAAACCAACAAGTATTGTAAAATTCAAATATTAAATATATATTTCCCAACAATACAAAGCAAAAGAATTAAAAATAACTTACTGTATGAATTCCTGAAATTCCTAAATGTTCTGTTTCTAGGTAATCCAGATATACTCCAAAGGAATTCCAAATGAAAAGTATAATATGCTTATATGCTAATACCACCAAAGAATCACAGCATTAAAATCCAAAAATCGTTACCTGAATTAAAGTTTAATTCAAACACTAATAAGTTCCAAAGATGTCCATGAATGTTTAATGGTAAATCCAAAGATATTAATGTCTTTGAATGATTTCATAATAATTCTGTATGTGGTATTGTCTGTTACAAAAATGTTTCAAACTTTGCTCGTCCAAAGAATGGCTATCAATTTAAATAAATAAATCAAGATGCTCATTGTATCTCTTACAAGACTGATATCAGCTCTAAAGAATGAATGATTTTCGCATTCTGTTGCTTATAAAAGATGATAATTTCATCTAACACCACAGTGTCCTTTGTACAGGACAAATGTCATCCTTGGATCATGTGATGTTGTTTACTTGAACTTGGTACATTGACCTTGAGATTTATGAATGAAAATGGGACTACATATCATACATGTACTCATTTTTATAGCAGAACTCATTCATAAGACATTGGCAGTATATAAAAAATGACATTAACTAAATGACTCTTGTAAAAACTATTATAAAAATAATATGCATGATATAGATATACATAACATTATCCAATATGTCCACTACAGCAGCTAATTTGAAAATCTTGTTGCTGAAGAGTAGCAGAGATGGTTTCATTTTAGGGCTGGGATGCTATGTGCATCTCCCAGACCTTTCTTATGAAATGGGCGGTGACTGTAAGGTAACTCTGGCATGCTTTAGAAGTTCAAGAGTTGCTAGTAATAACTATTAACTGGACTTCCTTCAGATTTTTTTGGATTATTAGTATTACTCAATTCATTTTACAGTTCTAGAATTACCTTTTTGGAGAAATGTTTTCTGGTCAGTAATAAAAGTCTTGGATAAATAACATGAATCCGTTTTCAGAACTCTGATCAGCTTTTGACTGAGGCTACATTTACATATCAGAAGCAATGACTGTCTGATATGTAATTGTTTTAACTCAGTTGAAGTGAACTGGATATTTATTTTGCTTGAGTGATATTAAGCTGACTGGATCAGACAAGTTTTAGCTTTCAAATTGGAAATAGTTGAGTCATGTCCATTACAGTGGGTTCATATGGAATGCCAGAACTTTCTTAAAATCACAAGTTTTATTATATGATGTACAATCTTTTTTATATGATGTACAAACTTCCTTGTATGATATGCATTTGTCCTTAAATAATGTACAGACTTCCTTGTATGCTGTGCATTTGTCCTTAAATAATGTACAAACTTCCTTATATGCTGTGCATTTGTCCTTAAATGATGTACAAACTTCCTTATGTGCTGTGTATTTGTCCTTGAATAATGTACAAATTTCCTTGTATGCTGTGCCTTTGTCCTTAAATGATGTACAGACTTCCTTGTATGCTGTGCCTTTGTCCTTGAAGAATGTACAAACTTCCTTGTATGCTGTGCCTTTGTCCTTAAATGATGTACAGACTTCCTTGTATGCTGTGCCTTTGTCTTTATATGATGTGCAAACTTCATTATATGATGTGCCTTTGTCTTTATATGATGTGCAAACTTCATTATATGTAGTGCTTTAATCTTTATATGATGTGCAAACTTCTTTATCTGATGTACTTTCTTCCTTTATGGTGTGCAAAATTCTTTATATGTGCTTTTGTCATGTGATGTGTGAACTCCTTTATATCTGGTGCTTTTGTTCTTATATGATGTGCAAATATCTTTATACATGTATGTGGTGCCTTCGTCCTTATATGATGTGCAGTCTTAATAGGCAGTGCTTTTGTCCTTATATGATGTGCACACTTCTACCTGAAGTCTTGTTACTGTAGGACCTATTGACTAGGCCAGAACATTGAAAGTCATACAACAATAGCTTGCACACAATATCGGATGAGATTTTCTGTTCTACAAATATCCCAATGTAAGAATCTAAATTTACTTGTTTGAGAACATTGGACATATAGTCTACCATTTTTTTTCACTGTAGTCAATATAAAAATTAATCGGCTGCGAAGGTTCCGTCTTACCACATCATCATAGAGAAGTTTGCACTGAATTTAAGAAAGTTTTGACTGAATGTAAGATTTTTCCATTTTACTACATGATATAAGGATAATAGCACAACATATAAAGACATTTGCAAATAATATAAGGGCAAAAGTGCATCATATAAAGAAGTTTGCATATCGTATAAGGACCAAAGTACATCATATAAAGAAGTTTGCATATCATATAAGGACCAAAGTACATCATATAAAGAAGTTTGCATATCGTATAAGGACCAAAGTACATCATATAAAGAAGTTTGCATATCGTATAAGGACCAAAGTACATCATATAAAGAAGTTTGCATATCGTATAAGGACCAAAGTACATCATATAAAGAAGTTTGCATATCGTATAAGGACCAAAGTACATCATATAAAGAAGTTTGCATATCGTATAAGGACCAAAGTACATCATATAAAGAAGTTTGCATATCGTATAAGGACCAAAGTACATCATATAAAGAAGTTTGCATATCGTATAAGGACCAAAGTACATCATATAAAGAAGTTTGCATATCGTATAAGGACCAAAGTACATCATATAAAGAAGTTTGCATATCGTATAATTACCAAAGTACATCATATAAAGAAGTTTGCATATCGTATAAGGACCAAAGTACATCATATAAAGAAGTTTGCATATCGTATAAGGACCAAAGTACATCATATAAAGAAGTTTGCATATCGTATAAGGACCAAAGTACATCATATAAAGAAGTTTGCATATCGTATAAGGACCAAAGTACATCATATAAAGCACCGCATATAAAGAAGTTAGTACATCCTATAAGGATGAAAGCACCGCATGTAACAATATTTGCATATCTAATTAGGACAAAAGCATGTCATATAAAGATGTTTGTACATACTGTAAGGACGAAAGCACTGCATGTAACAATGTTTGCACATCAAATTAGGACAAAAGCACATCATATAAAGATGTTGGTACATCCTATAAGGATGAAAGCACTGCATGTAACAATGTTTGCACGTCTAATTAGGACAAAAGCACATCATATAAAGATGTTTGTACATCCTGTAATAATATCATCTTAGGATAGTTCTGGCATTCCATATCTTCATGTATTGGGTGTAATCTGAGTATGGTTTAGGATTGATCCAAAGACAGCATATTGTTTTCATTTTTAATGTATTTCGGACTCCATTCTGTACATGTACTGGGTGTCTGATATGGTCCCACACAGAAGATTTTGATCCTGTCAGATTATAAATTTCAACAATCTCTTCTTCATCACCCATATTTGCTCACTTTTTAATTGTTCTAATATCAGTAAAAACTTTGTGTGTTGATATGTACAGACTTGTATTGATTTCAATATAAAAAACAGCGTTGATAGAAGTGTAATCTTTTCCCCAAATTAGTCTCAATTGTTATGACATGTAAAATGATTGGAGTGTTGACCTTTTGTGAGTGTGTATTGACCAGTCAGTACATGCCTTGAATATAAAAATTTATGGAGGAGTAAAACTAATTTTATTTACATGTACAATATGTAATACTTACCTGTCACTATTATGAAGGTTTTACCTTTCCACAATAGAAATATCATATTCATGCTAGGTGCACCAACTCCCTGTTCTAGAGATTTCTTTGAATATGTGCAGCATCCAAGTCTGATGTTTATCATCAGCCTATTTGCTATAAGTACATCATCCTTTTTGTACAACCATTGACTGTGGAACGAAGAACTATAGAGATAAAAAATAAGTGATGGTTTTGCTATTTACCAGGGCTTAAAATTTATTATACTTTATGGTGAAATTATCCTCTGTATCTATCAAACAATTACTGTTAGGCAAAATAACGTTGATGATTTTGATGAGCCACTTACCCTCCCTTCTTATGTTGTAAGGGTGTTTTACATAGTGGTAGGAATTTATGATCATTAAGTACCAGACCTGCCAACCCGGACGAGTCCATCTCAGTAAGGCAGTTGATTATTTTTTTGTAAGATTGACCAGTTTTCAGTAAGGTGTAACAAAATATCAATAATTGCTATTGTAAAGCTGGAAAATGTAATTAAAAGTTCAACGCAGCAACAATAAACATTATGTTCAACTGAAACGTTTGTAAAGTATGCGTAGACTTTATTTACCACAAATAAGTTGCACAGACTTAAGTTCCAAACCCTGTGCAACTCAATGGCTTGTTGCTATCTCTCAACTTGACATAATTCTTGGAAATTCTTTTTCCATTTCATATGACAACGTCAATCATATCTACCGCCATGAGACATACTCAGATTGGCATGTGATGTCCAATGAATGTAATTGTGTCCTTTCCAGCATTTATTCACAAAAATCTGACTACTCTTTTTATTCTTCTGTGTTGATTATTAAAACTTCTTTAGCTTTTTTTCCCTTTCGTCTTAAACATGCATCACTTTCTGGATGCCAAAAAGAAATATATATATAATCAACAGTTTGATCATGCAGACACTTTGCATGAACAAACAGGTGCAGTTTAAAGCATCTGGGGTGCAGCTGTAAAGTTAGTCTGGTTCCCTGACTTATTTCACTAATCCTAATATGAAACCTGGATCCATATCAAACACAGATGAATCGATTATCCAGATTTTTCGGCAACTATCATTTTCTCGTAGTTTTTGCTTGTATGATGTAAGTTTGTATTTTATGGGTAATTTTCAAGACTTATGGCAAAATTGTAAGAGTTGTCAGGTCTGAACTACTGATTATCAAAAAAAATTCTCCTTGTTGTTGACACAACAGTATTTGCAACTAATGGGGATGACAATGTTATTATGATTATTATTGTTAATGCAATAGCGTGGTCACAACATGAAATTTCACAATAGTTGTTCATTAGTAGAGATTCTAGGTACCCCAGATATTTAGGTGTTGTGTTATAACATTACTATAACTCAACAAGTATGTTCATTTGTTTATAATTGGTAAATGAAATAAAATGAATTAACTTGGACATTCTTGTTTTTCAATACAAATCAGAAGCAAAGAGTAATAAAGAAGCTGATACAGCCCTGGTGATGTTGTTATTATAGTTCATCTTTTATTTTTTATCATTCTAAAGTTTCTTGTTTTCAGAACTTTATTTATAGATGTCTCAGTTGGTAAATGTGGGCATAGGAAAGATCCATGGAACACTCCACTTTTATATCGTTCACAAAATATACATGATTAGACCAATGTTCCATATGGTTGGATGACATTTGGGACCTTGCCAAACATTGATGTACATATTAGAAGGGGAAGGAAACACATTTTTATTTTCCTTTAAGATCAGTTAGATCTCAAATTGTGCAAAACTTAGCTGGATGTTGTTGTTGTTGGGTTTAACGCCATTTTTAGCACACGATAGGCTATACATGGCGGCCAGTAATAATGGTGGAGGAAGAACCTGGGAAAACCCCGGAAAGAACCACCGTCCACCGACCCACGAGAAGCTACTGGAAGCTTTCTCACATACCCACATTGGCTGAATCTTAGACTTGAACCGCCACAGACAGAGGTGAGATGGCAGTGATCCGTAACAGAGAGCGCTTTAGACCACTGCCACTCGGGCCCCCCCCCAAAAAAAAAACTTAACTGGAATTGACTGCATCTCCTCATGTAAAATAGGGAGAAACATCATCTTCCAGAAGATAAATACTGTCACTACCAATGAAGTAGTAGCATATTTCTCAGAGGATATGTGCTTGTCCACCTACTAAAAGGAAAGAGCCACACCCCAGTTAGACAAGAAGGGGCATCTTCTTAAAAGAAGGCAGCTTCTATCAGAAAGAGACTTATTTAGGTTATTAATAGTGGCAGATAAGATACTATTGACAAAATGAAGTTTATGAAATGAGTAAAATCAATTAAATTTGTGCAATACTTACCTGTCACTATTGGATGCCCAATTTCCACCCTGTGCTGATGTCCTTCATGGCTAATGATGTACGTGTACATCAGATTAGGTTGATGCATGTCTTCTAAGGAGTCTCCAGAACAGGGAATTGGTGCATCTAGCACAGACAAGGTCTTACTATTGTGGAAAGTTAAAGCTTGATAGTAGTTGCAGGTAAGTATAATTAAAAAGATTTTCACTCCCCGAAAAACTATTTTCAAGGCATGTACTAATTGGTCAATATACACACCCAAAAGAGCAATTCTCCAATCTTTTTACATCTTGTATTGCATTTTGGATCTTATAATAATTGAGCCAACTTTGGGATAAGAATAAACTTCCTACAAAACACCTGGTTTTTGATGGAAATTGTTTCTATCTTGTACATATCGATATTCAAATCAGTCTGCAGATTTCAAAGTATAATATATGCAACAATCAATTGCCTCTGCACTAATTACAACATTCAACAGATAAAAGGAGAAAAATGGGATTGAATTCCTGGACATCTTTTGGCTAGTAGATTATCATATCTGTTCAGGAACTCTTGTCTCTCTATAGTCATTGTAATTTGCTTGTGCATGAATCAGTTGTTGCTAAAAATGCATATGTATATTATATAATTTAGAAATCTCCTGGGAGGGCATATAATCAGGACCTTTGGCTCAATACTCATATGGAAGCTCCTCTGAACCCAACAAATCCCAGTCTTGATAACCAGAATAAAATTCCAGGTAAGATTTTTTTGGTTATGCTTGCTTGCCAGAGAGCATCAATTTTCTCATGCCACTGCCCTACTTTATTGTTTTGCTGGACTTTTTCACTATATTTCATGTCAGCTTATATGCACAATTATTTTTCCCCTTGACTTTGTGTTAGTTGTTATGCATGGTGCTAATGCAGTAATGAAGACATGTTCTGTTGCATTTTTCACTTTGTAGAGTAAGGCATAACATTAGTACATCATGACAAGTTGCTTGTGCATGCACTTTCAGATATTTTTTTGTGGCCAAATTTGTTTTTACATGCTTGATTTTTTTATATTAATTAGCTACAGGATGGTTGATTTTCAAGGGATTCTTATTTTAGAGTAAAACTTTCATATGAGGAAAATGTAATTATGATTCACAAAAGATTATTTGTATCTGATGGGATATTGACATCAGTGTAGGACGTAACACCTGTGTAAGCAGATAGCTGGTAGGACATTGGTATCACAGTGTTTATGACTTTATCACCTGTGTAAGTAGATAGCTGGTAGGACATTTGTAACACTGTGTAGAACTTCTCACCTGTGTTAACAGATTGCTGCTCTGACATTGATATCACTATGTAGGACAGGGCATATCACATATGTTAGCAGATTGCTAGTTGGGACATTCGTCTCACAATGTAGAAGAAATCATCAGCATTAACAGATAACTGCTAGGATATTCCTATTAGTGTGTATTACTTCTCACCAGAGTTAGTAAATAGCTGTTGAAACATTTGTACCAATATGTAGATGTCTCACCTTTGTCAATAAATAGATGCTGGGACATTGATATCACTGGATGTCTTGTGTTGGCAGATAGCATCTTGGACATTTATATCACTGTGTAGGATGTTTCACCTGTCTTGGCATATGTCAGCACAGGATATTTGTTTTTATGGTAAGACATATCACTTTAGTTAGCATATAGCTATGGGGACATTCATTTCACTGTGTAGTATGCCTCACCTGTGTTAACAGATAGGTGTCTGTAATGATTGTATCCCTATGTAGGACATCTCACTTCTGTTAGCAGATATCTGCTAGGACATTGATATCACTGTTTAAACTGCCCCACAAATGTCAGGGATAGCTTCTGTAACAATTTATATCACTGTGTAGGACATATCACTTGTGTTAGCAGATGGCTGCTGAGACATTTATATCACTGAAGGACATCTCGCCTGTGTTTAGCAAATAGCTGCTAGGATGTTCGTGAAGATCTGACAGTGACCACTTAGGGGTCATGTTCTGGTGGCCTATGTCATTTCCATAATCACTAATTTTATCAGCCAATCAGAGGAAGTCTTATACCTTTGTGTTTGGGAGATTGAGCAGTGTGGCTGAAGAAAATCCATGTGTGCTGAACAATATGATTCACTTTCAAATTTTTGAAAGATGTATTTCCATTGGCTAATTCAAAGGTCTCTAGAACATGACCCCTAAGTGGTTGCTGTCAGATCTTCATGTAGGACATAGGAGATTTGATTTTAATCAGATTGTATAGCAGTGGCACTTGGAATTTCTCTGCTCATCTTTCCATTTGGCACACTATCTGTTTGTATGTCTGACCTTTGAGTGTTAATTCATAAACATGATTACACTGAGACCACTAATGTAACTAGATAGGCATGTGATATATGTGTATATATATATATATATATATATATATATATATATATATATATATATATATATATATATATATATATATATATAAGAGAGAGAGAGAGATTTTGGTCGACACACAGGTTTTATTTTTCTTGCCTTTCAGTCTGCACACTTTGGGTTTCAAGATTTTTTTTTAAATGCAATTTTTTTAATGGTAAATTAAATAGAAATCACCTGACCTATGCAAGTGATATTTGATAGGTTTTTTGAATATATGAATATGAGACTTGCTGAGGTTTTTCTTTGCCAGTTCATTTAAATTTAGCAAATTCATCAAATTAGGAAGGTGTGGAGATTATTTGGACATGGACTGGTTTGACTGCATTGGGGTCATATATTAAATGTATTTATAATGATTTATATTTTCCCAAGGTCTCAAATAAGCATGTAAGTAATTTTATCTAGATCCACTTTTTGTCATACCCGCATGATAAAATTGCATGTTATTTGTCAGTTTAGTGTTGTTATGTGCGTAGATGCATGTTACTGAAATCTGCATGTTGTTCCCTTACTTGACAGTGATGAAGAAGATGCCTCGGAAGGTTCGAATGAGAAAAGTCAAAGGTAAATTTGCTGGTTAATTTATCAGTGGCTCTGATAAAGCTGTGGTAGATTTAGTAGACCACGTGTATTTGCATGCAGCTAATGCATTTATCTGGATTTGACTTGATGCTTTTTAGCGTGAATATACAGCTTTAGTTTTTACCTATTCATGGAAATCTTGATAAGATTTTGCATGATTGTTTACTCTGCATCAATATGAATTTACTCTATAAATATTACGTTCTTTAAAAGTTGTATTTTTAAAGAATACATTATTTGTACATGCGTTTAAGAATTTTAAAAAATTGTTTTACATTTGTAGTTCATGCAAAACAATTTTCAATTAAGGGCTTAAAATGTGAGTTGTAACTTATTTCTCAGGTTGTATTCAACAAACTGAGTCACTGTTACCTACTTTCCACTATTTGTAAAATGTTAATAAGTGCTTTAGCAGTTGGATTATCTTGTCAGTTTCTAGTTACTAACAGCTATCCTTTTCAGATAAGTGGTTTATTACATTTAGCTTTCAAAGGCAGTGACCTGTTTCCATCATTTTGTTGCCCATCTTTCCACCCTACTGACTGCAGTATCACAGGTTTATTATCACTACTCCTCATGAACTGCTGGGAAGATTTTCATGAAACTTTATTCTCACATTTTCATCTCCAGGTCTAGTTGTTGTTGTTGTTGTAGGGTTTAATGCCATTTTTCAACACACGATAGGCTATACATGGCAGCCAGTATTAATGGTGGAGGAAGAACCCGGGAAAACCCCGGAAAGAACCACCGACCCACGAGAAGCTACTGGCAAGCTTTCTCACATACTCACATTGGCTGCCAGGTCTAGTTGGTTCTTAACGAAAATGGTGCCTCTTGGACATTCAGTTGGTTACCATGGTGGCCATCTTGAAATCTTTTATATCACAACTTATCATGAATGGATGACCATATCAACATTTTCCTGAAAGCACTTGTGATCACTGCTTGGTCTAGTGGTTAGAGCATCTGCCTCAGATGTGGTAGGTCATGGGTTTGATCCCCAGCTGAGTCATACCAAAGACTTATAAAATAGTACTTACAGCTGCCTCGCTCGGTACTCAGCATAAAGAAGTTAGTGCTAGGCCTGGTCGGCCTGGTGTCAGGATAAAATGTGACTGGGTGGGAAATCATGCAACATGTCTGCGGCATGATGCCCCAGTGATAGACATCACTATAAACTGCCACACTGCAGATATTGTAGCAATATGACTGCAGAATTGTTAAAGCTATGTTAAAAATCCAAAAACACACACACAAACCTTTTATAGAATACAGTAGTCACCTGGTCACAACAACCATTCTAATTTTCCCTCTGCAGATTTTCCATATAAAAGTCGTGTATATAATGGTCACCATCTTTTGGTGGTCAGCAGTCAGGTGTTTCCAAACCAAATGTTAGTTTCTCTGTGCTTTAAGTGGTCACTGGAACATATAACATTCACTGCTTACAGCATGCAAAAATTTAACTTTTTATCCTATTTAATTAGGTTATGCGGTTATTAAATATTCACACAACTTTTCAGTCAAAAACAATAGTCACATTTAACTCATTAACCCAGCAGCAGGGGGGGCGAATCGGACATTTTGTCCAATCGTTATTTTGCTTAATTATTACTTTCTGCACTCAACGATCTAGTGTCATCAGCGCCTGGTAAAAAAAAAACGACGAAGTCGTTGGGGGATCGTCCAATCGTCATTTGGTTTAATTAACACCTTCTGCGCGCTGATCCCCAGCGTCGTCAGCGTCCGGTAAGCACATCGACGACCGCGTCGATGTCATTGCCCCCTCTGCTGCTATGATCTTACAAACAGAGTGATCACTAACTCCTCCTCTTGCAGATCAATTAGGTTATTTGACTGATCGGTAAGTCTGAAATTAATTCTCGTTAAAAACCGATCATGGCATCGCATATAGACCGGATTAATCGGACTCTCAATGATCAAAAATCCCGGAGGGGCTGTTGGTGAAAACGAATAAAGGATATACCCCTGTTGAGCTTGATTTGATTGCTTGGTATCCACCTGATAACTCCCTTCGATAACATCACACACTAGATTGATCGCTATCACTGATGCGATATTTACGTTGTATGGAGCAATATGCCTACCACCATCTCCGTTATCGTGTCTGAGGATAGTTGATGGGGGGGTGTCCGCGGGTGGATTCTCAGGCCATCCTAGTATGGTTCTTATTGAACTGTTATAAATATCAACCATATACCCCGGTGTGCTTATTTCAATCGTCGACGATAACGTCGGTTCATGAACCGTAATAGCGATTTTTGATTCCTTTCCTGTGATCGATTTTATCCTGCGTTGAAATTCTTTATTGATTTGCTCTATTTGGTATGACCCAGTTGGTATTGTAACCTCCTCCCAGTTTGGGGTCCCATCGGGTTTATTTGTCCGTGCAAAAACCAGCGAGTTATTAGGTTGTTGTCCGTTAAATGCGTCCGCTCGGATATTAGGCCAACTGTGATATACTCGCAATTTTGCCAGCGCTATTTCCTTTACTGGAACCGGTGATGGGAAGTTCACACTGAATTCGGGTTTCGTTGATGTTATCGATATCATACTTGTTTGTACCGGAGTGGTGTTCTCCGCGATCCGCTGAAGTAATTGAGACCCTTCGGGGTTCAGCGACATTATTATTATTCGTTGTTTTTAGTGTCTAATTTTAACAACCAGGTGGTTTCGGCTTCCAGTTGAAAATCCTCGATTTTTGACATCGCGGAGCTATATAACTGGACCATCGTGGAGAATTCAACATCGGATACGAACAAATTATCAATCGATAACGAGATCAACCCGGATAATTTCGAGTATGCGTCGGATACTATTTGATGTTTTACTGTATACTCGTTGAGTTTTTTCTGAAAACACGATGATATCTTCCTAGTGATTGCGTTGGCAACTCCAGCAACTGTTGTCATTGCGGAGACAGCGATTGGAACAGCGATCGGGGTTATCGTGGTCACCGTGGATAAAATAACACCGGCGCCAGCTACTATACCCGACACCGAGTACACGACCGCGTCGATGGCGGTTATTTTACGACGGTATTTTTTTATTTTTACACGGTATTGTTCGGAAAGCGTTTTCAAGTTCGCGGAAAATTCTTTTGCGGTATCGAATCGATATTGATGTGACGTCGGTGATACCTCTGATTCAACTTCCTTGGTGGTCATTTTTATTTTAAAAGAGCTAGTGTTTTTAATTACTTAGATTCGCTGCAAATTCCACATACCATGTAATGTTTGCCCGGGCTAGATTTCTATCAACGGCATAAATTGTAAACTGTTCAGTTGCGTTCTTGTCTATAATTGTTGATATTGTATTGTTAAACCCGGATGAACTCGACGATAATATATTAAACTGCATCATTGAAACCAGTGTCAATCGATAAATGCCCTTAACAGTTGCGGTGATATTTACTGTATTCTGTGTAGGAGTCCAATCGAATGATCCATGCCGAATTGTGTATACTGTGTTGATGATGTTCTCATGAGGGATTTTTATTTTTTCGAATTGCTCTGCTACTCTCGGTAGTCCGTCTTTAATCGCTTCAACATCAGTTTTAATCGTTCCTATTTCCTGTATATGCGTGTCCACATCTTTTTTGTTCGCTGCAACATTAGTTTTGATTGTTTCTATTTCCCGTGTATTCTCGGTTATACTTTTTTTGTTCGCTGCAACATCAAGTTTGATTGTTTCTATTTCATATGTATGCACGTCTATGCCTTTTTTGTTCGCTGCAACATCAGTTTTAATTAATCCTATTCCCCGCCAATATGCGTCTACATTTTTTTTGTTCGCTTCAATATCAGTTTTGATTGTTCCTATTTCCTGTGTATGCGTGTCCATATTATTTATGATCGTTGTAACATCAGTTTTGATTGTTTCTATTTTCCGTCCATGCGAGTCTACATTATTTATGATCGTTGCAACATTAGCGCCGATTATTTCTATTTCCCGTTCATGCGTGTCCATATTATTTATGATCGTTGTAACATCAGTTTTGATTGTTTCTATTTCCTGTCCATACGCAGTGATATCATTTATAGTTATTGTGATTTCATCCGGTTTGGCATTTTTTTTACCAAGGAATTTATCAAAGTTGTCATCGATCCTGTTAACATTTTTTCGTAACGAGGTAAATTGGCCCGACAGCGTCGTAAACTCCAAAATAGTATTTTTTATTGTTGCAAGATTCGGTTCGGTTACCGTCGGGATCCAAAAAAACTAGCGGTAGTGAGTTGTATATCGGTGACAGATTTTTTCACCTCGGTGGCAGATTTTTTCACATGCGCGTCAAGTTCGATCACGGATTCATTCAACCTTATAGTACCGTCTCGGATTAATTCTATTATTCTCTCTATCTCCACTATATGTTTACCTGGTCTGAGTCGTCCGTCGCTGGTATACAGCGCGATAGCGTTCTCGGCGGCATCACGCTGTCGTATTAAAACGTCATTCAGTGACATATTACCGGATTTCAATTTACCCTGGCGGTCTTGAAATACAACTATTTCGCCCGGGTCAACACTTGTTAGATTCAACATATCAGCGATTTCATCCTCAATTAGTTTTTTTATGTCGGCGGCGGTCGTTTCCGCGGATTGTTTCAGCGCCGAAACCGGTCGCCCCCAGATATCAATCATTATTATTGTAAATGTTATTCTCTAAAATCCGTTGAGCTTCTACAACCCCACTAGTGTATTCGTTTACAACCACATGAGGTGGTTTCCGCGATGATGAAATCGCCGCGAGTACGTTCAATACCTCACGGCCACATATCGGTGGGTCACTTAATCGCTGTGTTGGCAGCGTGGAATAAAAAACCCGGGCTGAACACGCCCGGGCTGAACACGCCCGGACATACCGCATGAACTCTTTCGGCGGGGCTAACCCGTATGAATCAAAATAGACGATTGCACGCGGATCAATCGCGTACGCAACCCAATGAGTTCCCGCTCCGGAGGACCCATCGAGGTTAATTATGCCTGTTTCAGTATTCCTTGGGGCCGCCGGTAATTGATCCCTCATAAAAACACCTCTGAAGTTTTTTATCGCTAGCGCGTTTGCGGCGCCTATTAAATCAAAATTAGACATGGGAGTCATTGACTCCCGAGTCAATAAACGGTTCCTGGTAGTCTTAGACCCTTTCCCGAGTACCATGAATACGGGGTTCCCGGTAGTCTTAGACCCTTTCCGGCCACGGGTCGTTTTTTTTTGTAACCTTTCCCGGTTGCCTTCTTCAATGCCATCCCCGCCGCGGTACCAACGGCTCCTAACGCCGCCGCCTTAGCCACTGCTGGTGCGGCCGCGGCAATCAACGCTGGAATCGCAGCTAACAGTGGAAATATCCCACCGGTCCTTTCCATGTTTTTAATTGCTGCGGCTGAAAAATCTATTTGAACACCCTTTTTATTCTTCATCGCATCATTGAAATGTTTTATTTGACGCGCCGTCAACGATATCTTATGATTACCACCTGCCATCTGTGACGGCTTCAGCGTTATTGTGGTTCCGCATTGTTTAGCCGACTTTGATCGTAATTTCTTGACTTGACCATCAGTCAACTCTACACTGACGACACTATACGACATTTATTGTAAACGCGTTTTGTGCTTTCAATTACATGTTTTCCACTGGCGCATCAACGATTCTCATTCGTCCACCAACGCCTTCTAGCAGCATTGATTTATCGCTGAGAATGACAGCAACCGCTCTATAATTAACACCACCCGGGGCTATACGAGCTCGGAAGTGTATATCAACGACGGATTGTCTCGTTAAATCAAGATGTTCCAGCGAAAAATAATAAATCGGATACAGGTTTTTAAAATCAAGTTGTGATATTTGCAAACCAGTGTCGACGTTTTGATCACGACCCATATACGACAGCAATCGATGATACACACGTGCGATATGGTTGTCGCCGTAATTAAGCTGTATATCCTCGGATGGTTCCTGTTGTCCGTTTATTCTCAGCGAAACATCCCTGACTCCTAATTGATCAAATATCATATGGCTGCGTTCTTGACTACCCAATCGTTCCCTATTCTGCAGCGCTATGAATATATGACGCGGGGCTGAAACACCCTGTTTTGACGCCAGGTGCCATGTAAACGTATCGGCGACGTTATCCTCTTTAGCATCAGTTGTTACCGCTAGCCAACTCAACAACGATTTCCCTCCCTGTTCCATAAATGCTAACAATCGTGCTTCCGTGGTAACTGATGGAGTCAGCACCGGCATCCACAATGCCATTTTAGTTAAAACGACTTTACCGGCAGTGATGCCAGCAGCACGCCATATTGCATTGTTATCATCGCCCCTTCGCGTCAGCGCGATTGTATGCTTAGCCCCATAGACAACTTTTCTGACATTTCTGCAGAATCCAAATATGTGATGGAGTGGAATCGCGCATGAAAACTGTCGGCGTGGTCCTTGCAACATTCCTACTCGTGCTGCGAATCCTAGATTGTAATCATTGTTGGTGCTTTTTATAATATTGAAATTAGCGCCTGGTCTTACTCTGCGGTCTGGATTGGCTGCTTCAGCCTGTGGGTCAACTGCGGTATCTCTTTCCGCCAGCACGTTAACGTACTGAAGATGGTCAGCGTTATTGGTGGTGTCCTTCGAAAACATCATAGATGGGCCCGCCGATCTTGTATAATCATCCGAGTATCTCGCCAACCCAATTATCGTTGTTGCAACATCAACCTCGCGTTCTATTGATTCAATTTCTCGCCCGTCAATAAGATATCTGGCGCTCTCAAATAACGCCATGATACCGTTGTTGACGAAGCCAACTCGAACACGATGGTCATCTGCGTATGGTGCATTATCGGCGGCATTTGTCACGAGTTCTCCCTCGATTTCGATAAACGCTTCACACGGCAAAAAATATTTACTGGTATCCTGGACTTGAAGTTCAATTCGCGATCGTAGGTCGGGTTGCGCTGCATAATAAGAATAAAATTGATAATCACGGACAGAATCATCCCTGCGCACTGGGGCGTCCATATCAAACGCGGGATCAGCGGTTCGCGCAAACATTCTATTATTTATCATGTTGATGTTTTCAATTGAAATCCATCAACGTCGTTTTCGTCGTAAATTCTTTGAATTTAAACCACTCCCCGCTATCGCGTTCATGAGCGCGTTGGTTGCCGCATCGGCGGATGGCGAAGTCGCCAACGACTGAGTCGTCGCCAACGACTCTAGTTTTTCTTCCACGGCGTTATTTATTACTTTACTGACATTTGCAGGCATCACTGTCGTTGATGGCATTACCGGTGGTTTCTGTTTTCTTTTTGAAAATCTCTTGGATTTCACCAACGACATTAGTTTGTCTCGTGCGGCAGAAAACGCCCTTCCGGCAACATCTCCAATGGCACTAATACCCTTATCACGAATAACATCAATAGCCTTCATTCCTAATTGTTTGGCTAACGGCGCTACTTTTGGAGCCATTCTTGTAAATAACCCCGCAATGGTGCTACCGAGACCATCTCCATAGTACGCGCGGTAAATAGGCAATCGCGAGTTTACCACGTAGACGAGTACTGGTTTATCATGGTTGTAGTGTATGATCATCCTTATTAAAAACACCAGTTTTCCAATTAATCATCCACGAGTTCGTCTATGAGCGTTCGATATGCATTAATGTCCATAATACCGCCTGCAAATAACCGCTTGCAAATATCAGCGGCCTCATTGATTATTTCCGGAGAGTTATTTCCGGCTCGTTTTCCTCCGATTAGTACTTCCAGCCGTGATATATCACTGAGAACACTATTAGGACAGGTAACGCCGTAGGATTCTTTACCAACAGAGTATCCTTTTCCTTTTTTTGGTGTTATACTCTTAACTTCCTTGTGGAATGCGTCGTAATCGGATTTACTACGATGTGGTAATGCATCTTTATGTTTACTCGCTAAATACACTATTCTTGCCCAGTCCTTTAACGACTTTATATTTTTCTCGTAACCGCTATTGATATGCTTCTTATCTCGTATGCTCTTAGCAAAATTGTTGGCAGCAAAATTAATTAATTCTTCCCTGTTGCTGAAGCCTCTAATTTCATCTATTGTGCTCTTCTTGAGTACAATACGGGGTATATTCCCCTCTTTTTCTTCCGGTATTTCTTCTTCTGGTGTTTCTTCGGGTATTTCTTCTTCTGGTTCTTTCGCAGTAGCACCTAATTCTTCCTCGTCGGCCATTGTAACATAAGGTTCTTGTGGTTCGGTTATAGCGAGTGGTGGTGGCCTCCGTGTTGTAGCAGCCGCTATTTTTGCAGGGAGTGTTTCTAAAGACCTTTTTGTTTGTTTTGTCTCTGCCGCTATCTTTTCAAGCGCACCAAGAACGGGTACAGTTACCGCCGTAACATCCTTAGTCGCTTTAGTTACCGGGGCAAATAACTGTTCACTTCCAACAGCAAAATCAGTTTGCATTTGTTGTCGCGTTTGAAGTTTCTCTCTCACTCTGTCTCGTAACGGTATAAACTTTCTAAGCGCTGCTAGCCGCTCTCTGGCTAGCCGAGTAGTAAGTGATTCACCTACCATTATTGTAAATTGATCCGCAATTTTCTAATTTTCCGCCGAGTGTACCATCGGGGGCTCCACGGAGTTTTCGTCTATAATCCTTCTAATGTTTTTGATCTTACTAGAAATCTCCCGGCGTCGTTCATAAACACGTCCGAGTTTTTTTCGTATTATTTCAACGGCAGTGAATAGTCCAATGAATGCATTTGCGTCATTGTGGTACAGGTTCTCATTAATCGTATGTTGTAATCGTTTTATAAAAAAATACTCGCGGGCCAGGGTAAAACGCCCCCGTTTCGACTGTTCGTTAATAATCTCATAATCGGATAATATTTTTTCACTGTCGAGACCATCAGATAATTCAATTCCTTGATTTTTTAATTTTGAAATCTCGGCTAATATATTATTGATGTCTTCGATATTCATTATTCTTATAAAACATCTTGTTTTTAAATAAAAAGAAAAATGAAACCCCGTGTATCAATTCCGAAGGTGTTTAATAATTCGTTAGACGTGACCTCGTCAGCGCCATAGGCGCCGGTGACTTCATCACTCGCTGATTTCTGTTATATATGAAAATCGAATTCTATGCCCGGTCTTTTTTGAGATCGCTGAATTCTGTATTCCTTCTGCAACAAATCGTATTGAGGCGATATAAATGTCAAAATATTTTCCTGCTTCATTCATCGACTGAAATATTTTTTCCTCGTGAGTTGTTGTATCAAATGACTTTACGGGGTTTGCTTTCTTTGGGTATTTACCGGTTTGGCCTTTTTTGGTATTCTGACTTTGCGAGATAGCTTGCAAGTTTGTAAGAGAATTATCAGTCTTATTATTATTAATATGATCAATCACAAGCCCATTTTCGATTAATCCGTTGAATGCTTCAAATACAATCCTGTGAACATAATACTTCTTTTTTCCGGCACCAAACATCAAATACCCCTGATTATTTTTCCATCCAACCGGCTTCTTCAGTCTACGATTTCTAACAATGCCGTCGCGAGATGCCTCGTAATTGACGACCAGGGGATGCGGCTGAAATTCTTGGTCCATTTGTATAATAATACTACTTGTCTAATTTATTATTTGGTTTAATTATGAATCTTTCAACGTAGTCTTGGGGGGTTTTAATGACGAAATCGGCGGTGGGGTCAATGACGGCGTTTTTAATTCGCTTGTCATAATAGCGTTTTAGTTCCCTGTATCGCTTTCCGCCACAATTAATACACAACTGCGATTTTCCTCTTACACCGACGTGACAAACCAAGCACGGGAGGGGGCCAAGAGAACCATTACGAACGCTTTGTAAATGATACCCGCAGAATTCACCTCTACATGATTTATTGCACGGGGTTGTCGACCCAATCATCAACCATTTGCAGTGATTCATTATACTATATTCTTTCATTTAAATACTTGTTTTAATTATATGGATGAGTTTGAGAGATTAGCAGTAATTAAGCCCTGGAAAAATATTAAGTTCAATCTCGATAGAGTCCTCAAGGACACACCAAAAGCGTTAATAAACGATAAAACCCTGTTGAATAAAATACGCGATTGTATCAATGAATTCAAACGTGATGGTGCATCTCATAGTTGGTCAACATTTCGAATTGATGGTGTTGTTGATGCTACCATGAACGACAACCGCGCAGCAATGATAATATCACAACTTGACAGTAAAAGGTATTTCTTCAGAGTAAAATTCATTGTCCGGGTGGAATCAGGCGATTGGATCATACGTGATAAATTTGAACCAGTTTTCAGCGACAAGAAAACAGTCACTGTCAGCCGCGACTCCAAGCCGGGGTTGTTAACCGGAATTGACAGACCATACTATGAACGAGCGTATCCTGAAACAGCAGTTGTTTATGGAATATACCCGTTAAATAAGAAACCTGATATCGGAAAACTGAAACCGATGAAACAGTCAACGGGGATAAATTGTGTAGCAGAACGAATAATAGAGCATTTTACAAATGCATGTCGAGGAAACAAATTGACTGATTTACGACGTAGCAAAATCAACCAGTGGGAACTAACCGTAAAAGAGCGTGGAGCGACCATCAGCGACATAGCGAGATTAGAAACATCGCTGAGATTTCCAATAACCGTTACAACGATAACCGGTGAAGTATTACACGAATCAAAGTACAAATCAAAGGGAGCCCCAATCAAAATTATCGATCATAACGAACACGCATGGACGCCCGTGATCACAATATTTCCACGGAATAGAACAGTAAAGTATATACCCGAAGAATTCCTGGGAGAACAATTCTCCAAGGACGGTTTTCTCGCGGAGAGGAAACTATTTGATGCTATTGCCTACTTGTGTAAAAACGACCCTGTATCAGTGTGGTTACTTCGCAGCGCTGAAAACGATGCGGATACCTTTGATCAGTTTGTAAGGCCAAACGGTGAATTATATCGCACTGAAGCATTTCACAACAGGATGAAAAAAACCGCCATAGAATTTGAGGAGCATGATGAACAACTGCTAACAAATTGTTTTACGATTCCATCGGTTGCGGCTCATGTTGCAGCAAGGAAAAATGCGTGGAGACCAACGCGCAAGGAATTTCTGCCGGATGTACAATCCAGTTGTTTGGAGTATTATCACGGTGGATTATGGAACACTGAATACAACCGCGACGCTATGATCTCGGTTGATATGGTTGCCTGTTATCCAGCGAGTTTTCTCGGGTATGGATCCGCCGCCGAGTACTTTAGACGATTTGGACACCCCAGTCATGAAATGACTCGTGTTGCTATTAATGGACCACTGCCTGATTTTGATTTAACCGGATTCGCTCGCATAGTATCATTTGAATTCGCGGCAGGACTCCATCGCTGTTGCTATATTTGGATCGGTAGACACATGGCTGAAAAGAAGTGGCTGCCAATAGCGCTGCTACGGTATATGATTGATTGTAGCATGCTAGTTTCGTTGATTGTCAGTGACGCGATTATATCATACCGGGCACAGACTGAAGTCTGGTTACCAGAACCGGAGCGTCTAGATAGCATAATTGACGAGTCCAGAAAAAACATTGATGCCGACGAGGAATATATCATCGAATGGTCCAGGAGGATATTTAACCAACGAAACCGCGAGGCAAAAGATCTCGGTAGAAGAATAATCGGTAAGTTCACACAAGGTGGAAAAAACTGCGACTACAAACGATATTGCTCACGGCTGATTATAGATGACGCAGAATATGATTTCGTAATCAAGGACGCAGTGGCAAAAAATAGATACGTGAACTGCAAAACAGCTTTCTTGTCCAATGGAACGAGGTTGGGTACAGTTGTTACCTACAGCGATGGAGACAGCCCAGCATACCCGCATTTGAGGGCGTCTATGCTGGGTTATGCCGCTATCAATTTATTCTCGATGATAAATAGATTCCCCGATACCGCGGTTAGAGTAGCAGTTGATTCGTTTTATATTGACGTAGCGTATAAGGGAAACGTAGCCGAGTTTACTAGTCCGGACGAGAGTTGGGGTACATGGAGAATTAAAAATGAAATACGACGCGATTATTCCCCGTCAGCAGATGTCACCGTTGAGAACAACTACTTACGCGGTGATAAATTGTCAGAATGGTCTAATGCACCATCGTGTTCTGATCCAATTTGTAGACACAAGACGGTTTATTTAAGCGGCTGTGGCGGGTCAGGAAAGACGACTCGGGCAATTGAATTATTTCGAACGCGGGCAAGTATAATCGTGCTTACACCGACCCATAGACTAGCGCGAGAGATAAAACAACGAAATGTTGACGCCGTTACTTATCACAGCTTTTTTCGATACAGCGGCGGTGAGTGGACCCCTGATCGAATGGGTGAAAAATTTATTCCCGATATTATCATCTGGGATGAGATATGTACTGTTTCGTTAGATACTTTACAAATGTTTCTTGAGTGGTTGCTGCGCGCGAATACAGCGGTAATCATGTGTGGCGACCATGGCCAACCACCACCATTTGTCGGCGAGGGTCCACATGATTGGTTAAGGGGTTTTGTGGACTATTATGAAGAAACCGATACTGATTACCGAGCACTTGATGAACAACTGCGCGAGGTTAAAAAACTAATCAGATTACAGCCGGATAGAGTTCAGTGTGAAATAATCCGCGAGGTAATTCCAGAAACGCCGTTGAATGAATTCTGGGAAACATGGAGACCAAACGATTTAATTGTAGCGAGTAGAAAGATAGTCAGAGACACACTTCAGCGGAAGTTGTTTACGTTGCATAAGGAAAAGTTTCCAACGCGTCCAGTGCCGTTATGTTATAGACCCGCGGACACACGGCGGCAGAACATTGAAGTTGAAATTCCAGCCCCGACAGCGTCGGGGACAAAAAAACAAATTCTCGTGCTGAATGATATCGTGCTCGTTGATATCGGTGTCGTCGAGGACGCGCTACGTGCTGATAAATCCCCGTGGACGCTAGGATACGCAACGACAATACACTCCTCGCAGGGATTAACCATCACGGATACAATTGTTTGGATAGTTGATAATCGCATCGAATGGTCAAATCTAGTCTATCTTGCAGTGTCCCGAGTACGGAGAATGAATCAGCTTCGAAGAATTGTTGTTGACGGAGCCGGTGACGAAGCCGGCGACAAGGTCACCATCGATGCAAGCGTCATTGATAGAAAACTCTCGGGTTACCGCCAACAGGATAAAAAAAAACAGCGGCGTTTTGATATTGATGCCGAATTAATAATCTCGCTACGACAACAACAGAATAATCACTGCGCGAGTTGCAATTGTATAATGAGTTGGCGTTATTCGGATAAAGACACTCGCCAATTTACCGTGGATAGGATCGATAACAGTCTCGGTCATGTCAAAAACAATGTGAGGTTGACCTGTCTTGAGTGCAATAGACGCAACGGCGCTAGTTAAGACCACGTGGGGGCAATTGAGTATCGTTAGGTATCACTTGTAGTTGCTCGCGTGTAAATCCGCGCTGAGGAGCAGTTGAATCCAGTCTGTAGATCGGTGGTCTACCAGTTGATCGTGTTATCGTTGATATGTTATGTGTGGTAACACTCCAAATAGGATCGGTAGCCCTTTTTTTACCGCCTTCAAGCTCTCCTGGTTCATATAGATATCTCACGGTGACATTGCCGAGAATCGGCTTGGAAACGCTATTTATTTTTGATTTTCCGGGTATATACTCGTATTTAATCGCGTCGCTGGGCTTCATGTTGATTGCTCGGGTAATCTCGTTATTTAACGCTGCAATTACACCTGGCAACCTTTTAACCCATTCACGAGATCGTTTTTCTTGGATGAATTCCTTCGCGTACTGATATCCAAATAACCGTTCAGCGAGAGTCCGATTGAATCGTTCAACAATTGCCTGATCACGATGTAGCGCAGTATGACCTCGTCGTATCGCGACGCTATGATGTTTCAGCGTTGATAAAACAGCGCCGCGAAATTCACTACCGGGATCAACTTGTAATAGATTTGACCAGCGCAGAGGACCTCTTTGATAAATTCTTTCAAACGCAGCGGCTACTTCAGTTGCCGACTTTGTTTTTAACGGCTCCGCTTGTTTGTATCGACTCGCAACATCAACTACGGTTAGCGCGTATTTGTAACCGTTGTCATGCGGCAGAAATAGTATATCAGCCTGATGAACTTCATTAGGCACGCCGACATCAAAGCGAGAGAAGTTGATTTGTTTAGGCGGTGGTAGATAGATTTGCCATATAGCCTGTTTGGATAACCAATTAGCCGCAGTGGTCTTTGTTACCTTTGCAGCGCTTGCAAGCTTACCAATTGCGGCCTTCCCCTTCCAGTATCCTCTCGGAGAATAATAGATGGATTCCATGTTGTTATTATAAACGCTAGCGTTTTCAATTAGCAGCGCGAGAAGCTCCGCTTCCAATCATTAATTTACCTTTCATAGCCAATTTTACCAACCATGAGGCCAATTTTTCTTTGACGGATTTATCAGGAATAGCATTTAATGCGTGAATTAATTTTACATCCGCGATATGACGCTGTTGCAGATCGCTACTTTTGTAAGCAACATCATGAGCATGACACGCCTTATCGATAGCGTTTATTGGATACTCACCGGGTTTGGGCTGATTTTGATCATCGAGTCTAATATCTAATCGTGTTCCGGGGCCACAGTAGTTATATCCTGGGAGGTGTTTTTCTCCTGGATACTTTGCCCACGGTGTTCCGGGGAGTTTTGCCAATTTGGCTGCGATGTCACCTCCTCGCTTTTTTTAAAAACATCCCGGGGTTTAATAGAAATAAATCTAAATTTCTTTGTACCGCATTGTGCACACTTGCCAGTAAGCGCCGATCTGTTATTTCTTGTTGTAGCGGTTGTCATATCATTTGTGCCAGTACGTACTCTACACTTCACACAATATAGATCCATAATTTATGTATAGAGATATGAATATAATTGATTTTTCGGCGACTAAAACAAGAGAACCAGTTAAGCATGTTGCAGCGTTACCAAACTCGATCCGGATGATTATCATCGGACCATCTGGATCAGGTAAGACGCAATTGTTACTCAATTTAATAATGAGATGGATGAAGTGGGATAAGTTGTATTTGGTTGCTCCTAGCGTAGATGATCAACGATGCTACGAGGTGTTGAAAGATTTCAACGAGAATGCATCAGCGATCGCTAAAAAAAATGTTATTGAGTTTATTACGGATATCAATGATGCACCGGGTATTGATGATATTGATGGCGACGTTAACAATCTAGTCGTGTACGATGATGTTATGTTAGACAATCAAAAAAACCCAGCTAGGATATTTTCCAGAGGCAGGCATAAAAACACTGACGTGATATATGTCACTCAACGATACACTCAGATTCCAAAAGTAATTAGAGACAACTGTAATATTCTTGCTGTATTCAACGGCGTTGATACACACACGCTACGAAAAATTTGGCAGACATGGTGCGGCGGTGACATGGACTTTAATGTTTTTCGAAACTTTTTTAGTCATGCTCAGTCGACCCCACATGGATTCGTAACGATAAATTTACATGATCCTCGGACACGATATCGTATCGGACTTGACCAAATATTCGGTTAGTTGTAAATAATTTTCATTGTAAGCAGCAGGGGGGGCAATGACATCGACGCGGTCGTCGATGTGCTTACCGGACGCTGACGACGCTGGGGATCAGCGCGCAGAAGGTGTTAATTAAACCAAATGACGATTGGACGATCCCCCAACGACTTCGTCGTTTTTTTTTTACCAGGCGCTGACGACACTAGATCGTTGAGTGCAGAAAGTAATAATTAAGCAAAATAACGATTGGACAAAATGTCCGATTCGCCCCCCCTGCTGCTAACCCATGGCGCTGCGTTTACGTAGCAGGATGTAGTAGCCTATGATACACTAAATTGGCTGGTATTATTGAAAGCAAGACAGATGTAGCTGTACACTGATATCAAATAATTGGGACATTCTAGTTGCACTACAAAATACAGAGGGAAAAACCTAATTTTTTTTACCCAGTTTTTAACCCAAATTTCGCACATGGTTGGAATCCGATTTTCTATCCAGGTTTTAGACTCTTTGGCCTCAGATTTAAGGCAGACCGATCTGAACTGCACAGAGTGGTCTCGATATGACAATGATGGGTCCGTTAAGCAAAAACAAAAAAATCCATCTTTTACCCTTCTGCTAATGCACGATCAAAATAACTAGTGAAAAATGATGTTTCCAACACAACTAGGCATTAGGCTAATGGAAAATCGCTTGAAAGTCGATGTATTAGGATGTATTCAGAACTAGTCCTTAAAATGTTTCCTACTTGCATCTCAGGCAAAAACGACATAAACCTCCAAGGGTTAATGAGTTAAGACCAACTACTTCATTTGTGGTGGGAGGTGGGGTTGAATTTTTTTTAAAAACAAGCTTGAAATATTTTTGCTTTGATTTACAGAAAAAAGCAGACCTATTATATCTTTGTTATTTGTTGAAAAAAGAAACTATCCTGAGGTAAATGAAAAAAGTCCCCCAGTCCCCCCCCCCATTCCCATCAACCACCACAAAAGATTATATTGTCGGTTCCTTTAACTTCTTTTTATTACTTAATCATCAGATGCCTCATATAAACTGACTTTTTTCATCCCTGCAAACTGAACAATTAGCTAATTGTTCAGTTATTATTTTAAAGTGTGATCACCTGTTCCTAAGTGTTGTTATGCAAGCTGGCCAGACAAAAAGCTTGTCCTATATTTCACAATCATGAAAGGCATAAGCAGTGAAATTGGTGTTTTATCATGAAGCACATTACAACACCCGCATAAAGTGCTCACCTGGGTACAAAGGCCAGTTTTGCTTTTTCAAATGTGTGGCCACTGTTGACAGGGTTGACTATAATAGTTACATATCACTCCAACTTTGCATGTGAGTACATCTCACAGATGTCTGAGACTTGTTAATTGATCTTTTACCCATGATATTAGGTTCAAGGTCAAAGGCCGTGATGAATAATTTGTGCTGTACATACAGATATCTTGTGAATGTTTTAACTTGAACATGTAAGGAAATATTTTTGTTACCAAACTTGGTATGTTTGAAAATCAAGAAAATTCATTACTCAGAAAAATTACAAAGAATAACATGACAGGAGAAAGAAAACTGTAATGGATTTCTTGAAATTCTTTTGGATAGTAGCGTGCCAGTAATTTTGGTACTTTTGTATGAAACTGATTGCACTAGAAACCTCATTACATTTACTGCATAAGTCTCCTTAACATGGTGCATTTATTTCTTTTTCACTGTGGTAATGTCTTAAAATACATTGGTCACTGCTTAGTAAGGCTTCACCTCAATTAGGTTATTTCACAGTAGTCATATTATTTTTTATGCTATGACTTTATTTATTATATGCTCATTTTTTCCCCTGTTAACTTTACGTTGTCAGAATTGTTCAGTATTACCTGATACTGAACTCGCGCGATAATACATATATAGCATTCACATGCATAAAGGAACTACTTTCTATTGTAAACAAACAATGGATGCAGGCAGACGCCAGCACTTTTGATTTGTACACAAATCATGTACACTTGTGTAAGAGGCTCTTTACGTTGTGGTTGTTTAAATTTGTTTCTGAATGAACTAAAACAGATGTTTCGTGGACTGCCATATACCAGCTGCTTTGGCACATTCCATGTTGATACAATGTTACGGATTTAGGCTAGCTACATTATATAGCAGACGCAAGATAAGGTCCTTACAAATAACATACAAGTGACAAGTCATATACTCTCTTCTCTAGCTGGTGATAAGAATGGCAAAATAAAATATACTTACAGTTTTGCATCCTGAATTTCCTCAAAATGTATTTTCTTAATTCTGCAAATCCGAATTACATGAGCCATGTCATATGTTTTCAATCTTGATTACACATTTCAAAATCCTCCTTACTGCACTCAAAATGAAATAAGCATTAAATTCCATTGCGTCTTTTTGATAATTGCAATTGAAAGACTTCATATTTTTCCCACATTATGATTTCAACCATTCAATGACAGAAACAGAAACACATTTGCAGATGTCAACACACTTCTCCCTTGCTTTTTAAATCTCTTGTATTTCATGTGGAATCGTCACATACAAATCCAGTCAATAATCACGAAATTTCCTAGAATCAAGAAAAATACCAAAAATCTATTCATTCCAGATCAAATGGAAAAGTTGTTGCAATGCACATTCATTCACAGTATGACTCCAAATTTCAATTTTAACTAGACATGCCATTTTCTTTCGAAAGTTATGTCGAGTGCGCGACTAAGTTCAGATTTATTTGGGCAGAGTTATGTGCGCAGTAATAATATTGATTTGTGTAATGATGAATATGCGCTTGTGTATTTAGTTTGGAATGCGGCATACATTCATTTACGTTGTTTCTTGTAGTGTATTGTGTTTATATAATTAAACCTTAGGTAGAATACAGAAATGAGCATATAATAAAAAGGTTACTGCATTTGTATGGGAAAATATGAACTCGTTATGTCGGAAGGATATACTGCACTCCCAAGGTCATGCAGTATTCCATCCCAAAACTCGTTCATATTTTCCCACACAAATGCAATAACCTATAATTATAGGAGATAATTAAGATATATTGTGTACTTTCTAGTATGCATTTTGAAACGGTAACAATTGTAATACAAAGTATGTATAATATGAGTCTTTAACATCTTTTCCCCATGAATGGATAAATTGAATTGATTGATGATTTGTGTATTGAAGCACTTTCTTTAAGTTCTGTACCTGTAATGGATTATTGTATGTGTAACTGATTAGATGACACACAGGTAGATGAGCCAGATATTTGCTGTAAGAATGTGTGTCATTTTAAGCATATTATTGACATAGTATAACATACAACAAATGTTGAGGCATGGTAGAGTCCTTGAATGAATAAGTGAAGAGGATTATGATTGAATGATGATTGATTAATTGATTGACCAATTGACCTGCCTGTTCCTCCACCCTTTCTTTCTTCCTTTCTGCCAGCAAATGCATAGGCTAGGTTCCCAGTAAATTCATTTTCCATTAATATATATGGTTATCGTTTGTCATTCCATTCTCCCCATATTGGCCTTTCTTGATTTATTGCATCATGTGAAAAACAGAATTTTTTGAATATCTACACTGCTTGCAGCTGGGGCATCTAGTCATTGCCTTCTCCATCCATTACAGAAATTTTTTCATGTTGTTTTTTTTTTTTAAAAACATTTTTAAATTTGTGGTAGATGTAGTAAAATTTAGTAGGCATAATTGTGTCCATATCAGGATGACCTACTATACTTTCAGATCATTTTGTTTACATTTTTGTACATTTTTAAGTTTGTTCATCTGGAGTAAGATATACACTTTCTGTCTGTTTGCTTGACTCGTTTTTGTTGGTCCGTTTCTCCAAGTATCTCATTGTCTTTCCATGCATACAGATACAGAACCATACTTTTTAATGAAATTAAGAATTATCTTAACAGTTTTGATCTATGTGTTTAAATTTTATGTTCAGTTGATCAACTATATGAAGTGATCTGTGATTTCCCTGGTGGGGAGGATTCCCAGTTGAGGCTCAGGAAGGGGGATATGGTGAAGGTGGAGACCAGAGAAGAAAATGGCTGGTGGAGGGGCTCAGTTGGGGAAGCTGCTGGGTGGTTTCCAGGTAGCTATGTGGAACATGTTCAACAAAATTCAGGTATGTAATGCTTTTGTTATATATGTGTCTTTGTTCTTAATTCACACATGATATAATCTTTCATTGTGTATTGATCTATGCTGGGGACTGTACTGCTTTTATCTGCATATCAGAACACCCTGCTAATGCTAATAACATAGACAAGGCCTGAATCAAAATCATACAACTTTTGAGCTTGAGACTTGTGGTCAACCAATTGCAAGAAAATTTAAATTTATAAGACCATTTTTGATTGTGGTGGTACAACTCAAGCTCAGACTCCAGTATTATGATTTTCAGGCCAAATTTGGAAGATCGTGATCACTGCTGTTTGTTAAGTTAATGATTTTATGCATTGATTCTCATAGGCTAGATCATTATGCATTGGTAAATCAGAGTTTTGTTTGGCTATGATTTGAAAGAAACTAATCTGATTCAGTTTGGCAGGAACCTTTATGCCATGGTGAATCAGGGTTTATAAGTTTCAGTTAATGATTTAAAGCAAACTACATTGATTCTGATAGGCCATGTCATTATGTTATGGTAGATCAGAGTTTCCACAGTTAATCAGGCAAACTACATTGATTCTGATAGGCCATGTCATTATGTTATGGTAGATCAGAGTTTCCACAGTTAATCAGGCAAACTACATTGATTCTGATAGGCCATGTCATTATGTTATGGTAGATCAGTTTCTATGGCTAATCAAGCAAACTACATTGATTCAGATATGCCAGGCCATTATGCTATGGTAGATCAGAGTTTCCTCAGTTAATCCAGCAAACTACATTGATTCTGATAGGCCAGACCATTATGCCATGGTAGATCAGAGTTTCTACAGTTAATGAAACAAACTACATGATTCTGATAGGCAGGCTATTATGCCATGGTAGATCAGAGGTTCCACAGTTAAACAAGCAAACTACATTGATTCTAATAGGCCAGGTTATTATGCTATGGTATCTCAGAGTTTCCACAGTTAAACAAGCAAACTACATTGATTCTGATGGGCCAGGCCATTATGCTATGGTAGATCAGAGTTTCCACAGTTAATCAAGCAAACTACATTGATTCTGATAGGCCAGGCCATTATGCCATAGTAGATCAGAGTTTCCTCAGTTAATCCAGCAAACTACATTGATTCTGATAGGCCAGCTCATTATGCCATGGTAGATCAGAGTTTCCACTGTTCAATTAATCAAGCAAACTACATTGATTCTGATAGGCCAGGTCATTATGCTATGGTAGATCAGAGTTTCCACTGTTCAGTTAATCCAGCAAACTACTACATTACGATAGGCCAGGCCATTATGCTATGGTAGATCAGTTTTCACAGTTAATCAAGCAAACTACATTGATTCTGATAGGCCAGGCCATTATGCCATGGTAGATCAGTTTCTATGGTTAATCAAGCAAACTACATTGATTCTGATAGGCCAGGCTATTATGCCGTGGTAGATCAGAGTTTCCACTGTTCAGTTAATCAAGCAAACTACATTGATTCTGATGGGCCAGGCCATTAAGCTATGGTAGATCAGAGTTTCCACAGTTAATCCAGCAAACTACATTGATTCTGATAGGCCAGGCCATTATGCCATGGTAGATCAGAGTTTCCACTGTTCAGTTAATCAAGCAAACTACATTGATTCTGATAGGTATGGTCATTATGCCATTATAGTAAATCAGTCTCAACACTAATTTACTATGCACAGGTAAATACAGTAAACATTAGATATGTATAGAATTTATGAGATCATTACCTGGGTTGATTCATGCATTAAATCATAAAGATTATCTCAGACACTAGTGATTATTGATTGGATAGTTTGGATGCCATATCTGTGTTTGATTCAAGATGTATGTATAAAGAAAATATTTATGTGTGGCCATGCTAAATGAGTACAGTATATTTACAAAATAATTTCAAAAGACAAAATGCTAGTTATAGATATTGTATAATTGATTTTTATTGGTCTTTTTAGTCTCAGACCATAGCATTAGTGTCTCTACACATAGGTGTATTCTCTACATTAACTTGGTGAGACATTGATGTGTTCTCTACACAACTTGGTGAGACATAGGTGTAATTTTTCCTGTGGTTCAGGCATTGACAGCATTGTTTACAATGTAAACAAGTTTGTGTTAAAGTTTTCAAATCAGATATTTGGAGGAAGGAGGTGGGATATTTTGGTGTAAAGGTTTTTTTCAAGTGAATCTGGATTGCAGTGACTTGCTTTCCAGGGTGTATTCACCTTTGCTTAAAATTGTCAAAAAGCTCTGAATTGCAGTACATATTTGCTAATTGCCAACAGAGTTGCCATGTGAATGTGTTTGTAATGACTACATGTTGTTTAGCAAAACTGGATATCGAAAAGACAGACATCAGGTTGGGGGCAGGCAGGAGGTGATGCATCACCATGCAGACATAGTTGAGACAGGAACTTTTTACATTATGGACCATGTTCTCCATCAGTTATTTGCTTTCTGAAAGTGATACAGCTCTTGGCATCCAACTGTAACTAATTAAAATGTTTTCTATGCCTCTTTGACCTTCCTTATCATGAACAAGTTACCATTATCTTGTATCTAAAGAGAAGTCAAGATATTGAATTTTCAGGATTCAAAATATTCCTGTTAGCTAAGCTTAGCACTGGGGCCATCTTGATTTTAGGTTTTATTAATTTTATCTCTTTGTCTCGTCTGTTTAGCTGATCTTTCCCATGGTTTCATTTTTCTATTGGCATTGGCAATGTCGGCAGTGTTAATGTAAATATGAAAGATTTCATGTGGAAGTTTTAAGTTATATACAAGGAGGCCAACATCATATCACATGCAGGTAAAACTGATTCCTGAGGATGTTAATGTTGTTAAATAGTAATCTTGACTCCAGTCTTAATGTATCATCATATGACACTGAATTTCCGTTTTCTCAGTTCTCTTCATTCAGCAATATTTGTAACGTGCACTTGAGTTGTTTAAGTAACAGATAGCATTTGCTATCTATTAGAAGCACAGAAATAGCATTGTGAAGAAAATATTTCTACTTCTAACTGCACGCATTATGTAGGATTTACTTTATCCATCTGTGAGTACATTGATTTTTGGGTTGTTTCTGTTCTGACATTAACTTTCAGTTCAACTTACTTGTTGAGATGCAATTAGGGTATATTTTGGTATAAAGTTTTTACTCACATTAAATCTGGGTTGCAGTGACTTTTCCAAAATTTCAGCTTTGTTTAGGGGTTGCAGTGAGATTTTCAGAACTTAAGCATTTTTTAAGTATTGTACAAATTTAAAGCTCTGAATTTCAATGTATTTTCACTTATATCCAACAGAGTTGCAATATGGATGTATTTTGTAATGAGCGCGTGTTGTGTCAAAACTGGATAACTGATCTAATTTCCAGGATTTATTTAAAGTTGGTTGAAAACTTTGACTTGTGCCACAGAAGTGTGATTATTTGTGAGCTCCTGTTCTCTAACTCACATGTTGAGTACACATCCATTGTTTGTCTTGTAGACTTGCATTGTTGAGTACACATCCATTGTTTGTCTTGTAGACTTGCATTGTTGAGTACACATCCATTGTTTGTCTTGTAGACTTGCATTGTTTATTAATATTATTATCCCAACTCTTTAACTTGCTAGATGAATTAAGCCATGAGGAGGAGGTCCAGAGATTTCTGTTATCAGATGGTGAGGGGGGTCAAGAGCGACAAGTTAGTTCCTTCATGTTGAAGAAGAAAAGAGAGCAGTCAGGCAGCTTTACAGGAGAGATACAGTCAGGACCATTCAAAGAACCAATCTACAGCAAGATTGATAAAAACAAGGTACACTCATTCAACAGGAAACTTACTTTTTGCTCTGCTAGTCACAGACCAGAAGAGTTTGTGGTATGACCTGTTGTCTGGCATCTGTTGTCCTTTGCCTGTCTATCCCATGTACTCCTTCTAAACCATTTAGAAGATCACCATAACAGTTTACTCACAAAGTTTCATCCCAAAGTCTAGATGATCCTAAATTAAAATGGTGCTGCAAGAAGACCTTTCAGATTTACTTAAAAAATTGCCGAACTGATATGGATACTGCTACTAGAAATAGAAAACCCTTTAAACAACTTCTAAAATGCCCACTTATTAAACAACTTCTAAAATGCCCACTTAATAACAAGATTTAGCTAAATTTGACATAAAGCATCCTGTCATTGAGGTCTTTTAATTTGTTACAAATGATGCTGATCAGAATTTAAGTATGCCCACTATTGCTGAAAATAAAAATTTAAATGAGGTTTTTTTGAAAAACTGCCGAAGTTGTCAGAATTTGACCAAACTTTGCAGAAAGCATCCTGCCATAGAGGCTTGCAAGTTCATGAAAGTCTTGTTCATTTGCCATCATACAAGGTCACTGTTACTAAAAAAACAGAAAAGAAACTTGAAATTAATTCTTATCACTTAACTGAATTTTTACCAAATTTATTAGTAAGTATCCAGGCTCATTTTTGTACTTGATGTTGAGCCACCATCAGACATAGCCACTGTTGCTATAAATAGGTAACCATTTAAATGACTTCTGAATAATTGCTTAACTGAACTTTTCAGAAACTGCATCACAGCATAAAGGTTAAAAGACATTTTGGAAATTGCGCAGGAGAAATTGACCAAATTTGATAGAAAACATTTTGGTAACAAGGACTTTAATATTTATACCAATAATGGTGATTTACCATCAGATATTTTGACCATTGCTAAAAGAATCTGGATGATCCTCCAAAACCCACTTATCAAAAAACACTCAACAAAATTTTACCAAAGGACATGGTTTGATAAGGGCTGATTTTGGCGCCCAATCTGATTCCAGTGAAACTCGTAAAGATAAAAGATGTCCCTCTCTCTTCTTAAAATGTATATTTAAGTGTTATCCAGGATCACTTTTAATAAAGAAAATTGACTATTAAAGAGCCAGTGGTTTTGTCCAGTGTTGTGGAACCCATTTTCTTGGATTATAGTCATTTGCCCATATGAAGCTGACTACCAAAAACAGCTGTATCGAAAATTCGGCATTTGCACATAGTATTCCTCATAGTGAATGATAGAATGTAGAAATGTTTCTATTTTTGTTTTAAAATGTTGTCTAAATGATGTATATATTTGCTTTAAGTACCGTTGTTTACATATGACACATATTTTCATTTTCATTTAAAAAGTTAGGCTTATGTTTATATTTAACAGTGTCTAAGTGTATGAAAATCTTGACTTGATTGCCACAGACTAACACTTTGTGTATTACTTTACCACAAATAAACATCCAAGAGCAGCACAGATCAATTGTGCAGTAGCAATAGCTTTTTGTTGCTGTTGTGTATCATTACAGATCAGGGATATCAGTTTTGATGTATTCGTTATGAAGACAAATAGTGGACAGGATCATTTCTTATTTTATATGATATGGGCCTCCAGGCTGAAGGAAAGGACAATAAAAATAAAATTGTAGATACTTTATTACAGATGTATTTGGTCCAGTGTGTACACAACCCACCCCTCATCCCACCATTATTTCATCAACATTATTGCTGTCACTTAACCAATTAGCAGTCATCTAAAAAATCTGTCTCTCAAATACTTTGACAGAAATATTCTTTCTCAGACATATATAAGAAATAGAACCAGTTGTATCCATTTTCGAAGTTGAAAAAAATTATTTTGAGGTATTTGAAAGAAAAACATAAAAACTCTCAAGAAAATATACCCCCCCCCAACATTAAACATAAGATCAAGCCTTAAATACAGTTATACCAATTGTTCAGTGTTGAATTTAATGAAGAAACGAGGCAATAAGGAAACTTTAAACTCTGATAGATGTCAGAAATGTTTTTCTTATACATTGATTGGGAATCTATTCAGAAGAAGAATTTATCAACATTAGCACTTGCACATGGGCACATGACATCAAGCAGTTGGTCATCTGGTATTTTTTTTAAAAGAGCAGTATACACTAGGATAAATATAATTAATACCCAATCAGTCTGCATGTGTGCACACTTAAATGTATACATGCGTAACACAAGTACAAATCAAGTTGACACAACAATTTTAAAAAAATATATAAGACATTCAAAATGCGCTAACTGAACACTGGCAGAGTACTAAAGATATGCTCCACAAGGACTGTCACCGCCACAGTTTTCTAGTTAGGCTTATTCACGTAATCTCAGTCTCTCTCACAATCTCTCTCATCACAGGTGTACTTAGTCAATCCCCAAGTAACGGCTACAACAGAGGCAATGTGACCTAAAATTGATTTGCACAAGTCTTATGGCAGATTGTCTAAGTTACATATTTTGCCTTCATTCTTCTTCTCATTAGTGACAAGCACAAATAAGAACATGTATAAAATTTGTATATGTGTTAGATTGTGACAAAAAGTATCTTCTATAAAAATGAAACTTGTTCTTGAATGCGCTGTTTGTTTTTAAGGACTTCAAACATGCATAAATTAGCAAAATTAGAGTTTTTGATTGAACACAGGCCTATATAGGGGCAAAATTAACTTATTTTTCAAATGATTTCGTTATATTATGTTTATATATCTTGTAGTTAATATATATTGGATATGGCATAACCATAGCAAATACTTTTGCTGGGGCCAAAATCAGCCCTTATCAGATCTTGTCCTTTACAGAAATGATTCAGGCATGAAGGACTTTTAAGTCTGCACAAGTGATGCAAATCTTCCATCAAATATGGCTTCTATTACTAAATATAGAACAAAAACTTGATAACTTCTAAAAACAGCATAATAGACTTGGGTCAAACTTGATAGAGATTGTCATAGCTTGAATGCTTTTTATACAAATCATGCTATTCTGTAAAAAATGACTGCTATTATTAAAAGTAGTCAACATAATTTGAAGAAATTTGAAGAGAATCATACTGTTGACCCAACAGTTTTGGACCCAGTATTGATCCACTTCAGCCTTTTGATTTAAGGGAATTCATGGCCAGAAATACCTTAAACCAAAATTTGTATGGCTACCAAAGGTTTTTGTTTTCATGTAAAATATCACATTTTTTATATAAAAAAAGATGAAACTGATCTGGCATTAACACAGACAACTCAGATACATATTTCCTACACAGGTGAGGGTGGCTGAAGTGTAGGGTAAATACTGGAACTTTGATTTGTCTATGGATGGATCAGAAACTTACTTGATGTAGTCATTGAGGTTGAGGGAACTAGAGAACCATGATGTTACCATCAACTTTGAATTTACTGCCGAGTTTGTCAAAGACATAGATCAGAATCCAAACAATTAATCCAGGTTTTTCAGTCTCACTGTAATTTTCTTTTCATTTCAGATACACAAAGTATCCGTACCGAAGATACCAGAAAAACCACCTTCTAAACATCCAGCGATCATTTTGGGAGAAAGCAGTTCAACGCCCCTTGGTAAAAGTACTTTTTAAACCCTCTGCCTCCACAGGAAGAGCTGTTTAGTAAGCCTTGTATTCATCCTTTTGTCCATCCAGCTGGCACACAAAATCATTAGCACAACTATTCCCACCTTTTTTTAAATAAATTGCGATGAAATTTTGGTCAGTATCAAGCTTATTATCTGAAGATGCAGTTTCTGGATATACAATTAATTGACCAGAAGACCTTATGGGTCAGCCTTTTGTCTGTTATCCATCTTCCATCCATCTGTTAGCACAGGTTTGCTATCACTAATCCTTATAAACTACTGTGAGGATTGCCATGAAACTTCACACACATCTTGAAAATCATGTTAATCCTGCTTCTTAAAAATGGATGGTTGTATCAGCATGTAGTTTTCAGCAAAAGACTTATTATAGGGCTGAAAATTAGTGGTTTGATAACCTAATCTGTCAGACAATTACTTTTCATAACATCAATAGCCCACTGGCTAGTAGAAGTTCAGTTGTTGCCAGACATCCAGACATTTGTTTATATTATTGTAGGTAATAGAAAAATTATCCAAGGTCTTTTGGAGCTAAGTTTGTGACTCCTTAAGATTCCTTGAGAGCTAGAACAGTTGGAATTTGACTTTTCATGTTTCGAGACAAGGTTCTATTTTCCCAATTTTCAGTTAAAAATTATTGTTAATCTCAGTATGTGACTGACATTGTTTTGTTGGAAGGACTAGCATAAAGTCAGCATCATTGGTAAATTTCTCTGTATACCAGTCCTTCTGGCCACAAAGAAAATTATGTTAATCTCTTGGCCTGTATTATGTTGTGTAATTGGTCCTAACAGAAACTGGTGCCAATTCACATCCAGTATGGCTGCCATGGTAGCCATTTTAAAAATTGATGCATTGAAAGCCATATCAACATGGGGTTTTCATGAAAACACTTAATACGATGTCTGGTTGGTCCTAAATGAAGATGGATCTGATCTGAAATCAAGTATGGCCACAACTGCAGTCATCATAAAAATCTTGTTATTGCTACTCCTGCAGAACAGAAAGTCATATCAGCATGGGTTTTTCGCATGAAGATTTCTTATGATGTCTGATTGGTCTTAATTGAAACTGTTGATCTGATATCCAGTATGGCTACCACAGTAGCCATCTTGAAGTTTATTGGTACTCCACCTAGATGGAAAATCATTTAAACAGTTGATCAGAATCAAAATGGTGCCAGTCTACTGACATCCTTTATAACCACCATGGCATTGATCTTAAAATTTGTGTTATTGTTACTCTTTAAAAAATGGAAAGTCATATCAAGATGAGTTTTTCACCAGAATATTGATTATATGTCCTGAATGAAAAAGGTGCCAATTTCACCTCAAATATGGCTCCCACAGTGAACATGTTAAAAGTCTTGTCACTGTTGAAAACATGTTGAAAATCTTGTCACTATTTCTGTTAAATAGAAACCAGTATCAAAATGTGATTTCACAAAAAGTCTTCTAATGGTGATCAGTTTTGTTCTAATTTAAATGATGTTGATATTATAGTCATTATGGCTGCCAAAGTGGCTAATTTGAAAATCTTATCCCTCTATATAAGAGATGGTTTCGACACTCAGTACTTAAAAAGAAGAAATGGTTTTATCTTGCATTCATGGAAATTCTTTTTGGTTTGGTAGTGTAAGTCCACTTGAGGGACTTGTGCTGCAAGAGTTACTCCCTTTTTTCTTGCAAATGGGCAGTGTATGACAGAATTTTCTGAACGTGACAACTCTTGCAGTGGATTGCTGTTAAATGTATTATATATTATGCTCATCTTAAGAAAACTTGTGTTGACCATCTGTTTACACAGTAATTAATGGGTTGGATTGGAATGTGGGGGAGATTGGGGTTATTTATATGAGCAAATTGCTCACCATTCATCAAGTCCTCAGTTCATTGAATTGTTAAGTATCATTAGGCAAAAAGTACAGTAGCATTTTATTTTTTAGCCAAGAGAATGGAGACATTGTGGCTTTTGAATTGGGCTGTACCCATATGCTGATACAGTGTGACCCCGCTATAGCACGCTCCATTAGAACACGAATTCGGATATAACGCGGTCATCTTGTGGCTCCCGAAATTTCATATACATGTATTTTTCTTGTACACAAAAAATTCTTTCTTAAAAGTAGGAAAAAAACCGTAAAAACTTTATTATCATTTTGGGGAAGAAATCGTGTATGAATAATACAAGATGATTGTGGCGTGGCTCCTGAAATTTTGTATGTATTTTACTCATACACGAAAAAGTAGTTTTTTCTTCTTAAAAGTATGAAAAATAATGCATAAAAAGGTTATTCTGGGATCACGTAGGTCTTCACCAATGTCGCAAATTTGGATTTTTTTTTTTTCCTTATTGGCAGCAAAACATACCATATGGCAATTTTTTTTTATTGGCGACGTTGTTAACTGTTTAAACTTTTATATACAACCATTGGTTTGGAGTGCAGAAATTCAGAGGCCCCATGAAAGGAAGCCGCTTTCTAGATATAAAATGCACTGAAATTCAGCTATTGTTATATAAACAAATTCTTTGTCCATATTGACAAGCCATTTAAACAGTGCATTGTTATATTATAATCCATTTATCATGACATCTAGGGGGCCCTGAGTGGTCTAAAGCGCTCACTGTTCTGGATCACTGCCATCTCACCTGTCTGCGTGGGTTCGAGTCCACCTGCCAGTAGCTTCTCGTGGGTCGGTGGTTCTTCCCTGGGTGTTCCAGTGTTCTTCCTCCACCAGTTATACTGGCCGCCATGTATAGCCTATCTTGTGCTGAAAAATGGCATTAAACATTAGAACAACAACAAAATCATGACATCTAGCATGAGTACAGTATGTTGTGAAATATCCGCTTTTTTGTTGTTGACATTACTGGTAATGGAGATCAACCGGACGAGGTATTATCTCGTAATCTATCTTTCGCTAGTAATTAATATATTTACAAAGACTGACATTTGTATATGGATGGTAAGTAAAATTCCTCTTCTTTTCACTCAGAATTAAATCCTTCAGAACACTCAAATTTTCTGTATCAGTCCCTGTCATCAAACCAGAACACCTGCGTCTCTATCGTCCTTTGACCCTTTGTTATATTTCAGACGCATGCATGAAAGGCACCATCTTACTTATTGGTTTATTCAGTAGGCATGGAGGGACACTAATTAGAATAGTACAAATGACGGCCAATTCCTTTTTAAAAATGTACCCAGATAAAATAGTTTGCTGAAATTTCAAAGGAAACAGATTACCTTTGAAGCACCGATTGTTTTGAAAACGTACTTGGAAAAAAAATCGGTCTCAATCATGCAATACAATTATTTGATGTTGCCGCCGCAATAAGAAATGGGCATTTGTTTGGTTCTCAAAAGCTGTTCTTTAGCGGTAACTTCAATAACGCATGCACTCTTCATCAAAGAAAGCCGACAACAATCTTTCAATAAAACAGAGAACTTTTCATCAAAGGAAGTCAGTACCAAACTTAAATGAAAGTGATGGAATCTGATGGATTTTTGCATTTTCCAATGTGAATGGAACATGTTAACTGTCCGTCTGTGAAAGTTTTCTTTTTATATGGAAAAAGTTTATGGTTATGAACGCTACCAACAGCAGCTTAAAATGCAAACTAACTTTTACCGACTTGGGACGTACTGAAAAGTAAATGTGCTTCATCATTCATTACATGATTGTGCTACATTTTCCCACTGAATTCAGACCAATATGACCTGTGACAAAATTATTGAATATTTTAAAGCTGTGTGTGCATATTTTCAATGGAATCACTTGTATTATGGATTCAGTGTATATGATGAAGTTCGCAGGTGAGTACACGGTGTTGATACTATTCATGCTATACATTAGACATGTATATATAAACAGTATTCATGTATATGTACCAATTCGTGGTTCTCTAAAATAAACTATTATATATGTCTTCTCTGTTTTCACTGCAGGTGTATTTCTCATTTAATATGCATTGATTTAAGATGATAACTGTGCAGATGAAGCACGTATTTTACCGCCCACATTTATTACCTACCTACCTACCACCCCCACCCCCAGCATTTTGTGTGTGGGTACATTCATAATTTTCTTCAGCTAACTGTCCTGGTTGTTTATTACATGGTTCGGTCTATAACGCAGTTGGGTTCTATGGCTCCCAACTAACGTGTTATAGCAGGGTCACACTGTACAAGTATTTGTTTTATGTTTTTGGATTTGATTCATACAAATTATACACATAACAAGGTGAGATTGGAATTGGGGTACTGGTCTATGGCATAAAAAGTCACATTTCTTTAGGTGATATGTTTTTTGGTTTAACCAGAATTTCATCATCATTAAAAACATGGATCACTCATTTCATTTCAGCTGATGGATGCAAATTCAGAGCTGTATATTCCTATAGTCCTCAGTTTAAAGGGGAGATATGTCTTGTAAAAGGGGAACTAATCAAAGGCATTGAAAAGGACCGCAACGGTTGGATGAGGGGGATCAAAGAATCAACTGGAGAAGATGGCTGGTTCCCTGCTGTATATGTCGATGAGGTACTGTATTAGAAATGTGCTAACAAGGACACTTAACCTTGATGTAAAAGCTGTATTACCAGTCTAAATATGCATGGACATCCTGAATCCATTTAAAGTAGATTCATTCAATCAGCAGCCTTTTTTGTCCTACTAGCAAGGGATATGTGACACTATAGTATTCAGTATAGTTTGTTTGTAAACCCACTGCCAATTTTAAAAACAAAAATTGTCAAAGATATAAAAAAAAAATGCACAAAACTTTGTCATTTCATTCATCAATTTATAATTTATAACCTGATTGTCACCAGGTTGTCCCTGACATTGTCAACATTTGATTTCAAGGATGGGTTTCCCCTATCACATGCTAATCAGGAAAGAGTGGTAGTGGAAACAAGGTCATCTGTATGGATGTCACTATTGCAAGATTTTCCAAGAGATTTGACATGATTAGATAAAACATAAGACGTTCTGGTAATTTCTTGTAAACTTGAATTTCTGTTTTTAAACTGTTAAAATTTGACTTGTAAATATTAATATTGCAGATATTCATGACATCATCAGCATGTAAACTCATATGAGATCAGGATATCCCATTTGGTTTTCTCACATCCATTGCAAACTGTGTTGAACATAAATAGGAATGAGAGGAATAAACCACTCTTTCAATAACAACCGTTTTTTCTGGGATTTTTTTGCATTTATAATAGGATCTGTTTTTAAAGACATCACAGTGGGAACCCACAAAAGCTCACTCCAAAGACAAGTGGCATTTATTAGAGGTTTTGTTTATTAAATAAAGTATTATATGTAGAATACAATTTGTGATCATTTAAGGCAAGTGATCTCTTGAAAGAGGTGAGGCTTAAGCACAGGGTTGACCTTATATGTTTTGCATAATGGATGTAATATGTTTTGGATGTCAGCATTGTTACCTGTGTGTCAAAGATATGCTTTGTGCAAGATCAGTTGCTTTAAATTATTAACATGTGACAGGTTTAGAAGTGTGGCATTAAAAATATAAAATATTAAAGTTTCAGAATTTACCTTTAGTGAAGTTTTTGATGCTCATTTCATGCCATTCAACTGGCTTACTTTTGATGCACCTTTGGCATTCTGTCAAATCTTGCTTACTTTTTATGGTAAATATAGAATGCTACCAATCCATTATATCACTATAATGTTTATTCAACATCTTAAAAGCAATACTGTTGAATCAAAAAAATACTTCTTGAATTTTTTCTTCTTCAGAAAAGTCAGGTAGAATTAACTTTATTTGAAATATGATACGTTATAAAATATAAATATTATATAAAAATTGTTTTCAGATTGACACCATTTCAGTATAAGACCAAAACTTAATTGACTGGAAAACATGTACCAGTCCAATTTGTATTGCAGTCAGAGCTTTGTTTAGTTGCCAAAAAAATGCTCAGAGATTGCTGAGGGCTTTGTGTTAAAGAAGTAATTCATTCCTCATGTATTGTAATATGAGTGAAAGACTTATTTCAGTCCTCATCATTATATTCCCGACTTAACACAATTCCATATATAATGTGGTAGCACTATAGACCCCAACTAAAAAAATTTAAGCCAAATTTTAATTTAAGAAAACAAATGATAAAATTGTGAAAATCTATCAGCTGAGAACCTTTACATAAAAAAAAATACTTGATTGGATATAACATATTTGTTTAGTCAAAAATTAACCCTAGCTTGCCACTGTTGTATTCATTTAAGGGAAGATATTGTATTCTTAACAGGCTATTGAACACCTGTAATTATCCATGCCTCTAATTAGCCATAACTGTCATTGGTGTGTATCAACTTTTGTATTTGGCTCAAGTACAGATAACTGTCAATTTCCTTTAGTGCTAAACCAGCCCAGCAGATCAATGACTTAATCTCTATAAATACAACTTACTGATTATACAGATGACCAGGTTATTGTCACCCATTGTTTATTGACACCTGGATCACATTGGATCATATAAAGGATTAGCAACGTAATGAGACCTGCCTTCATAATTATGTTGGAAAAACAATGTTGTTACATGTAGATGCAGCTAGGGAAACAAAATGGCCAATATGGAAGTGCACACATTTTGTGACGTCATGTGAAAATAATGGATAAGAAATCTGCTAAAAAACTAATTATGAGGTCCAAGATCTTAATTGTTGGGCAAAGCATGGGAACAGAATAGTCGATGCTGCTACAATCTTTCCTTGACGATTTAAGTGTTTATGTCTATATCCCTTCCTCTAGTGGCCTAGTGGTTAGAGCTTCTGCCTTGGATGTGGGAGGTTGCAGGTTCAAACCCCAGCTGAGTCATACCAAAGACTTAAAAAAATGGAACTATCAGCTGTCTCAACTTGGTTTTCAACATTAAAAGGGTAGGCCTGCTGTCAGGATAATGTGACTGGGTGGGACATCATGCTATATGTCTGCGGCATGATGCTCCACTGCTAGACATCGCTATAAAATGCCACACTGCAGACATTGTAGCAATATGACTGAAAAATCGTTAAAACTACATTAAAAATCCAAATCACACACACACACATCTGTCTATCTATCACTTTGTGTTATGGGTCCCTCCGCTTGTCATGTTCTTGTTATTATGGGTCCCTTCGCTTGTCTTGTTCTAGTTGCTGTTGCATTCTGTAATCTGTTGCAGTGCAACCCAGAAGTTATAGATGTTCATTGGATGATATACTTACAGCACAAATAAGGTGTATGAAAAATAAAAGCTTGTTTTGTGATGCAGATTGTGATTTTCAGTAATTCACAGAGGAGGATGTTGAAGAGGCTAAAGTTGCTCTGTCAGGGACATTTGAACTCATTTGATGATGTTCATTACTGAATTAAAATAATGAGGACTGCCTCATTGTCAGATGTAAGACTGATACTGACAAAAATCCAGGGCTTCTTTGGCACCAAAAATGAAAATTCATATCACCATCAACAAGATCTGCTAATGACAGTGACCAGGAGAACCTACCAGAAACAACCCATGCAGTTTTTGAAGCCATATTTGTATTCGAGAAAGGACTGATATGGCTAGAAAGCTGTGACAGCGAGCCCTTGAAAATTATGCAGTTGAGAAATATCATACACTTTGCAAATAATAATAAAAAAGCAACAAAAGAACAATCAATTCTCAAACAACCAGGAATAACAAAATCCAGTTGGTAATGTACATCTTGAAAGTGAATAATGTTTATTTTATTTTGATTTAATAGTAATTTTGTGAACAAACGTGTTTGATTCCAACATCATTAGATTCTAAATGGATTACAAACATGTATGTAAGTTTGTCAATTTTTCTGTTATTCCTTATTCTGGAATTGCTGAAATTGTGCTGCTTATAATGTGACATCACTCAATTGCTGATCACAATACGTAACTTATATTTTGAACTGAAATCAAGATATTTTATTGAGTAAAAAATGACTTGACATCACAAAGTGCACATGTTATTGATAGATGTTCAGTTTAATTGGGTGTAGATGTGGTAAATATGTGATCATGAGCTCCTAATTAAAAAGGTATTTAACATCAGGCTGCATTGGCCTCAAGAACAACCTAAATTTAATCATAAGTTTTCATTTAGTGATTACGTCATTTGTAATCACTTTGAACTTGATGCTGCTGTAGATAGAAATTATAAATGGCAAGTACATTTATTACACTGAGGTCTTCCAAGCTTTCCTCACTGATTATACTTGCTGTTTTAAAATTTTAGGTATTGTTTTATGAATTCCCTTTATTTTGGTGTATAATTGATTTGTGTAATATGAGTTATAGATCATACAGCTTGGCTTTACTTCAGATGTGCACCTTTTTTATGTATATATGCACTTTCAGAAGCTGCTATTCTCTAGTCTGGCAAATTTCCTTTTCCCAAGTTTGAATAACTGCTAAAGATAGTGTATTTTAGACTAATTCAGGCTGATCTTTTGAGCACAAGGGATCTGACATTTTAGTTAGCAGTGTGCTTAAATCGTATACAATTACCACAAGTACAGTATCCAAAGAAATTTCAGCCACACAACATGAAAGTAACATAGTGGTATACCAACATTCTCTCCACTGTGCATCTTGCAAGTGTAAACAACTTCACCTTGTACCCGCCACTCTCTCAGAAGTTCAAAACTATAGAGCACACCCTGAGAGACATGTTTTTGTTAGTGTTTTATTGGATTGTTTGTTCATGAGCCCCTCATGTGGAAGTGATGTCTTTTTAAGTACAGTGTCTACACTGACTTTTGATTGTTGGGGACTGTTGAACTGTGCAGTAGATTCATGTGCAGGGTGGCAGGAAATCTGAGCCTACTCTCCAGTACCGAAGCAGACACAAACTGTTTTTGAAATTGAAGAGTAGCTGTCTGCAAAGAAGTGTATTTTTCACCCTTTTTTAAGATCACATTTTCAGTATCATAGCATTCCTTTCATGTAAGATAAACAAAGGAGCAGCCATAATCAGATAAGACTGGAAGTAGTTTATTATGCACGACACTACAGATTAAAAGAGCAATGTCAGGCCCACTTTGGCCTCTTGCTGTTTAGCATAATTCAAAAACATAGCACTACTTGTACCTCATTATCTTCACTTCCGTGCCCATCATTTCAGATAAAAGAGGTAGCTGAGGACAAGGATACTGTCAGTCAAATATACAAGGCTCTGGATATCAACAAATCAGCCTTGAGAGGACAGGATTTTGTTGGGATTCCACATCAAGTTCTGTATAACTTTACTGCAGAGAAACCTGGAGATCTTTCCTTGAAGGCAGGGGACACTGTTAATGTGGTTCAGACATTAGAAAATGGCTGGTTTCTGGGCTGCAAAGGACAGACTGTTGGATGGTTCCCCAAAAGTTTTGTTCAGGTACTCGAGTTTATTTGCTACTTTTTTGTGTGACATGCTTTTGTATATGAAAGACCCGAGTGTTATTTTGCAGTATTTATCTTATACTTGTCTTATTAGTGTCAAGATTTTCATTTAAATTTTCTTAAGTCGTGCATTGTATGTGGTTATATATAATTGGAGATGAGTGTCACTTTATGGTATTGCTGTCTTTATCATTTTCTTGGTGAGCGTTAAGATCTTTTTTACGATAAGACACTAATGCCACTTTTACAATATTAGTGTCTTTTTCCTCCAAAATGGATGATTTAAGATGTGTATCTTATGAACAAAAGTGCATCTTTTCTATTTCATTGTAAATTATTATTATTATTGTTTTAAAGTTAGGAAATTGTGGGAGAGGTTGACTTGATACGGTCTTTCTCATTGCTTGCTTCCTTTTGTTTTTCTTTATCCCGTAGCAAAATATACATGAGGCAGTAATGTTTAAAGTTTTGGAATTACAGGTTCAAATACACCATTGATTCTGATTGGATCTAGATTGTTAATATATACAAGTATGTATAGCTCAAAGGAAGGTGCAGTATGATTGTACAGCTGATTGTTATTTTTAATTTGTTCTGGATGGGCTTCCTAGACTCTAAGAACATGATGATAGGATTCCTGATTAGCATACTTATGTGTTGGCATCTTTGTTTACCATGACCTACCTAAACCATTCCTGGACATTCCATCATTTTCATATAGACCCTGGTATTAGCTGCTACTCATCCCACATTAGCTGTTACTGAATTTGATCAAAAGTTAGATGGCTTTGGACAACGTCTCCATTTCCAGTACATCCTTAGTCTATGACATCTGTTACCAGGACAGGGTACATCAGGCATAGCCAAGTTTTTCCATGGTATGGGCCAGATAAGTGATTTTTATAGCCACTGACACCATATGATCTGAATAAGTTGATCAGACTAGGTCACAGGCTGGATCCAGCCTGTAGGCTGTATTTTTGTCCACCCATGGGGTATAGTGATCTATTTTCCTTGTATACCCAGCCCACAATGCTACAGTATGAGTATTCCATCATTGCAGACTACCAGGCCATTACCAAGATGGTAAAGTGGCCCAACTAAATCAATCCAGGGCATTCCATCACCTTATACAGACCCTATCACTAGCTGTGATGATCATGATCTAGATAGCTAGTACCAGATCCAGACACCAGAAGTCAGGTGGTACTGGACTGTGTCTCCAAACCCAGCACATATTTGACCAATGCCAGATTCTGCCTGGACTCTGTTAAGGTGATATGTCTTCCTGTTATACCCAGCCCCAGTTCCTAAACCCCCCCCCCCCCAAAACCCCAGATATTGGCACCTGATCCAGCTCAGGCTCATGAATGCCTAGCATAACTGGCACCAGAATCAATGAACCTTGGTCCCACACTGCATTGTATTGGACCCTTGGAAGTATCATGGTCCAGCTCAGGATTGGTCCATCACTACTCTCAATGCCTTTGTGATCCATTACTGGCTGATGTGGATCACCATTCCAAAACACTTGGCACAACAATAGAACTTACAGTGAAACTCAAGTGAATGCCTTGAGATTACTATGGCAAAGCATTCTTCATTCACCTTCATCAACACCCTGCTTCACCAGTCATCACACCCTTCACAGGAGGTTTCAGGCACCATCTCTCATCCTCAATCCTGTTTTGTCCAGGGAAGACTCAACCTCTCTACATCATCTGAGATAGCTGGTAAAACCCAGCCTTCTGTTCTTTGACTGAAATAGTCTTCCAGTCATCATCTTCTGCTCACTCAGTGGCTTCTAACAGAATTCCAGCATCTGTCAATATCTTAAAGCAACAATAGTAAAAACCAGACTTTTTCACCACTGCTTTAAAAGGTAGTTCCAAGTATCAGTAGACCTTTCATTCCATTGTAATGGCTGCCATACAACTTGAGCCTCACTTTTTACAAGACACAGATGCCAGATGTTTACAAAGCTATGGCAGGTCATGGGTTGCAAACACAGTAACCTGTTTAAAACGTTATGGCCATTGGCTTTATGCTTGAGACTTTTCAATGGATATATTTCCACAAGCTAAACATAGAAATATTTGGCTTGTACACTTTGAAGGGCACTTCAGTACTCACTTGAATGCCTTTGCTGAATTCATTCAACATTAGCCCACAGAATGATATGCATTCCTTTCCCATTAGCACTGCTAAAAGACCTTCGTAAGGCCATCCTGACCTCTTTTTATATGGCCAGATAGAGGTTGTCAGAAAACAAGCAAACAAAGAGGCAAACCAGTTGGCCGGGTGAGCAGGACATAGTAGGGGAAGAGAATATTCATCTAAAACAATTAGATTAGTCACCAACATCATTCACAAGGGGGGAATTGCAGGCCCAAAGTACAGGGTGAGCATCCCTTATTAGCAAGATAAAATTTGTTTCACTGTTGCTTCATCTTGGATTGTTTGTCAACAAGAAAAGAGTCCATCTCATTCGGTCCCATATCTTAATTGATCTGGGCCTTAGATCCCAAACTCCTATTGGTTTCAAGTTTTGGTCTCACCTAGTAATGTTCTTTTGGGGTCATCTTGGTGGTATCCACCTTCCAGTCAAAGAGTTGGATCTTACCACCAAACACCCTTGCCTGTGCCACTTGTTTGAGACCCTTTTAAAATCACACTTCTATCCTCGGTATTGGTTGAAACATTGCCTACAAGAGCCAGTGGTCAGGTTGCAAACTATGTGAGTTACCATCTCAGCAAATGGGAGAACCTTGGCAGGAATTTCACAGAAGGCTTAGTGGTCAAATATAATATGTATGGATGCCAGCACAGCTGGCTGCATTGCCTAACTCCTGCATTTTTTTCAAGTGTACAGTTTTGGTTGTCCTTTAAAATTGTTCCTTGCAGATTAACCCCCTGGAGATGAAGGACACATCACATGCCTTTTGAATGTAGTAGCATATATTACCTTGAAAGGATGCAGTTATTGTTTCAGTCATCAGATAACCCAGTCCCCAGACTTCTCCATTCCCATTTGGGATTTTCTGATGTGGTGTTCTCGTCAACAAATCCACATTGAAGTCCACAACATCCCAGGCATACTATGACTCCTAGCAGACTAACTATTCCAGGGAAATCATTTAATTTAAACTGCTTGGTCCCTTTCATTCAGTCTTCAATTGAATCTGTACCAGTTTGGGTTGTCCTTTGCAAGCCTCTCTGTGATGAGTCAAACACCAAGCTACTGACCCTGATCTCACCAGGTGCAGGTCTGAAAACCCATGCAGCCAACATTCTTTTCCCCCGAATTAGAATGGTCTCACTTAACCTGCCACTCCACTTACCCCATTGATTCACAAAGTAGGTCAATCTGAGTGCTAGCCAATCCTGATTAATCACCTCAAGCAGGAAACATAATGGATTAGCTACTTCCTCAGTCAGACATGAAGAATTAGTTCACTTTTGGGCAGAAATTCACTTTTTTCTGTGTTGATTAGATAACTTATGAAATTAGGTTAAACTTTATGTGATGATTGGGAGATGGGGCAGGAGTTGGTCCATAGTATATATACATTTAAAGTACCATCACGCCAGTTGCTAACTTAACAGAAAAATGTAGGAAATGTAATGCTGTTGGACTGGTTGAAACATTTAAAATGGTCTAATTGACTTAGTTGTCATAATAGCTTTTTTCAAGATGTATGTTTAATTGGGTATTTTATTCAAATTCGCCGGTTGAATCAACTGTTGTGTGTAATTATGGTCTTGTGACACAGTGTTTGCAAAAATAACACTAAATAGGCAAAATTACTCTTTAGTCACATTTGTTAATAAAGCAAGCAAGAAGATGTGGTGAAGGTCTTGGTTAGCTTTGTCCTGATTTATTTAATGCTTTTCAGATGATAGACCAGTCTAAAGAGGTCACAAAAGATTCAAAACCAGAAAAGGAACAACCTGTGTTTCCCATGTCACTTAACGTACCAGAAAAGCCAAATGTGCCCAGCACAAAAGAAGGAACAATGACAAGCCTCAAAGCACCACCACCTCCAACTTCCCTTTCCAAGATTCCAGTATCTCCTGGGGCCAGCAAGATTCCTAAATTTGCTCAGAGACCCTCTAGACCAGCTCCTGCTCCACCAGTATCTGCTGGAAGCAAGGAAACCCAGTTAGACTCATGTTCAAAAGAAAATGCAGATGGGAATATGTTGGGTCCAGATAAGGCAAGCACTGAAGCCAGTTTTCAGGAAAATCGTTCAAAACAAGAACTGAACGAAGAACAGGACCAAAAAGGAAAAGCAAGCCCTCCAGAGATTCCAAAACCATTTGAAAAACTGAATCTTGTTAAAATTCCACAAACTAATGCTCTTTCTAGTTTAGCAAAGGAGTCCCCATCCAGACCTCCACCCCCACCCAGGCCCTGTCCTCCCAAGCTTGGACCTTCTAAAAGTTCAGCAGTCTGTCTTCGAGAGGACTCAGCAAGTGCCAGTGAAGATGAACATTATTTCTCAATAAAGGCACATCGTAAATTTGACATCGGAATACCCAAACCTCCATCGCAAGAGGAAGTGGAGAACAAAAATAGTAAAACACATCTAAGTACCTTTGGGAAGGTGGAAGGGGAAGTAACTCCAGAGAGCACCAAACAGTCTGGTTTACTCTCATCACCTGAAAAGAAAGTCGAATCATTTCAAGTTAAGGGTCCCTCCACAAGGTGCATACCTAAGCTAATAAAGCAGAAATCAGTGGATGAGACGGAGTCTCCAACTTCATCTCTAAATGGTTACCCAGTAAAGGAGGTGACAACAGATAGTGGATATATATGCAAAGATGAGGTTGAGGTATCAAATGAATGTGTCGATGTGGTCAATAGTGCAAACCTGACTTTTGACAAAGTCAGTGAACTAGATCTTTCAGATGATGAGAGAGTCACTGTAACAGTAAAGGATCTTCCAAGCAAACTCCCCCAGTTTAAGAAATCTATAACAAAGCCAGTGTCGGGTGATATTAATTCTGAAAAAGATGCTGAGCCACTGGTGAATGATTCAGGGTTTGAAGATAAATCTGAAACTGAATCAAGTCCAGTAATTAATGGGACAGACATTGTGCCGGAGAAGGCCAAATTCAGAGATATGAATGGAAATGAAGATAGTGTCAGTGATATTGAGGCAGATGTTAGTTGCCTGGAACCTGTGCGATATCAGAATGATTCCCCTGAAGGAGCGTCCAAAGCAAAGCCAAAGGTAGCTTCCAAACCCAAGCCAAAAGTTTTGCCAAAACCAAAAGTGTATGGTTCACATAACAGACAAGAAGAACCTTCTGTAATGGTGCATGCAGAAAATTCTCCATTGTCTAACACAATTGGAAATGTGGGTGATATTGTAACTAATGAACAAGAAAAGACAAAAATGCTTGTGTTCAGATCATCTCCAGTTCTGACGTCAGATTCTATGGAATCTTCAGGTAATTTAGATCACAGTTTAACTGCGGATGGCTTTCCAAGTCCAGAAAACTCGGACTCGGTGATGAATGAGGACAATTTATGTGAGAACCAAGATTCTTGTATATCTAAAACAGATGATTCATTATTAGCAGAAAGCCTTTATGATTATGCAGACAAACCAGTGCCAAAAGAAAGAACAGCTAAGCAACAAAAATCACTGAACAGTTTGAGGCAGAGGTCCAACAGTCCACATGGCAGAACCAGCATTCCAACACCAAAAAGTCGACAAAGATCCAGCAACAGTGATAGCAAGGACAGCCCAGGATCCAATCTGAGGACTCGTTCCAGCAGTCCCAGTAGTAGAAGTGGGATTCCTGCTCTTATTTCAAGACAGGTGTCAGAGAGTCCAAATGCAAAGAAGAAAATAGGTTCCAGTATTCCAGGACCAAGATCTCGAAGTCCAGCAATGACAAAATCAACGCACTCACCCAAACATTTCTCTGGTGGTAACAGCATAAAGGATCCTTTGAAAGAGGAAGATAGGTCTGATGCAGCTACAGAGAACAATAAACCCGTGTCAAAGTTGCAGAAACCATCAAAAATATCAAAAGGTGGCGATGGGAGCCAACCTTCCAGAGCCCCCAAACAAGGGAAAAGTTTGCTGCCAATGATACAGAAATCTCTCTCTTCAGATCATGGGTCAGGGGTCAAGGTCAAATCTCCAAGTGGTATCCCAGTGTCAAGACCACCACGACCACCCCCACCAAAGTCATCAAAGTTGGTAGAAGAAAAGTAAGTACTTTTATTGTATGTCCATCCATGCTTTTGTTGATGTGTTTTAAGAATATGTTGTCTTGCATATAGCTGCAATTGCAGTAATGGCGTCAATCATTTTATGATCATGCATTTAAGTTTTAAAAGTCATGTAACTTCATCAGTTGTTGTATACCTGATATTTGATGATTCAGATTGACTGTGTATATAATTAAATGTACTTGTGTGTCTGATATGTGAGGGATTCAGATTGTGTATATAATGTAATTGTTGTGTGCCTGATATGTGAGGATTCAGATTGTGTATATAATGTAATTGTTGTGTGCCTGATATGTGAGGATTCAGATTGTGTATATAATGTAATTGTTGTGTGCCTGATATGTGAGGATTCAGATTGTGTATATTATTAAATGTACTTGTGTGCCTGATATATGAGGATTCAGATTGTGTATATAATGTAATTGTTGTGTGCCTGATATGTGAGGATTCAGATTGTGTATATAATTAAATGTACTTGTGTGCCTGAAATGTGAGGATTCAGATTGTGTAAATAAATAAATTGGTATGTGCCTGATATGTGAGGATTCAGATTGGGTATATAATGTAATTGTTATGTGCCTGATATGTGAGGTTTCAGATTGTGTGTATAATGTGTAATTGTTGTGTGCCTGATATGCGAGGATTCCCATCTTATTGTTGTTGTTATAATGTAGAAAATAACAGTGCTGTCATAGTGCTGTTCACGGGTGAGACATGAACATTTCACTGTACCCATGTATACCAAAGTACCATGTTTGTCAAATAGCATATTGGGGGTTGACCCCACAAGTGTCATTCATACTGCATGTACATACCCTCTGACACTTCTGATATGATTTGCTGTCACATAGCAATGAAATGATTCATAAATATATTGATGCATCAATACCTCTGCTGCAATGATACACATATCGATACAAATGGTGGAAAATCAATACAAAATGATACTTAACATGAGCATTTTAATCTTCAGCTGTTGTCAGAAATTGTATTAGTCATTTGTCTTGTTATTCATTAAATTGAGAATTCATCTGAGGCAGCTGCTGCAGGTACATGCACTCATTTTTTAAAGTTAAAATGAAAAGAATGTGACAACACTCACTCGCCATATACAAATTAACACCATGTGACATGGTTTGTAATATTCCTTCCTGTCTGGCCCCCACAAACTCCGTGGTAATTGTTTTATTGCAACAGCTTGTTTTGGCAAAAAGTATTCCTATTTTCCTCTGGCTCTTGCTTCCCCTTTTTTTAATATTAGGACATTTATGTTTTGGTGTAGGGTCAGAGCCAATTATCAGTCGAAAAGTAGCTGCTTACTAGCGGGATTAGGAAACTTGAACACTCATACATTGAGCCATACATGCATGAAATTGATGGGAATATGATTTATTAACAAAGAAATTGAGAGTATAACATTCTGTGTGTCTTTAAACTGTTGACAGATGAAATGTAACTATAGCATTGATGAAATTTGACCTGTAACTCACCGGTTGCATTGCTAGTCACATGACATAAATGGTTGTATTTGATTGGCACATTGTACCCTGGAACAAGCATTATGTCATAATTTGAACTTGCATCAAAGAAGTTTTACAAATTCGCATTTAAAATATGGGCTACCTACAAAACCTAAAATGGCTGATTCCCAGCATGGTTCATCATCAGATGAGGATTATGTTCAACAAATACAGGCTGATGATAGTTTTGATGACAACAACTTTTAAAGTTATGAAGTATATCAGATTATTGGAGCTGGGAAGTGTTAATGCAGATACCAGTGGGTGAGTTTGAGTCCGAAAACATTATTAACGCGTTAACCCCTGGTGTCACATTTTTGCCTCAGGAGGTGGTACCCTACTTCCAAGCTCTGTAGCGTCAAGCTCATTTAAGATTCATCAGAGTGGTTCACCTAAGACCATCAAGTTAACATGTGTATTGATAATGTAGGCTGTGTATCATGAATTGTACTGATATGTGGCATAGGGGTATTGTGAAACTTTGGTGTGTGTGTGATTTGGATTTTAACATCGTTTTAACAATTGTTCAGTCATATTGCTATAGTATATGCAGTGTGACAGTTTATAGTGATGACTAGCACTAGGGCATCATGCTGCAGACATGCAGCATCATGTCCCACCCAGTCCCATTATCCTGACACCAGGTGGACCACTTTTAACTTGAACCTCTTAATGCTTAGCACCGAGTGAGGCAGCATGTGTATCGTTTCACTCCTATTGTCACAGCATCATATCTCTCAGAAGGTGTAATCTGTAGGCATAAAAAGTGCTATCATTCACATGAAATTTCTATACAGGTAATCAGCATTTTGTCATGAGAATTAGTGTATGTTTACAGATCCCTCCCCCCAAAATGTTAAAAATGATTCTAAGCTTCATGGTTTCATGGTAGGCAAGATTATACATTTATTAGCTTTTTGACAGGTCTGGTATTGAGATAAGCACTGTGAAGCAGGCAGTAAAATGTCATCAGGCCCATAGTGAAGAGGAGCTGTCATTTGAAGTTGGGAGTATTATCACTGAAATCAGTGGGGTATGTTTGAAGATCATATTTTTATTATTATGGTAAAAGTCATATAGGACATGTAGGCATTCAGCACCAAATATTGCAGTAATTAGTGTCAGTTTTTCGAATTTGATTCCACGTACCTTTATATGGCAGTTATTCACTCATACAGTGATATTCTTTCAGGTCATTATTTATATGACCAGAGAAGTACATATGGCAAAAAAGGCGTTCACGCATGAGACTATCTTTGGACAAGATCAGTGTAAAGGTGTGATCCAGTACAGTCTGGATTGAATGTCACGTGCTGTGATGTCATGGTGAAAACTATGCATATCGAAAGAAAAATTCTTACTACTGTTTATTCTGAAGATTAGACTTGACATTTCTTTTTCTTGACCAAATTTAGTATCTGGCCACCTTTGCAATAAATAATTTTCATCTGGAAGTTTCTTGTTGACAGTTAAGATGTAGGTCATTCAATAATCATGATTGAATAAACTTTGCTTAAACAAAATTAGCATTTTATTTTAAACTCACAATTTATATTTAATCTGAGATGAGTAAATGCGCATACATGACCTGTATGACTTTCATTATAATTGGGGACACACACACGAACTGTAAATTTGGAATACATTAGGTCTCAGTTATATGAATCACCATTATCATTTTAAGCAGCAACATGGCCTTGGACATTTTTAATACAGTCTAACCTGTTGATAGTGGCCATCCATATGTTTGTACACAGATGGCCCCAGTACACAGGTTCACCTGTAAAAATTGGATTTTGAACAAATACCATGCACTAGATGTCATTATCATTATAATCATCATCATCATCATCATCATCATTAATATTTATTATTATTATTACATTATTTAAATTATTTTATGTGCACTATTCAGCAAATTATTAAAATACATATACATTTTGCTTTCTGCCAAATTTATTTTGTGACCTGTTCACCTTAATTCATCCTATAAATTCAATCATCACTGGCTAAAATAATCCGTGATCTTTGTTATGTGCGCGATGTCAAGACACTACTGTTATTTTTACCGATTCACAGATTACATATGACTGTAAAACAGATGACTGACTCTTTGGTCCACCAACGTGTATAAATTAGACTTGGAAATGATGCTCATGCGTAAGAAATAATGTTTGCATTAGACAGTTTCTCAACTCGCCAAGATCAAAATAGACCGTTTATGTGAGAGACCTGTGATGAATAAGAAGCCATATATCAGAGGTCTCAAATGCAAATCACTACAAGGGCCACATGAGGAAGTACACTTGCTTAAGGGCCACATGAGGACTAGTACACTTGCTTAAGGGCCACATGAGGACTAGTACACTTGCTTAAGGGTCACATCATTGAAACCTTTACATACAGCAATACGAAAGTGGAGTCAAAATGAAAAAAAAAAAAACCACGAGTAATATATTATGCTATTATATTATGCTAAGTGGCAAGGAATTATATGCCCACCCAAATTTTTTTCACAACTGACTAGCTGTGAAGAAAAAGTCTGCATTACTAATTATTTTACAAATTCTGTGTTGTTGAGGGCCGCAGGAAATAACTCCACAATCCACATGTTTGAGACACCTGCCATATAGGTCTTTTCTTTTGTGACTTATGAACTGAAATATTGCATGCCTTTTAGATACATTTCTAATATTGAATAACCCCTGACCCTTATGAAAGTGGATGTAGCTTATATCTCATTTGTTAGTTAAGTTTTGTCATCATAAATAGTTTTTATTTATAAGCAGATGAATTGACATATGGAACCATACCTGTCAAACGTAAACAAAAGGCAATTTCTATTTCTACTGTGATAGCACAACTACGTTACCCACAATCCAGTCAGTGAATTGATTCAACCCTCTACATTAATAAAAACTGGTTTGCTTTTGAGTTTGATTTATTGACATTTGACACCTTTGAGTTATATTGAAACTTTGGAATACATTGAGTACACGTGAGAGAAGAAATGATAGGTTATCGATTCACGTGATAGACATTTATCTAAATAATGCCTTCCACATGAAGCTGATGTTTAGTTGCATAGACTCAGCAGTCACTGTAGATATACTCCAGCAACAGCTCAAGGTAGGGAGAAACCATTGTATGGTTAGAAAACATGTGGCTACTCTCTGCAGAAAGCATGTGACCATTACATAAACTACATTTATGTAGGAAATTTCCTTGGGGGAGATTAGAGTGACCATTGTGATTGTGAACAAGCGACTGCTGTGTTAAGGTACCTGTAGAGAGAAATCTGACTGTACACTGAAACTTCTCTCAACTTGCCACCCGAGGGACCAGTTTTGTTTTCTTTCCACTTTTAAAATGAAGACCGGGTTAGAGAGGTATAGAGATGCCACAACCTGCCCTGTTGGGACCAAATAGATGGCTGGTCTGCAGAAAATACAGTTTATGGAGGGACAATATATGGAAGTTATATTGTATAAACAAAGTATATTATCTAACCCTTTCTTGTGTTCTTCAACAAATTCAGATAATTGAAGTTCTTTCTACTGTAGTTACAGTTTTGCTTTGTTGCTAAACTCTGGCAAATTGTTGTAATGGTCTTATAAGATCTGTATCAGGCCTTTGTGTATAGGAAACAAGTTGATGATATAGAAGTTTTTAATATGTATCTTCCATGGTTTGTAGAAGTAGGCTTGAGATAGAAACCCCACTGCAACATGTATATCTCTCCATCCATTACGCCTTGTTTAAGTTTTGCATTTAGGTCATTTCAGGAACAGTGGTTGGGCATCTGTGTTCCATGAACACATTCATAATCTGTACATTAAGAATATCTGTACAAGCTGTAGAAAAGTCTTATTCTTTCTCCTAGAATGAATTTCTAACGCAAAACATATTTAGTCAGTTTAATCTAATCCAGCATCCACCCATTTTATTTGTGCTAACATTTTTAAAGATAGTATCCCATATGTTAGATTGCTGATTGCCACAAAGTCACTACACTCACTGTATGACAGTAAAACACATTTTATGGATGGGTTAAAAGGTCAAAGGTAAAGGTCATACTTAAGCATCAGACTTTTGTGTATGCAAGATAATTACCATATTTTACTTGGGTTTAATTGGTATTAAACTACAAACAACATAGATCTTGGTCTGCATGTGCACTATCAACGAGCAGATTATGTTCTATGCCTGTCTGCTGGTAGGGCAGTATTTGTTTATGCAGTTTGTAGTTAAATGGGTTCTGTAAATGACTGAATACTGTAATGCAAGATTCTTAAGGATGAAGATGTATTATTTCTGTTTTCAGTGTGATAGGGCAGGCTGGTGTGTGGGTATGTTGGAAGATGGAACTACAGGTCTATATCCCATCAGCCATGTTAAAACAGCAGAGAACCAGAATGAGGCTTGATGAGGAGTCTGATTATGTTCATGTTTTATCAGCATCTAGGCCAGCATTATGATGAATGAGAGATCTGGCTCACATTCTAACAGTAATGACATCTGTATAATGGTCAGTTGTTCAAGATTTTCTGTACTGGTATTTTTCCCCAACACATTTATTTTATTTCAAACATTTCCAACATTTCTGTGTTGGAATTTTCAATAGTTGCATGTATCAGGTTCTCTTTTCCCATCATTTAAGTTTGTAAAGTTTTGAAACTGAGAATTTATGTGTTCTTGTTTTTATAGCACTACTGTATTAAGTTTTTCCATCACTGAATAGCTACGGGATGAAATAGGGCTTAGAGAGAGAGGTGAAGTAATTTATGGCAGGAAAACAAAATGGAGTGATTTAATATAACATCTTTAGTTTCTTTATTATGATCCATTGCAACACTTCTTGAACATTAGTAGACCATAAAATGATAGTTTAAGAATGTTTATATAAAGAGAGTTTCACTCAAAGACTTTTTATTATGTCTAGCTTATCCTAAAAAATGGTGCAAACTGACATCTAATATGGCCACCATGGCATCCATCTTAAAAGTCTTGATCATGACTCTACATGAACAGAATGTCATATTGAAATGAGGTTCTCACCAGACTTCTTATGATATCCAGTTGGTATTCAGTGAAAACAGTGCCAATATGTTGTTCAATATGGCCACCACTGTAGCCAGCTTGAAAATCTTGTTATTGCTAATCCTTCTAAATGGAAAGTCATATCTTGAAAATATTGTTTCATCTCTACTCATGGCCAAATGGATGGCTATATCAGCATGGAGTTTTCACCTGTAGGCTTCTTAAGGTACCTTGTTGGTTCTAAATGAAAATGGTGCCAGTCATTCACCAAATATGGCTGCCTTGACTGACTGAAAAATCTTGTTGTCACTACTCTCCCAGAATTAATGATCATTATGACTTGAGGTTTTCACCAGAATACTTCTAATGATGTCTACACTTTCCAAAATGAAAATGGTGCCAAGCTGACAGCCATTATGTTTACTACAGCTGCTGATTTGAAAATCTCGATATTGCTGAAAAATATCAGCAATGGTTTCAACATTTGACAGTTAAAAAAAAGAAAGGGTCTTACTTTAAATTCTTGGAAATTCTTTTTGGCAGATAGACTATTAGTCCCTTTGAAGGACTCTTGGTATTTTACTTCTTTCAGTTATATATATAGTAAACCATTTGCAAGTCCTCCAAAGGTAGATAAAACTGGATCATAATATTGTATAATTTCATTGGAATATACGTTCAGTTTTCTTTTGGACAATTCAGTGATATTTACTTTAGATTTTTTGTATTGTGTAATTTGACTTCGGAATTGGTATTGGTAACTGTGAAAGACAATCTTAAGTTATGGTACATTTTTTACTAATTACTAATATCGCAAATCGTAAGGAAAAAGGAAGTTACAGTGTGTATTGACACTAGTTTACAAATCTGAACCAAGTTTCAGGGGTCAAGCTAGAGTTGAATTTTAGCGAGAACAGGGAGAAGTGGGAGCAAAGCAAGAAATGCAGTGTGTGTGTTTCCCAGTGTGCATATCTGCATTTAACATTAGTTTTAAGCAATGCCTTATTTTCTCTTGAATGATTTCTGAGTTGTATTTCTATTATAAACACATTTGGTACATGTATAACAATTAACATATTCATATGCAGTGTATTTTGTCCACGTGACTTTCAAAGAGCACAGTAGATGCTGTACATTGTAATAAATTTTAACTGATAGGAGTACCCAGATTACAGTATTGTAATTTCAGGTTAGTAGCAATGCTTAATCAATTACCCATATACAAGATTTTTTAAAAACTTTCTGAATGTTCACTATGAAATGGCAGTTGAAGTGATTTCTAAATTTGTTTGAAACAACCCCTGTAACATGTATATGAGAGCATATGCACATGTATCTTCAAGTGATACTGTTTTTACTCATTTCTTTTTGTGCCAACAAATATTACCATAACTATTCATAGATAACACATTGAAGCATTAAGTTTAATTTATATTTGAACTAAGCCCATCTTTCTAACTGAATTGAAACAGCAACCATGTGCAGAGTACATACAGATCAGGAAAACTGAAATTCTGTGACTTTTCAATTACCAGTTTTCAGTGACTACTCATGGTATCAAGTATTCTACTTATATTACTAATTTAAATATAAGAAACAACTACAGAAACAATATAGAAATAAATGAAGTTTTACTGATTTAAAAAGGAAAATGCTATTTATAATAAAATCTTAATAGGCCAAAATAACAATTTGTGTGTTTCTGGTCCACAGACCCTGTTTCTCATTGCCGACCCTAGCACCTTTTCCCCCAGGTAAAAAAAACATCCCAAATGGATTTTTGCATCAGATTTGAGCTGGTTTTGCTCAGTACTTTGAAGTGCTTAATACATCATATATGCTAATCATTATAATATATATATAATGTTGTTTTTTTTTTAAACTTCCTACATACCCTAATTCTAAAACTAGTGCACTAGGAAACATTTTATTTTTGCCTAACTGGAACCAGATATTAACCACTGCTCTTAAGCTTCTGTACTTTCTCCTCCAGCTCTAATTCCATTGCTTTCACTTGGTCTTCTTTTTCTTGTCCTTTTTTCTGAGATATTAGTGTTAGTGGCCCTTTCTCTTCTGCTTCATCTGTCAGTTTATCATGTGCCTGGAAAAAGCTGTTGACATCTTCCTCCAGTCTTGGATTCTTGCACTTTAAATTTTTAATTTCCTCCATGATTATTTTTGCTTCATTCCTCGTTTGGCTGTTCCTACTTCCTTTTTCTTTTGATTTAAATGCTGTTGATATTTTTGCCAGGCCCCACCTGCTAACAAAAGAAGCCCCTTGCTGATTGAAACATTTTCCACTCCTCCAGCTTTTCTCAGGTCTTCAGGAATAATCCATTGTGCTATAGGTGCCTCTTTAGAAAGAGTCTGTAACTTGCTTAGTTATGGAGAACCTTGTATCTACAGTGGCCTATCCCTGTCAAAGAAGAAGTAAATGCTCATAGAAACTCCACAGTTCATCAAAATTCTTATTCCTGGCTAACTTGTGTTAAAAGGGGTGTCAAACTTGTCTTTGGCAGAGTGAAAAGTCTCTAAATGGCTGAGAGTCACCAGATATGACATTATCACAGTTTTTCAAGCTGGTTCAGTTCCTGGTCACATATGCTTTCAGGTTCTTTTTAATTTTGTGATGCACTTAAGTTTTTCTTGATCTGTTTCCATCTGCTGTGGATCCAGGCATGTCAGGCATTGGACAAGAGGTAATAAATATGAGATTTCTGTAAGGAGCTTGGCAACAATTTTGACAAGAAATATTTGGCAGGCATACCTGAACTCTAATTTCTTCCTTTCAGATGTGCCTTGTTGAGTTTGAAGCAATGTCTTTTGAACACTGAACCCATTGTTGACCTATGAATTGTCCAAACGATGTTTCTCATCTTCTGCATTTCTCTTTACCTTAGCAGAGAGTGATGCTGTCTGCTGCATGATTTCTGGTTTAAAAATGTATCTGTCAGACTCTTGATGAAGATCACAAGATCAGAAGCAACAAATGGAAGCATGCGCTTGTCTGTTTGGTACATCACCAGAAAAGGCTGAATTTCTCAGGCAGTCATTAAGAAAAACTGAAGTTTTGATATAATCAGTGATTCAGTTATGCCTCTCTGTACTTTCCGAAAAGATTTGTTGCTGGGCTCATGGACAATCTTTGATTAGCTACAAAGCAGTATGCCCCATTGTTAAGTATAATGTAAATCATCACTCTTTTTGCTGGATCCACATTCTCCAAACACATGATCATTTTGAAATAGGCATTGATTTAGCTAAGGTAGTTGGGGAAAACAATCACTTATTATTATCATGTTTATTGTAATATACAAAGGCACCTTTTATATTAAATATTAAATAAAGCTTAGAAGCTGTCATTTAAATATAAAACAAATCACTTTTATGGCTAAATTAAAAGATTTTTTACAGTAAAATAATAGAATGTTAAGTTTACTTATTATACATGTAAATTTATAAATTTTACCCCTACAACAACAACAAAATAAACATCAATCAGTTTTAATCCCAAGAATAAGTTAGGATGCTTTGTAGTTTTGATGTGCATCACAGGGAAAATAATTTCAAATCAAAATGCAAATGAAAAATAATTATCCAACTTTCTGATGCTTACAAAATTTCAAGGGAAAAGTACAGGACCCTGTAATGTGAGTAGAGCCTTGTCATGCAGGTGCATCAAGGAAGAGGTTAAAGAAACTGCTGAGAAAACCCTTGTATCTCCTATTCAGCATCAGCACATCCTGTGTGAAATGCATTGCCCACATCTGCTTGTTTGAAGCAAACATCTGCTTCATCTTCATCCTCTGATTGCATAATTTTGTACACATGCTGATTTACATCTGGACGATCCATTGAAAGCTGTACAATTTTTGTGTCCTGGATTGTAAATACTGAGTTAAACTGGGTTGTAGATCAGCTGTAGCATGCCCCAAAAACTTTGTTGTATTAGTATGAGGAGATCCCATCCCAGTTTTGTATGTATAAATCCATCAGTTTCTCCTGCAGATCTTTGTTCAAGTTCTGCCCAAAGGCATGGGTCGGTGGTTCTTTCCGGGGTTTTCTCGGGTTCTTCCTCCACCATTAATACTGGCCGCCATGTATAGCCTATCGTGTGCTGAAAAATGGCGTTAAACCCAACAACAACAACAACAACTGCCCAAAGGCAATGCACAATTAGTGCCTTCAATTACTTTTCTCTTTAAGCTGGGCTTTTGATGTAAGGGGTGATGCCAAAAGTTGTAGGTGGTCTTCTTGTCACCGTAACTATACTGCTGAGCAATTGTGCTGTCTGGAAACGTTGACCATAAAAGAGCACCATAATCATTGATGAGATAAAAACTATCATGACTGTTTACTACTTAAAATGTCCATAATTTTTCTGCATTCAGCTCTTCACTGCTGTGCATTAAAGCTGTCATCATGACTGCACCCCTATTGTCATTTATTGAAGTTGGCAAAACCCACTTATAAAGCTGAAACTGGCTTTTCTGATGCCGACAACAGCAATGACAATTCAGTGTTTTTGATGATGACAGTATGAATGCTGATATAAAACAATGGGCTCATGATTTTTTCATAAGTTTCAAGTGGTTCTTTCCTTTTGAGTGCATTATCTATGGTTTTCTTGCAAACTATGCAAAGCGCTTTATCTTGTGAGGTTGCATCTTTCCTCAGCCACTTAATAAAGTCTTTGTCTTGTTGCCAACTACCTCTGAATGTGTATTTCCCCAGGTATTTTCCTATGATCACTCATTCAAAAAACTCGTAAATGAACCATCCTTGCTTGCTGGAAAATTAAAAAATTGTGTGAAGTGAAAGAGTACACATATGTTAATGAGGTCATATGAAAAGGGTGCTTTGCATGATATCTGATCACTTCCATTGGATTCTGATAATGGAGGAAAGGCTAGCATATGACAGAACGTCAAACCGTCCTTTCAACCTGGACATGACATAAAATTAAAGACTCGAAAATAAAATTTTCCATCACATTTTATTGCATGCAAAATCTCTCAGATTTGACGACTTTCCATTACCTAAGTGAAAAATCAATGATTTTCAAGGCCTTGAAAATGTGGTGTTCATTTCTCAATGACCTTTAATGACAGTGCTGACCCTTTTTAGAAAGAGGTTTTTTTCTTAATGTAACCACTCACGTTCTAGCTTTTTTTACAACAGTGCATTGATAGGATTGCAAATTTAAGGTTTTTTATTATTTGTGTGCCTACTTTAAGTAATGATAGGCATTGTTTAAATAGTATTTGCTTCTCTGCTTTTTTTCGTATTTTCAAAATATAATTAAAGTAAGAAAACAACTTAGACCTTACAACACTTTTCAAATTCCATAACAAAGCATTGTCTAGTGTTTCTAATCTACATAATCACATTTTTAGGCTTAATCTTCAATAACACAATATTTAGACTTTGTTATGTATGAATTTTATGTTTTCCTAAATACATTTGCCCGATGGTTAATGAAAATAGACATTCTAATAAAGTGGTACTTTTGAGACTCTGTGATCTCAGCCGTTATTTTCCATGGCAGGTTCACTTACAGTTTCAGACTGATTTTACGAAGAAAATAATGCACACTTTTAATGTGGGATACTCACCCATAGATGTAATTTAAATTTTTTTTTATTATGAACTCTTTGCAATCTAAGAACCGTGGCATATATTTTTTAAAACTGTCTTCCCATGGCACCATGTATTTTTAAATAGAACATCCCTAAGGGTTTGGGGAGAATATTATTGATGTTATGAGATTATTTTATTATGTGTTTAAACTGAACATTTTTGTACATAGGATCTAAGTAAGAGATACTATATATATATGGTACATATTTATGTATTATAAATAGTTATACTTCATATGATTTTGCCTATACAGTATGACACGAGTTGCTTATAAGATTTCAAAGTCAGAAGATGTTTATTTATGCAAACATATCTCTTGTATTGTTTTGTATTCTTCCTGTGCTAGAAGTAATGGCAACAAAAATATTCGTTATATGTATTATGTTAAGGTTATATATAATAATTCTTGCTCCACTGAATACATCGTGATGTTAATGGTGGATAAATGTGATGCATAATTAGTAACTAAATTAGAAGTGTCTCCAAGTCTGTGCCTTTTTTAATCACATTTTTGACTGAATATCACGTCATGTTACTAGGAATCTGTGCACCTAAGCCATCAAATTTATTTTGACATTTCTTGACAGTAATTGAGGTAATACTGCCTGTGTAAGACAATAATATAAATCTGAGAAATTCTTTTAGTGAAATACAGCAGTAGTACATAGGGTTACAGAAATAAGAAATAAGGCACAATTGCACAGGTTTTTGTTTATTCTTTTTTCTTGAACATTAAGTGAATAATGTTACAAGTATTTCTTTTACTGTTTTTATTCATTGTATTGCATTTTTTTATTGTATACTTCTGGTTCTTCCATTCATTCAGCAATATATCCTGCTTGTTTAGTGCAAGAATTTTACATTTTCCAAGGCATACAAAGTTGCATTTAACAAGAATATATCTCTGGACTAGAAAGTACAAAAAACATTGAGCATTTTCTAGGCTGTGGACAGATGAAGGTACAGCAATAACTATGTTGAGCAGGCTCGACAAAAAAGTTAAATAGTCTGTACTTTCCTCTTGCTAGTAATTGTTATCTGTGGAGTAAATTAATGCTGCACATGTGTTGGGCAGATGTAATCAGTAGCCATGTTCAGAATCGTGTTGGTCAGGGTGTAATCAGTATCTGTGTTCAGAATCATGTGTTGGGCAGGATGTAATCAGTTACTCTGTTCGGAATCATGTGTTGGGCAGGATGTAATCAGTAGCTATGTTCAGAATCCTGTGTTGGGCAGGATGTAATCAGTATCTGTGTTCAGAATCGTGTTGTGCAGGATGTAATCAGTAACTCTGTTCAGAATCATGTGTTGGGCAGGATGTAATCAATAACTCAGTTCAGAATCATGTGTTGGGCAAGATGTAATGAATTACTCTGTTCAGAATCATGTGTTGGGCAGGATGTAATCAGTAACTCTGTTCAGAATCATGTGTTGGGCAGGATGTAATCAGCAACTCTGTTCAGAATCATGTGTTGGGCAGGATGTAATCAGTAGCTATGTTCAAGATCAAAATAACAGACACCAGACATAAAATAATTGAAATCCTCTGATCCTTGAAGGTCTCCAATGATTGCTGAAATTATAGAGATCATATGAAAAATTGAGATCAAAAGCAATTTAAATTTCATTTTTTTGGGTTGTAGTCCGAATGATTCAAGTGAATACCTGAGTCATTTCCATGTTATTGGTCTGAAATTAATTTCAAAGAGGCTGACTTGCATGCTTCTGATCATGTCCCATATAATGAATGTATCAGTTTCAAAACAAGAAGTGCTAATTGGAATAGGTAATGTTGATGGACTGCAAAGTATTTTACTGGTCAGGTGATTATTTCACTTTCACACCTATTTGTCCAGCTGTTTTCCCAAGAAAATCTTAAATACAAAGATATTACTCTGTCCATTTAGTAACAGTTCCACACATAAAGGTCTTTTTTAGTTTTGCCATGACATTCTTGATTTGTGATCTCTGGATTTTATCTCCCTTATGGGTATTCCTTATTTTAAATATGAGTAGATTGTCTTTAGATGATTTGATATGTGTGAATGCCATTGTGTTTAGTAAATATTTATTACAGTGTATTCAGTAGCTTTCAGTATGCTAGCTTATACTAAACTTTTTCTAGCATTTATGCCTTGCTATATTTTCCTGCTTTTTGACATTCCTGTTACCAGCATTGTCTCAACACATTATCATGATTATTATTTAGTTTACTTTAAATGCAGCAATGTAAATGTTTCATCCTGGGTACAGTATATCATAATATTTTAATGTTTAAGGAAAAAATATTATGAATGCCGAAGTTTGAGCATATTAATAACATAGCATGTTTGCAACGAACAGATACATAAGTATAATGCTTTGTCATATTGTATTTGGTACAGATATTTTCACAAATTGAATTAAAATATATATATTTCCATGCAAGATTTGTTACAGCTTCGTGTGCTATAAAACTGTGTGATTTACTGTATTTCTCTTGTTCCATTTATTTGAAATGGCCAGTCTCTCTTACGTTCTTTCACAGTTGATCAAAATAATTGAGTTGATCAATGAAAACACAGCATTCTTGTATATTACAATAGTCTACCAATAGAAATTGTCTGTATAACCATTAGTACATGTATTAGCTAATTGGGTGCTGATACCAATGTATGTGAGATGAGGATCAAGGTTTGCAAGATATACATGCCATTATGATGTGAAATTGTAAAAAAAATATTGTAGAAGTCACTTGCAGGATGTTTGCCATGATAATCAAGATGACCCACTTTGTAAATCCCTGAAACGTTGGAGTGGGTTAATTTGAAAAAATTTCTTCACTGAAAATTTATCAAAGTATTGTGAAAATGGAACATGAACATTTCATCTAGAATGGGTAATATGAGAAGAGTTGTGTGCAGTTATTTATCTATGTATTTATTTTGTAAATTTTATTCTGAAATTTATTGACGTTCTTGTAGAGTTTCAGGTTAGGAGTTTAAGTTATTCTATTACAAGAAAATCTCATTAAAATTACATGGAAGTATCTTTCACACTAATCTACAATGACAATTTATTCATAAAACCTTTCATCACATTGTTGTAGAATTTTCCCCATGTCAACATTTTTGTTTCTCATACCAAAACAGTCATATAACCATTGTTTGGCACAAGCTTTGGAATATATATGTAAAATCACGTATATTCCATTCAGTATCATGTTAGTTTTTCATGTATTCATAATTAAGACTTCATATTGAATAATGATATTTCAAGGTCAGTAGATTCTTCATAGATGATCAGCTGATATTATTGTATAAATACTTATGCATCGATAGGTAAATGATAAGTCAGGACATAAAAATACTGAGAGGCATAAGTAACATAAAAAGTCATAAGACATTTCAGTGCAAGTCAGATAGTCTGGTTAGAAATATCTGATGCCATCATTAATAATATACAGATTTTTCACAATACAATAATTAGTAATCAGACGATAATCTCACTGATGTTTTCAACAGTTGGAATTAAATAATCCTTTATAAAGAAAGAAAACTTTTGTTCAAATATATGAGAATGATAACCTCTTAAGTCTTTCTGTGTGTTACTTCATATTGGCACATAATGCTCACCTTTATTAGTGTCATGACATAAAAATCAATCACAATTCTGTAGTGTAACACATAGCTATATCACATATCAACATTGTGGAGTAATGCAAAGTCCGTATTGTTATGTGATAAATAGAATCTTTCATTTGTGTCCATTTAAGTAAAATGTATGAAACTAATTGAATAATACATTTTGCTATTCGCTGCAGAATGTTATTTATGATGTAACACCTTTTATTTTGTCATAATGTCTTTTATTTCAAAATTTCATTGTCCCAACTATTTTCATAACTTTTATATCAAAATTATTAAATGAACACATGTGCAAGATCTTGTATTTATGGGTACAGGAACACTATTGTGAAATGTACTGATTTTTAAAAATATTTTGTTAAGACTATGAAAATGAGCATATAAAGGATTATTATTAGCATAATTAAGAATCGTAGATATTCTAAAACTATTTCTTGCCTAATATCTCTGTAACCCCCTTGATGTATTTGCTGCTGTATGGTATAATTTCAGAACAGGGGCTGTAACTTGGTCAAATTTGAGCAGAAAAAGGTGAAATTCACAGTTAACTTCAGCTTTCTTAATACAAGAATCCTAATCAAAGTTGATAACCTTCTACTAGAGTTCTTCAAACATCATTTACCAGTAGCAGAAATTAATTTCTGACCTATGGGGAAGTACCCCCACCATAGCAAAAGATCAGGTTCATAAAACTGGAAATGAATTATACCCAGATTGATTTATTTTCATGGGAACAGTGATCCTTCATCGTAAAACCCATTTTACTACTGCCCCACTTATAATGCTGGTAAAATATTTGACTCCACTAAATTGTTTGCTTTTATAATTGATTTTTTGACTTATTTCACTCAAATGTTGTTGGCAAATGAGAACCATTTATAATGTGATTTCAATATTATACAGTTTATTTTATGACTTTATGCAGTATTATTTCATTGCTTTGTGGTTCATACCTCAGTATAAGGTTCCCTCACTTGTAACACAGGTCACTTTATGGCTTTCATGAAAGCATCAGGGAACACTGCATAAATTTGTTTAGTTTTGCCTTTGATGACATTTTTATTAGTACAGAATTTTCATGGTATACCTGTGATGGTAACGGGTTAGTAATTTCTTCACAATGTTATGTCTTTAATATTATGGTCTGTAGCAGCTGTAAACTACAAAAATTAGTACCCAACAAATAAAAGTAATTCAGAGTGGTTGGATATATTTAAAATATCCCCCCTTTTTTAATTGAGTAGCTTAATTAATCGATGCTGAATTTATTTTGCAGAAAGTGTTTTTAAGAATCATGCATAAAATCTTTCATTAACTTTGATTAACTTTGTAATATAGTAGCATGTAAACATGTTTTTAAACGTTTATATTATCTGTTTAAGTCAGTTCAATGGTTATGGCATTGGAATTGTGACCAGAAGGTTGTGGGTTTGATTCCCACCATTAGATCAGCTCAAGTTACCTTCCATGATGCATCCTTTGGGCAAGTCATTTTACTGGTCTTGGCATGGTATCATTTTAACAGTGTTGTCATAAAACATAAACCATCTGTTTCGGTTTTGGAATGTACATAGTAAATACTATTTTATGTAAACAAGTATTTGTGTGAATCTTGGCATGAGGATAACGAGTCAGTCAGAATGGGCTGTAACTAACTGTTCATCTAAATACTAATTAAATGGGTCATAAATATTTATCAGCGTGTGCCAATGTAGGTTTTATGTCTCCATTTTAGGAGTGGTTTAGATTTTTGTATACCTATACAAGAGCTTGTGATATTGGCTTTAAAATACTCGGTAGTCACCCTCTCTTTAATACATATATCTATTACATTATTGTATCCACTTTGAATCTCATCCATGTATTTCTAACTTTCTATAACTTACACAATTTACTTACAGAAGGATGGAATAAAATTTTCTGTATGAAGAAAAACTCTTTGTTTTCCTTTTATGTAGAAATTTAATTTCTGATGCATTATTTCCTTGGCTGGTTAGTCATTGACCAATCATGTCATTATTTTCTGTTGACTTTTGTCTTATTGGCAGTGATCATCATGGAATGCCAGAAATAACGTTGACATTAATTTTGCATCTGTTTGCTTTTGTTTTGGTCAGCTGTAGGTAAATAACAGTCCCCCAGCCAGTGCTACTAGGTGAGTATACTACTATAAATCTGCCATTATCAATGTAGTAAAGTAATAGCTTGTAAAGATTTTCTTCAACAAATTTACAAATCTTGGACAGCTCGGTAAAGAATTTTTGAGTTTACAAGAAATATGTTTAGTGAATACAGATGCCCTTGCCAGTAATGTATAATTGAAAAAAACAACAACAACCTCAGTTCATGATGTGAGGACAAACTGTTAAGTGATACATGGACAATAGCTTGGCACACTTTTGACTGAAAAGAAGTTGAAATTTGAACTTGACATAGTATAATTGATATTAAGTGGGACAAATTAAGGGTAAACTTCTAATCAGGGTATCTTAAACCTTTTTAGTGAAAATAGTCGGATATGTGGCAGAGGCATTTTGAATTCGTTCATGAAAATGAACCCGTTCTATGATGAAATATTATCTCTCTTTTGAATATGTTCCATGATTTCATTAATGTTAAATATAAGCCCTACTACCTCCTGAATCCAGCCATCTCTTTTTTTTCTGTTTATCCAGTATGTATGTATGTATGTATGTATGTATGTATGTATGTATGTATGTATGTGGGGGTGTGTGTATACAAATCATGGCAAATAACAGTCCTTTCAAGTGCACTGGATTCAGCAAGGGATCATGTTTGTCGGGGATTGATTAAGAAAAATGTAATAAACTGACTACGGCCAGTGCAAAACTAGGATCTAACTAGCCAAAGCGCTTTTGACTCTAAAGAGTCTTTTTCAAAGGCAAATATGGTTATGGGCTATTGGGTGACTAATAAGCAAAGTTAGAGAATTACTGAAAAGAAAACGTGTCGGCTGCAAAAAGATAATTTTATTTGTGAATGGCAGTTATTTTCTAGTCTTGGTTTCAATGTTCTAAGGCGGCATATCCAGTAAGATTCCTTTTCTTTTTTGGTTTCAGAACTCCATTTGGGGGTTGTGAGCAATTGCTGTTAAGTGTTATATCACTGAAAGTGTGGCCACGGGAGAAGTATATATCACTGAAAGTGTGGCCACAGGAGGGGAATTACAACTGTAACAATGAAATATCCGGGATATAATTTACGCATACATAAATTTACATAAAATAACATGTCGCTGTGGCTCATCGATTTCTTGGTCAAAATAAAATATCTTCCAGCATCCACAACATGTCATAGTCATGTAAAGTTTTGCAAAGACAACAGTTTTTTGGTTTTATTTGTTTGTTTTGTATTTGCCTTTGAAAAAGACTCATTAACCCATTTGGCCCCGATCCCGTCTGTAGGCATGATGACGATGTACCCTACTTCAAAGCCCTACAGCATCAAGGCCTTTTAAGATACACCAACGTGGGTGGTATTAAAATAAAGCAGACAGATATAGCTCTAAAATGATATCAAATAATCTGGAAGTTCTAGTTGCACTACAAAATACAGAGAGAAAAAGCTCATTTTTGGACCCGTTTTTTTTTCACCCAAAATTCGCTCGAGATCGGAATGCAATTTTGTGTCCAGATTTTAGACCTTTTGGCCTCAGATCTAAGGCATACCGGTCTTAACTGCACACACACAGGTCAACCTTTGCAAAAACTAGGATAAGGTGGGCATTTGGAATAAATTGCGGTCTCCATACAAAAATGATGGGTCTATTAAGAAAAAAAAAAAAAAAAAAGAACTCCAACTTTTACCCTTCTGCTCATGCGCAAGCAAACTAACCAATGGAAATTGATGTTTCTAATGCAACTAGGCATTATTCTCATGGATAATCTGTTGAAAACCGCTGTATTACGATGTATTCAGAAATAGCACCCCAAATGTCGTTCCTACGCACATTTCAGGCAAAAATGACAAAAACCTCTGGGGCCGAATGAGTTAAGAGTCAAAAGCAGTTAGGCTAGTTAGATACTAGTTTTGCACTGGCCATAGTCAGTTTATTATACTCACACACACACACACACACATATATATATATATATATATATATATATATATATATATATATATATATATATATATATATGACAATAACTCTTGTCTATTACCTCCCCTTACCACCTACAGGTGGCGCTAGTTTATAGCTTTTGCAGTAAACTGGACATGTATAGTTCACTTGGATTCTGTGTTATATTCATCCATCTATTGAGGATTACTTTAATTTTTAACTTATTACATCTTATTCTACAGGTGGTATGCTTTATTTTTTAATTTTCAACCATATTTATGTGAAATTTCTTAATCTGCATGGACTTAGTCTCTGCGTTTCTGACCACATGGTTCTCACATCTACATTGTAATAGAATTACATATTTGTAGTTTGTATTTGTGCACGCTGTCACTTAGATTGTTAACATTGTTGACTATTAGCACTTTTCTTTCTTTATTCCTTTGTTATTTCAGAACATAGCAATGATGACAAAGTGTATGAAGTGCACAAAAAAATGAAAGGCCAGCAAGGATTTACATGATCCATGCATCACCTATGCCAAATGTACATCGTCCGCTATATGCAGCACATGTGCTGATTGGTCAGATACTACATGGTTGACAGTACTAAGGAAAAGTGTAAAGGACAAGTAGCAACGGGGGAAAATCAAAGCCTGAGAAGCCAGGCAGAATCATCTCAAACAGGCCACATGTTCCATTCTTGCCCAGATCTCCTTTATGGCTGGGTCTTGTCAGGAGAGCCTTGCAGCAAAACAATTCAATCCTTCAGTCATGGAAAGAATTGCATGAGCTAGAAGGTCCTTCACAGTCAATGGTGCATTTTCAGGGACTGTTGCAAAATCAAAACATTTTTCTTTAAAGTGCCTCTGTCCTACAAGTAGCTGACTTTTTTCCTTGGCCATTTAAATAGAAAATGTTTTCTCTGATTACTATTAAGGGCTACCATTCTATAATATTGTACAAATTCCTTCATCATTGCAGGGAGGATCTTGGTATAAAAAAATGTCCGCTCTGATTTGTTGTCCTACCTTGACTTACATTGGCTTAAGTCATTCATTCTTGTTTCGTAAGTGGAATCTTTCCTGGGTTCTGACCTTGGCTGAATTCGAACAAATTGATCCTTTAGCCTGGATCTCGCTGAAGCTCCTTTCATATGAAACCTGATAGTGTTAGCTTCAGCATGCCAAGTCAGTGAGTTACATGCTCTCTTGGTTGACCTCGCCTACCTTGTTTTGATCAGATGGCTCAGTTTTTGTTGAAATATTTTTACAAGTTACTGAGCAGAATGATTGATTGATTAGTGTTATGGTATATGAACATATAAGAATGATTGAGTGATCCGTGTTAATTGTATATGAACCAATGATGAATGATATAGTGTTAATGGCATATGAAGCCATGATGAATGATAGTGTTAATGGCATATGAACCCATGATGAATGATATAGTGTTAACGGCATATGAACCCATGGTGAATGATATAGTGTTAACTGCATATGATCCAATGATGAATAATTCTTATTATATGCATATGAAGCCATGACGAATGATATAGTTCTTATTGTATATGAACCAATGATGAATAATTCTTATTATATGCATATGAAGCACTGATGAATGATATAGTGTTAATGGCATATGAAGCCATGATGAATTATATAGTGTTAATGGCATATGAAGCCATGATGAATTATATAGTGTTAATGGCATATGAAGCCATGATGAATGATTCTTGTTGATGGTGTATGAACCCATGATGAATGAATGATTCATTGAGAAGTGTTCATGGCATATGAACACAAAGAATGACTGACTGCTGTTAATGGCACATGAACACATGAAGAATGATTGTCAGATTGATTAGTGTTGATGGAATATGAACACAAAGAATGACTGACTAGTGTTAATGGCACATGAACACATGAAGAATGATTGTCAGATTGATTAGTGTTGATGGCATATGAACACAAAAAGAATGATTAATTAGTGTTAATCACACATAATGGTTATATCATGGCAAGGTAATTAAGTACCTCAATCACAGACATGACCTGGCCTTGTCTGCACAGGATTCAGTCTTGCACCCTTTTTGAAGAGTCTGGCAAGATTACCACTGAGCCACAACATCTGCCATTGAGCAGAAATTAATCTGTGAAGATCTGGATTGAGCGGGATGAGATATTCATTGGTAATACTGTAAGGCTTGGCAACAATTCCTGTAAATATGTTGCATTTTCCATATGTTCATTTCCACTGAAATGTAGACTATTTCAAATATGTTTATGTTACTTGTAAACATTGCTGCTACCCTTCTGTTGTTGTTTTGTGGTTTAAAGTCATTTCTGAGCATAAGATGGACTATATATGACAGCCAGTATAACTGGTGGAGTAAGAACCCGGGAAACCCTGGTAAGAACCAAACTATGGGAAGCTACTGCCAGCTTTCTCACATACTATCATTGGCTGAGTCTGAGACTGAACCCATGTGGCCAGAAGAGAGATGACAATGATCTGTTAAGGCAAGTGCTTTAGATCACTCGGCCATCCAGGGCCCCTGCTACCCTTTTATGTAGTTAAGGGACTATTCCTTTAATTTCAATCATACAAAATGGTGGAACTGTTGTGTGTAAAAGCAAAATTTATATGACCATTGGGACATGGTGGTTAATCAAGAACAGACAATAATACCATTGCATCACATTTTTTTTTGTTTACATCTTCAGAGCATTTTAGGAGTTTGGCACATATTTGTAGCAACTCTATGTTTTCTAAACTTTTGTTCCTGCTATTCTAGTATTTCCATGGTCTGAGCTTTTTTGTATAAATCTAGTCTTCATAACATAATCCAACAAAATACAATTATGACCAAATAATAATGATAACCTTATATTATTAATAATCATCACCCTAATTTAAGTTGGTACAACTATATTGGTGGTTTGTACATTATTATAAAAGTCATTATTCTTGTGGGGATACCAGTTTGTATGGATTTCATGATTTTGACAAACAACATATTTAAAATGATTTTTCCGTGGACACTTAAGGATCCCCTCCCCTATTAGGAATTTAACAAAAATATAATTTTTTGCATAACCATGAAACTCGCCTTAAATAAATTTCAATAAAATATACAGACACGAGGAAAAATAGGAGAAAACTAACGACCAATACCATGGAAGAGTGATGATGGATTAAGAGGAAAAATAGAAAGTTTTTAGCAAATAAGGGGAGGGACAGAGTAATGTTTCTGAAAAGGACATTTTTTCCAACATAAGTACAATATGTTGAAATTATTTACTGTCATTGAGGAGGATAAAAAGCTTCAAATGAACTGTTGCACCATAATAACAGCTGTCCCAAGGATACAGGATCTCACATAGTGGGCCCTGAATAAAGATATTTACCTGAGAACACTTAACATGAAAATAATTTTTAAAAAAAACAAAAGACATAAAGCAATGGCCTGAGAAAAAAAGGAGGTAAACAGCCTACAAAATACACAGTGAAAGAACATAAAGACATGGGGCATTCTTTTATCCCCAACTATAATACAGTGTGAAAACCGAATGGAAATTTTATCAGAATGAAAGAACACTTATGAAAATCAAATCCCACTAAAACTAAAACAATTCACCGTACAAAATAACAGAGCTGAATCAACCCTGAAGCTTTTCTATGACGATGTTAGTCATCTGGTCCACATCATGATGTTGACATCCAAGGTTTGGGGGATAATTACTGAACTAACACTAAAATCAATAACTAACAGTAAATATATCTAAATATAGGTAATAATCACAGAACAATGTTAAGACAGTAATATATTTATCGAAAGTATTCTTACAAAAATAGGAATACAAGCAATATTTATTCTCTATAAATAATGGCAAACAACGTCCACAGAAACAAGAGAAACATGAGAAAATGAGATTGCTCACATTACTGATATTTACCCAACAGTAAAATGGAAGAGCAGCTGGCAAAGAAATCTGTGTCCAAGGGATGCTTTCTGTAAAAGATTTTCAACTTTATTGTTGACTGCACGTTATTAAAAAAAACATACCATGTTTCAAGGTTTCTACAAGTTTTATTGTTGTTGGAATCATGGCTTTAATGTCATTTTTCAGTGCATGATGGTTGCCATTTAGTGGAGGAAGAACCATCAACCCCTGGAAGCTTCTGACAAGCTTTATCACATACCTACTTTGGCTGAGCCCAAGACATGAACCCACATGGATTGAGGTGAGATTGCAATGATCTGTAACGGCTAACACCTTAGACCAATCTGTCATATATTTTCATCCATATCTGATGGCACATCAGCATCATTCATCAAATACTGAATGGCCAGGATACTTTCTGTCAAAGTAGGTAAAATTCTGTCAGCACTTTTTTGAGAAGTCTTTAAAAGTTTACCTATTTTTAGTAACAGTGGCCATATTGGATGACAGAACCGCAACATTAATTTTAAAACCCTAAATGCCAGAATGCTTGCAATCAAATGTGTTCAAATTCTTAGCAGTTTCAACAAAGTTTTTTATTTTTAGTAGCTGTTGACATGTATAATGATGGATTTACAAAATATGGATAACCTTGATCCTTGACTTGAAAGCCTTTTGCCCTGGATGCTTTAAAATTTCATCAAATCCACCTTAGTGGTTTCTGTTAAGTTAATTTTCTATTTTTAGTAATGGCAACCATGTTCATTGGTGCACTGGAATGATTTATATATTAGAAAGCCTTCATTCTTGGATGCTACCTGTCAAATTTGGTCAAATTCTGTTGACCATTATTTTTAAGATGGGATTTAAATGTTCTAATTGTTGTAATGGCATCTATATTTAAAGGCAGATTGGCATTATTTATATAAATATGAAAGCGCTTCATCCCAGGATGCTCTTTGCTAGATTTGGTCAAAATTGGTCTTGTGTTTTCGAAAAGTTTAAAATAGTAACTGCTGATGGAGACATGACACAACACTTGACAGATACATATCTGTACCATAAGCTTTTGTGCATAACAAATAACAAAAAAACAGTATAAGAAAGGAAATACAACATGAAATAAATTGTACAAATATACAGATATTATTGGAAAGACTTTGTATTGGTAATAGTCAATATGTATAATTTTAGTCTAACAAGATCTAATACAATTTCTTTACTGTTTACAAAAAATATTTCTGTGCAATTCAATAATGATATTGTGGCTTTTGAATTTTATCAGAATTTTCTTACAAACTACATGAAAGAATTGTTTTAATTCTTGCAGGACAACGTGTGTATACATACATTACCACAAAACGTTTTAAAAATGATACCTTTAGTTTAAAACATTTGAAGTATTGTGTTCTGAGGATGAATTTGTCTTAAGAAAATCATTTTTGTGTTTTCAAATGAGTCCAACATTTGGTACATGAACTGGGTAAGAGAATTATTGAAAAATAAGTTACCTTAAATCAAGTTATGCAAAACGCCTAGCCATAATCAAAGTACTGAGAGTACTAAACATTTTTTTCCTTCAAAAATGTCCAAGTCCAAAAATTATTCTTAAAAAAAAATCTAGAAAATTGCTGATTTGAAAAAAAAAATCAGATAATGTAAATATGGATACTAACATTCACCTGTCTACATTGAGATGATTTTGCTTAATGGTACTAACATGGTTTTCTCAAACACACCCCAACAAAAAAAAAAAGAACCTTAACAAAAAGCTATTTACAAATCAAAAGTCTTTTATATTATAAAAAATAAAATTACTATAATGGCCACACAATTTATTAAGGTCATCAGCATCTGAATATCAAATAAAACTACCAAATTACTGGACTACCTGAAGTTCGAGCATATTTTTGCTAACAAGATATTTTGTCCAAAATTATGTAAAGAAAATTTTTTAATATCCTGTTATGGCTTGGAAATCAAATCAGCTTATGTATGTATGACAATAATGATGCATGTAAATTTTCATGGTACTTGGTTTCAATAGTTATTATGTAAATGAGCTAACATGGATTCACAACTCACATAAAGCCATATGTACAAAAAAAAGACACATCACTCGTCTGATACATCCACAAACTGGGTTTGATAAAAACCCATTCATACCCATTGGTGTTGCCTGCTCACAAGCTATCACAGATTTTAAAATATTCAAAAGTAAAGGTCTTTGACCCTGAAATCAATGTCAGCATGCTATTGGAAATGCAACAAAATCATAATTCAGCTGTATAGTTTACAATTCATTAGCTTCATCAAACACAAAGAAATGCAAACAGTGACCTCTGACCTGAATTCAAGGTCAAGTAAGACTGAATTTCAAACTTGTTTTCCATAGCATGGACACAGTGGTGGAAAGATTTGTACTATCTTTTTTTGTCATTAACTGCATAATGCAAGAAGTGAAAACCCCCATGTCAGTATCACCATTCAGTGAAGAGGAGTACTGATAAGACTTCTTATATGTCCATTATGTTGAAGGTTAGATAAGCACCCGTTTCATTCATAACATGCAACAAATTGAAAAAATAACCCATATCATATAATCATTACTACCACCTATTCAAAAGAAGTAGCCATAGGAAGATTTTAAAGATGGCTATCAAGGCCAGTGAAAACAACATGTTGATATGACCTTCCTGGAGGTCATAGTGATAACAAGATTTTCAAGATGGCCACCACAGTGGCCATACTGGATATTCAAGCAGCACCATTTTCATTTTGAACTAACAAGACCATGGGATGAATGTGTTTGTAAAGTTTCATGGCAATCCTCCAATTAATTTAGGACAAGTAGCAATAAAAATCTCGTTCTAACAGACAGATGGACAATAGACCATCCCATGTTCTCTCCTGGTCTATGACCAACTGAGCTAAAAACACAAAAGAAATGGACCACAATAAAATTCCCCAAAGAAGAGTAATTTAGAACATATTTTAAAAAATGTCCTAAGATATCGAGGTTGGCAGCAAGACTGAGGTAAAAGGTCTTATCAAATAAGTTTCACAACAAGAAATCATCACATAAAAAAATCCCAACAGGAATATGTTTTCATCTTGACTCTAAGGTAACAGGTCTCAGTTTTTATTACAAAGTTAAAATGAGAAAGCTTATATGTTTTCAAGATAAAGTAGGACGAGGCAATATGTTCTATAATAATCCTTGTTATATAATGCTTGACCTTTATACACTGATGATGATTTATACATACAAAATGCAAGGTTGCATCCAAAGAAACATCTAAATGTATGTAAATAAAGGTATCTCACTGATTTTTAAAGACGTGTATTTAAGAACTGTAAATATATAAAAAAAAAAGGAATGAGATAAATATGAAAAATATTGGAATCTGCATGCACGGTTTGTCTTTGTGGGCTCTTTGCAATGAAATTTGTCGATTTTTTAAATTCGCCTTTAGTCGTTACTTTGTTAATAAGATCACTCTGGGGACTTTAGATAAGTGGTCACCCATTTTATTAAAACCACTCATGGGATACTGGATCAGTGGTCTTAGTAAAAATATAAAAAGGCATCATTTGCCCAAGATATTAATTTACAAGCATGATATGGGAAAATTTCTTTAGATTTACACTAATTTTTTATTTATGCCATAATCTGATGTATGGTGTAAATCAAACATGATCTGTATATTTAAAAAAAAAAAAGGAATATGATTCTTCAAACCTTAATTAACAAACAGCATTAAGTTTAGATCTGCATAATTCAGAGGCAGAATCTAAAAAACACAAGTCAATTATAACTGCAGCTTTTATTAAATTAAATAGCATACAAAGTGAGAAAAGATTAAATCCCTCAGTAGCATTTTCAACATTATTAACCTTCCATCCTTTACTTATGAATACTAAAGTCACGTTTTTAAGCTTCTGCCTGTAAAACAGGCTGGGGATATTCAGTAGTCTGCAGCTGTGTAAAGGAATTTTTTCCAGATTAAAGTTCCTGTTAAAATTGATTAAACTCAATTACTGCCCACATCAGTCATGAAATTTGCTGATGGGTGCATTTCCATGTTACAGCAGGATGAATCCACATCTAGCTCACAGGACCCATTATTTAAGGCTGATTGCTTTTGTTCAGACTTTGTGAAAACAAGTCTCATGTTAGTTTCTGATTAGCAGTTGGGCGACTTTATGTCTTACTGACACATTTTATATTGAGTCCAACTGCAAACTACACAGACCCAGATATGCTGTTGCCTAATGTGCAGACAGATCTGGGTCAATGCAGTTAGGAATAAACATCAGAAGAAACAACATGACCCTGATCTGCTGGTATATTATGTTACAGCATATCAGGGTCTATACTGTTGTAGTTGGACTGGACTGGACAGTAGTTTTTAAGTGCCAAATAATCTTTGCTAATAGTTTCTAATATAACACTGTATACATTAAAAAGTGATTCTGCTGCACAGATTTCGATTCTGTCTTATAAGCATGACATCTGACTAATGAAACCATATATCTCATAGTATATGCCTGGATTTTGTTACATATTTGTCTGATGTTCAATCTTGAGAAAAAGAACACAAATTTTACCTATTTCTGCTGATATAAATTTCACCATGCAGATTCCTGTACAGTTTAAAGGAAGTGAGTGCTGTATATGCTATATTTCCTGCATACAGTATAAGCACAATAGACTGGTCACAAGTAATTTCATTTAAATCTGTATGTGCAGTAATACAATTTAGCTATGGTAAGTGAATAAAAGGAAAATATAAGTTATATGGTGAGTATGTAAATGATATATTGTTGATAAAATACAGTACAGAATCTATCTTAAGTTGGATTCTCCATATTTTTACTTAATCAAAAGAAAGACTTGTGTATTTCATTGAATAAGCAGGGTACAACTATTTCACAGCCCAACTAATCTTGATGAGTGAAAATCAACGCTGAGCAAAATAAATTTCAATGTAGCCAAACTTTTAGTACAGAATTAAGAACAAAAATTAAAATTCTGAAACCATTTTCCTTCCATCATCGTTGTTGGTCTAGTATATCAAACGTGAAATAAGTTAAGATAACCAAGTGATTCTGTATTCACAATCCAAGTCCAGTGTTTTTGTCAATTCCATGTGTTTATCAAGATGTGTATGGCCTACTGTTCCTTTCCAAAGATGGCAACCCCTATCCCCAAGCAGCAAGTGCAACAGCAGACTGTTCCCAACAGGATATATGTGGCTGTTGTGACCCAGAAGGCAAAATAATACAATGTTGGGTGGCAGTAATTGCTAACTGTTGGGTCAGGAGACCAATGATTGTATGTCCTATAGATCCAAACATTGCCTGAAAGATAAAGAAATAACAATAAGTAAGAGAAATTTTTATTGTAAGTTACTTTTCTCTAAGAATACTTAACATGATCGCCTTAATGTTAGAACTGAATTTTTGCTAACTCTCAAATACCTCCCTCTGGGAAAGACATCAAAAATGTGTCTTTCCTGTCCATATATAAAATATGCTAAAAAAATAGCATCGATGTGAAATAACTTTTCCACTACTATAATTACCTCCCCTTTAATCACTGGGTGACTACCCCTTTACCAGCAGTTTATATATTTCAGCCTGAATAATAAATCAGTAAATCTGATTGCATTTGCAGACAAATGTGTACGGGCTTAATCATAATGTGATTGGGTAAGTTTTCTCACAAAAACTAAATTACAAGAAAAATTTCCTATTACGAGCATTAAACCACTCTGCATCCATTCGTCTGCCATTAAATTACTGGTCACCATGTTAAGCATTAAACCACTCTGCTAAAGCAGTACAAGGTAGTGACATTGAATATTATTAATAAGGAAAACTAAGTTCTTTCCAGAGGAAGCAATTTGAGGTGAATCCAGCAAAAGCTTTAAATCCTTTACCATGACATGATTGTGCTGACCCTTAAGTCTGGTGGATACTTGGGCAACTACCACTGGGCTCATCCAGATCCTCTCAAAAGTTCCAGTGAGGTCAGTGAGTAAATAATTGATTTATGGTTACCCATGGATGAAAAACAGATTGATATTTGGATATTTCTGTTGAGGTGTAGGGTCAGAGCTAATTGCCCACTGAAAAGTTGGAATTTACCACCACATGGTAGCCACTTACCAGCAGGCCTAGCACTGTTATAAAAACCTGAAAGGACACATAATTCTCAATAAACAATGACCAGAAATTTGTCTCTGTTGCACTAACTTGGACAAAGCCAGATTTATCATGCAGAAAGCACATGTCAATGCAATGCAAACAAAACCATCTTTGACATGTGCCTTATGCTTGGTGAATATTACCCAGTTAGTTGTGCTGGGAAAAAAATGTCAAAAATTGTGTCCTGTCGTTTATTTACAAACTGTATTCGATTTTCTTTTAATATTTGTGAGTTTTTGTACAACAACATTTGAAAGGAGTTTATTGTTGATATCACATGACTACTGGACCTGGGATGTCATGGGCATGTAGGTTGCAATATTTGTCAGGGGTCATACTACCAGGTGAAGTGGGCGACTAAGTTGCCTAAAAAATGACAATTTTGCCTTCTTCTGTAAGGAAAGTGAAAATGACTTTGCCTTGTTATTTTTTTTGAGGAACATTGACTGACAATACTTTTTGAGATGTCCCCCTCACCTTAGTCAGGGTACTTCATGTTGTGTTGTAGCAAAATGTATTCACCAAGCCACCAGTAACTAGGCCTCGTTCTGATATCAATTATGCCGACAAACTCATGCACACTCATAGGCATGTGTTTTGATAGCTGATTGACCATTAACCATTTCCCAAGTAAGTTAGCAACTATCACTGCCCAATTTTTGCATGCTATCCTTTGATGATAAAAACAAATAGCAGTTTGTGCTTTAAGAATAGAATTGGTGATCTGGATATTTTAACTGCCTCTTGTACACTATTTCATCATAAAATTAGTTTGAAACTGTAAGTGAACCAGTAATGGGGAAATAATGGCAGATATCACTGTATCTGGGAAGTACCAGGTTATTAGACTGTCTATTTTCATAAATCACCAGGCAAATATATTCAGATAAATATAAAATGTATAGAAAGCAAAGCCTATGTATTATGTTATTTAAGATTTAACTTTAAAATGCAATTATGCAGGTCAGAAACATATGGGTAAATGCTATGCTGTGGAATTCACATGATGGGCTGTAAGGTCAAAGTTGTTTTCTGCCTTGTATTTGTGAAAATATGAAAAAAAGCAGCAAAGCAGATACTATTTAACCAACGTCTAAAATTACTTCAAGCACACAGACAACCCCCCCCACCATAAATATGCAATCCTATCAATGGACTGTTGTAATGAAGCTTTATAAAGTGAGTGGTTACATTATGAAAACCCCTCCTTCTAAAATCACATGTACTCACATGTATGCAGACCCGCCAGCTCTACTGAAAAAATCAGGATAATACCGATTTTTGGACCTATCTCCCGATTTCTAAGAAAAAATCAGTATTTTTCAACTTCAAGTTTTTTCCCGTATTTTGTTTCAATTTACAAAAACATCATTTTCTGTTTCCCTGTTTCTGTATCTGGTATGCTTCTTAGAACTTTACCATATCCGGCCGGATTTCCGGTTTTCATCTGCCAATACAAAGAGATTGTCTCACAGTATAGTTCTCTTTATCTGACCCCATCAGCAAATCACAGCATCATAATGGATAAGTTTCTCAGCCAGAAGTGAAAAAAAAGAAAAGGAAGTAACTGATGAATTTTCACCAGCCAAGAGAGAAAGATGGGATCAAAATTATCAGAGTGATTGAGAGAAGCAGTTTGCTTTCATCTGTCCATCAACTCACAGGGCCCATCATGCATTCTGCCAATGTTGCTCACAGCATCTCTCAATAAGATGTGGTGGTCTAGAAGACACGTGTGCATTTGCCCTCATGTACATGGTACAGGGTTTGTTTCGAACACGTTTGGAAGTCTTTCAAAGTGCCATTATTGTGAACTTTTATAAAGTATTAAACAAAAAACTGATAATGGGTAGTTGATAAAGCAATTTTACTAACTTGCAATTACTATACTGTAATCGGGTTAGTTAGTTAAAATTCGTTACAATGTAGTTTCTATTATTCTCTTGCTTGAATCATGTGTCCAAACTAACTCATAAAATTTTCGACTTGAAAAAAAAGAAGAGTATAATTCAAATTATATATATCTATCACTTCTCCCTGTTTTGCCCCAAAAGAGAAGTCTTCACTTACATTGACACTTATTTACTTCCATAGACACCTGTTCACTTCCAATAGTCATGTGTCGAAAACGGACATAAATGTTATGGGTCATTATGAATCACAATAATATGCCTTTAAGGAATACCTGCTATAAACCAAGCAAACAGGAAGCAATTCAAGGTGGAATCAAATGGGTTGGTTTTGGCATTTTGTTCCTCTGCATTTTCTTTATCCTTGTTCATACACCGCTGTATAAGACTGGACAGATTCTTCAAGATTCCAAAGCTACCAGCCACAATCAGGTAGATCGGGATGTAGTATTCTGCTTTGCAATCATTCTTGTATAGCGCTCCTGAGAAAATAAAAAAGTTGGGAATATATTCTACACCATTATATTTAAATTTTCTAACAAATCTGGATCCAAAATTTTTAAAATCAGATGGTAACCCAGTAGTCTCCAATGTATGATGTAGTCTCTTATTTAACTTGAGTAGTATTGACTTAGAGATTCCTATTTATTGCCAATTATACTTGATTATAACAAAATATCACATAAAATAGACTGATTTATTGATTTATTATAAAATAGACTGATTCATACAGTGGTTTTACATAAAACTAACCAATTGTAAAATAACCTAACTTATTATGTACCTACAAGAAAGCAGTCTTGCCTATGAAGTGGCTTTGTAACAAATCCAGAAACTAGCTAAAATTATACAAGAGATCATTGTACATAACTGTTTTGATATCTGATTATGCATGACACCCCAGCCATGATTTTAAAACACCTTTGAGAAAATTTTATGCCTGGCATAATCTCTTCCAATTAAACAAGACAGCTTGCCTCGACCTCCATGTCAATTGTGACCACAAGCTTATGATAAATTGGTATTGTACACATCAAGATCTGTTACAATTCTGAAAATATCCATTGAATCTGATTGGTCAATTTAAGCTGATACCATTCCATACATCCTGGGACAGATTATGTATAAGACTTTGTATATACAGTCTGATGCACATGATGTGGCATCAAAGAAAGGTAATTCAAATTACTGTTTAAATGGGACTTGTAAGAACTCTGTAAAGCATCAAGAAGTTATAAAAAAAAACTGGATAACATTTTTCTTCTAACATCAAAAGGTCAAATGTAAATAGCAATTAAAACCACAGAAAAAACTCAAATAGGTGTTCATTTTTCATTTTTTTAAAACGACATTTGTTTTAAAAGATTTAATGCTATGCTGAGAAGTCAAGCTGAGATCAGTGTATTGATTGGACTGTAAATCCACAGTGAATGATTTGTTTCAAAGTCAGGATCAGCAGACCTATTTCAGTCTGGATTAGATGACCTATTTCAGTCTGGATCAGCAGACCTATTTCAGTCTGGATTAGATGACCTATTTCAGTCAGGATCAGGTGAACCATTTCAGTTCTGTTTTGCTGCACACTTAGTGATGACTTGCGCTACAGATTTGTTTCACGGAAATTTCTTGTTTTGAAACCTCTCATGTAGATGTTGAATTAAACTGGATGTATACAAATGCAGTAGTCTGTACGAGACTTTTCTGTGTAATGGAATTATCAGCTGTGGTTATTTATCGAGTTTGCAGCACTATTTCATATTCCCATTACTAATGCCATTCAGAAGTGGACTCAATGGATGAACTGCTTATCCATGACTGTAGGCACTAAAGGTTGGGCTGTGATAGTCATGGGCTTCACCAATGTCACAAATTGCGATTTTTTCCCCTTATTGGCGACAAAATATACCATCTGGCAATTTTTGTGTGACAGCCTTTTTTGGCTGTTTAATCTGTACATACAATCATGGATTTGGAGTGGAGATATTCAAACGGACCATGAAAGGAAACCACAAACTTGGATATACAATGCTCTGGAATCTATCTGTTACATAAACAAATCCTTTTTTTCGCACTGACAAACCTATCTTTATAGTACATTGTCACATCATAATCTGTTTATGTTGACATCTGGCTTGAGTACTGTATGCTGTGATACACTCAGTCATGCTACTGGACTATACCTACAATCGACCGACCTCTGAAGAGTCGAACAGAAACAGCAATAATTAATTGAACAATGGCTAATCCTTGTTCTTTAAAATAAATATACCAATAAAAAAGTACTGATTGCTGTGTATAAATACAAAGCAAATGGAAAAAAATCTAAATCAGAATTATATACTGTCAACAGTGCAACATTATCATAGGTAAACATAAGTTAGACGTTGCATGTTCATCATCTGATCCCAACAGTAAGTTTAAAAAACTAACATCATTTGGATTTAGTGCAAATTCATCAGACAACATAGTCAACGAACCCGTTGTTAAACCTGGCAGCCCAGATGATCTACATGTAGTGATGGTAGCAATGCTTCAAGTGCAACACCACATCATGATGAACAGGTCAAAGGTTCCTAAAAATTTCTTGATAGCTGGAAACTTGGGCATCCATGGCTGAGATATGATACAAAGTTTAAAGCAGATGTTCTGTGATATATGTATCAAGGCACAAGTCGTCAGTTCATTTACAACTGGCTGTGATATTTTGAATAAGGAGTGTGTCACCAAACATGAATCCAGGTGGTGTAAGTATTATATATTAATTTTGCTCATTGATCTTTTACTCTGCCATCAATCCAATGTTACGACTGCAGGGACTTAAACTATGCAATAAGAAATAGCAAAACAAACAAGTTTTACATAATTGAAAATAATTTATTTCTCAAAATACAGGAGTGAAAGAAATGAATTAACTTACAGCATGGGGAATGAATTCCAATTTCCTAAAATCTATCAATTCCAATAATTCCAAGAAATCTGAATAAGTTCCAATGAAAAATGCCCTTTCTGTGTTGAAGTTTCAAATGTACAGAAAGAATTAACTAATTTAAAAAGAACTCAAAGAGTTATTGAATAAATTTAGTTAATACCATACAGTTATTCTAGCGTGTCATGCAAAAAATAAATCTTGTCAAAGCTAAGTCAGGAGACTGAACTCGAAAACACAGTCTGGGACCTACCATTGGGAAGTTTTTTTTTGCGGCATATTTAAGCATCATTTTCATTAAATATTCTCCAATATTCTGGGTCCAATACACGTGAAATTCTCAAAAAGGACATGCTGTTTCTCCCTGTGGAGCGTGTTATTTGCCCCCCCCCCCCGTCCCCATTTCACATTCTATACAATAGCTGAAGGTTAGACTTAAGCCTCTTCGACACACTTCAAAGAAACTGCCTGTTCTACAGTTAGTGAAAGCACTAGCTATTGATTGACAAATAAACCATGCCCCTTTTTTGTTATAACTAACAATACCTAAAACGGGTGTGAATTTATGTTAACAGTTCAAATATTGTCTCAAGCTACCATACATGTGATAACTATTTCCCATATTTTATATCCCACCTTATTTCCTTATTGTTAGCTAGTATATGCATATAACACTGTTGACTCAAAAAATGTTTATTTCCGAATTGTTCTTTTGGGGGGCAGTTTGGGGGGGCCACATATGCTCTGTGATACGTTTCTTCTTTTAATTTACTGATGGTAAATAATGCTTATATATAAGGTACATTAATGCCAGGTGTTGACTCGTGTAAGTTTCATTGGTGGGAATGGAGATCCTAGTTTGCTTGTTGAGAAAAATTCTACAGCATTCAGTGATCATTCTTGGGAATTAGGAAGCAATTCACTATAAGGAAAGCATTTAAAGCATGGCAAAATTAAATTTCTTAACTCCTGATTGACAGAGATGTACTCTGTGAAGCTAGCCATTAAAAAAGAATGGGGGGGGGGGGCATTTAATTACTGAATGCATGCAATCGACGGTCGCATTATACGTCACTTATCTTATATTGCAAAGTACGATCATAGGGTTTTAGTATGAAAATGTCATCTAAAGTTCCTTACAAAACTATTATTTGGAAAATAATATACATAGTATAGATTTGCTTCATACCTGATATTCCTATCATAAAAATGAGTGAGACACTGCAGATGTCAGGAAAGTAGATATTTTACATTTGATAATGTATTTTTTTCAGGTGACAGTCATACCTATGCACTAACAGTGATGTGTGATGCAAAGACCATGGAAGTACTGAAGATTGCAGCTATCAGTTAAAGTAAAAATGCCATTATCAGTGCCAAGAAGAACAGTTTCTTTGTGGCTTACTACAATCGCGACAGATCATCATGTGACATTCTATAACATTTTAATAGTGCAAACAGTCACGTAATGTTTTGTAATATTACAGCTGTATTGCTTATTGTCAATAAAGTAATAACTATCTCATCTTTGTCAATTTTCATTGCCTATTACATTAATAGACTTGCAAAAATATTCACTGTTTGTTCTGGCAACATGTTTCGAAAATTGGCGACAAAATATTGAGGTTGGTGATGTTTCTTGCAACAACTTTTTAAAAGCCAGTCAGGACCATCCTTGATGGGTTGCCAAATAGATTCAGATTTTAAGATAAAAAAAAAGTTATGCTGTGTGATAAAATCATCATACTGGATGATAGGCGAGTGAGGAGTTATATATCCAACTTACTGGTATATGTTATAAATATTCAATAATTGAAGTATGTTTATCTGATGGAATTTTGAAAAGAATGCAGTTTACGTATAAACAAGAGCCTCAAGTGAGCATGATATCATCATCTCCGAAACATTTCATATATTTTTTTTTACTACATCCCCATAAAAATGATTTTTAAAGTTAAGGGCATAGTTAATATGTTCAGTCTCTTGCTCATAATCAAACTATAAATCCATTTACCAAGTTTTATAGAAAAGAAATATTGTCCCATGAGTTAGAAAGATAGCAAGCCCATCCAATTAGTTGTTGGGTATCTCATTAAAACCAGTTGATATCCCTTATTATGGAACTAACCAATGACACTGATAATATAAGCTTAAGGTGGAGCAAAATCTGATTGGAATTAAGTCCCCAGCATTGTAACAAGCTCAGCCAATCTGTTACCAGATTACCTCATTATTATGCATAGATCTTGCTCTTGACCAAAACTCATCTGAGATCTTCATAACAAATTTGTCAAATATATGACTTCTCCAGGATCTTCATTTTCAGCCTCCTGACCATGTGGGATCAAAACTGGATCAGGAATACAGTTTTGATGGGTAAAAAGTGCAGCCAGTCATAGGTAAGGTCACCTCATGGATTCTGCACAATGTCAACCCCATTTGAGATATTTTTTCATATAAGCCTACATCTAAATTTTGATAAAAATCAGATAAAAAAATATTTCTTCAAGAGTTGTAACAATCTGAGCCAATCAGATGCAAGATCACCTCATTAATATGCAACGATCCTGTTCATTTTCTGAAACTGTCCAAAATCCTGATGATATAAACCCATATTCCAAACTTAATAAAACTCAGATAAGAATTATGGCACTGTCAGCGAATAAGATTACCTCGTTAACATGTATAAGTCTATCTGTGGTACGAGCAAATTACTACTTAAGTGCCTGATCCAACCCGCAATCTGGTTTTATCTGCTTATTTACATCATAGGGTGTGGCTTTAGAAACTGCTTATCCAGTCCATGTCTTGTGAGAATTGGCACTCACCTGACTTAGCTTATTATGATATAAGCAAATATTCCAAGTTTGATCAAATCTGGATAAGAAACACGGCCTCTAGATAAGTAACAAGTTCAGCCACTCCAATGTAGGATTACCTCATTAATATGCCTGCTTCTTGCTCATTATCGAACCTGGACAAGATCTTAATGATGTAAACATATATTCCAGTTAGATCAAATTTAGATGGGAAATATGGTATCAAAATTGGTAACAAATCCAATCAGATGCAAGATGATGTCATTAATATGCACAGATGGCTTTCCATGCCAAACTTTTCACAGATCTGAATCCACTGGATCCAAAATATGGCTTCTGGCAGGGTAACAAGTAATTGTTCACAGACAGACAATGCACAATGGCCACCCAACACAAGTAGGCTGTATGGCCATGTGATCCAAAAAAATATGACCACACACTTTATGGACATTATATATTTAATCTTTATCTCTTAATATCATATACCGCTCTGGTGGCCCAGTGGTTAGAGCATCTGCCTCAGATGCGGGAGATTGTGGGTTCAATCCCCGGCCGAGTCATACCAAAGACTTACAAAAATGGTACTAACAGCTGCCTCGCTTGGCGCTCAGCATTAGGGGTTAGTGTTAGGACTGGTTGGCCTGGTGTTGGATAATGTGACTGGGTGGGACATCATGCTACATGTCTGCGGCATGATGCCCCAGTGCTAGACATCACTTTAAACTGCCACACTGCTGACATTGTAGCAATATGACTGAAAAATTGTTAAAACTATGTTAAAAAGCCAAATCACACACACACACACTTAATATCATATAGCTTTTGAAGTCTTTTAAATTCCTTACCTTTTATCGTTTATCTTGTACAACTACAGGTCGTGTTTTAGAAGTATTTATCTTCCCCATTTTTTTTTTCTTCTCATAATTTCTACTGTAACCATTTGGAATTCAACTTTAATGGTATCCCTTGTACAGACTTGCACCATTTCATTTCAGACTGGCACCATTTCATTTCAGACCAACCAGACATTATAAGAAGAGCTAACATCCATTTTTTATTGATTTGATTGTAAAGAGTATTTGACAAAAGCAAAGATTGGTTTGAAGAGTCAAAAGACGAAGCATCTGTTTATGAGTTACCATAATCAACCTGTTTTAATTGTTTGACCTTCTGGATTAAAAATCTTCCAAAAAAGTAACATATATGTACAACAACAGCTCCTATTTAATAATTTTCCATTTAATAGGACAAACAAGTGCCAATTCGGCAGGAAACTCTATAACTTGAAGAGATACGAGCAACTTAGATTTTATACAAATATGCTAAAATGAAGCTGTCATTAAAAATTGTACAAAAATATCTCCAACGAATAGAGATGATAGCTGACTGAGTATGAAAATCAATCAATAATCTTTAAATTGTAACCAACTTCCATTTGATCCCTTTGGATCTAGGATACGGACATTCTTCTGTAGTCATTTTAATGGTACTAATATATCCTTCTGTAGTCATTTTAATAGTAGTCATTTTAATGGTACTAATATATCCTTCTGTAGTCATTTTAATGGTACTAAGATATCCTTCTGTTGTCATTTTAATGGTACTAATATATCCTTCTGTTGTCATTTTAATGGTACTAATATATCCTTCTGTAGTCATTTTAATGGTACTAATATATTCTTCTGTAGTCATTTTAATGGTACTAATATATCCTTTGTTGTAGTCGTTTTAATGGTACTAATATATCCTTCTGTAGTCATTTTAATGGTACTAATATATCCTTTTGTTGTAGTCATTTTAATGGTACTGATATATCCTTCTGTAGTCGTTTTAATGGTACTAATATATCCTTCTGTAGTCATTTTAATGGTTTTAATATATCTTTCTGTAGTCATTTTAATGGTTCTAATTTATCCTTCTGTAGTTGTTTTAATGGTTCTAATATATCCTTTGTTGTAGTCATTTTAATGGTACTAATATATCCTTCTGTAGTCATTTTAATGTATAAATATATCCTTTGTTGGAGTCATTTTAATGGTATTAATATATCCTTTGTTGTAGTCATTTTAATGGTACTAATATATCCTTTATTGTAGTCATTTTAATGGTATAAATATATCCTTCTGTAGTTATTTTAATGGTATAAATATATCCTTTGTTGTAGTCATTTTAATGGCATTAATATATCCTTTGTTGTAGTCATTTTAATGGTACTAATATATCCTTCTGATACAAAACAACTGAGCTTCAGCATTTTATATTTTTATAAAAGGAACATAGATGCATTAATTAACAGCTTTTCTGATTTACTATACTATTCCTTTTGAAGACTGAATTAAATGATTAACAAACACATCTAACTGAACACTTACCTATGACAATCATTGCCACAGGAATTGCCATGATTATACCAAGCATTATGGTACATCCAACTAAAAATAAAAAAATAGAAACGTTCTCTTAGGAATAACATTTATTCATTTAAAACAGTCATCCAACTGCAAACACCAGACTCAGATCTGCCATCCTATAATATGCTTGCAGGTAAAGACAAAAACCGTTAACTTAAACATAAAATGAACACCAGAATCAAGAGGGTATACCATGAATCTATCACTAATGATTTAACAGCGAATCTGGCTTTACACTGTTTTCCGCTTGATGCATGTTATACTCATTAGAAAAGAGCATGTTTACCATGATCTGTCACTCATTTTGTGTCACAATGAATCTGGCTTTACACTGTTTTCTGCTGGATGCATGTTACACTCATTAGAAAAGAGCATGTTTACCATGATCTGTCACTCATTTTGTGTCACAATGAATCTGGCTTTACACTGTTTTCAGCTGGATGCATGTTATACTCATTAGAAAATAACGAATGTTTACCATGATCTGCCACTCAACCTGGCTTTACACTGTTTTCGGCTGGATAAACATTAGATTATAGATCACATACCATGATATGTCACTTATTTTATGTGACAGTGGATCTGGCTTAACTTTGCTTTCAGCTGGATATACATCAGAACATAGATCACATACCATGATCTGTCATAAATTATGTAATAGTGAATCTGGCTTTACACTGCTTTCAGCTAGAGGCGTGTTCTATAAATTAGAATAAAAAGCATATACTATGAGAGTCACTCAAAAGATAACTGAATCAAAGTTTACACTGTTTGCATTTTAAACACAAACCATTCCAGAACAAAATCCAGTACAGGTATCTGTACTTACAGTATTTAGAGTTATGAAATTTTTTTTCTTGAAGACTAAAAAATAATGAAATTATTTGTTTAAAACAAAAAAAGATATTAGGATCTATAAACAGGTAAACTGGATGATATTCAACTTAATTACATATTTTTCAATGAAAATTAAAGACAGTGACACCAAACATTTAAGTTACGTGATTTCAAGTTGTGTTACCATTTCATGGAATGCAACTGTCTTGTCAGTCAGGGGTTAGCTGTACCCAAAAAAATTAGGATTAGTAGATTAAAAGAATTAAATTTATGTTATAAATAGCTGAAAATTAAAATTATGATTTATTTTGTTACTGGCAATGCAGATAAAAACATTTACGAACTAGAAGAGTATTTTATACAATGAACAGCAAGAAAGTAAGCTCAATTATACATTTAAAAGACAAAGTCAGGGGTCATTTTTCTTCAGGCAATAACCATAATATTTACCTTTCAAATCTGTACAACTGATGATAAAATATTTATTAAGTTTCCTTTCAGTCCATCAAAAACAAAAACTGCATGACTAGTTGCAATAATAAGAGTGTGTGATAGACCGAGTGATTTATAGGTTACTGCATTTGTTTGGGAAAATCTGAATGAGTTTTTTTGATGGAATACTGCACAACCATGGGAGTGCAGTATATCCATCCAACAAAACGAGTTCATATTTTCCCATACAAATGCAGTAACCTTTTTATTATATGCTCATTTTCTTATTCTACCTAAGGCTTAATTATATAGACAAAATAAACTACAAGAAACAAAGTAAATGAATATATGCCATATTCCAAACTAAACACACAAGTGCAGATTCATCATTACACAACAACAACATTATTAATGCTCACATAACTCAGCCCAGATAAATTTGAACTTGTCCCACGCTACACACGAGTTTCAAAAGAAATGGCATTTTTGTCTACTTAAAATTGAAATTTGGATTCATATTGTGAATGAATGCGCATTGCAACAAGTTTTCCATTTGATGTGGAATGAAAAGATTGTGGTATTTTGTCGATTCGACAAAATTGTGTGATCATGGACTGGATTCACCTGTGCAAATTGTACATGAAAAACATCAGATTGAAGCAGCACAATTTCAAAATGTGTAATCAAACTTGAGAATTCATGACACGGCTCATGTAATTTGGATTTGCAGAACTAAAAAGGTACATGTTGAGGAAATTCAGGATGTAAAAATGTAAGTATATTTTTTGACATTCTTATTACCAGCTAAAGAAGGCAAGTTTATACCTTGTCACTTGTATGCTATTTGTAAAGACACTGTCTGCCATCTAATGTATAGCTAGCCTAATTCCAAAACATTGTACCAAAAAGTTAACGCGGAAAGTGCCAAAGCAGCTGGTATGTGCCAGTCCATGAAACATCTGCTTTAGTTCATTCAGAAACAAATTTCATCAACCAAAACAAAAAGCGCCTACTATGCGAGTGTACATGATTAGTTTACAAATCAAAAGTGCTGGCGTCTGCATCCATTGTTTGTTTACACTAGAAAGTAGTTCTTTTATGCATGTGAATGCTATATGTGTATTGTTGCACAAGTTCAGTATCGGGTAATACTGAACAATTCTGACAATGTAAAGTTAACAGAGAAAAAAATGAGTATATAATAATGATTGAGCCATAACGGTATCACACTTTAATGGCGTTGAATATTAATATTTCAAATTTTGGTAGATCAAGTAAGGAGGGAAATAAAGGAGTAAATTGCTTGCACATAAGCATGTCTATATACACCCGAACAAGTCAAATTTCAGGACAGATGTCTTGAACACAGACATAGCGTCAAGGCTGTTATTATTAATGTGCAAAACTGATAGAGCATGAAATGTGAACAATGGACAAAGGATATGAATAGCACATGAAGGCAATATGGATACCAGAGCCCAGCAACATGGAATGAATTGCCCACTGGACTTAGACACAAAGATCCCATTCAAGAGTGCTCTTAAAACTCACTTATTTCAACTGCAAGAACAAACTTAAAGACCTAATAATGTTTCCTACCTTAAATATTTTTAGCATGTTTTTTTTTAATTTATGTTTTCTAATTTCATGGTGTTTGTTTTCTGTAATCATATCATCATATGTGTTTTTTATGTTATAGGTGTTGTCTAATGTTGTAAAGCGCTTAGAGTTTCTAAAGATTAGGCACTATACAAAGTCCTCATTATTATTATACGAATGTGTGCAAAATTGTAAAATACTGAACAATTCTGACAATATAAAGTTAACAGAAAAAAAATGAGCATATAATAATTGAGGATTACTATATACCTTTGCATACAACTTTAGTTGGAGTACAAAATATTTTATATACCTCTGTAAATATATATAACTCAGGTGGGGGTATAAAAAATAGATTTTAATTTCCCTTAACTTACAGTTCCACATATTATCAAAACACTTCCCCTACCTTACATTTCCATATATTATCAAAACAATGTACCATAACTATTGTTAAAAAATTCAAACAGCCCGATGCCCTATGCCTTTCTAATTTTAGAACGGGCCTATCATGTATTCTAAGTGAGATGCCTATCTGGCTTGTCCCAAAAAATTCAAATTTGCATGAGGAAACTCGGATCCTGCTGAAACATGTGTAAATGTATTTTCAAGATGTTGACACACATGCATCATGTGGAATTTCAGTCAGGGCTTGTGAGTTTATTTTAGTCACCAGTCCTGGGCCTGAGTCTAAACTTTTGTTGTCTCGATAACTTACATTTCATATATTATCAAAACAATTTACCACAGGCAAGTATTATTAAAGCATTTTCTCAAACTAATCATGAACAGGTTTTTTATTAACACATTAACCCCTGGTAACAAGTTTAGGAGGAAGTAGCCTACTGCCGAGCTCTGTAGTATCAAGGTCATGTATGATACACTAAAGTGGGTGGTATTATAGAAAGGTAGTCAGATCTAGCTCTATAATGATCCCAAAAAATCTGGAATTTCTAGTTGCACTACAAAATACAGAGGGAAAAACATCATTTTTTGACCCGATTTTTTTCTACCAAAATTTTGCCATTTGTCGGAATCTGATTCTGTGTCCAGATTTTAGACCTTTTGGTCTCAGATCCAAGGCAGACTGGTATGAGCTGCAGACTGACAGATGAACCTTTGCAAAAAGTAGGATAAAATGGGCATCAGAAATAAAGAGTGGTCTCAATACAAAAATAATGTGGTTGTTAAGCAACAACAAAAAGATAGAAGAAAAAAAGAACTCCAACTTTTACCCTTCTGCTCATGTGTGAGCCAAATAACTAATGAAAAAGGATGTTTCTAACACAACTAGGCAGTATGTTATTGGAAGATCATGTGGAAGTTGGTGTTTTAGGATGTATTCAGAAATAGCTTTCAAGATGTGCTTCCTACTCGAATTTCAGACGAAAACAACAAAAACCTCCAGGGGTTAATGTGTTAAGCATTCTGTAAAATAGTGTCAATCTAGACATTTTTTTCTCATTAGTTTTTTTACAAGTAATTTTTACACCTGCTTCCTCACAAGAAGGTTTGTTTTAATGTGGTCATAACCAAAATAGAACACTCCCTCATTATATCGTCCATGATAACTGTGGAGTATACTGTGTCATTGTGAAGCCATCATATAATGATGTATATTATAAATAGAATCTAATTTTAATATATAGATATTAAAAATAAGAACCATGATGATATCCACCAAACAAAAGAAAACAGGCAACAATAAAGGTTGTTATAGTATGTGTTGCTGCAGTGTTTGATATCTAATTTTATTAATCAATGTTATTAATCTGACTGATTTCCATGTGGTGTTTTCGTTGATGTGTGTGATAAATTGAAGCTCAAACTAATAAGCCCTGTGATTCATCTTCACTACACAATGGTCATCGATCCATTGTTCTACCAAAATGATATGGAATAGAGTGGAATCATCTTTGCAACATGGGGGACACTGATCCATTGTTCTACCACAAAGACATAGAATAGAGTGGAATCATCTTTGCAACATGGGGGACATTGATCCATTGCTCTACCACAATGACATGGAATAGAGTGGTTTCATCTTTGCTACACAATGGTCATTAATTCAAATTGTTCTACCACAATGACATAGAATAGAGTGTGACATGGAATAGAGTGGGTTCATCTTTGCTACACTGGTCATCGATTCACATTGTTCTGATACAATGACATGGAATAGAGTGGATTCATCTTTGCTACACAATGGTCATCGATTCACATTGTTCTAATACAATGACATGGAATAGAGTGGATTCATCTTTGCTACACAATGGTCATCGATTCACATTGTTCTAATACAATGACATGGAATAGAGTGGATTCATCTTTGCTACACGAGGGTCATCGATCCATTGTTCTACCACAATGATATGAATAGAGTTGATTCATCCTTGCAACATGAGGGTCATTGATCCACATTGTTCTAACAATGACATGGAATAGAGTGGATTCATCTTTGCTACACAATGATCATTGATCCACATTGTTCTAACACAATGACATGGAATAGAGTGGATTCATCCTTGATACACAATGGTCATCAATCCACACTGTTCTACCACAATGATATGAATAGAGTTGATTCATCCTTGCTACACGAGGGTCATTGATCCACATTGTTCTAACACAATGACATGGAATAGAGTGGATTCATCCTTGATACACAATGGTCATCAATCTACATTGTTCTACCACAATGACATGGAATAGAGTGGATTCATCTTTGCTACACAATGGTCATTGATCCACATTGTTCTACCACAATGGCATGGAATACAGTGTATTCATCTTTGCTACATGAGGGTCATCGATCCACATTGTTCTACCACAATAATAGGAATAGAGTGGTTTCATCTTTGCTACATGAGGGTTATCGATCCATTGTTCTACCACAATGACATGGAATAGAGTGGAATCATCTTTGCTACATGAGGGTCATCGATCCATTGTACTACCACAATGATATGGAATAGAGTGGATTCATCCTTGCTATATGAGGGTCATTGATCCACATTGTTCTACCACAATGACATGGAATAAAATGGATTAATCTTTGCTACACAATCGTCATTGATCCACTGTTCTACCACAATGCCATGGGATAGAGTGGAATGATGATTCTTGGCTAGTGAAGATATGTTTGCTTCTGTTAAAAGTTATGTATTTTCAGTTCCCAAGTAGTAGTAGATTGTGTCAGTCAGATAAGTTTAGGCAAAATTTACAGTGTGTATCATAATGTATCATACAATGAGTATCATAATGTATCCTACTGTCAGAGCTCTAAAATTAGCATTTTTGAAATAAATTCATATTCGAACACAAAAAGGTAAATTAAATAAAGTTGAATAACACAAGTACTCTTTCATCCCTAGTAGAGGTACACATTGATATATTCTCTATCTTGAGAAATTTACATTAAATGATGATTTTACCTGTTATTTTAATATTGCTCATTACACAAAGAAACGACCATTTTCTTTATTACCTCTTAGCCCACTACTTATCAGCTAAATTTTTAAACTGAAACAAATTATGTTTTTGTGTCTTCAAAGTTACTTGTTTGAATTATTTTTAAAGGCTATTAATCAAGATTTGTTTTCTCACCTTACAAAATGTTACATGACTAAATAAATACATTACACATATCTGTGATTAATATTAATATATTGCATCTTTTGAACTCACTGATCAATACAGTAAATGTAAATAATAACAATGTATTTCTGTTTTTATCAGAAGAGATTTTGATACTATAATCCTTTCATTCATAACTAACTATGGAAGTCTAGGGCAGCTAGGTAGCTTTACTGGGCCAATCAGGTATGGTGACCTTTGTTATTACCATAATTGCAAATTTTATCAGCCAATCAGATAAAGTTGTTTACATTCACATCTGGGAGACCGAGCAGTATGGATGAAGAGTGTGCCAAACGATTTGATTCACTTTCAACTTTGTAAAAGCTGTATTTCCACTGCCTAATTCAAAGGTCACCAGAACATGACTCCTAAGTGGTCGATGTCAGATCTTCAAATAGGACAGTGGAAATCTTATTTTGATCCGATTGCTGAGATTAGAGATATACATGAGGCAACTAATGTGAACACAGCTTCAAATCTAAATTGTGCATGGACAATATTAACGATGCTATTTTTGATGAGTATGGACAGGCTGGGCCTAATTTAAAATTGAAAACTTAATAGCAGAATTCAATAAATATTTTGCACTGAAACTTACGCTTCCCCATATTTATCCAGGCAGAAAAGATCATAGTTCAGGGATGGTGTTTTGCTACCTAAGAGAAAAGAGCTGGACAGATATTTAAATGAATGAGTAGAGAGAACCTGTACATTTTCAGATGCTTATAAAACTGAAGATGAAATGTTTTTCTCTGAATTGCAATACACACACCTCTCCATGATAAATCACAGACATGCCAACCCTTACAATTTTGCCATAAGCCTTACGAAGATTACCATTAAAATATGGACTTATGGCATAAAAGCACAAACTACAGGTATTAAAATGATCATTGCCAAAAAAAATCTGGAAATTTTGTTTATCCGTATTTGATTTGGATCTGGGTTTCATATCAGAATTAGTGATATTAGTCAGGACCCAGACTAACTTTATAGCGGTTCCTCAGATGCTTTAAACTGCACCTATTTGTTCATGTGAAGTGTCTCATGATCAAACTGTTGATTATAAAAAAAAAACATTTTTAAAATTGTGTCCAGCAAGTGATTCATGTTTAAGACAAATGGGAAAATAAGCCTCTTGAAAATGTTAATACTCAACAGAGAAGAATACAAATATTCAAATTCTTGTGAATAAAAGCCAGAAGGGACAGAATTATATTTATTGGACATCATATGTCAATTTGAGTATGACTTGTGGTGGGAGATATGATTGCCACTGTAATGTGAAATGGAAAAGGAATGTCCAAGAATTACGTCAAGTTGAGAGACAGCAACAAGCCACTGAACTACATAGGGTTCAGAACTAAAGACTGTGCAACTGTACTAGTGGTAAATAAAGCCAACTGTATTTTTAGAAACCTTTTAGTTGAACATAATGTTTATCGTTACTGCATGTTTCGAATACCAAACTTTTAATTTTGTTTTTCAGCTGTACAATAGCAGTTTATGATATTTTGTTACACCTTACTAAAAACTGGTCAAACTTAAGGAAACAAAAATCAACTGCCTTACTGAGATGAACTTCTCAGGGTTTGGCAGGTCTGGAATCGATTCTCACGATAATGAATATTTAATCTTGTCACATTTGAAAAATGTATAAAATTGTTCAGATTTTACCCTAGAAAGATTATAACACAATGCTTGGGATCCAAAGAATATCATCACAATATAACCGAGATCACATTAACAAATTTTCCAAACACTTCTCCACTGAAATTGTGTATTGAAATCTCTGTGTCATCAGTTTTAACTAACCCACTGATCATATATTGTTTGTTTTGTTTGCTGGGTTTCATCAGAAATCAAATATACTTGTTTTGAATTGTATACATGCCTATATGGCAGAAATGGTGCAAGGTGATTAGTTAAATATACACACTGACAATGACTATACTAGATATAAGAAAAATCATGCAAAAAATAATGAAAATGATATGCAAATTACATTCTTTTTATTGATACAATTTACCATAAAGTATTGATAGCTTTTCTTATTTTCCTTAACAAATATAACACTGCAATATGTTTTTAAAAATGTCATAAGTTAAGGCAACATTAAATGCAGTGCTACATTTTACCTGTATATGATCATGTTAAAATTACCACATCATATGTCAAGCTATTTACAATGTTTGGTGGACACATAAAATATGCATAAAATTGGCACATATGTTCAAGTCTGTTAGTTGCTTACAATTATACTAGAATTACAAAGCACAAACTTTCAGCATCACAAATCTTACTTGTTCCAATAATAATGGTACAGAATTTCTTTGCAAATTCAATATTTCCATGAGATTCGGCACGTGCTGACTTCATCCGACCATACAAGGAGTCATATGTTGGAGGTGGATCTGTGGATAATAAGAATCAAATTTAAATTACAAGTCAAATTTAAATTCTTTTACGTATGAGGTATGGTAACATTAGTTTGTGTGTGTGTGTGATTTAGATTTTTAACATAGCTATAACATTTTTTCAGTCAGTATGGTTTTGATAAAGTTTAACAGATACCATATCTTTCAGCTGAATCGACCAGCCCCCAAACTACATTTACAATTTTGGGAGCACTAAATAATGATATCTTTGCAAGTAAGGTCACCCTTTCTTTCAACAAACTTATTCGTCTGGTCCCCTGGTTTTATTTTGGGAGAAAATTCTGTTTATCTTTTCTTATACCACGTTTATATTATTTTGCAGTAATACATATCAGTTCCCAAATGTCAGATCCCTCATGTTACCATACAGAACCGCACCAGTAACCTAGTGGTTAGAGCGTCCGCCTCGGATGCGGGAGGTGGTGGGTTCGATCCCCTGCTGAGTCATACCAAAGACTTTCAAAAATGATACCTACAGCTGCCTCGCTTGGTGCTCAGCATTAAGAGGTTAGTGTTAGGACTGGTCGGCCTGGTGTCAGGATAATGTGACTGGGTGGGACATCATGCTACATGCCTGAGGCATGAAGCCCCAGTGCTAGACATCACCATAAACTGCCACACTGAAGACATCGTAGCAATATGACTGAAAAATTGGTAAAGCTACGTTAAACATCCAAATCACACACACATTTCATGGTATGCATCATGTGTTACAGTGGATTATAATATGAGATAAAAACTCATTTCACAGTATGCATCATGTGTTATAATGGATAGTAACACGAGACCAGACTAAGTTCATGGTATGAATCAAGTGTTATAATTGATGATAATGTTGGGACCAAACTCATTTCATGGCATGCATCATGTGTTATAATGGATGGTAACATGAGACCAGACTCATTTCATGGTATGAATCAAGTGTTATAATGACTGATAATGTTGAGACCAAACTCATTTCATGGTATGCATCATGTGTTATAATGGATGGTAACATGAGACCAGACTCATTTCATGGTATGCGTCATGTGTTATAATGGATGGTAACATGAAACCAGACTCATTTCAAAGTATGCATTATGTGTTATAATGGATAGTAACATGAGACCAGACTCATTTCATGGTATGCATCATGTGTTATAATGGATAGTTACATGAGACCAGACTCATTTCACAGTATGCATTGTGTGTTATAATGGATGGTAACATGAGACCAGACTCATTTCAAAGTATGCGTCACGTGTTATAATGGATGGTAACATGAGACCAGACTCATTTCATGGTATGCATCATGTGTTATAATGGATGGTAACATGAGACCAGACTCATTTCATGGCATGCATCATGTGTTATAATGGATGGTAACATGAGACCAGACTCATTTCACAGTATGCATCGTGTGTTATAATGGATAGTTACATGAGACCAGACTCATTTCATGGTATGCATCATGTGTTACAGTGGATTATAATATGAGACCAGAATTGTTTCATAGTATGAATCATGTGTTATAATGGATGGTAACATGAGAAATGACTAAATCTAGAAGTCAATAACAGGATTCACTAAATGAATCATTCCACTTGTTAAAATTACAAAGGTTTGGGGTCTGTGATCATTATTCATGTCATTTGTACATTGATCAGACTTGGCTGATGGTGGATACCAAGGATAACAAATGAAATTGGGAATTCAAATCGGCTAAAACATCCACCCTGCCAATATTAATGTGAAATGAACAGTGTACACAAATTACAACCTTTTTCAATTAAATCAACAACAGTGAAACAGAATGATAACGGCCTAGTCAGATTTTTACTGAGCATTTTAGCATGCATTAATTCTGTAATAAATATATGACACTTAATGAAAATAGATGACACGTTTAACAAGCCCTTATTTGGACTATGTCATATAATTACTTATGGTAACAAAATAAAAATAATGGTCCTACCTTGTGACAAAAAAAAAAACAGAAACAGCAATGGCTAAAATGCAGTTGGAAAGAGGGAGCTATGGTAAACAAATTTACAAGCTAGGATCTGCTTGCTTTGGATGAATAATTAAAGATAAAAGTGACAGTAAGCATGATATGTACCAAGTAAGAACTATTGAGTTATTGGAAGTCTCATGCTGCCATGTGGCCTATGGATTGGACAGTCCCAAAATTGCAGTATGACGTTATTGAATTCATGGTTAAAATCTAGCTTTAGAGAACCAAACGAACGCCCATTTCTTTTGTGGAGGCAATATCAAATAATTGTACTGCATGAATGAGACTGATTTTTTCCATTTGCTGAGCATGTTTTCACAACAATCAGTGCTTCAAAAGTAAGTTTTCCTTTCAAATTTCAGCCACTATTTTATCAGGGTACAGCTGTAAAAAGGAATTGGCCATTGTTTGGACTAGTCTAGTTACTGTTCCTCCCTGGCTACTGAATAAACCAATAAGTAAGATGTGGTTTCTTTTCTAAAATATTTTTTTTACATTTGTGGTAGCAGCGTGATGCTGCCTTCCAGGCATGCATCAGAAATTTAGCAAAGTGTCAACGGACGATAGAGATGCAGGTTTTCTGGTCTGATGACAGTGATTATTACAGAAAATGTGAGTGTTCTGAAGGATTTAAATATGAGTAAAAAGAAGAGGAATTTTTCTTACCATCCACATACAAAGATCAGTCTTTGTAAATATATTAATTACTAGCGAGCGGTCAAAAATTGGACGAAAGATAGATTATGAGATAATGCCTCATCCAGTTGATCTCCATTACTAGAAATGTCAACAACAAAAAAGCAGATATCTCACAACATACAGTGCTCATGCTAGATGTCAAGATAAGCAGATTATGATATAACAATGCACTGTTTAGATGGTTTGTCAATATGGACAAAGAATTTCTTTATGTAACAACAGATAAATGTCAGCCCATTTTATATCCGTTTGCGGCTTCCATTCATGGGGCCCCTGAATTTCTCCACTCCAAATCAATGGTTGTATATACAAGTTTAAACAGCCAACAATGTCACCAATTAAAAAAACTGTCTGATAGTATATTTTGCTGTCAATGAGGGAAAAAAAATCCAAGTTTGTGACATTGGCGAAGCCCTATTAGATCCCAGAATAAACATTTTATGTCATTTTTCGTACTTTTAAGAAGAAAAAACTACTTTATTATGTATGAGAAAAATACATATAAAATTTCAGAAGCCATGCGATGATCATCTTGTAATATTCATACATAATCTCTTCCCCAAAATGATAATAAACTTTTTACGTTTTCTTTGGGTACAAGAAAAATACATGTAGGTGAAATTTTGGAAGCCAGACCACGACCATGTTATATCCAAATTCATGTTATAATGAAGCAATGCTATAGTGAGGTCACACTGTACCAATAATTTTACTTTTTGGAAAATTCAGAAATATAAACATAACACAATTTGATATCAATCATAGCAATGCATTGCAGTTTACTGACCATCAGTGAACAAGAGCTGGTTCCTCTTAAGTTTGACAGATGGTGAATTTACCAATTAAATCTCAAATACTTTATATCAACACGTTTTGGGACACAGAAAAGTTTAAACTGTTTTATGTACATGTATATCTTAGGACAAGAAAAATAATTTTACTTTTGTCCAAAGATTAACAGCCATTATTGTCCTCGACAACATAAGCCAGTCTCTACTATACAAATGTTGAAGGCAAATTATACAATTTTTCGAAGACATTATAGCTTACCCAAAGGAAAATGTTGGCCGGTTTGATCATAGTTGGGTGGAGCTTCAACATCCTGCTGATAGCCGAGTCCAGTGGATGAATATGGAGGGGGTGCGGATTGAGCCTCCTATTGAACATAAATAAATACATGCATAAACTGGAACCTTTATCTTTGATAATTAAACATAACCAGTAAAGATTATGCCTCTGTACATCTTATCTACATTAAAAAGGTTTTAAATAAAACAGGATAATATATGGGCATAGGAGTTTTTGTCTTGTGATTCTATGACAACACCCCAATGCTTTTTATTATAGTACCGCTCCGGTGGCCTAGTGGTTAGAGCATCCGCCTTAGATGCGGGAGGTCGTGGGTTCGATCCCTGGCCAAGTCATACCAAAGACTTACAAAAATGGTACTAACAGCTGCCTCGCTTGGCGCTCAGCATTAAGAGGTTAGTGTCAGGACTGGTCGGCCCGGTGTCAGGATAATGTGACTGGGTGGGACATCATGCTACATGTCTGTGGCATGATGCCCCAGTGCTAGACATCACTATAAACTGCCACATTGCAGACATCGTAGCGATATGACTGAAAAATTGGTAAAGCTATGTTAAAAATCAAAATCACATCACATTTTTATTATAGTATATACTTACTTTTAAGTCAAGTCCAACTCCAAGGTGCACAGATACAGGTCTTACTTTGCATTATGTGCCTGGAGATCTGGATCTATGCAGATTGTTAGGAGTAATCATTTAACATTTAACCTTGATCCGCTGGTGCATTATATAATGGCAGATCAGGTTTATGTTGTTTGCAGTTGGACTTGACTTGTGAGTACATGGAGTACATATTCTACCCGCATCCCATTTATCTATGGTCGCAAAGTGAAATCTGACAGGTATACTACATGTCCTAGTATTATCAATATATTCAAAGTTGGTCAAAATATATTCATAAGTGTTACTACAATTTTTATATATCTGATCTCTAATCCCCTATCAGGGACCCAATGGGTTTCGAGTCTCACTTTCTGATTATATTCGTTTACAAATAATGAATAGAAACTTTGTTTAGTATTAACAGTATATAAATAATGATGCTAGATCCAAAAATTTCCTCTGACCCGATGGTCCAGTTCCCTGAGTAGCAATCAGCTGTATGGAAGCATTTATTTCAACCACCTTTGGTCCCATGGAAGGAAGATATTATGATAGGGTTCTTTATGCTTTTTTTAGTTTCTAATAAAAATATATAACATAAAAGGCTTTGTCCACATAATGACATCTTTCAAGCAGTCAAAAAATTCCCAATTGAATTACCTAATTCCCCAGTAGTGCAATGCCAATGAAGGACTGTTAGAAGTTATTTGACTTCCCACAGATAAAAGATTTGCCAGTTTCTTTACAAAAGTCTTCATTTTTACAGCTGTCTTTATTTTAATCTTTGTTGTCTTTTTGGCTAAGTGAGCTGTAAAATTCTGCCTTCAGTGTAATAATCTCAGTGAGTTGATAATGTAATGTACAGTGAGTTTAGTTTTGGTCGTAAAATTAAACTATGAGGATTACTGTCAATTATCTTTTGAGTATCCAGAGTGGTTTTTGGTCAGCATTCTTTGCGAATGTGTTTTTGAAAACATCCAGGAACAATCTCACCTGAGATGTCTCAGATGCGACTTCACAATGGGATTGATAAGGTACAGTAAATAACAGTCAGAGGTTAAAGAAAATATAATGGCAGCTAGACTGAATAGAGAAATTGCCTTGGCTGAGAATGAAAGAGAACAATGTCGGAAATATAGCTGCAGTTAGTTCCTGGCATGCAGGTTGCAGAAAGGCAAACTTTTGTTAACTTAAGTACCATTTTGCATTTCTCTGCATTTACCCAGAGAGATGAAACTGGATCATGTACACACTGTGGCAGAGAGGATTTATGTCATGGAGTTAAGATAAGAATTGAAACAATCTGACATGAAACGAGTTCATAAGAATGAAACAATGGAAAAAGTGACTGTCGAAATATTGGACAGATTAATATAAATATAAAGGTTTTGATATGTTATATGGGAATTAACTTTTGATTTCATATTAATAATAAATGCAATGAAATTAAGTAAATCAAAATTTCAGGTATGTTACCTTCCAGAAATGAAAAAATTTCATTTGAAACCATTTTTTTTATTTTATCTTTGTAATAAGTATCTATTAAATGAATTGTTATTTATACAAAACACAATTTTCATATTTACTAAAATGCCCTGAGAGTATGTGTTTGTCCCTTCTTCTCCAATGTTTTTCTTAACTTAAGTACAGCATACATACACATTTAATGAAAATAGATCTTTTGCAACAAATATTACAAATACAGATCCATTTTCTTTGACTATTTATCCACCTCTCCAATGCAGATACAGAAAATCTCTGTGTAACATATTATTTAGAACCTATATTGAATACATTTTACACTAAAAATGTTAAATTGTTGTATTGCGTAAAGTACAGATCAGGACATAACTGATTCTTACGATGAGGCTGGGACTCGATTTGACTGGAGATGAGCAGGACTTTCCTACCCATTTCTGGAGTCCTGGACAAATGATTCTCAAGTTTCAAAATGAAGGGAAATTACTGCAAAATGCACATTGGAGGAATTATGCTTGAAAATTTAGACAGGGGAGATAATAAGCACAAAATTATGAATTCTATTAACTAGGAAAATATAACTCAAAGTAGGCTTTTCATCTGGAATATAAAATGTACAAAAACTGAAGTGATTACCTGAGTTACAACATTATAGTTTAACCTATTAAAATAAAACAAAACCTTTAACTCTGCCAAAATGTTAAGAAACTGATCATTATTTAATAGTAAAATCATTAAACTGAGAAGAGAAAAGGAATATTTCTTATTTCACTCTGGGAAAGAAAGGTACTGGGCTACCTTAGTCCTATGTAAGACACAGAAGATGTTGATTTTATTTAGGTGCTATGTCTTACAATCCAAATAACAGCTGTGTATAGTGTGTTCCGATGTCAACAACATCGAAATGAGTAATCAAAGTTTCAGGAACATCTCACAAGCTTGGCAGCCTATATCGACACGCTTCCACTAATTTATATGTAATTAATATATCTACTGTGCTGTCTTTTTCCAGGTGGAATGAAAATATGATACTAGCAAATGGACGCATTTTCACATTCCTTTGAATCTGTTGCAATGCGACAGTAGTCAAGGTATGCCAAAGTAAATTCAAGTAGGTACATGTTGGGGATATGTTTCTTGAATGAAAAGAATCATTACTTACAGTTCTAATAGGCATAATATATTTTTATTCATTTTGTTAAACAATAATATTTCAACTTAAGCTGGCTTCGGCATTCCCAGCTTTCATCCCTTTCCAGCCAACTAAAATGTAGGCCAACGAAACTTGAAACTAGGTCCATATTTTTGGTGAGATTTGAATTTATTAGAGAAAAGACATCAGAGTAAATAATGTCTGACTAAAACATTATGACTTTAATTTGTAGAAAAGTGTCATTATATTAGTTGTCAGTTGTTTGAAATATTCCTGAAAATTTGAAACACACTACACAGTGCCTATAGTTTGGGCTGAAAGACCTTGACGCCCACAACATATATATCAGCGTCAGGTCTTACATGTAGGACTCTGGGCTAGATTAAATTTTTTGGAGAGATCATAATTGGACACAAAACATGCTATTTTGGGTTTAATGCCATTTTTCAACACAAAATATATGGAGACCAGAACAACATACTAGATGAACGATGGGAGACATTATATTGACCAATCGGAGTTGTACTCTACACATTATAGATTTATATCCCGTTGTACCCGTACTGAGTAAGCCATGATATGATTACGAGTCCCAGTGGTTTTACCCGTTGTGCAATGTACCCATATAAAATTACTAAAATAGCAAAATATTATCCCGGTCAAGTCATACGATACCCGCATAGAATAAATCATGACTGCGTGTTGTCTCAAATGTCAAAAGAAAAGAAAGTCTTTCTCGTATTTAGAAGAAAATACTTTGGATCGATTAAATTTTATCGATAACTCATTTTCAGTTAAACATCGCAATTGAATGTTTGAATACAATATAAACAAAAATACTCCTGTCATCTTCTATGTCATTTTGGAAAGTAAATGAGAAAATATTCCAATGCATAAAAAGTGATAAAATACATATAAGCCTAAACAAATGTATATAACAGACCATTTCCTTCTTATCAAATGACGCCATGTTCACGATTTGCTATAACGATGCTAAAAAAAACATAGACTGGTTGCTCATTTATTGAACCGACTTTTGTTTGCACATCTAGCCGGATATTCGTCAGCCAAAGACTTACTAATTTTGGAAGTATCAATACGATTACCACTTTTCAACATCGCTGTTAAGAAAGAGTAACGACGTAATATTTTTCAGTAAATGAATTGCAAATGAATTTTAATATATACGACGCAATGGGATGGAACAAGATTTGACCAAATATCGTCACATTTACCCCCTCGTGGAAGAGCGCAGGTATTTCGATCATATTCGATTTAATGGGGGCAGTAATGTAGAGGGACATATGAATATTGATGTAAAATTTATCAAAACATCGATTGTAAATATAGTTTTTAGATGACGAAGTGCAAAATGTACAATGTTTGTAAATCAATCTCCTCGTAGAAGTGGGATGATACTTTCTTTTTCTCTTTGGAAAAATTAAGGCTGTCACTTATCACTTTATACTAATTATTCCCATTCCCAAAATAGCGTCGTGTACTTATTTCCTTCGAATTCGCCTACTATAACGATATTTATATATTAAAAAAATATATGATCGAATTGTTGGTTAACCTTAAACACAAGATAACAACTGCTACATGTGAAACCGAAAGTATTTGTAATGTTCGGATTGTGCCATTATCAGGCAAAAAACTTGGAAGACATTTACCACGGTTTGATACCGAGACTTTTTCTTTTGCGTTCTCCTGATTTAAAGAGGAGAGTGCAACGCAAGGAGCATGAGAAGCAGAGGACTAATTTCTTTACGAAAGAGTCGAAGTGATTCACTAGCATCCTTAAGAGACGAAGATGAATCGAATGGGATTGGCTGGTTAGCTGCTACATTAAGTTGGAATATCAACGGTGGAGGAAACGGTGAAAACCTGGACTGCAAGCGAGTGGATGAGTGTGCATTGGCAGACCCCCGGTGCTATAGAACACGAGAAAAACACGCAGATCGTCGAAATTTCAGCAAGTATACATTTATACCATGATGAGTTGACGGCCAAACGTTTCAGTGAAGCAACCACTGTAGTCACACAGCAAATGAGAGAAACGGTTGAAAGCCCACGCCCGAGGATATGTTGCAGGACGTCGAGAGAGAATGCGTCAATTCGGACACGGTTGGCTTTGCAACAGCTTCTGCAACAACATTTTATCGGAGGTAGTAAGCCTCGACATGGTCTACTGATACTAAATCAGATTCGTGTGCATGGTAGCAGCAGGGAGCGGCAGAGAGGGCGAATCCCACAAACTATGTCGCTTAACAGAGCCTTCTATCGAGAACATTTTAGATAGAGCAGTTCTTTTCACAAAATAAACCCTCCATTCAGAAAACATGACAAAATAGGCTTTCTCTGCTGACTTGAATGGTTATCTCATGAAAATATCTACCTATACAACTATTTCTGTTAATACAAGGGTCTATCTTGCGAAAACACTCGGTATTGTTCCGCTCTCTCTGCTGCTCTGTCTTACATAAATCACGTCTGTGTTTTTGTGTCTGCCCCTGGAAAATATCCTGGCAGGGTTTGCCTGTCGTCGCCCTCTCTGCTGCTCTCTAGTTAAAAATTGTATCTAATCCGACTCGAGGATATAAATTAAAAATTACTTATACCAAATAATGGTACACTCAGAATCTTACACAGCCCCGTTGTCTAGGGAGCGAGCAGAAGCACTTAAAAAATATATACCGGTGAAGGAAATGTTCAAAAAAGATGTGCAATTACAACAACAAGCACAAGTTGAGTATGCAACTGAAGCAAAAGAATTATTTAAACCCGTGACTGCAATTACTGAAAAGGTTTTAACTGCTATTGGGGGGCCAGAAGAAGGAAAAAGTCTTATTCAAGTATTGCGGGAAGAATCCGCGTTGCAACCTGCTAGACGAATCGAAATTTACTCCCGAGGGTATAAAGCGAATTGATGAATTTGAATTGACAGATGCCCATAGCAGTTATGATTTTGGTAGGTTTGCTGCCGAAAATTTTCCGCGACGAGATCAATATTTAAAACCCGAGTATGTTAAAAGTGCAAAGAAAGATACTTGGGGTGATTGATTGTATAAAATAGCTACAAACGACTACACCATAGACAGAACAGATGTTGGTTATCCATTTTTTGCTAATGGAATAAGCGACTACAATAAAGAACAACGAGAACAGCAAAAACAGGAAAAAAGAGCGCGTCAACAGCAACTGGTGGAAAAACGAGAACAGCAAAAAATAATACGAGAGCAAAAACAACAAGAAAAAAGTTAGTACAAGCGCAAAAACGACAAGCAAAACGACGTCAACCTTCCCCTGTGCGACAGCCTGAAATAGACCTTTCACTTCCTGCGCCGTTGGAACAGACAGAGAAAAAAAAAACGAGGAAGACCCAAGAAACCATCACGGTCGATAACAGTGCCACATGCAGATGTGCCCGATCCATCTCCGTCGCCAACATCTGATGTTTCGGGAGTAGCTTTTGCTAATCCTGAACTGGATGAATCTTTTAACCAATTACTTGAAGAGCTTGGTAAACAGGAGGAGGAGGGGTGTAAAAAATCTCAGCCACCACCCACTGGCAGTGGTTATGGAATTCCTTGCCCTGATAATATTTTCAATGATGTGTCTCGGCTAGAAGTTCTCATCGGAGGAAGACGTGCCGGAAACAACTCGCCGGAAATAACCAATGAGGCCTCTGATATTTGCCGGAGATTATTTCAAGGTGGCATCATGGATGCTCATGTGTATCAAGACTTCGTTGATGAGCTCGTTGATAGTGACTAGGGTCACCGTGACTAAGGTTACCGCGATTAGACACATGGCAATAGCATAACATGGTCATATATAACAGGCACACAACCGCGCAGTAAACTCACGATTACCAATTTATGGAGCAACTTACGGAGACGGGCTTGGCGATACAGCTCAGCGATTATTTGCAGGATTGGCACCAAAGTTGGGTCCTCTTGCAAAACGGCTATCTATGAAAGCCATTAATATTGTTGGCGAAAAAGCCCCCGGTGCAATTGTTGGCGCTGCTGGCAAAGCACTCTCGGCAATCAAAGACAGAATAGCGCGACTAATGATACGTAAACCTCAAAGTGTGCCGGTGAAATTACCAACCACCGAAACCCGACGCGGGCTAAGACTTCCAGGAACTCCACCATCATGGTACCCAAAACGGTTTTGAAAATCGTTAACGATTTTACACCGATGTCCAATTTTGATTTGCTCGATGCTGTTAAACAATTGCGTATAAAGAATTTCAGAGGCGTCAATTACCACAACAACCGAATAATCCAGAAACCGGAATTATTAATCTTGATAACAGCGATGGTCCAGGAACTCACTGGGTTGCTTACGCGATCGATCCACGTGGAATTATCTATTTTGATTCGTATGGGTTAGCACCGCCAGTTGAATTTCTCCGATATACAAAAAACATCCCCCTGTCAAAGACAACGACGAAAGTTTGGTATTTAACACTACCAACACAAACACTAACCGATCCTCCGATATGTGGCCAGCAAGTATTGAATGTTCTTGATGCAATATCAGCGTCAACCAAACCACCTCACAAAGTCGTGCACGAGTATACCATGGGTCGATTTAAACAGTTTCCTATCAAATAATGGTTGATATTTACGGAAGATCTCTTCTCAACAGAAAAGTAAAGCGCACCGACGTGGATTTATCAAAATATGCGACCAGAGATGAAATCGATAATCTTTTAAGTCTGACCGGGATAGACCCAGATGAGGTTGTTATTTTTCAGGACCGGCATGGAAAACTAAAAACCAGCGATATCAAATGGCATGAAATAATTCGTAGGGTTATTGGAGCTACTTCGGGTAACCTTCCTGTGTTCACTGACAGCGGAAAAATCAGAGATTCGCTGATATCAATCACGGCGTTTCGGGATGATACGCAAAAAGCTGCAGGGGAACGTGTAAAAAAGACCGGTGATACAATGACAGATGACCTCAATCTCAACGGTAACAAAATAACCGCGTTAGCGAATCCAACATCGCTGGAAGATGCCGCAAACAAACAATATGTTGACACAGGCACTAGCACCATTGACTGTAAACTAACAACGTTGCGGGTCGAGTATGATGTTCACGTGGGTGCTTTTACAAGATTTCGAAGAAACTTTCAAAAAACCGAAAAAACCGATGATGCCACGGATAAGTTCTTTGGAACTCCTCCCGTCATCGACATAAAACTTTCTGATATCAAGACCAACATTGACACGATCAAACAAACTCAGCAGTATATCGTAACGGGGATTCCTGAGATCGTTAAAAAAACCAGTTTGATTAAAATCCCACCTGGAGTTACTCCTGGGCATTTTACCAACATAGTGTACACGGTATCATCTGGATTTGCAACATGGTCTGAACAAAATAATACGTTCAAATACATCGCAACAGCCACTGGCGTGTACAGGTTTTCTGTGTTCAGTGCTGCAAAATTTGAGATTTTTTCAACAAAATATACCTGGCGACATTCCACCGATAAGTTTTCCGGGGTTGTGACTGTTTTATTAAACAAGGGAACCGAAGAGGATTTTATGTTGGTATCAGCTGATGAGACATTAAACGCAACATCTTACTGGTGGTGTTTGGAATTTGTAGCTGAAACGCCTCAATTGTTTACTGCGTAAAATAATAAATTGGCCTTAACGGAGTCTACAGCGCAACAATATAGGTACGATCAAGTACGCGAATGGCAGTCAGAGTTAAAAAATACTATTAACAAATACACAGTAAAGGTAAAAAAATACAAACGGCGTGTGATCGTGTTAGACACATTAGTATATTCGGTATCCGCGATAGTTGCATCTACTGGAGTATTATTATCAGCGTTGACACCAGTGACAACTGCAATCGCGGTCACAATTACAGTTTCAACATCAACGACAATTGCAGGAGTTGCTAATATTATCGCGAAAAAAACATCCTCGTGTGCGCTAACAAAATTGCACGAGTATGAAAAGTTAAACAACGCGACCACAAGCACCTACTCGAAATTGTCATCGTTGATATCATCCAGTCTTGATGATACAACAATATCAGATTCCGAATTCGCGCAAATGGCAAAGATGTACAACGATTATACTCAACGTAGAAAGTACTTCGATTTGAAACGACAGCAGATAAATAACAACAATGTCAACGGAATTACTTCAACAGATGTCGCAAATACAAGCCAGGCGCGAACATCTTTGTTAACAGTAACATCAACTAAGCCAGAATTCAATATTAATTTTTCAACTGCGATTCCAGTAAGCGAGATCGCGTTAGCACAATTACGAGTATATCACAGTTGGCCCAATATCAGATCAAAATCGTTTGGTGGATTACCAGCAAATAATTCGTTTGTGTTTGCATACAAAAATAAACCCGATGGCACGTCAGACTGGAACGTCCTTGGGTTACCAACCGGGTCTTATCAAATCGAAGAAATCAATGATGAATTACAACGTCGAATAAAAAATATCACATCAAAGGAATCCAAAAATGCAATAACTGTTCATGAGCCAACGCTGTCGTCCGCGATCGAAATAAACACCCCAGACTACGCCGTGGATATATATAACAGTTCAATCAGAACAGTGTTAGGATGGCCTGAAGTCGCTCCACCGACGCCACCAGTACCACCAACGCCTAAAAAGTCCGATTATGTCACTGACAAACAATCATATCATGAAATTACCCCGTCATATAAACACCAACTGGATGCTATAAAAAGTGCAAGGTTGGGTAGGAGAATTGGCTTATACAGTGCGGACTATATTCGGTGGGATTTTACTTATGTACGAATTCCCGGAAGGGCTACATTCTATTCTATTGAGCTGAAAAATATTATTGAATATTTTAAAACCATTAATCTAGAACATAAAACACAACTAACACAGCTGCGGCGGCTCTTCCAAGAACATCTTTTTTATATAACAAGTTCATGGATTGAAATATTAAATCATCTTGCCGCCGACATGGAATATATTAACCAGCGAGTAATTCAGGCAACAATTGATCACAGTGATGGCACAAATCGTTATAAACAACAATTTCGAACCCATTATTCACTGACGGAAGCTACGTTGCCGAATTTTAAATTTCCCGGATATAACGTACCCGAGTTAAGAAAATCAGTCACCGACCTCATCAATGAGTCCTTCGACGACATACTTGCACCACACAGGCGAACACTAACGGAGCCAACTGTCCTCAGACACAACAATAACCCCGAAGGGCAGGGCCGGCATGTATCCCCGGGTATCGTAAACATAACCGAAGTGGTCGCGGTCAATCTTGTGTGTGATGTCATTGATGGCAGTTACAGCACAGACACGACAGTATCAAATCAAGCCCAGCAAGGATTTATTCTTTATTCATTTACTCCGAAAGAACCACCTGGATTTCTGATTGTGCAAGAGCCAATCAATCCGGTCTATCTACGATGTCATAATCCATGGCTGACCAGAATAAATTTCGCGCTGACAGATCAGCGTGGGAATCCTCTTGATTTACGGAATGAAACACTACATATTAGTCTGCTTGTGAAATGCTAGAAGTCGAAGACTTCCACGATTTTCCAGTAAAAATATTTTATTTTATATATATTTTCTGCAACACTGACAAATTCACTGAAATGTATAGGGTGTTTACTAGTAAAAATCACAGAAATCGTCCAATTTGCTAATTCTGATAGGGTGTTTACTAGTAAAAATCACAGAAATTAGTATAAAAAGTAATGTATATATATATATATATATATATATATATATATATATATATATATATATATATATATATATATATTATTGAAATCTGAAAAATATATTTCACAATTAATCAAGCAAGTATAATATAAAGTATCACCGCGTGAAATGTTTCATACATAGTAAAGAACTTCTTGATAAAGCTGTCAGCACCGGAAAAGTTACCCCGGAAAAAATATTTGTTGATATATACGGTAATGACGATTTTATACTGACTGATGTGCAACTACAGCGACTAACAAAAGATCATGTTGTGATCGTGCATTGCGGTATACATCAAATCCTCGAATATATACGCATATTAAGATCTTAGATTTTATAAATCTATATGTACCACCACATAAATGTTTTCGTGTATGACAAACAAGCACTCGGGCAAGCAGTTAGGGCTGCATTTACACAAGAAGAAATTAACGTTAAATTCATTATTGACGAATACGGAGACGAAGGCTTCTTACTAACACAGCAACAGTTAGATAGTCTCAGACGCGAGCATATTATTTCAATTGTATGTGACAGAGGTCAAATTCTCAATTATCTACACTCCTGCATTAAACCCCACCGACTTATCTCGCTGATTTCATCACCTTGATAAAATCAAGGTGAGCTATCTACTTCCTTGATTTCGTCAAGGTGAGATATTTACTTCCTTGATTTCGTCGTCGTTGATTTCATCAGCGGACATACAATTTTTTAATTTTCTAACCCGCGTATTTATTATTTTTTTCATTTCATACTCTTGAGCTAATTTCAACCTAATTTTTTCAATTGCATGAGATAATGAAACAAATTCATTTATTTGTGCTTCTTCTACTGTAGCCAGCGATTTATACAAATTATTTTGAATTTTATTTTACAAATCGATATTGAGCAGGAAGAATATAACGCCCTGCGCATGAAGCTTCATGTAATGATTCAAAACCAGACATAATTGTTTCAGAATTTAGTGATATATTAAATCCGCGCTCTTCTAATTTTTTAATAGCAACACTCATATCATTGATATTTTCGTAATTCATATTTATATGAATATTATATATTTAAAAGAAAAAAAATGGACACCACATCTCCTTGAGTTTCTAGCTTATCATATGATAGGCTACCAAACTCAGGAGAGGAAACACAACCCACATGTGAGTCCCTAACCTGTCAAATAACAGTCTAGAGAGCCCAGAGGGCGTGTTTGCGAGCGACGAGACATTCCCCGTATTGAACCCCTGGCTTATCAAATGATATGCTAGCAGGTTCATATAGGGACAACACAACATATAGTATTTACATTATTTACATTTGTAAAGCTCCTAAAGTGCCACCTCATTTTAGCAAGCTTACAGTAGGGCAGGACAACATATAGTATTTACAGTAGTAACTAAGGACTGCACAGTACATATAGAAGCATATTTACAGCATTGTATTTACACTATTTACAATCCCATATGAGCAGAGCATACATAACTTAATTCTAACTTATCCTAGGACGGTACAGACATATAGTATTTACAGTAGTACCTAAGGACAGCACAGACAGATAGTATTTACAGTAAGACGACTTATCCTAACGGAGTCATTTTCTACACTCAACAGCAATCAATACCATCCCCCCAAAATCAGCCCTGAATGACGCAAAAAGCATCCGCCATGAGCGGATATGACGAGATGGTATTGATTGCTGTTGAACTTCGAAGACTCCGTCTTCTAATAAGATCGTATCGTATATAAACCGACTGATACTTGAAAGTTCAAAAATAGCTCACGTGATGGGCGTGACTTATTTAAAATGTTTTATTTGTTTTTTTATTTGTTTTTTTCTTAAATATAATCGTATAAAAATACAGATGAACCATAAAACCGAACAGGTGTAATAAAATAAAGATTTTCTCTGTGAAAAAAAAATTATTTATTATACACCCGCCCGTGTTGACAGTTTTTGATAAAGTCACTTTGACGAAGTCACCTTGACTTTGTCACTTCGACATCGTCAGCGGGGAAGTAATTGGAGATCGTATAGGTAACACGGAGAACCGTTTACCTGTCTGTGGTATATATCGTTAACTGAACTAAATTTAAATTCTGATTTGAAAAATACCTGTACTTGTGAACGTGGAAGTGTTATAGACTGAGACTCAATTGGCTGTAAATAATAATTGTATACCGCTCTGCCGCGCTGAATAAATTTACCTGTATTGCACAATCCCAAGGAGTGTTGTGCAAAGGGAGGGAACTAATTGCATGAGATATACTTAACGGAGTTATCTCCGTTTTTACATTAAAAATCCTCGAATTTTAGTGAAGTAAATAATGAAAAATAATCTTCTGTCCACATGTTTTTGAGAGGGTAGATCTGGTCACTTTATCTGCCACACATCATACCGAACGGGAGTTAATACCGAAATACTTGGCAGCTGAGTTCACTGAGTGAAATATGTTTTCTTCACAGGTACTTATGTTGAAAGATCTGACAGCTCTGGGAATTTTTACAAATTTACCAGTGCCACCTCTTGTAGAATTTTCGCTCTTACTGATGGCCTGTAGATTTTGAAGGGAATTATTAAGTTTTTGTCCATCAATGTGATCAACTGGTTTTTTCAACCTACAGTTTCGAATATTTTAAGCGATTTGGACATCCAACGAACTCGATGACACGAGTTGCTATAAACGGTCCTTTACCGATTTTTCCCTGACAGGATTTGCTCGTGTGACTTCGTTTGAATTTGCTGAAAAACTTCATCCGTGCTGTTATGTTTGGTTTGGCAGACACTTTAGTGAAAAGCATTGGGCGCCAATAGTGTTATTGCGATATATGCTTGACAGCCGAATACTGGTATCGTTGACTGTCAGTGAAGCAATCATATCATATCGACGGCAGACTTAAGTTTGGTTGCCAACACCGGAGTGTATCAGTTTGGATGAGGTTATTGGCGAGTATGCACGAGAGAGTCCAAATACTCCCATGGATGTCATTGTCGGTGAGGCTTCTAAAGTTCTTAAGATTAAACTTAGCAATAGTGAAAAAACAGCAAAAGATCTCGGACGAAGAATAATCGGTAAATTTACTCAAGGTGGTGCATATGATCATAAACTACATCATTCACGATTGATTATCGATGACGCTGAATTAAATTTTATAATTGCTGACGCCGTTGCGAGAAATATATTTTGTAATCGGGAGGACGCGTTCTTGTCCGACGGGGAAAAGTTGGGTACAATTGTAAGTTATATTAGCGGAGAATCACCTCAATACACACATTTAAGATCTTCAGTGCTGGCCTATGTTTCTATAAATTTACTATCAATGATAAATCGATTTCCTGACACTGCAGTTAGAGTTGCAACGGATTCATTTTATATCGATATAAGATACTCAGAATCACTGAATCACTGGCTCGTTTTACAAGCAACGATGAATCATGGAGATCTTGGAGAATAAAAAAGGAAATGTTACATGGATATTGTGAATCCACTGATGTTGAAATTAAGGATGATTATTGTAAATCAGAATTATCAGAAATGTCGAACGCAACATCTGTGTATGATCCAATCACAGACACAAAACTGTTTATTTGAGCGGACCGGGTGGTTCTGGTAAGACAACTCAAGCGATTGAATTATTTCGAAATTTAGATATGATTGTGCTAGCACCTAAACACAGACTCGCCAGGGAGATGAAACAACGAGGAGTCAATTCTTGTACTTATCACAGCTTTTTCAAATACAGCGGCGGTGTGTGGACGTCAGATCGAATGGGAACAAAATATATACCTTGGAAAATAATTTGGGATGAGATATGTACGGTACCGTTAGATATATTAAAATTATTCCTGGATTGGCTGCTAACAAAAACTACTGCAGTGATAATGTGCGGCGATCACGGTAAGCCACCTCCGTTTGTTGGTCCATCTCCGCATTTGTGGTCAAAAGATTTTGTTGATTATTATGAAGAAGTGTCTGATAATCATAGAGCACTTGATGCAACGTTGAAAGAATTTAAAACATTAATCAGATTACAACCGAATAAAATTCAATGCGAAATTATGCGCGAGATGATTCCTGAAACTTCAATGAGCGACTTTTGGAAAACGTGGAAACCAGACGATTTGATAGTGGCAAGTAGAAAGATAGAGACACACTTCAACAACAGCTATTTCAATTACAACAAGAAAAGTTTCCAATGTTGCCAGTGCCGTTATGTTATAGACCAGCTGATACACGACTACAGAATATAGATGTTGATATTCCTGGGACAGAGTCAAGGAAACAGAATTTAGTATTGAATGATATTGTGTTAGTTGATATTAATGCTGTCAAAGATGCACTGCGCATGAGTAAATCCCCGTGGACGCTAGGATACGCAATGATGATACATTCATCTCAAGGACTGACTATCAGTGATACAACTGTCTGGATCGTTGATGATCGAATCGAGTGGTCAAACTTGGTCTACTTGGCTGTGCCAAGAGTCAGAAGAATATCTCAACTGCGAAGAATTGCCTTGGAAGAGTCAAACGCTGATAGCGATGAGGACAACAGCGACATAATAAGAAAAAAACTTACCGGTTACAAACAGAGTGCCCAAAAAAATAATCGCGATTTCGACCTTGATGTTGAATTTATCATGACACTGAAACAACAGCAGAATAATCACTGTGCGAGCTGTAATTGTATAATGTTATGGCAGTATTCGAATAAAAATTCAAGACAATTTACCGTAGATAGAAAAGATAATAATCGTGGTCATACACGCGATAATGTGATGCTGACCTGTCTTGAATGTAATCGACGTAGAGGTGCTAGTTAAGTGATCGGGGTGGTAATTGTGTGTTCTCGGGAATTACTTGTAATTGCTCACGTGTGAATCCACGTTGAGGAGCAGTTGAATCCAACGTGTAGATTACTGGTCTACCAGTGGATCTTGTTATGTTAGATATCTTGTGCGCGGTAATACTCCAGATAGGATCAGTCGCTCTCGCTTTACCACCTTCAAATTCACCTGATTCATATAAATATCTTACAGTGACATCACCCAGTATTGGTTCTCGTGAAAAACCACGTCGTTGCACAGGTATATTTTTTTTAGTGATCCCGATGGCAGGATTCATGTTGGTTGTTCGAGTAATTTCATTATTTAGCGGAGCTATCACACTTGGTAATATTGTAACCCATTCACGAGATCTCGTATCCTGAATGAATTCCTTCGCGTACTGATATCCAAATAACCGATCAGCAAGTGTTCGATTAAATCGCTCAACAATTGCCTGATCACGGCGAATTTCAGTATGCCCTCGTCTGATTTTGACATTATGTTCTTTCATCGGCGATGATACTGGACCAAGAAATTCCTTGCCAGGGTCAACTTGTAATAGATTTGGCCATCATAGAGGTCCTTGTTGATAAATTCGTTCAAACGCAGAAGCAACCTCGGATGCTGTTTTAGTTGCTAACGGTTCCGCATGTTTGTATCTACTTGCAACATCAACTACAGTTAACGCGTACTTGTATGTTCGGCGACGAATGGTATCATGTGGCAGAAATAAACTGATGAACTTCATTTGGCACACTAACATCAAAATGTGCAAAGTGAATTTGTTTAGGCGGTGGTCGGTAAATTTGCCATATTGCCTGTCGGGATAACCAACTTTTAGCAGTAACTCGCGTAACTTTTGCCGCTTCGGCGAGTTTACTAATTGCTGCGCTACCTCTCCAGTATCCTCTTGGGGAATAATAAATTGACTCCATTATAATTAATTACCAGCGGGAAGTTCCACTTCCAAATACAAGTTTAGATTTCATTGCAGATTTTATTAACCAGCTAGCTAACTTTTCTTTGAAAGATTTATCAGTGATGGCATTTAACGCATGAATTAATTTCACATCCGCGAGATGGCGCTGTTGCAAATCCTTACTTCGGTAAGCTACATCATGAACATGACATGCGCTATCGATAGCATTTACTGGTTCTTCTCCGGGGTTTGGTTGATCTAAGGCATTAAGTCTGATATCAAGTCGGGTTCCAGGACCACAGTAATTATATCCTGGGAGATGTTTTTCTCCTGTGTATTTAGCCCACGGAGCTCCTGGTAACTTTGTTAACTTGCCTGCAATATCACCTCCTTTTTTTTTACCTGACGGAATAAATTTGAACTTTTTTGTACCGCATCGTTCACACTTGCCTGTAAGCGCTTGTCGATTATTTTTTGTTGTAGTGGTTGTTATATCTGCAGTTGGGGTACGTGTTCTACATTTCACACAATATAAATCCATATTATTTTTTTAATATATCTAATGGAGATCACTGACTTTTCTGCTACAAAACGACGAGAGCCAATCAAACTTAACTCGGTGCTACCAAATTCAATTCGAATGATAATTATAGGCCCATCTGGGAGTGGCAAGACGCAGTTGTTACTTAATTTAATAATGAAGTGGATGAAGTGGGATAAGTTGTATTTGGTAGCACCATCTGTGGACGATCAGCGATGCTACAGCGTGTTAGAAGATTTTAACGAGAATGCAAAATCGATAAACGACGGTGATGATGTTATTGAATTTATTACTAGCATTGATGAATCACCAAGTATGGATGATATTGATGGGGGAATTAATAATTTAGTCGTATACGACGATGTGATGTTGGACAAACAATCAAATCCTGCCAGGATATTTTCACGCGGCAGACATAAAAACGTGGATGTGATTTATGTAACTCAACGATATACACAAATCCCGAAAGTGATCAGGGACAACTGTAACATTCTTGCGCTGTTTAACGGCGTTGACACACACACGTTACGAAATATACATCAGACTTGGTGCAGCGGCGATATGGATTATAAACTTTTTAAACATTTCTTTAGTCGTGCTCAGGCAAAACCACATGGATTTGTAACGAAAAATTTACATGATCCTCGAACACGGTATCGAGTCGGATTAGATACAATTTTTAACTAGAAAGCAGCAGAGAGGGCGACGACAGGCAAACCCTGCCAGGATATTTTCCAGGGGCAGACACAAAAACACAGACGTGATTTATGTAAGACAGAGCAGCAGAGAGGGCGGAACAATACCGAGTGTTTTCGCAAGACAGACCCTTGTATTAGCAGAAATAGTTGTCTAGGTAGATATTTTCATGAGATAACCCTTCAAGTCAGCAGAGAAAGCCTATTTTGTCATGTTTACTGAATGGAGAGTTTATTTTGTGAAAAGAACCGCTCTATCTAAAATGTTCTCGATAGAAGGTTCTGTTAAGCGAAACAGTTTGTGGGATTCGCCCTCTCTGCTGTTCAGGGAGAGCGAATCCTACAACTTCTTTGCAGCGGTCATTTTTAAACATAATAAAGCTTCCTACGAAAAATGAAAATACAAGGTCAATAACGTCAAACCGAAGCCTCTAACCGACCGAAACTAATCTAATTGTGTTATTTTATCTTTGACGTTTCTGTTTTCTTTTTTCTTTTATACGTGTGCTCGTTTAGCTACTCCACCACTCAATACTTGTCGTCGCCCTCCCTGCTGCTCCAGTGTGGTGCAATTAAATCATTATTATATTAATAATAACAGCAACAATGGAATCACACACATCTAAACTAAATCGATAGCAACTAGAGGCAATTAAGAAATATATCCCCGTTCGTAATTCTGTCAATCAGCAACTACATGGTCGTCAAGAGTCTCAAGTGAAGTTTACAGAAGGTGCAGCACAGTTATTTAAACGAATTAATGAACCAACAAAGAAAATTGTTACAGGAACTGAGGCAGCACAAAAAGCTCTTGAAACATTGTTGTTGATATTGCTGGTCGTCTTCAAGCAACTCGAACACCACCCGGGCAGCCTCCTCAACCACATCCAGAGGATGAGCCACAACGTCTGCCAAGAGTTAGAATTAACATTACATATAAATTCATGCCTGAATTTATTGCCACTATCAATGACAGATACCAAATAATTAATATTTCCGCGTTTCGATATTATGAAAAAGAGAAGTATGTAAAACCGAATATGTTAGAACGATGAGACCTGTCAGTTGGATTAGTGATGTATATCGCATCGCTACTAATACTCTGCAAACCAGATCTGCGGAAGATGTTAATAATTTTTGGCATCTTTAACCGGATAGTAGATGAGTATATTAGACAAGCAATGCAGGAAAGGAGACACAAAAAAGAAGAAATAAGGTAGAAAGTTGAAGAATCTAAACAAGCAAGGAAACGGAAGGGCAAAAAAAGAAAGAACTAAAGCCGCAACTTAAAGAGGGTGAACGAGCAAGGACACAAATGAAGACGATTTAGATTCAGACGAAATTAGACGAAGGAGTGAACTTCGTTCACCAAGTAAAAAGAAGCAAAATAAACAACTTGAAGTGGTCTGAGCGATTGGGTCACTCGAGGAAGTAGTCTTGATACTCCATGTCTCAATAACGGCCTCGCGGATGTTGAACGACTAGAAATTCTGATAGGTGGAAGACGATCCGGCAGTAATTCCTCATAAATCATCAACGAAGCAGCTGCTATTTGTCAAATATTATTTACAAGTGGTATCATGGATATTAATGTTAATCGGTCCCTTATTGATAAAACCACCGATCATTACTGCAGTGATTAAGAGTATACAATTAGATCAGTGACATGAAAAATAAGATGACCATAGATAATGCTCAGTGTGGACCAATCATCGTCAGGGTGATTACTTCGCGATTACCTACGTATAAAGTTACCTATGGAGATGGACTCGGTGATGTTGTTCAGAGTCTATTCAGAAGGATAGCCCCAAAGTAATACCGATTGAAAAGGAACTAGGAGTGAAAGCTTTGACATTATTCGTGACAAAGGTATTGTTGCTGTTGGTAATGTTGCTAGTAAAACATTCTTAGCAATCAAGATTAATATGACGAAAACCTCAGCCAGTAAAATTACCAAGCACAGAAGTTATGCCTGCAAATATTAGTAAAATAATAAATCAAGCTGAAAATAAAAAATTTAGAAGAATTGGCTGGTGTACCCTGTCAGAAAAAGGAAAAAAATATAACTGCTAGTATAATAGCAGGAAGTACTCTTCGTGTTAGACGACAGCAAGTATAATAAAGATTTGTAAACATGCACCAGATCCCGCATTTGACATGGACGCACCAGTTCTCAAGTATGAATCAATGCGTGATTATCAATATTATTATTATGACACACGTGTACCTAATGCACGAGGAAGAATCTGGTTGCAATTTCAGGATACAAGTAGATATTGTTTGCCTGCCGAAGAATTCATTGAAATTGAAGGTAGACTTTTGAAAGCAGATGCTACAGTGTTCGGAATTGGTAAGTGTCACGTTTGCTCATCCGCAGTTGGTAACTCTTGTATGAACTAAATATTATTACAAGTCATGGTTTCATGTCCAAACATTGCCGCACGTTAGAGTTAATCTCTTACGCAAGGTTACCGTGACCAGAGAGAAGATCAGGTGTCTTGAATCGGCACAGGTGTTAGATAGCGCGACTTCCCACCTATGTGTTACAGCTTTATCCTAAGATCAGAGGAACTGGGCGTGTTCTGAATCACTTTCCCACATGGACATACATCGACATGGACATTGTCCGCTAAGTTTGATTGGATCGAAACAAAGCGAAATCCAATCGGAATTGAGACAGAGGGTGTGATAACGATTTCGATCCGATTTATAACTTCTAAATAGCAAGCAAAAATTTAGTCTCGCCTCGAAAGATTGCTGAGCAATATAGGGGTACTTAAAGAGAGCCACTCATTATTTGGCGGTAAAACTTATAGAGCAGATTCTAAGGAAAGATAAAGCTTCGTAAAGCGAGGTTTTTTTTTTGGGACATAACATCCGGTTCAGATAAGTCCCGATTTTCTAAGAGGGGAAACAGAAGTGAGACTAGCAGAGAAGTCGGAGTCGACTAGTCTAGGTGGCGCTCTACAGTTTCGTATTTTGCATGGGTTAGAATTTTAAAGACAAAGAATTTCCCCGGCTTTCCACACTGGTTATACTGGCTATTTAAAAAGGACCTTGTATAGGTATAATTCAAAGAACCATTAATTCCCTTTATTTCGGTGTATGATTGATGGGTGTAATATGGGTTATAGAGTATACAGCTTGGCCTTATTCCAGATGTGCACCTTTCAAAAAAGTGCTAGCTTCACTTGGTCATATTCACTTCCTGAACTTCAGAGGTAAATTGTATAAAAAAAGCCTAAAACTTTTTTTTTTACATTTTTATATTTGGTAATTCATTCATTGCGCTTTCAAATGTTGGTATTGTCTATTCTGGCAAAATTCATTTTCCCTATTTTAATAGCTGCTATGGATAGTGTACTTCAGACTAATTCAGGCTGATTTTTTAGCACAAGGGAGCAGTTATTTTAGTTAGCAATGTGCTTAGATCATGTACAAGTTCCAAAAGTACAAGATCGAAAGAAATATCATACACATTACATTAATGTAGCATAGAGGTATGCAAACATTCTCTCCATTGTGCATGTTTAAAAAATGCAAACAACTTCACCTTATGTACGTCACTCTCTCAAAAGTACGTAATAACTGGTGAGCGCCCCCCCCCCAGTCGGAGAATGGAGGAGGAGGAGGAGGAAAACGTGTCGATAAAAGGAAGTGGAGGAGGAGGACTATAGAGAAGTCGATGAGGATTAAAAAGCTACAATCAGCATTAAAAGGGAATTTTGGAACAAAATAGCACTGAAATCAGAACAGAGCACAGGTGGTCCAAATAAAATATCATTAACTGAACGTCAATTCAAGCACTTCAATGACGCCAAACGATCAGTGACCCGCGTGCGCTTAATTTGTCTACTGGTGTCATCAGTGATTCAATCAAGGTGGGTGGTACATGTCCACTTTTAGCAGCTAAACCGATGAAGCCACAGCTGTTGCAAAAGCAGCTGCACTTGGTACTGTTGGAGCTGTCGTTGGGATGGTACTAAAGAAAACAACAGGTTACGGACTAAAAACTTCCAAAAAATGGAAAGGTCTAAGACTGACAGGAACCCCTAATTCATGGTACGGCCAATCCACGGGGAAAGGTCTAAGACTCATCGGGACACTTTGCTGATTCTTCCTATGTCCAATTTTAATGTAATTGATGCTGATAAAACATTAATATAAAAAACGTCTTTGGTGTTTTTTTTATGCGGGATCAATTACCAAAACAACCAAACCGTGTTGAAATCCCAATTTAACAACTTTTGGTAATTTATGGCATAATTTACATGATTGTATTCGCAATGGGACAATGTATTTAAAGTATTAGTTACTCTAACATAATGGACTGATGTTTGGTTACAATGAAGAAACTATTTACGAGAAAATGTAAAATGGTAAAACTTTATAAAAGGGCAATTTGCCCCTATGGTGGGGCAACATGTCCCACAATGCATTCGACATCTGTAAAAGTCTGTAAAACTACAGAGATACTATTGAGCTGTAAAATCAAGTATTATTCCTATATCGACATTTTATATATGGCAAATATGCTAAAACTACATAATGTTGCATCATTCAAATAAGCATAGCAATGTGGATAAACAAGGAGCTACAACAATGCTCAAGTCTAAATAGTCCCTAATTTCCACCGTTAATGAAGAAAAGACAAAGCCCAAAAGTCGTGAATGTTCCTCGTACATTCTTTATTACTCACACTTAAACCAGCAAAATTGCATATTGAGGATGGTGCCACGGGACTAATGGCACCACCTGAAGCATATTCAAATTAGCAGTTTCGACAAATATTGTCTTTATTATGTGTTGTGTCAGCTGACAAGGCAAGATCATGTTTAGCAACTGACTTTGGTGATTTTAAGTTCATGGCTGATTCTGCCTTTCGCTTTCTTGTGCGCTCACTGGATATTCTAGGCTTTGGCAAAGGTTTAAGCAATATGTTCATAAAAGCTGATTCGTCTGCATTTTTTGCATTCGTCAGGAGATATCCACAAGGTAGCACTTTCCATTCTTACAGCAAGAATAGTTTCGTCAAACATTTTCGGATTGCCTGTCTCCTCGACGGTGATGGCAGAGTGATGTGTGTTTGTTGATTATCAGGTGACTGAGCATAAATTGTTTTGTCTGTCTCTGGATTACCCGACCCATCCACAGTGGCTGTAGAACTACAAGTTAGCAGAAATTCAACCGTTTTGCCTGGTTCAGTCAATGTTTTTGCATTTTCAGAAGTGATTATAACGTTACCAAGCGATTGATCATCAACTGACCTATTTCCCTTATTCGATGTTTCTGTATCGCTTGCACGATATGCAATAACTATAGGAATACCAATTGATTGTCAGCTGTCTTGTCCCCTTGAACAGATGTTTCTGCATCACCCTACCCCTCGGACATGTCTATGCAGCCAGTAACCGACGTGTGATCAGCTGTCTTATTTGATTCAATCAGTTGTGATGACATAGGTATTGCTTGTTGACTCGCATTAGGCCTAACGTCTTTACCAACTGATCTAACACCTTTTGATGCAATGATGTTTACTGTCTTGTGGATAGTACCTATGCCTGTTTCAACCATGTTCCATATTCTGATACTATCAGCAAGTGTTCTATCAAGAGATTCCTTATATACTAAGTATAAGCTGACAACCTGTGGCCAGTTAAAGCCCACGGCTCTGCTACCACCGGCTGCTTCTGGAGCTGTAATGGCCAGATTGTAATGCCTTTCATAAAGCCTTTCAGCCAATCAATACCTGCTGAATTACCTTGAAATGGATGGTTTTTAATATTCAGATGAACTGCTAAGTCGTATGCCAAGCGCTGTACGTCAATAGTGGTAAGTCCGAATAATGCCTTTTCCATGAACTGATGTGCTCAACTAGAACTCATAATCAGGCTTGAAAACAGTAGACTTACTTCCCAGTTTTGACACTCCAGGTTGAGAAACTTTCAAATCTCTATGTCTGCGCAAAGTTTAAGCTGGAATTCCATAATTCCTGGCAGCAGCTTTCAGTGAAGTTTCAGAATGAATAGCATTAAGAGCCGAATTTAGAGTTGGTGTCCCATAATTTCCTCGATCAGTTTTCCTTCTGTATGTTCGCACCATCTGCAAAAATGTATAGAACAATTTTAGGCATATGAACGGTTAGTTAAAAAGTGTACAACATTTAAACAGTTATGGGGCAACACGACTCTTGTACTCACTGGGTTGCATACGCGATTGATCCATGTATGGTGATCTCAACATGAGCAGAAACACAATTACTGATGTGAGAAAGCCAAAAACAGACGATGATGTTGCAACAAAAAGATACGTATATAGTAACTGGTTTTCTCAATATGGCTAATAATACAATTACTGGTCTTTAAGAACCAGAAACAAACAACGACGCTGCAACAAAGAAATACATCAACAATAGCAACATCCCGATGACGACCTCGTTCACGACAACCAATGACGGACTAACCACGTTTAGATCTGAATATGCTAATCATGTAACACGTTTGTAAATTTTCGTAGAAAAACAAATATAAATATCAATGAATTTTTTAGAAGTCACGTAGTCATCGACATCAAACGTTCTGAAATGAAACGATTAGTGATAGTATAGTAGCGTCTGGATTAGCAGTATGGGAAACACTCAATACTAAATACAAACATTGCGCATAGGCTACCGGCATATACAGATTCTCAATTCTAGGTACTTCATCATTGACAGTATTAACCCATATTTAACGGAATTTTGCACCTGGTATATCTTCTGGATCTATGTTAGTGATATTGGATCAAAACGAAAAGGTAACGTTTTCGGTGACACCCGATAAACAAGATATCGGCTTGATTTACTAGTGGTGTCTTGAATTAGTCGCTAAACTACCACCTACTTAAATTATATAATGAGCCAATTGATTGACTTTGTTGCAGCGCAACATTACATATACGAGCAAGTGTGCTTGTTGCAGACGCTATTGCAAAATATCATTGATGAGTACACAGTAAAACTTTAATTTTTTTAACCGCAGACTATCGTTGTGACTGACATAATTGTATATTCTGCATCTGCCGCAGTCGATGGAATAGAAACTATAATCGGATCATTGTTAGCCCATACATAATAGCACCAGTAATATGAATTGGTGTAGTCGTTATAACCGGGGTTGCTGGTATTCTTAATATAATTGCAAAAATGATATGCACGTGTGCGGTTGATAGATTACACGAATATCAAATGTTAGTATCAGCGACAACACACGCGCATGCCAAATTATCATCGCTGATACCATCAGGGCTCGATGATGGAATAATATCAGATCAGGAATACGCAGAATTGATTAAGATTTACCATGCATCAATTGGAAACCAAACCCCCTTGTCGGAAACATGGACAGAGTCAACGAACAATGATCCCTAATTTAAATCAGGAAATAAATAAAATAATGTCACTAATGACTACGTCACAATAATTGCTAGAACAAATCGTCGCAAATACAACACCACCAACAACCACAATGATATCAGCGAGCTCAACCAATGCTGAATTCGACGTTAGGTTTCCAATGGTAAACCCAGCCAAGGAAATAGCATAAGCACAATTGCGAGTATATTACGGCTGGTCAAATATTAGATCAAAGTCGTTTGGTAGGTTGCCCGAAAACAACTCATTTGTGTTTTCTTATTATAATAAAGCTGATGAAACTCCCGATTGGCAAGTTGTTGGAATTCCTACGGATATGTATAAAATAGAACAGATTAAGTCCGAATTCCAACGCAGGATTAATTCTGTCACAGAAAAAAGAAACCAAAATTGCTATTACGGTTCATGAGCCAACATCATCAGCCGCGATAGGAATATCGACACCTGACTACGCCGTAGATATATATCAATCATCGATCAGAACCGTATTTGGATTGCCTTAGATACCACCTGTTCATCTGAGACCGCCAGAACCCATACGTCGTGATTATGTTTCAAATATGTATTGTTGTCGCTTCCCAAATATCGAAATACAGCGCCGTCGAGCGAGATAGAGTGGTTGACCGCAAAAGGATTTAAAGAAATTATTTATGTTGATCTTGGTGGTAAAAACATTCATAGACTAAGAAGAATGTTATTTGATACTGATCACGAAGCCCGTTATGCATTTATCGAAGATCGGTTTATTAATTCATTCGAGAATGTGATTCAAAGTGACCATCAATCTGAGTGAATGACACTACGACGGTTATTTAAAAAATAAGTACAAGAGTATCGTAACGATAATCTAAATCTGGTCGCATCAGACCTCGA